>OX578152.1:80832767-82065267 GCA_951213105.1 Amaurobius ferox | reverse complement strand
ACACACACATACTTTCACACACACACACACACACACACACATACTTTCACACACACACACACACATACTTTCACAGACACACACACACACACACACACAGACATCACTTCAAAAGTATTTGATTCGTGATCAGGGATGCTTGAAACGTGCTCTCCCGTCGAAAACTCGAATTCGAATTTTCGACCCCATCACAATACTTTCCTTATACATTATGTATATAAGGAAAGTAAAAATATATATATCCTTGCCTTTAAAATCACGTGACCTAAGTTTAAAATAACGTGTGGCTTATTTGCTTTGGACTAAAATAAAACTTTTCATTTATAAACAGGCCGGTATCCAATTTTATGCTTAAAGCTCAAAATGATTTTTTTAGCTTTCAAATTGTTTTTAACGTACTCGTAAATTTGAACACTTTGATGAGAAGAATCTCAAATTTATATAGCAATAACAAATATATATATATATACATATATACAGAAAAAAAAGCAATCTTGTTTTACTTTAATTGAATTGAATCATTTGCCGTTATACCAAATTTCCAATATGTCTAATTCATAATCGCGTTTAACTACCACTCAATACTTTGCCACAGTTTTGCGTTAAGTGCAGGCATAAAAGAAAAATATTCACAAAATATGTATATTTCTTTAGATTTTTCAAGTACTTTTGTAAGACCTACAATTGTCAAGTATTTTCTTCATTTAAGAAGGTTGATTCAAATGCACTCGAAAAATGTTTAGTGTGCTGCACTCTCAAAATGAAAATATTTTACAACGATAATTTTATTTGATACGGAACGATCTATACTTATACAAAATGTAAATAAATAGTTTTAATTGGAAAGTGAGTTTTGAAATCATACCACATTTCGAAGGCTTGGGTGCACAGCGTCACTAATACATAGATACTCGAAAACTATTTTATTCGAAACTGTATTTTTCTATTTCACGCGTAAATCCTACACGCGTTCAACATTCATATGCTTCATATTTTAAATTTCTACAATATTTTCAAAAAAAGTAGTCTGTAATCACTCTAAAATCGAACATTTTGGTGTGTCTAAAATTAAAAGGTTTATAAAATGATCCTTGAGTTGCATTAACATATATATCTATATACTGAATTTCTAATTTCTGTCTAAAAATACTCCGACCTATGAAGTTATTCATGTCAAATTTTTACTTACATTTTTCTTCGTATGTTGTAAGACACAAGTACACAGGGTGTCCCAAAAAGATTGAAATGAGTTTTAATTATTTACCTGTTGAAGATAAGTGGGCAATGTAAATTGCAAAAATGTTGAAAGTAAGGTAGGAAATAATACTACGTTAATAAAATAGTCCTCCCATTAATTTTCAAAAAGTTACACTTTTTAAATTTTTATACGAACCCCTTAGACAAAGTTGGTCAATCAGAAAATTTTTAGTTTTAATGCAACAAGATCATTAAAGCAAGAAAGATCAATCATGTTTAAAGCATTGATTATGAAACACTTTACAACTTCAATGCAATTTTATATAAAAAAGTCTAAAATGCAATATATTCCTCGGTAATATTTTAAAACTTATCACAATACTACATTAATTTATTATATTTGAAAACTTAAACCTTCATTGAAACAAGAAAGATCAATCATGCATAAGCATTGATTATGAAACACTTTCCAACTGAAATGCAATTTCATTTAAAAATTTCTAAAATGTGATACATTCAATGGTGATATCTTTTACATTATCACAGTGCTACAGTAATTTATTATACTTAAATATTTAAAACTGTATCGAAATATAAATCATCTGATTCTCTATGCAAAATCAATGAATATTTCATTCATATAACTTGTATTCCAGACTCCAGAGCTAAATAATTTTGTGTGAAAGAAATTCAGCCACTCTTATGTAATTCATCATACAATCGCTTGAGATATTTGCATTCTGCATATGTTAAAATTAGGCTTCGTTAAAGAAATAATAAAAGTTTAGGGATCATCTAAAATCACACCCATTGTAATTGCATAGGCACGGAATTTAGATACACAGATAATACACAGATAATATATGTGTGTATGTGTATGTACTCAAAGCATTGGAATCATGCCGAAGACGGAACTCGAATTTTCAAAGGATCTACACGTTTGGGGACTTCCGGCCGTCCAAATAGTTGCTCTTAGTCCTCTGGACGAGTCGGACGGTCTGGGTCTTCTACGTTTGGGGACTTCTAGAACACGAAAAAACTATTTTTAGGAAGACGTCTGTGTGTGTAAAGGTATATCTGTGTATGTTTCTGTGTGTCTGTGTGGATATTACATCCACTCTAATTGAAAAACTAATGGACCGAATTTCATACAATTTGGTAGGTATGTTTTTTGTGGGAAATCCTGATGTTCATTAGATTATAGTACGATTCGTAATAAAAGAATCTGCCTTCTTTGCGAAATGGCCGCAGAAATTGTCTTTATCCACTCTAGCTAAAAACTAATGGAACAAATTTAACAAAATTTGGTGTATAGTATTTCAATAACCAACAAGTGATTTATATACCAAATTTAACAAAATTTGGTATATAAATCATTTGTAGGTTATTCTAGTACGATTCGGGAAAAAGGAACGGGCTATTTTTGCGAAATGGCCCGCAAAAATCGTTATATATAAAAATAAAAGACTACGTGTGCTCAATTATATCAATTAAATTCCTATTTTGTACGTGATTTTTGACAACAAAAAGAATAAGACTAACCCCATTACTCTAGGACTAGCCGTTCTTGAGATATTTTAGTTTTTCGCGTTTTCGCTACGCCACCTTTGACAATAAGTCCAGCTATCAAATGAGAACCAAATTTAAGTTTAACGTGTAAATTCAATGTCATTTAAAATACTTATGGTTGTTATTTTGGGCAGATAAACTCAAATTATTATTGAATAAACAAAGAGAACGAATATGAGTCTGCAGGGAAAGATATGTGCTGTCCACATCAGAATTTTTAACAATATTGCAACAATGATTTATAGAAGTGAACGGGGATTATTTTCAGGCCATTTCAAAAAAAATGTATGATCTATATTTAAAGATCCATCAAATTTTTGTCGAATAAAATGTTCAACAAATTTAAGCTGTGTACCAAATTTTAACTCTCTAGGACGTAGGAAAGTGCATTAAAAAAACCATCAAATAAGTATATCATGAAGAGTTATATAAAATTTTAATTCTAAATTTAATAAATTTTTTTAATTTAAAATTCTCCCCCATATGCAAATCATTTAAACAAATGGAAAGATATTTATTATATAATATATTTCTCTTTTCTTTCTGGAATATATCCCAAAGTCAGAATTTAATTGAATTTGTTTTTTTCCCTATATTAAATAATTTTTAATTAAAAAACTACTTAACATAATTTACTGAATTTTTTTTTATATATTCTATGGAATAATGTGAATATTTTCTAAAAATTTCGAAGCAATTCGTGAATTTTAAATTTACTTAAAAAATGTTTGAAAAATTAGGTCCCACAGGGTTAAATGTATTTCATTTTTTCAACCCGAGTTCAATAAAAAACAAATTGGGTGATATTATTTATTTATATTCCCATAGGTCCTACAGACCGTCTGAACAACATACTAAAATTTCATTTTGATAAAGTCATTTTTACGGCAGTTATCGTGCTAACGGACAGACAGACAGAATGAATGAACAAAGTCATAAACACTTTTCAACTTTGTTGTAATCTGTATCTTTAAAATCAACTGAGTTATACTAAAAGAAAAAATCTGACTTATGCCACTTTTCCGTACCATGTGAAAGACTGTTTCATCAGTGAAAATAGGGATCATAAACAAATTGACGATGGACATTATTTAGATCAAAATTACGTTAATATGTGTCAAATTTTTTTATCACAAATACATCTAAATAAAGCATTATACAGGCAGAGATCATATAAAGCAGTGGTACTCACTACGCGGTTGGGTATTCTATGTATTATCATCCAGTTTCATCTTTTTTGTGATATGTCACAAATTTACATTTCTAATGTGATATATGGTCCCCATTCACAATGTTCAATTTTCAATTAAATAAAACTCGCTCAATTTTAAAGATACAAATATGTGGGTTTTTTTAATGATCTTGGCGCAATAAAAATAAAAAATTTCTGATTGACCAAATTTGTCTAAGGGGTTCGTATAAAAATTTAAAAAAGTGTAACTTTTTGAAAATGAATGGGAGACCTATTTCATTAACGCAGTCTTATTTCCTACCTTACTTTCAACATTTTCGCAATTTACATTGTCCACTTATCTCCAACAGGTAAAGAATTAAAGCGCGTTTCAATCTTTTTGGGACATCCTTTTCAAATTCTAATTATTTTAATTAGGAATTAAAATATACCAGAGTCCAAAATTATCTTTGCATACATAAAAATAATTAACTGTGCACGTATTATGTTTCCCTGTCAACTTCTGCAATTCAGGATTTAATTTCTGTGTTTATCGACTCAAAACAGTTTTCATGTCTCCTAGGTATCATTTGGAAAGAATCTACGAGGTAACCGAGCTGTCGGTCGTTTGAGGCTGGGCAAACATGGATGGAAGTGGCAAATTGTTTTATAACTAGTTTTGAATCGTAAGCACGCATATCTGATTTTTCTGTTTGTCTTTGTATGTTATGATGCTATGTATCACCCTAAAAAATCAATTCAATTATATTGAATAATTGTTGAGAAATCCATATTTTTATGCAAGTAAAGATAATTTTGGTCACAGCTGTATATTATGAAATTGCTTACCATACAAAATAACCAATATTGTTTCCATAATAGAGGGAAATTAAAGCGTTAATGGTCATAAAACAAATATTTGTCAAAGCGGGATTACATATATGCTGTTGAGTGTATAAAACTCTAGAAGCACTATATAACATTACAGAAAATAACAAGTGTAAATTACACCCCCCCCCCCCCAGTGAGAACACATAATAAAACCCACCTTCAATGATCCTCCTTGCCATCTGTTGTGAAATACCTCACCAATTATTTCTTGCAGGTATATGCATAATCAAAGCATAGGCCTTTTCAATATAACGCATTAAGACAGACGTTCATATTATAAAAATTTGAACACTTCTAGCAAAAACTAATACGCATTGTTAAAATATAACAAATATAAACTAATATACCCATTTCTAACATATATAGAGCCACATAATATAAATAGATAAAGGGATAATCCTGTTAACTGTTTAGAAATATACCTATTCATATGCTTCAGATTACTCTATATACAAGGTTCGGGAATGTATTTTCCAGCATCTCAATAACTCTGTACGGCACATAAGTATACACTTTAGATCTGTCTATAGTAAAGTGACCATTGCCGATCGAATAAAAGAGACTGAAGCGCTCCTAGTGGAAAATTTAAGAACCCAGAAGAGCGAACTTAACAACAAAGCAAGATTGACGAAAAAAACCAATTACAAAGTTATAGAAGAAAAAGAATGGATGACAACCAAAAAGGTGCAAGTGGCATTTTACTCATTCTCAAAAAAGCAAATAAAGTTTTAAGATACCTATGCTTTCAGTATTAAGTTCTCCAAACTTTATAAAAATGCTTAAAAAATGGAAGGTTTTCGCAAGTTCTGAAGAGAGGGAATGCTTTAATAGCACTAAATACTATATGCTTAACTCATCTTGTATACTGTCTCTTCTTTCTTATGATACTCGCTCGTTCAATTACAAACAGGTATTTTTAAACAAGTTTTAATATTATATAAAATGATTTATTTTAAAAGAGCTTAATTACAAGCAGTTTTTAATTTATTTTTGTCGTAAATAAATTTTATATTTATATATTAAGATAAATAGATTAATTTTTATGCTCATATATTAAATAATTTATTTTTATACATATAACAAACTAGTAATTTATTTTTTAAGAAGATGGTAAAATATTTCCTTTAAATTATCAGTAGATATTGAAAGAAATGCAATATAATATTTAATGTATTTTTTTAATTATAATCGGTTTTTATGTTTTTTTAGAATATTATATTTTATAATTTACTTTTCATATCTATAATAAACAGTAAATTAATAAACAGTAAATTATTTATGATTCTGATAAGGTTTAGCAATTTAAATTATTTCTCATGCCTTTTGTATGCCTATTCATTATTTTTTTGCAATGCTTTAAAACGGGAATTTTGAAAATAAAAAATATTATTATAGATGAAATAGAATTTTTTATAAGTTTTTAAAAGCAAGTGTATTTAAGGAAAATAATAAATTGTAGCTGCTTACTTCAGTATACAGATATAAGAAATTTTTATGCATAGAATTTTTTATATATTTCTAGATTTATGCCTTTTTATATAATATATGTTTGTCTGTAGCTGTAATATAAAAATAAATACTTTTTAAAAGTCACTGCACATATCATTCCAGCTGAAATATAATATAAAGAATAATTTTAAAAATTTTCCGGAAAATTTTCCCGTTTCAAAATTTTCCGGAAAATCCACATCTCTATCCCCAGGAATCTAATGTACTTGTACAGTCTGTTCAAAATGCCCAAGTCTGTTCAAATGAATTCAAGAAAGAATACGAACGCGTACTTTTACAAGCATTGCAGGCGTTTTCGTGTTACAGTACCTGATGATATGTCTTTTTGATATGTATTTTTTGTGTTTATTTCGTTCTTTGTGTCAATTTCTACTCACCAGACAATGCTCTTTGTAATTGGATTTTGTTCGTTTATTTCACTTTGCTGACGAGTTCGTTATCCTGGCTTTTAAAATTCCCCTCTACTGGTGCTGCAAACATTTTTATTCGGTCGGGAATGGTCACTTTACTATAAACAAACCGAACGCATGCACACGTATACCTTCCTTGCAAAGTTTTATTGTAGTAACTAATGTGTTCCTTTAGGTCTTGATTTTTTTCTTTCTGCAAACATCTATTTACATATCACGAAACATAGTTACCTCGTTGACAAGAATGCAAAAATGCCTTTCAGTCGATGATGCCAGATTTTCCGTACAAATCTTCAGTGACTTTCACTGGATTTTCTGATCCAAGAAATGTCCCCGATACGCTGCAGTAAATCTGAGATTAACTCAAAACGATGCTTGGAGGATTGCTGTTCTCGCAGGAATATTTGCAAGGACAACGGATTATCTATTTCTTTACGTTAAGAAAATCCTAAATTGTTTAAAATCTCGGCTTAGCGGATTACGCCTGAAGGATTCTTTATCCTTTCACCCAAAATATCAGAAATAACGATAGATTAGTAGTGGTCTTTAACCCGTCGACCATGATCCACCAATCTTTCGCCATGGTCAAGTCGATCTTTGGGTGGGGTACAGGGTACATACCAGCGAGCCCTGCTAACCAACTAGGGTTTATAGCATTCAGTGGGACATCGAGGCGCAGATCTTTGGGTGGGGTGGGGGATTGTTTTGTATTGCGCGTTACTGGAATGAAACTTAAATTTTACCTTAAAATGCTCATTAAGTAAAGCAGTAAAGTTAAATATATTTATATTTTCATTAACTTTTCCTTTTAATCGTTACAGTTTACAGAATGAATGATTGAACGAAAGTCGAGTGTCGTACAGAACAGAGCACCAGGCGCGATGCGCCTTTAATCTCCAGTTTCAATATGTGGTTCTTATCGTCAAACTGTGACATTAATTCAGTGACCCTTAATTGGAAGTTCGAGGTTTTTATTTACTACTTTTTATTAGTTGTCCTAGCTCCTAGTGTGGCAGTTTGTTGCACATTTAGAGTTTAAGTAGTTTGGGGGGTTGATGCAGATCTAAGGGTTACCTAGCATTTTAGCAGCTTAGAGTTTTGAACATTAGTCGCGAGTTTTATTTGATATCAGATGTCTGAGATTGGATATTTAATTCCGATTATCGATGTTTAGAACAGCGCGGGGTCTCTTACGCGATTTGGCCTTGCGATGGTTGTCGAGTGGTCAAGGCGAGCGTTTCCACTGCAATCGCTCGACCGTCGAGTTGCGGGTTCGAGTCCCACGTAAGGCACGGATGTTTGTGTTGTGGGCGCAGTGTGTTCCGCCCCTCTCTGGTGCGCCTGGGGCAACGTCCTAAGACGGCTAAATGGTTCACGTTCTGGCCGCTGACTAAAAGGCGAATGATGATGAGTCAAGTGCCTGGCCATTTGATTAAAAAAAAAAAAAATTATCACATGTGTGTTTCGGAAGCATTTTGAATCTTTTCAATTTTGGGGATGTGGTGGAGGTGGGAGGTTAAATACGGCCCCTGATTAGATCGTAATAATGAGTTTTAAATCATGAAATTATGTAAAATATTAATTTTTACTACTTCTGTATGTTTATTCATAACTTTTATTTTCTTCTGTCATTTGACGGACTATATATCTAGAGCCGTATTCGCAATGATTCAGGGATACATTTTCTTCTTATCTCATCAACATTTCGCATAAAATTTTAAAATAGCTTTTATTACTCCTTAAATCACTTTTAGTCTATAGTTTATCGTTCTTAGTAGAAAAGCATATAGCGATTTAAATGAGTTTTGATTATTCTGGATCCGACATAATCCTGTCAGAAATTAAGCAAATGGAAAATTTTGTGTTCAATTATAGTGAAAAGCATTATTTAAAATATACCCCACAAGATGTAATTGTAAAAGGGCCAGCCAACATCACTAGTATGTTTGGCCACGCCCATTTTTTCATTCAGAGTTTTTTTATAAAAGAGTGCTTATTTTCAACAAACATGAAATTGGAGAGTATATAAAATATTATTTAGATGATTTCATTCCGAATCACTACTTCAGTAAGTAAAAAAAGTGACTAAAAATTTCAAAAATTGAAATAACTTTTCGGTAGGGGTTTCATATTAACATTCATCCTGCCATATGAAGTTTAAATTTTCATTTTAGCTTATTAATGGCCGAAGTGTCATTGGTCATTTTTACTTTCCTTGCAATACATGGTAATGTATAGGGAAAGTATTGGAATCATGCCGAAAATCGCAACTCGAGTTTTCGACGGATCTACACGTTTCGAGACCTCTAGAATACGAAAAAAACTATTTTTAGCGTGACGTCTGTGTGGGTGTCTGTGTGTCTGTCTGTGTGTCTGTCTGTCTGTGTGTCTGTCTGTATGTGCAGATTTTGTATCCACTCTAACTGAAAAACTAATCGACCGAATTTCATAAAATTTGGTATGTAAGTTACTTGTGAGCAAGTCTGGTGCTGATTAGTTTTGGGTACGATTCGGGATAAAAGAACCCGCCTTTTTTGCGAAATGGCCCGCAAAAGCTTGTATCCACTCTAACTGAAAAACTAATAACCGAATTTCACAAAATTCGGTAGATGAGTCACTTGTGGGTCACCCTGGTGCTGATTAGATTTTGGTATGATTCGGAAAAAAATGACCTGCCTTTTTTTGCAAAATGGCCCGCAAAAATCGTCCAAATCCAAACTAAAGTACTGGGTATTCTCAAATATATCCATTAAATGCTGATTTAATACGTATTTTTTAAAGACGAAAAGAATAAGACCAACCCCATTACACTAGGACTAGCCGTTCTCGAGATTTTTTAGTTTTTCGTACTTTCCCTACGCCACCTTTGAAAATAAGCCAGGTTACGGAATGAGAACGAAAATTGAATTAAAAGTGAAATAAATTTAATTAAAATAAAGAGAACGTTAATATAAGTCTGCAGGGAAAGTCATGTGCTGCCCACATTAGATTTTTACTTTCCCTGCAATACATGGTAATGTATAGGGAAAGTATTGGAATCATGCCGAAAATCGCAACTCGAGTTTTCGACGGATCTATACGTTTCGAGACCTCTAGAATACGAAAAAACTATTTTTAGCGTGACGTCTGTGTGTGTGTCTGTCTGTCTGTGTGTCTCTGTGTCTGTGTGTCTGTCTGTCTGTCTGTTTGTGCAGATTTTGTATCCACTCTACCTAAAAAACTAATGGACCGAATTTCACAAAATTTGGTAGGTAAATCACTTGTGAGCGAGTCTGGTGCTGATTAGTTTTGGGTAAGATTTGGGATACAAGAACCCGCCTTTTTTTGCGAAATGGCCCGCAAAAGCTTGTATCCACTCTAGCTGAAAAACTAATGAACCGAATTCCACAAAATTTGGTAGGTAAGTAACATATGGGACACCCTGGAGATTTTGGCATGATTCGAAAAAAAATAATCCGCATTTTTTTGCAAAATGGCCCTCAAAAATCGCCAAAATCTAAAATAAAAAACTACGTATGCTCAAATATATCCATAAAATGCGTGTTTAATACGTAATTGTTAACGAGAAAAGAAAAAGATCAACCCCATTACACTAGGACTAGCCGTTCTCGAGATATTTTAGTTTTTTCGTTTTTTCGCTACGCCACCTTTGAAAATGAGTCCAGTTATTAAACGAGAAAGAAAATTGAATTATAAGTGAATTAAATGTAATTAAAATAAAGAGAACGTGAATATAAGTCTGCAGGGAAGGTCATGTGCTGCCCACATCAGATTTTTACTTTCCCTGCAATACATCGTAATGTATAGGGAAAGTATTGAAATCATGTCGAAAATCGCAACTCGAGTTTTCGACGGATCTACACATTTCAAGAGCTCTAGAATACGAAAAAACCATTTTTAGCGTGACGTCTGTGTGTGTGTCTGTCTGTCTGTCTGTCTGTGTGCCTGAGTGTCTGTCTGTCTGTGTGTGTGTCTGTCTGTGCAGATTTTGTATCCACTCTAACTAAAAACTAATGGACCGAATTTCACAAAATTTGGTAGGTAAGTCACTTGTGAGCGAGTCTGGTGCTGATTAGTTTTGGGTACGATTTGGAATTAAAGAACCCGCCTTTTTTTTGCGAAATGGCCCGCAAAAGCTTGTATGCACTCTAACTGAAAAACTACTGGACCGAATTTCACAAAATTCGGTAGATGAATCATTTGTGGTTACTCTGGTGCTGGTTAGATTTTGGTACAATTCGAAAAAAAATAACCTGCCTTTTTTTGCAAAATGGCCCGCAAAAATCATCAAAATCTAAACTAAAGAACTAGGTGTACTCAAATATATCCATTAAATGCTCGTTTAATACGTAATTTTTAACGACAAAAATAATAAGACCAACCCAATTACACTAGGACTAGCCGTTCTCGAGATATTTAAGTTTTTCGTACTTTCCCAACGCCACCTTTGAAAATAAGCCCGGTTACCGAATGAGAACGAAAATTCAATTAAAAATGAAATAAATTTAATTAAAATAAAGAGAACGTTAATATAAGTTTGCAGGAAAAGTCATGTGCTGCCCACATCAGATTTTTTTAACTGTAATCATCTGAACATTCATATGTTAAGCCTTAAATAAATAGTAGTTATTGTTCCACAAATCATGATATTGCTAAAAGTATAAAATGAAATATTTGTGGGGGACCTTTAACACACATCGATAATATTTTATTAATTTATTCTATATAAAAAAAATTTTGTTCATTGCGAAATTTGTATTTCGAGAACACTGTACCAAATAGAGAGTTCGTTAAAATAAGCAGAAAAATCATACTCGGAATCAGTAAGTAAAAACTTAAACAATGCAATTAAGCATAAATAAATAAACAAACTCTTTCGAGGATACATTTGTCTTGATGAGTTTATAGTTTAAACTCACAACACTCTTTTGCTTTTTTTTTATTAATTTGTACCTAAATCATATTTTTGCTATATGGAGAACTTCCCCAATTTGCAGCCAGATTTTGGAGAAAGATGTTTCTCACACTTCAGTCAGATGTATAGATAAAAGCAATAAACAAGATAAAAGCAATAAACAAAAGTACTCTTTTACTTTGTTTTAATTTGTACCTAATAATCATATATTTCACTATGTGGAGAACTTCCCCAATTTACAGCTGGCCTTTCAAAAAAGACGTTTTTCTCACATCAGTTAGAAGTATACAAGATAAAAATTTTAAACAAAAACTCCCGATCCTTATTCCATTTTGCTTTCCCATCTTATGGCCCTATATGTATAAGATATAAAGAACATTCTCAGAAATCAAAGACAAGACTCTCACACATATTCTTTCAAATTAAAGATATCTTCAAGACTGCAGATTTATTTTCTATAGAGTAGCAGTTTAGGTTCTTTCTCTGTCAAAATGTATGACACGTTACGTCTTCTTCTCTCTCCCACACTCCTTCAACCATTTTACTTTCCCTGCAATACATGGTAATGTATAGGGAAAGTATTGGAATCATGCCGAAAATCACAACTCGAGTTTTCGACAGATCTACACTTTTCAAGACCTCTAGAATACGAAAAAAACTATTTTTAGCGTGACGTCTGTGTGTGTGTCTGTCTGTGTGTCTGTCTGTCTGTGTGTCTGTCTGTGCAATGTATGTATCCACTCTCGCTCAAAAACTTATGGACTGAATTTAATAAAATTTGGTAGGTAAGTCACTTGGGTATGACCCTGGTGCTGATTTGATTTTGGTATTAAACGGAAAAGAACAACCTACCCTTTTTTACGAAATGGCCCGCAAAAATGTCATGTATCCACTCAAACTAAAATACTAATTGACCAAATTTCACAAAATTTGGTAGATAAGTTACTTGTGGGATACTCTGGCGCTGATTAGATTTTGGTACTATTCGGAAAAGAAAAACCTGCCTTTTTTTACGAAATGGCCCTCAAAAATCGCAAAATCTAAAAATAAAGCTACGTATGTTCAAATATATCAATTAAATGCTTGTTTTATACGTAATTTTTGATGAGGAAAAGAATAAAAACAGCTCTATTACTCTAGGACTAACCGTTCTCGAGATATTTGAGATTTTTCGCATTTAGTTATGCCATTTTTGGGAAAATGTCCAATTACCAAATAAAAACAGAAATTAAATTAAAAATGCAAATTTAGTGTTATTTTATGCAATTAAACTCAATTTAATGAATTATTAAAGAAATAAAGAAAAAATGAATTTGAGTCTGCAGGGAAAGTCATGTGCTGCCCACATCAGATTCTTTACTTTCCCTGCAATACATGGTAATGTACAGGGAAAGTATTGGAATCATGCCGAAAATCGCAACTCGAGTTTTCGACGGATCTACACGTTTCGAGACCTCTAGAATACGAAAATGCCATTTTTAGCGTGACGTCTGTGTGTGTGTCTGCCTGTCTGTGTGTCTGTGCAATGTATCCACTCTAACTCAAAAACTAATGGACCGAATTTCATAAAATTTGGTAGGTAAGTCACTTGGATGTGACCCTGGTGCTGATTAGTTTTTGGTACGATTAGTAAAAACAGAACCCGCCCTTTTTTGCGAAATGGCCCTCAAAAATTGCCTTTATCCACTCTAGCTAAAATACTAATTTACCAAATTTCATAAAATTTGTTAGATAAGTTACTTATTGGATACTCTGGTGCTGATTAGAATTTGGTACGATTCGGAAAAGAAGAACCCGCCTTTTTATACGAAAAAGCCCACAAAAATTTCATATATCCACCCTAGCTAAAATACTAATTGACCATATTTCACAATATTTGGTAGATAAATTACTTGCGGGACACTCTGGTGCTGAATCGATTTTGGTAAGAGTCGGAAAATAACAACCTGCCTTTTTTTACGAAGTGGCCCGCAAAACTCGGCAAAATCTAAAAAAAAAAGAGACTACGTATGCGGAAATGTATCCATTAAATTCTTGTTTTATACGCAATTTTTGACGGGGAAACGAATATAACACACTCCATTATAATTTAGGACTAACCGTTCTCAAGATATTTGAGATTTCTTGTATTTTTGTTACGCCGCTATCGGATAAATGTCCAATTGCCAAATAAAAACAAAAATTGAATTAAAAATGCAAATTTAGTGTTATTTGGTGCAATTGAGCTCAATCTAATGAATTATTAAAGAAATAAAGAAAATATGAATTTAAATCTGCAGGGAAAGTCATGTACTGCCCACATCAGATTTTTTATTTTTTGTTTAAAAGATCCATTTCAGCTATTCCTAGAAATTGCCCAATATCCCGTGAGAAAGCTCAGGAAGTTTACTCCTTCTCCTGATTAACTGGACAAATATAAGTCATCATTTTGAGAACCAATAACAGAGCTAAATGAATGCATTCCTACTAGATAGTGAATGCATTCCTACTAATGCATTCCTAACAGATTTCCTTGCGGGAGAGAGCTGTGAACAGAACCATTTTTTTGTTCGTAAAACCTGAATAATAGGTGACCAGTATCTGCAGAGTACCTCTTTCTAGGTGGGGGGAAGAAGCGCTTTATGAATTTTAGTTTTCTAAAAAGTATTCGAAGAGTTTGAGTAAATGCGTATGCAACTATAAAAGAGTGTGTAGGTAACAGCCTAGGATGTATTAGAATTTTGATTCAGTTGTTGTGAAAGGCATTTGTGATAATTTCTTTCAAATAAAATTAATTTAATATCGCATTTACAACTATATTTTGTGGCATCTTTTTAAGTAATAATAGATGTGTGTGTGATTCAAATTACATCTCCGGTGAAACAGCAAGCGTTATGGCTTTACGACATAGGGCGGCATGGCCTATGTCGTAATGTTTTCTTGTAATGAAAAACGATGTTGGTGTAGGAGGTCACATATCTTGGGCCTCAGTAGATATACAGTATAAAGCCCTGACTGACAGCAGGCCATGTCAACAAAATTTTGCAAAATATGTTCTACGTCTGCTTAAAGGTAGATATAAAAATATATATGATTTGAAATAGTTCAAGTTGTCATATTTTGTAAGCTGGATACAGTTGAAACAATTTTTCATCATAATATTGGTAGGTAGCAACAGCATTTTCAGTATTATACATACATATACGTCAAATAATTATCAATTATCATGTATTCCATTTCATCAAGATTATGCAAGAAAATTCGTGAATTAATTTTTAACATATAAGTCCTATTTTCACACTCTTTCTTAGTAACAAATTATATTATCTATTATGTGATTTTGAGTATGAAATATGATTATTATCTATGATGAAGTTTATTTTAGGATTTGCATAAAAGGTAACAATTAAAAATAATAATATATTATAATTTCATATAAGTATAATAATATTTTAAGTCTCCACAAGTATAAAATGAATTATTTTAATTATCAAATTTGTAATTTTAATTATTATCTGTGTATTCCTTTTTCTTTTAATTTTTTTAGGTTTTGGCGTTTATCGTGAGCATGAGATGAATCTTGTGAATTCCGCTATTCGAAAATTTTATTTTCAAATTATATGTCTTCGTTCGGCCAATTTTGTTTTTAATGATTGACACGATAATCCGATTGGTGTAAATATGGTGCAGTGGTTTGTTTGCTATAGTTTTTACGGTACGAGACAGAGAAATGCCTGGACGTGCCGATATGAAAAAAGTTCACTTCAGAAATGCATAAAAAGTGAAATATATCGAAAACGACATCGAAATTAAAAAAAGGGGCTCCATCCTGCAAAAATTCACCCATGTAGGTACCTGTCTGCAAAAATTCGTGGTCTTGCTATTAATAGTCTATCTTGGACACGAACTCGCCGCTCAAATATTTTGTTTTTGACTTTGACATTAAATATTTCTTAAACTACAATATATATATATATATATATATATATATATATATATATATATATATATGTATATGTATAAATTAGTAAATCCAAAGTTAGAATGTTTGTAGTAACTCATAATACACTATTCCATGTATATATATATATATATATATATATATATTAAAGAGTCATATTGCCACTGTCATTTAGAAAAATACAAAGACTTCGTAGATAAACACCATGGGCATGTTATAACGGGAAATCTAAATATTATTAATTATGATGCACTAAGATCACTGATGTTACTGGGTACTAAGTACCGTATACCTACTAAATTTAAACATAAATTAATATGTAAAGGTTTATTTCTTGACTTAAATAAATTTATTTTTAAAATCAGTTATAAATATCAAATCCCTGTAGAAGCCTTTAAACCTTGGAGAGTCTTAATAGAGCAATACTTAAATCATTATATATATAATCAGAAAATTAATAATTCATATAAACTTAATTCAATTAAAAATGATATTAAAGAAATACAAAATGATTTTGTCATTACATATGTCGATAAGGCAAGTGGAAACTACTCAATTATATGTAAATATTATTATAAAAATACCCTTCAGTCACACTTACTTAATAATCATATATATAATTTACATAAAACTAACCTTAAAATCTTATACAATAGAATATCAGCCAAATATAAGCAAATCCATCTAAAAAATAGTTGTAATAACATTCCATATATTGTTTTAGTACCCAAGTTTCATAAATCCCCTGTTGCTTTTCGAACCATTACCAGTGGGCATAATTCTTACATTACTAATGCTGGAAAATTATTATTAAAGATATTACATGAAGTATCCTCGTCAGATGAAATCTCAAATAATTGTCATATTGTAAAAAACAGTTTTGAAGTAGTTAAGAAATTGAAATCTCTTACTAATATTCGTAGTATTTATACCTTTGATTTCAAAGATTTGTTTAATAATATTAATATAGATGATCTGTATAGAATTATTTTAGGAATTTTTGAAAAATATAATATCAACCTAAAATATTCAAATTTTCTTTTTAAAAAATTACTTAACTTCACTCTTTATGAGAATTATATTCAACATGGTGGTACTATTTTTAAACAACAGGTTGGTATCCCACAAGGGGGGTGTGCCTCATCATTGTTAGCTAATCTGTATTTATTCTTCTATGAAAAAAACATTAATCCTAGCTTGCATAATATGCACATGTTTAGATATTTAGATGACATTTTGTGTGTATCCCCAAATAATAATATCCCTATAGTATTAAACTTTTATCCAAAAAATTTACAATTAAATGCAAGTAATAATGACACAAATGTTGCAAACTTTTTAGATTTAAATTTAAATTTACAAAATTGTAATATGGTTATAAACTTGTATGATAAAAGACAGGATTTTAAATTTAATACATCAAAAATTCAACATTTTGACTCTTGTCTGCATATATCTGTATTTAGAAATATTATAATAAACCAGGCTCTTAGAATCAATAAAATTTGTGATGAATATTATAAATTAGCGCACTTTATGGATTTATTGAGTACAGCGACTAATAATGCATATCCCCCCAATTTTGCTATTAAAATTATCAACTCAGTGTATCAAATTTCACTCGATAACATCCTAGAAAACATTCCCAATTATAGTGACTAACATACAGGAGAGAGAGGAGGGGAAAAAAAAAAAAAAAAAAAAAAAATATATGTATGTGTGTGTGTGTGTGTGTGTATATATATATATATGTATATATATATATGTATGTATATGTGTATATTATATATAATTATTTATTAATTATATAAATAAATAAAAATGAAAAATAATAAACTAAGTCAAAAACATTAGAAAAATCAAAAAATCGGAAAATAAGATGCATTAACATTAATGTTTTGAATTTTATTTTCGCAAAAAAATGTAACTTTTGTCAGTATTGAAACTACGTTTTGAGCGCCCTTATAATGGTGTATAGTGGCATTCTCGATTATCCAGTTTTCCTATGAATTACTTGTTTAGTAGGAATTTTCATCTTTGATTCATGTTCATATTCAGTTCTGCATGTTTGGGAAGTTGTATTCTGAATTGCTTGTCTAGTCTCCAGCTTAGACTCACTGGACGGGTTTGGGAGTATTTCCGTGAACGTTCGTACTGCCTCCCTGGTAGAATTTCGACTTGTTCATTCCGGTGCTTCTAGATTAAGTTGTTGAGGTTGATCGTGTATACACGTGGTGAGGAAGAAGGATTCATGCCGCATGGTAATACAATTTTCTTAATGTATCCTTTTTTTCATTTTTTCATTTTTTGATGTCTGTAGTCTGAGTTTAAGCATTTATAGTAATGTACTATTGCTTAATCTGAAACAGGCATTTGTTTGGGTTAATTAGAATTAAATACTCAGACCTGAAGAGGAATTTTATTCTGATTAATCATCGAATTTGGGAAGGTTCTGTTCTTTTCTCTTATCGGCATTATGGCCGTGAATTTGCTTCTATGGTGATGTTAATATTACTTGAATTGTATTTTTATTTTTATTTTTTTTATTTTTTTTTATTTTTACATAATTCTTATTATTACATTTCAAATATATATATATATATATATATATATATAACGGTTTATTTCAGCGTATTCCCAAAGCCTTTTCTACAAGTGTACCAAATTTCATATTTTTATATGCAATAGTTTTTGCTGTACGAAGCAAAGAATCTCGAGAAACGAGAAATTTGTCAAACAGCGGCGGCGTCAGCTACTTTTTTTTTAATATAGAGAGATAATCTCAGTGAAGAACCGTTTTCTAATTTAATTTCTGATATTATCAAATCAAAATGATAAGTAAAAACACACTTTAGAGTAATGCTCATTCTTGATTTGTACATATTTGTCAAATTTTTTTAATATATTACTATGTGTAATATAACTTGTGTTTAATTCCTTAGATGCAAATTTGTATCATCATAGGAGGCAACAGGCTTCAATGTATTACAAAAAAATTCGAGCCGATCAGCGTTGGAGTTGACTTTGAGTGCTTTTGGGTCGGGTTAGATTCGGGTGAAATATTTAAAAAAATTCTTGGGCTTTAGCTGAATCAAATCTTAATATTCTTGGGCCGGGCAAAATTTTTAATTAGACTCGTGCAGACCTGTAGTCACTAAATAACTGTCTTATCGTCTCAGTTTCTCCTACCAGCTTCAGGAACTGGAAATTTTCCTACTATATTACAGTGACGCAATAGCCGAAGTTCTTTTTTTTTTTTTATTATTCTTAGTTATTAAATTCTGAGCACTTATTTCTTTATTTTAATATTATTATTAATTTATTTTCATTTATTTATTGGAGGTTAAATTGGGATGTTTTTCAAGTTAAAAGATGTTAGAACGACAAACTGAATGGGGATTCAGCAGATTTTTTTTTATCACGTGTGTTTAGGAAGCATTTTGAAACTTTTAAATTTTGAGAGGGGTTGAACCCCTTAAACCCCCCTTCCTCCCCTTAAATACGCCCCTGGTCACTAGGGGTATCCAATTCCGGTTCCTTTCCAGCATTTCCTGTTCAATACTTTTCGTTTTACTTGAAGCATCTATTTCTCAAGATTGGCTATAGATAAAGCTTAGATGATAACTGATATAGATTTAGCATCAAAATAAACATCAATAAGAATTTATCACTTCCAGTTTATTTTTCACTTCAGGTTCAAAAAGTTTCTTTGAAACATCTCTGTCTCAAAATCGGCTATAAATTGGGCTTAGACAATGGATGAAAGATATAGATTCAGCATCAAATTCTGGGAGAGAATCGGAGTTCACTAAGGATTTCCACTTCAGGTTCTGAAGATGTCATTTATAGTTCAAAAATTTGCCTTGAAACATCTATTTCTCGGTATCTGCTATAGACATACAGATGATGACAATTATGGAATCAACTTCAAGTTCTGGAGGGGAATGTGGGTTCATTAAGGATTACCACTTTTTATCCTTTTCCCATTTTCGGTTCTAGAGGTGTCATTTACGGTTTTACCAAAAATTCACATGACTTTTAAATTTTAGATTCAATTAACATGGCAACATAAGGACAAAATTTGATATTATCATGCATAAAAGAGTTTATTTATAGCTCAATGATCACGACACTTAATAATTTCAATCTCTCACCCTGATGGATCACCCTGGTGCTGATAAGGTTTAGGATAAGATTTTTTTTTTTTTTTTTTTTTTTTTTGGCCAAATGACCCACAAAAATGTATGTATCAACTCTAGCTGAAAAATTCAAACCAAATATCCCCAAATTTGGTAGACAAATCACTTATGTGATACTTTGATGCTAATTGGATTTTGATATGATTCGAAATAAAAGAACCTGCCTTGTATTGCGAAATGGCCGGCAAAAATAGACAAATTCTAAAATAAAAGACTGTGTATGCTGAAATGTATCCGTTAAATGCTTATTTTATATTTAATTTTCTACGACGAATGGAAAAAGACCAACCCAATAACTTTAGCACTAACCGTTCTCGAGATATTTTAGTGTTTCGTATATTTTGCCACGTCGCCTTTAAAAATATACTCCCAGTCACCAAATGAAAACGAAAATTGAAAAGAATCTGCAAATTCAGTATAATTTCAAATAATTATTCGTGTTATTTAGTGCTATTAAACTCAATATAATGAATTATTAAAAAAAAATGAGGAAATGAATTTGAGTATGTAAGAAAAGTCTTGTGCTACCCATATATACCACATCAGATTTTTCCCCTTGGAAATGTTGATACCATTAACCTAGTTAACCCTTGTTGATAACCCTTATTGATACCATTAACCCTTCTTGATACTATAAGTTTAGACAACGTCCTATACATAAGACATTATTAACTCAAAAGTTTTTACTTAAAAGAATATATGCTACAGGACAAAATCCCAGTAACAGCATGCAATATAAAGTACAATACAAAATATACAGATTAAAATACAATAAAATACATTAAAATGCAAACTACTGACAACAAATGATCTTTAAAAGCACTTTTATATGAATAAATACATTAAAATATAAAATATTTGCAACAAATGATTTTTAAAAGCAATGTCCGATTAATAAAAAATATCAAGATTATCAGGGGAGCTGTTGTAAAGTTTACAAAAATGATCAATCGCACAATAGCAACCAATATTCGTACTAAAATTCCTTTCAGCAAATAAACGCATGCTTCTGATAGAATATTGGGAAACACGAAACCCGATTCCCTACAAGACAGGGGAACTCTGTTATTGATTTGTTAATCAACTCTGTTATTGAAGAGGTTCTTGAAGAATGAAAATTAATTGTCTTATGTTGTAACTATTATAACATTTTAATATTCAGATAATATAAATGACTATTATTATATAATATAATGGACAAAAATGTTGGATAAATCCACATTCACTAACATTTTCAGTATTTAAATTTCATTTAAACCTTCAGTTAAACCTATTTAGTTGAACCTATTTTAGTTATTTCAGTTAAATCTACCATAGAAATAGCGTTATGCAGAAGATTTTTTTCCGAAAATTTATATCAGTCTTTGGATATAAGGTTATGAAATTATTGAACTTTTCGATTTCTAAATTCGTCTGTTTTATTTTAGTACTGATTTGTCAAATTTATATATTGCTTTCCCTGAAATACATGGTAATGTATAGGGAAAATATTGGAATCGTGTCAAAAATCGCAACTCGAGTTTCCGACTGATCTGCACGTTTTGAGACCTCTGGAACACAAAAAACTATTTTTAGAGTGACGTCTATTTGTGTGTGTGTGTGGGTGGGTGTGTACGCTCTAACTGAAAAACTAATTGATCGAATTTCATAAAATTTGATAGATAAGTCCTCAGTGGATGACACTGGTGCTGACTAGATTTTGGTATGATTCGGGATAAAATAATCTGTTTTATTCCCTCCCCCCTGCTAATGGCCGGCAAAAATTGCCCATATCCACTCTAGCTGAAAGACTAATAGACCGAATTTCACAAAATTTTGTTGTTAAGTCACGTGTGGGTGACCCTGGTGCTGATTAAATTTTGGTACGATTCGGAAGAAAAGAACCTGCCTTTTCGCAAAATGGCCCTCAAAAATCGTTAAATTCTGAAATAAAGACTACGTATACTGAAAATGCACCAATTAAATGCTTATTTTATATGTAATGTTTGACGATGAAAGGAACAAGCCCAACCCCATTACTCTAGGACTAGCTGTTCTCGATATATATATACATTTTTTTTTCGCATTTTTGCTGCGCCGGTTTTGAGAATAAGTCCAGTTACCAAATGAAAACGAAAACTGAATTAAAAGCGTAAATTCAGCGTAATTTCAATTAATTATACGTAATATTTAGTGCAATTGAACTCAATTTAATGAATTATGAAATAATGAGAACATGAATTTGAGTCTTCAGGGAAATTCATGTGCTGCTCACATCAGATTTTTTTACTATGTTTTACCGATTGTTGAGACTGGTTAAAAATGGTACAGGTATATATATTCTCCAACCATTTTAGTGTCTTTATTTAGGTGGATATACCACATATCATTATATAAAATTGTCTGATCTGATTTTATCTTTCAAGACCTCCTAGAAACCCATAGGTGACCTAAAAAGCTGAATATTTGTAGACTTACACTATCGACTGCGGTACAGAACTAAAAGAGGGCCGGATTTTCGATTCCTCCCCCCCCCCCCTTCGGGAGTGAAGAAAATGAGAAATTCAAAAAGTTTTTTTACATCTTCCAGAAGACCCTTCGTTAACCTAGAAGGCTGAATCTTTGCACATACTATTAGCATCGACCATCGGATAGAACTTAATGTGGCCAGAATTTTTATTTACCTCCTCACGGGGGCGTAAAAAGTGTTTTTATTAAGTCCTTTCAGACCCCTCCAGAAGCCCCCTTACCTCTCCCGACTAGTGACCTAAAAAACTACATCTGCCCATTTATAATGTAGACAATTGGATAACATCTAACGTGAGCAATTTGGCAGTTTAGACGGTTATTTTAGTATATTACAGTCGAACCTGCCTTAAACGGAATTTCAGGGGACCGGAAGAAAGGAAGGTTTCCGTTTCAGGCAAGTAATTTCAGGATGAAAGGAAAGGTTTCCGTTTCATGCAAGTAATTTCAGGAAAAGCTGTTTAATGCTTGGCTGATGCATATAGTCCATATGTAATTATGCAATATTAAAAAAATGTGCATATATACGTATTTCAAATAATTAAATTAGCTATTTTGGTATAACAGCTAATTTATAATAACCTATAAAATTCTGGTATAATAACCTATAAAATTCTGAAGAGTGTATATGCTCTTGATTAGTACTATATTATACCAAAATAGCTAATTTAATTATTTAAATATGTATATACGTACATTTTTGCATACTGCGATCACAGGAGTATATATAAATAAAAATATAGTACACCCCATGTCCTTGACTGTTAGCTTATTACCATACCTTAAAACCAAACCATACCTTAAAAGCTAGACTTACCGGCAAAATATTACTGCTTACCATGAAATAAAAATTAAAAAAAAACATTGAAATGAACTTTTAAAATAATCCAACATGGCTTCTTGCACATATGTCTTACTAATAATGAGGCTGTCAGTCAGAAATCGTACATTGATTAATATTTCTAGCATTTCAGTATCTCCCTGATCAAGTGAAAGTTTCAAAACAAATTTCAGAAAATCGTCATATGATTTAATAGAAAATTCTGAGAAAAAGGGTTCCCTTTGAAATAAATGTCTGAAATAGTTAGATGATTTTTCCGTTCTTTGTTCGTTACAACAGGTGATTATTAACAAATTATTTTAAATTGGCCGGCCATTTCCGCGTTGTGCAGGTTCCGTTTCACACAGGGGAAAATGACATAAATTTCCTCTATTATGGGACGGGGTTAAAAATGTTTTCCACTTATTACAATATACCGTTTCAAACAGGTTTTACTGTATTTTATTTTGGTGCCTGATTTTATTTCAGTTTAGGGCTTCAAAAAAAGGGAATCTACCGGATTGACTAAGTTTAATTATCTACCGGGTTTTTTTTTACTAAGTTTATCTACCGTTTTTTTTTACTGAGTTTAATTTATCTACAGTTTTTTTTTTTCTTTTACTAAGTTTAATTACTGCAAATTTATAAATCGGTTATCCGCCGGGAATGCTGTATGCAGCACCCGTATGGGGATATGCCTGTAAAACTACAATAGACCTCCTAGAGACAAAACAAAACAAAATCCTACGGATTATTAGGAAAGCTCCCAGGTACTTAAGAAACTCGGTAATTAGGAATGACTTCAAAATAAAAACTGTTAGAACCCAATTTAAAAAGCTAGCTCTTAAATTTTACAAAAATTTGCCATCTGTTCCAAATGAACTGTTATTCAATCTGCATGACTATGATCATCGCAAGGCCAAATCTCGTAAGAGACTCCGCGCTGTTCTAAACATCGATAATCGGAATTAAAAATCCCACCTCAAATATCTGATATTAAATAAAACTCGCGACTAATGTTCAAAACTCTAAGCTGCCAAAATGCTAGATAACCCTTAGATCTGCATCAACCCCCCAAACTGCTTAAACTCTAAATGTGCAACAAACTGCCACACTAGGAGCTAGGACAAAAAATAAAAAGTAGTAAAAAAAAACCTCGAACCTCCAATTAGGATCACTGAATTAATGTCACAGTTTGACGATAAGAAGCACATATTGACACCGGAGATTAAAGGCGCTTCGCGCCTGGTGCTCTGTCCGGAACGACACTCATAGAGAACTAAGTTTAATTTATTCATCGTTTTTTTTATCTTTTTTACTAAGTTTAATTTATCTACCGGTTTTTTTTCTTTTACTAAGTTTCTTTTACTAACTGCATGGTGTCTCTTGCAAGCTTTACTCTTTCGATGATTATAATGATTATAATCGTGTAGATTTAAAATTAGTTTATTAGAACAGCTGACAATTTACTAAAACATAACAATTTACAACGTTTTTCACTTCTTTTTTTGTTAACACTTTACAACACAATTGAAAAGTGTTTATGACTTTGTTCATTCAATCTGTCGATCTGTCTGTTCGCACGATAACATGCCGTAAAAATGACTTTATCAAAATCACATTTTAGTATGTTGTTGAGACGGTCTCTGGGACATATGGGAATGTAAATGTATAATATCACCCAATTAGTTTTGGATTGAACACGGGTTGAAAAAATTGAAATACATTGAACCCTGGGACCTCATTTTTCAAACATTTTTTAAACGAAGTTAAATTTCACAAATTGCTTCGAAAATTTTAGAAAATGTTCCAATTATCCCATAAAATATATATAAAAATATCAACAAAGTATGTTCGGTAGTTTTTCAAATAAAAATTAAAATAATAATTAGACCCATATAATATGAAGCGATCACGTGACCCACTTCAAAATAAAAATATGGTATTCATCTTTTTTTTTTTCCCAAAGTAAAAATCGTTATTTTTACAGTGCTTTTAAATTTATATTTAGTATTGCATCCGTCCTAAAACCGCTTTATTTTTGCGTATTTTCGGTGCATCTAAATTCTACGCCAAAGCAACTACAATATTTTTTAGATTAAATGATCATGAAACTTTGATTATTTCTACAACTGTTTTATCTTGTTTCTGTGTTATCGTGTTTAGTGTTTTTCCAAATATCATTTCTACGAACTTCAGTTTTCAACTGGCTCTGATGTGGTATTATGATCCCCAAAACCTCACCTTTGGCGATGCCACTGTAGAGGACACTGCATGGAGTTAGAAAGAAGGAGATGAAACTCCTACGGATGAAACGCTGGAAAATGTAATAATACTTAGAGAATTATATCTAGGTGTCGATAGTGTTAGCAAAGTAGCCACTATTATTACTTGACACAACAGAAAGGCGCAGTATTTAGTATATGTATTTTTGATTATTTTTAAATTAAGGGTTCCCTAATTATGAGTTTAATTAACCAGTATATTTTCATAGTTATAGGATAAAGTACAGAATATGTGGAGCTAAAAATAAATTGAAAGGTAAAATAATTTTGAATACGTGGGAAAATTCTTTTTTTATTCAGTTCTCCTTTTTCATTGCGCTAATAATTTATTTTCACAAAATGGATAGTTTAAATAAATATTTTAGGCCTTTCGTCATAGAAATGCATGAAATGTAGGTTTAATCCCAGCGCCACCTGAATGATTGTCTTAAACGTTATTGGCTTTTTTTTTTAATATAAAATATTAAAACCTTATTTTTTACCACCAACTTACTGTGCACAGTAGCGCCATCTACAGTTCGACAAGTAATATTTAGTTTCGATTTTGCAGGTATCCGAAAAAATCACAAATTGTAGATATTTTTGGTATCAGTTACGTAAAAGGAAAAATCTCTTGGAATAGAATTAACAAAATGTATTTAATACAATTAACAATATTTTTATTCAGTATCGAAGGAAATGTTTTTCGATTCTTGTAGTTGAGAAAGTGAATCAATAACTACCATTGAAAGTGCATTCCCGCATATTCAAATTTTAAATGCACAAAAAAATTGCGATAGAATTTTTGATATGGATAACATTTACGGCTGGGTGTCTACATTTTCTGTAATACTCCGTTTATCCTCCAGAGAAAAGGAGCATTACATAAAATGTAAACACTTTGGACACACATATATCCCCCGAACCTAAAAGATAAGAATGTAAATAATTTTTCATATTTTGTCGGAAATAGGGTCAAGATTATGAATATATATAATTTCAATATTTTAATAATTTATTTTATTTTATTTTTTTTAATTTAAATTTAAAAATCAGCTATTCTAGCGAGTATTTTTTTCATTAACTTCACTCAAAATATATATTAAACAATAAAAGATAGATATAACTAGTAAACGACAAAACTGTGTACTAGAAAATTTTATATTAAAGTCTATATTTACTATTTAAAAAAAACACTCTTGGTTTTGAAGTAATCGTCTTGCCAAGTTGAAAAAAATTAAAAGTTTTCAGTTTTTTACGTTTGTAATGCTTATATCTCAAAAACTATAAGAGCTTGAGAGAAAACTTAAGCTCGAACAATAAGCAAGAATTTGTAGCTCTTTGAAAGCCCTATAAGTGTATATAAGTAAATGTTGGCTCGAGTACTATTTTTTTTTAATTACAAAAGTATCTGTCGAAACGAGTTTCTTCTTTTCATTTCATACTTTCGCTCGAAATATCTTTGAAACTGTTAAAGATAAATATAAATAAAAAGCTACAAAAATATGTATGTGGAAATTTAGTTTCTAAATCCATATCGATTTTCAAAAGAAGCTCTTATAGTTTTCGCGTTATCGTCTTGAAGTATGAAATTTTACCGTTTTTCAAGTTTGTAATGCTTATTTCTTGGAAAATTAAAAGTGATAGTTATATACAGTCCTATAAGTGACTAAAAGTATCAACAGGTTTTGATGCAAAATACATTCCCCTTTGCCAAAATGAAACAAGAAGGATCAATCATGCATAAAGCATTGATTATTAAACACTTTCCAACTGAAATACAATTTTATTTAAACATCTCTAAAATGCTATACATTCAGCGCTGATATATTTTAAATTATCTCAGTACTACAATTATTTGGAAACTTAAAACTTTATTCAAATGACCTCATCGAAATATAAATCGTCTGGCTCTCTATGTAAAAGCAATAAATATTTCATTCATACACTTTTATTCCAGACTCCAGAGTTAAATAATTTTGAGTGAATAAAATTCAGCAGTTCTTATACAACTCATCTTACAGTCACTTGTTCACATTCTGCATCCGTTAAAATTAGGCTTCGTTGTAGAAATAATCGAAGTTTGATGATCATTTAAATTAAAAAATATTGTAATTGCGTTGGCACAGAATATAGATGCACAGAAAATATGCAAAAATAAAGCGGTTTTAGGACGGATACAGCACTAAATATAAATTTAAAAGAGCTTTTAAAATCAGGATTTTTACACTGGGAAATAAAGATGGATGTTATATTTTATTTTGAAGTGGGTCCCGTGATCTCTTCATATTGTAAGGATGTAATTATTATTTAAATTTTATTTAAAAACTACCGAACATATTTTGTTGAAATTTTTTTTATATATTTTATGGGGTAATTTGAATATTTCCTAATATTTTCGAAGAAATTTGTGAATTTGTACTCCGCTTAAAAAATGTTTGAAAAGTTATGTCCCATTTCAATATATTTCATTTTGTTCAACCCGGATTCAATCCAAAACTAATTAGGTGATATTATCCATTTATATTCTCATATGTCCCACAGACCGTCTCAACAACATACTAAAATTTCATTTCGGTAAAATCATTTTTACGGCAGTTATCGTGCGAACGAACAGACAGACAGACAGAATGAGCATAAACACTTTTTAACTATGTTGTAAAGTGTTAAAAAAGCCAACAAATATCACCAACAAAGGCGTTGACGCGTTCTTGCCTTTTCTGGTGCTGATGCTCTTTTTATTCTGACGAAGGAGGCTGTTTTTTCCTCGAAGACAGGTTAATACTTTTAATTAACTTTGCATGTTGTTACTAACGATGTATTTATATTTGCAGGTACCATTTACATCATGATGCACGAATTTTCAAATGTTCGGTTACAGAAAAAAAATCTGATGTGGGCAGTATCGGACAATGACTTTATTACTAAGCATAAATTTTTATAAGAATTCATAAAAAGATTCTTGAATTATCATGCGCGCAAGTTCAAAAATCTAGGTTTTGAAAAAAACGCTTTAAAAATATGCCTTAATGCTTGGCATTGTATTGTTGATGCATTTTCTTAATATCTTCATAAGTAATTAACATTCAGAAAAAAACGATGGTACGAAACTGCGCATAAATGATAAGACTTAACAACTAGATACTAAATATTTCATGGTTTTAAAATTCATGATTATTTCCTAATGAAAGTTTTGAAGTATTTAATTTAATTATAATTGCGTGTATACGCGTAATTTACTGAATATATGGGTTAGATTATAGATATCTTTTTTTTTAAATATATGATTTTTATAATGTAGAGCTTTTAATTTATTTTATGTAAATTGTTTCTTAATAATTATAGTGGTAGATGTTTTTCTTATGATTAATATTGATAAATAATGATAAAGAAAATGAAGCTGTTACTAAAGAGGTTAATTCGATATTAAATATTGTGTTTCTATTAAAAAAATTATACTATAAATAATGAAGATTTCTCTAATAGTATTAATAGAAGTGGGAACTGAAATATTAAAATAATTATAGAGAAATATTGAAATAATTATATTGAAATATTAATAGAAGTGGGAACTGAAATACTGAAATATTGAATATAAATAATCAGAATGTGATATCAGGAGATAAAGAAATAAATCCTTTAAATATTATAATATTTCGGAAATGAAATTTTGAATAAATATAGTTAACTAAAAGAAATGAAGCTGATGAAGATAACCCATGGGCGATTATTATGATAATTTCTCCTATTATTCCAATATAATTGATAGATATAATTCCTTCAATGATAGCAAATACAGCTCCTATTTATTCTCAATACATAATGAAATGAGCAACAGCATATTAACTATCATGTAAAATATGGTTTTTTTCATGATTTTTTTCATAGTTTAAAGAGGAGTGTACCATTAAATTTAGTTTAATTGCTGAAATTGAGACTATATACTTTATATTATATCCAGTTTGCAGTTTCAATATACGCCTTCCTTTTCATTGGGCAACTTAATGCATTTTAAAACGTCACCATCTCCACAAAATTCCAAATAACTTTATATAACTTTAATAGTTCATCTTATAGTAACGGAGTTTATATCGTCGTTAAAAATTAGGTGTAAATTAGGCATTTGATGAACACTTTTAAGCCTATTCAATTGTTTACTTCCAATTTTGCGGGCTATTTTGCAAATAAAAATCTGATGTGAGCAGCACATGACTTTCCCTGCAGACTTATATTAACGTTCTCTTTATTTTAATTAAATTTATTTCACTTTTAATTCAATTTTCGTTCTCATTCTGTAACCAGACTTATTTTCAAAGGTAGCGTAGAGAAAATACGAAAAACTAAAATATCTCGAGAACGGCTAGTCCTAGTGCAATGGGGTTGGTCTTATTCTTTTCGTCGTTAAAAATTACGTATTAAACGAGCATTTAATGTATATATTTGAGTATACCTAGTTCTTTAGTTTAGATTTGGACGATTTTTGCTGGCCATTTTGCAAAAAAAGGCAGGTTATTTTTTTTTCGAATCGTACCAAAATCGAATCAGCACCAGGGAACCCACAAGCGACTCATCTATCGAATTTTGTGAAATTCGGTCCATTAGTTTTTCAGTTAGAGTGGATACAAGCTTTTGCGGGCCATTTCGCAAAAAAAGGCGGGTTCTTTTATCCCAAATCGTACCCAAAACTAATCAGCACCAGACACACTCACAACTAACTTACCTACCAAATTTTGTGAAATTCGGTCTATTAGTTGTTTAGTTATAGTGGATACAAAATCTGCACAGACAGACAGACAGACGCACACACAGACGTCACGCTAAAAATGGTTTTTTCGTATTCTAGAGGTCTCGAAACGTGTAGATCCGTCGAAAACTCGAGTTGTGATTTTCGGCATGATTCCAATACTTTCCCTATACATTACCATGTATTGCAGGGAAAGTAAAAATTAGTTCAATTATTTCAAATCGTACCGAAATTTAATCAGCACCAGGGTGACCCACGAGTGACTTGCCTGTCAAATAGTTTTTGAGCTGGAATTGTTACAGGCATTGCACAATCAGACAGACAAACGTCAGGCTAAAAATAATGTTTTCGTGATTCTAGCGGTCCCGAACCGTATAGATTTGTCGAAAACTGGAATTTCGATTTTTAGCACGCTTCCATTGCTTTCCTTGCATTACCATGAAATGTAGGGAAACAAAAATTGATATAAAAATAAATTTAATAAATGAAAGAAATCGTGTTTTTACTTTCCCTGCAATACGTGGCAATCTATAGGGAAAGTATTGGAATCATGCCGAAAATCGCAACTCGAGTTTTCGACGGATCTACACGTTTCGAGACCTCTGGAATACGAAAAAACTATTTTTAGCATGACGTCTGTGTGTGTGTCTGTCTGTGCAATGTATGTATCCACTCTAACTCAAAAACTAATAGACCGAATTTCATAAAATTTGCTATGTAAGTCACTTGGGTTTGACCCTGGCGCTGATTAGTTTTTTGTACGATTCGAAGTAAAAGAACCCGCCTTTTTTTGCGAAATGGCCCTCAAAAATTGCCTGTATCCACTCTAGCTAAAAAACTAATGGGCCGAATTTCACAAAATTCGGATGATAAGTCGCTTGTGGGTTACTCTGGTACTGATTAGATTTCGGTACGATTCGGAAAAAAAATAACCTGCCTTTTTTTTTTGCAAAATGGTCAGCAAAAATCGTCAAAATCTAAAATAAAAAACTACGTATGCTCAAATATATTCATCGAATACCAGTTTTATGCTTAATTTTTAACGAAGAAAAGAATAAGACCAACCTCATTACACTAGGAGTAGTCGTTCTCAAGATATTTTAGTTTTTCGTATTTTCTCTACGCCACCTTTGAAAATAAGTCCAGTTACCATATGAGAACGAAAATTGAATTAAAAGTGAATTAAATTTAATTAAAATAAAGAGAACGTGGATATAAGTCTATAGGGAAAGTTATGTGCTGCCCACATCAGATTATTTACTTTCTCTGCAATACGTGGTATTGTATAAGGAAAGTATTGGAATCGTTTCGAAAAGCGGGATCGACGGATCTACACGCTTCAGATACTCTAGAACAGTGTTTCTCAACCGCTGGGGCCCTGGCATCCATTATACCGGGCCACAAAAGATTTTCCTGGAATTTTTTTGTGTTTGTTTTTGTTTTAGTTTTCTAAGCATTTTTTTTTTTTTTTTTTTTTTTTTTTTTTTTTTTTTTTAAATGAATAAATAGTTCGTAGTGGAAATATCCTAAGGAGAATAATTTTCGTGAATGTGTCGAAAAGTTCAGAACCATAACGCTTGAACAACATGCCGTTGATGCCGTGTTAGGCACCTTTGGAGAAAATGTAAAAGAAGCAGTCACGGCGGCCTCCTCACCCAAGACCGATACCCTAAATTATTACAAGTTGCCTGACAACATCACGGAGCTGATCAAGGCCTGTAATAGATTCAGGAAAGAATGGCAGGAAACAAGAGACCCCACTTGTCATGAGGAATTTAAAATTCTTAAAAATCAAATTCGCAATTCCATCAACGATTACTCGAGAGCACGATGGAATCAATACATTGAGTCCCTAACGACTGAAGATAACACCATTTGGAGGGCAACCTCACGCATGCGTAGGAAGAAAATTTCCATTCCGACCCTTAAGAGTGAGCGTCAGTAAATTTTCTGCCCTATCCGCTCTTTGTTAACTTTCGCGGCACACATATTTCGCCGAAATTCTGCTCAAACAGTTGCGAAATATTTTCTGAAAGATAAAATGCAATGCTTAGATTATATTAAAACTAAATTTAATGCCCCAAAAAACATAGAATTTATTTTTTATTTTAATTCAAAATATTTTTGGTGCTACCATCTGTTGTCGTAATTTAATTGATACCGATTATTTTTATTTTTTAATGAACATTTTTAAATATCTGTTCCTTCTAATGCAGTGTTAAATACAACAACAGATCATATATAATAATGCCACAATTACGGAAAGGTAATTTATCATTCTATAAATTTGATAAGGGATCTGAATGTACATCACTGAGGACTGCAGATTTGTCTTCAAGTTCCTTTGTCTTCAAGTCCAAGTTCAATTACGTTTGCGTAATTATGGCATTATATATGATCTGTTGTTGCATTTAATAGCGTATTAGAAGGAATAGACATTTAAAAATGTTCATTAAAAATAAAAATAGTCGGTATGAATTAAATTACAACAACAGATGGCAGCACCAAAAATATTTTAAATTAAAATAAAACATATATTCTATGTTTTATTGGGTATTAAATTTTGTTTTAATATAATCTAAGCATTGCATTTTATCTATAAGAAAATATTTCGCATCTGTTTGAGCAGAATTTCGGCGAAATATGTGTGCCGCGAAAGTTAACAAAGAGCGGATAGGGCAGAAAATTTACTGACGCTCACCCTCAATGGTCCAAATTCCCGTGCCACCACTCATACAGAAAAGGCTGAACTTCTTACTGAGAGCCTTAGAAGACAGTTTGAACCAAATCACGATGTTATGGATCCCCCCGCTGTCTCTACAGTGGATTCCCTGGTTGAACAGTTCCTTTCTACACCTTCACATAATACTCTTAGGAGCATCACCCCTTCTGACATACTGCCATATACTCAAGAGTTTAAAAAGAAAAAATCGTCTGGTAAGGATCTCATCACTCCAAATATGGTCAAGTCTCTTCCAGATAATTTCATTTGTTTCATCACATTGATTTTCAATGTGATGCTTTCTCTAAATTATTTCCCCCGGGACTGGAAGGTCGCACTTGTCGCCCCAGTCCCTAAACCGGGACTCCCTCACTCGGACCCAGTGAACTTCCGCCCTATCTCTCTGCTTTCCTGTATTTCTAAACTTTTCGAATATTGGCAGGAAACAAGCCTTACCACTTTGCTTTCCTGTATTTCTAAACTTTTCGAATATTGGCAGGAAACAAGCCTTACCTCTCTGCTTTCCTGTATTTCTAAACTTTTCGAATATTGACAGGAAACAAGAGACCCCACTTGTCATGAGGAATTTAAAATTCTTAGAAATCTCAACCTCATCAACCTGGTAAAGCGCCTTTATGAGCTCTGCAACAGGGACAATATTCTGATATCGGATCAGTTTGGATATCGGTCCAAACATTCCCCTCAACATCAATTACTTCGGGTTTCAGAGCTCGTTCAGGACGCCAAGGCCAGACTTTTTCATTTTTCTATCGTCTTTCTCGACGTCAGTAAGGCGTTCGATAAAGTATGGTTCAATAGTTTGCTTTTCAAGCTCATTCAACTCATTTCCTCCTCATCTTATTAAAATTCTTAACTCCTATCTTCAAAATCGTAGCTTTGTTGTTCGTGTCTCTAATTTTCTCTCTTCCACCAGGCCAATTTGTTCTGGTGTTCCTCAGGGTGCCCTTTTAGAGCCCTGACTGTTCAACCTATACATTAACAACATCCTAAAGTCACCCCATGTCGCAATTGGCCTTTACGCTGACAACAATGAACTGGTCGCCCGACATTCCAAAGCACAAGTCGTGCTCGAGAGATCCCAAGCCCACCTTAATATTCTTAATAATTGGTTTATGAAATGGAGAATTAAAATCAACGCTTCTAAATCTGCTGTCTTATCCATCCCAGCACCGTCAACTCCCCCTACCACTAATTTAGTCTTAAATGATGCTCCGATTTCCTGGACGACTACTGTACCTTGGAGTACTTATCGATTCTAAAATTAACGTAGACCCCTCACGTTACTGATGTTATCAAGAAAGTGAAGGCTGCACAATCCCAACTCTACCCTTTTATAGCTAGAAATAGCCGTCTGTCAATTTCTGACAAGTTATTACTGTACAAAGCTTATATCAGGCCCATCATGACGTATGGTTCTGCCATCTGGGAAATTACCTGTGACCTCAATATTAAGAGACTTCAAACATTGCAAAATAAAACCCTACGTTGTATTACCAATGTTCCTCTCTATGTTAGGAATGACGTATAGCACACAGATCTCAAAATTAAAACCTTTTTTACTCATATCCGCAAATTAGCTCTTCAATTCCACCGTGATCTCCCGAAAGTAGGAAACGCTAATACTTCTTAAGGGTGAGCGTCAGTAAATCTTCTGCCCTATCCGCGCCACAGACTACTATACAGACCTGTCACTCTCGATAGTTTCGTTTTCGCGGCGGCCATTAGAGATAGACCAAACATTGGGTTGGCGCGCTCTTGGCGATGGTCTGGTTTGATCCGAGCGCTTGGCGATTCTCTGGTTTGAGTCCAAGTCGATTTTCAATGTTATAACCCTATTTCGCTCGGCGAAAACTTAGAACAACAGACTAACGGAGACTAGCGTGGTTTGAGTAACGTGAAAAAGGATTATTTGTTAAGTGTTTAGATCATTTCATGGAAATGGATTGATAAAAGAAAACTGGTTGCGTTACAGGGTATGTAATTTATGTTTATTAAAATTGAAATAATTTTAGTTATCACTATCCTACATACGTGTTCATTATAAGTATACACGTGTTCATAAGTATACACGTGTTCATATAAGTATACATGTGTTCATCATACGAAATTAGTGCTGTGTTGTTATTACTGCCGGATTAGACTAAATTTTAAGATGTAGTGGTATAATTAGTTAAAAAATATTTTCCGTATTTTTATAAAATGTGAAATAATTGATATTTGGATAGCTTTTTCTTAGTTGAATGTGAAATAGTATGTGTATATATTTATGTAAAATTTTTATTAAGTGCCTTATGGTGGAAAACTCCCCCCCCCCCCTCGGGTAATTAATGATTGAGTTCCACAACTTCGATAGTGTATTTATGTAAATTTGATATTTACTATCCCAGAATAAATTAAGGATCAAGTAATTAACGATCAACACGCTAGTATACTTTTTAGACTGAAAATATTATATAATATTTCAGTCTTTTGAGTATGTTAGCTTGTAATTTTTTGTGCATTATGTTTTATAGTGAGACAATGCAATATGTCTATTTTTTAATCTATTTTATGATTATTTGAATTAAATATATAACTATGTTTATTTAAATATTCTTAAACTAATGAATATATTTATGTTGCAGATTAATGTATTTTTAAATCCTGATCCTTTCTATAGTTTCAAAAATTATAAAAGTACAGTCCTCAACATTTTGTTCCCCTCCCGTTTAAAAAAAAAATCGCCAAGCGAGCGATAACGCGCCAAATCTGGCAGACGCATCGTAGTTCAGTTGGTCCAACTCACTAGCTCTAGTGTCTATGCGACATCCCATGTTAAAAATGTTGCCATAGGGTCCTATGGGAGTGCACCTTCTGAATATAGTATTCTGTGATCCGCGCTATGTTAATTTTCGCGGCACACATTTTTCGCAGAAATCCTGCTCAAACAGTTGCGAAATATTTTCTGATAGATAAAATGCAATGCTTAGATTATATTAAAACTAAATTTAATACCCAATAAAACATAGAATATATTTTTAATTTAATTCAAAATATTTTTGGTGCTGCCATCTGTGGTCGTAATTTAATTCATACCGATATTTTTAATGAGCATTTTTAAATGCCTACTCCTTCTAATACGCTATTAAATACAACAGATCATATATAGTAAGGCCACAATAACGGAAACGTAATTGAACTTGAACTTGAAGATAAAGGAATTTGAAGACAAAACTGCAGTCCTCAGTGATGTACATTCAGATTCCCTTATCAAATTTATAGAATGAGAAATTACCTTTCCGTGATTGTGGCATTATTATATACGATCTATTGTTGTATTTAATACTGTATTAGAAGGAATAGATATTTTAAAATGTTCATTAAAAAATAAAAATAATCGGTATGAATTAAATTACGACAATAGATGGCAGCACCAAAAGTATTTTGAAATAAAGTAAAACATATATTCTATGTTTTATTGGGTATTAAATTTAGTTTTAATATAATCTAAACCTTGCATTTTATCTATCAGAAAATATTTCGCAACTGTTTGAGCAGGATTTCAGCGAAAAATGTGTTCCGCGAAAATTAACATAGCGCGGATAGGGCAGAAGATTTACTGACGCTCACCCTTAAAATCTGCAATTATGATCCCCGGCTTCCAAAGTTTAGGAAGCGGCCGCGCGTTCTCCTTGGACGCAGCGGCGAAGTTCTGTTCAGTCCTCATAAGAGGAGACGGCTTGTATAGCTTCTTCCATCCAACGTGTTTTTACTCTCGCCGTCATTTCTTTTTCTCTTTTTATTACCTCAGCATTTGGATAAATTTTTCATCGACCATCTTACCCCCCTCCCCTTTCCCTTCTGATTTACTTATGCATCTGGTTCATCTCATCTCTCAAGGTCAGCGCAAATTTTAAACGCATTTCCACTTCTAAATTCTCTCTCTTTTCTGATTTTCGGAACCCGTGTTTATGTTAATTAATAATAATTCCTTTCTCTCTCTCATAAGAATCGTAAGTGAAAAATCACTAACGAGCACCCTTTATGCTGTTTTTCTTAAACTCTTATCGTAACTTACTCTTTTCTTCGATCTCTTCCATTTTTTGATTGGGGATTAAAGTCTGGATTTGCTCCCAAATAAAGCGCCCCATCAAAAATAAAATACCTTGAGCCTTGAAGGCAGCCTCTTTATTCTCAAATCTAGTAATACTGAATACTGTTTCTTCGCAAATGCGCATTGCAGTGTGTAAGTGATTGTATTGAAACCCGTTTGCCGTGATTATAGGCCTATATAGATTTGAATTTTAATATGAGTAAGAGCTGACTTCTATGGTGAATTACAATTGATAAATATTTTCCCAATACCGTTTCTTTTTTATATCAACATCAGTAAAATCAATTCAAATACAATACTCAATTTTGTACAGAATAATATTATAAATTTTTGGTGATCCAAATGGGATATGTCAATGAATTTCAGCATAAATGAATTGAATAATGCTGGCCTGGAGTAAATTACAATATGCTGCAAGATTTCATGAATTCAGTCATTGATAACTTATTTAAATGAAATTTTATATTTGCCGTGATTATAGGCCTATATAGATTTGAATTTTAATATGAGTAAGAGCTGACTTCTATGGTGAATTACAATGGATAAATATTTTTCCCAATGCCGTATTTTTTTTTTTTTTTACATCAACATCAGTAAAATCAATTCAATAATACAATGCTCAATTTTGAACTGAATAATATTATAAATTTTTGGCGATCCAAATGGGATACGTCAATGAATTTTAGCATAAATAAATTGAATAATGTTGGCCTGGAGAAATTTCAATATGCTACAAGATTTCATGAATTCAGTCATTGATAACTTAATTAAATGAAATTTTATATTTGTGAACATGCCACACCGTATATATACATGATTAATTATTAATACTTAAGTTAGTTTATGTATGAGCTTAAAAAAATTAAATAGGTATTTAAGAGAAAATTTGTTGGGGCCGGGCCCTCATCTTATAAAAAATAATTTATCGAGCCGCGGTCACTGCTCTAGAACATAAATAAAGGATCAAAATGTAAGGAAACACGCCAATTTAGTAAAAACTTTAAAACGGTATAATAAAGACAACCAAGTTGTTTGGTATAAAAAGGGGTCTTTAAAATTAGCACCATCTGACGTACATAAAATTACAAATCCAACACACTTTTGGACGTCATTCTTCCAAATGCGCTTTGGATTGGATCGCTCTGGATCCAAATGCGCTTTGGATTTAATCGCTCTGAATCCAAATGCACTCTGGATTTGATCGCTCTGGATCCAATTCGTCCAAATGCGCTCTGCATTTGATCGCTCTGGATCCAAATACGCTCTCGATTGGATCGCTCTGGATCGAAATGCGCTCTGGATTGGATCGCTCTGGATTGGATCGCTCTGGATTGGATCGCTCTGGATTCAATTCGTCCAAATACGTTTTGGATTGGAAGGCTCTGGATTCAATTCGTCCAAATGCGCTCTGGATTGGATCACTCATCTGGTTCCAAATGCTCTCTGGATTGGATCGCTCTGGATCCAATTCGTCTAAATGAGCTCTGATTTTGATCGCTCTGGATCCAATTTTTCCAAATGAGCTCTGGATTTGATTGCTCTGGATTCAATTCGTCCAAATGCGCTCTGAATTTGATCGCTTTGATCCAATTTGTCCAAATGACACTCTGAATCACCTATGAAGGACTATATGTCCATCATCTGTGGCAATGTAACTTGTTTAAGATGTGACGGACATGAGTTGCATATTAATCTTCGTAAAATCCGATCTGATAAAAGCCCATGTTCATCATATCTTATACAATTTACATTACCACTGATGAAGGACATATAGCGACGTCCGAAAGTGCTCTGGATATATAATTTTATGTACGTCATAGATGGTGCTAATATTAAAGACCCTTTTTTACCAAAAAACTTGGTTGTCTTTATTATATATTTTTAAAGTTTTCACTAAACTAGCGCGTTTCCATACAATTCGATGCGTTATTTATGTTCTAGAGCAGTGCTTCTCAAACTTTGTAAGCCTGCGGCCCAGTATATGATTTTTTATGAGGGTCCAGTCCCAACAAATTTTCTCTTAAATACCTTTCTAATTTTTCTAAGTTCATATATTAAACTAACATAAGTATTAATAATTAATCATGACATAATCATAAAGCGTATTAGTACATGTATGTATACGGTGTGGCATGTTGACATATATAAAATTACATTTAAACACAATTTATTACAATTTTTTTTACATTGACATACATAAAATTACATTTTATCAGATTTTACGAAGATCGATATGCACAAATAACACCGATACTTTAGATCATAATTGCACAAAGATCATAACTGCACATTAAAAAATCATAATTTAGAAGATCATAATTGCACAAAATGACAATGATATCTTACTCGTGTTTGAAATTACATTACTGTTTTAAATTCAATTTTCATTTTCATTTATCAACTTTACGTATTTTCAAAGGTGAAATATAAAAATGCAAAAAGACTGAAATATTTTGAGAACTGTCAGTCTTATTCTTTTCGTGTTTTTTATTTTAGATTTTAACGAATTATATAGGCCATTTTACAGGGGAAAAAAGCAGGGTTTTTTTTTTTTTTCCTTACCGAATCGTACCAAAATTTAGTCAGCACCCGGGTAACCCACGAGGGACTCATATACTAAATTTTGTGAAATTTGGTTAATAAGATTGATTTTTTAAACTAAGTGGTTATACATTGAGATAAAGTGGGGCATGCATTGCACGGACTGACACACACACACACACAGAGGTAACATGATTTTTTTTAAAGAAAACGTGTAAATCCATCAAAAACTGGAGTTGCGATTTTTTACTCGATTCCAATATTTTTCTTATACATAACCATGGGTTGTACAGAAAATACAATATGTGAATTCTTTATCACATTTCATAAACCTTCGCAATATTTTTACCGAGAAAGGGAAAACTATTGCAAAATGTGGTTGTAATATTTTTTTCTCAAATAAATAAATCACGTGTTTAGAAAAATACCGGTAAATGAGGAAGTAAATATTTTTGCAATCGTGCAAGGAAAGAAAAATAAGACGTTTTACAGCATTTAATAAAGTTGAGCAAGCTAACGCTTTTTTATGGCCTTCTTCCACTGTTGAGAGAAAATTTCTGTGAAATGATCAAATAATAAGAAAGATCAATCATGCATAAAGCATTGATTATGAAACACTTTCCAACTGAAACGCAATTTTATTTAAACATCTCAAAAATGCGATCCATTCAGCAGTGATATTTTTTTTTAATTATCACAGTATACTACACTAAATTATTTTACTCGTAAACTTAAAATTTCATTAAAAAAAATGCTATAAATTGTTTGTTTCTCTGTTGAAGACCCAGACCGTCCGACTCATCCTGAGGACTTAAGCAACTATTTAGACGGCCGGATTTGCTTCTCTGTGTAAAATCAATGAACATTTTATTCATTTCACTTATATTCCAGACTCCAGAGCTAAATAATTTTGAGTTAAAATAAATTCAGCAATTCTTATACAATTCATCTTACAATCGCTTGATGTGTTTACTTTCTGCATGCGTTAAAATTAGGCTTTGTTGTAGAAATAATCAAAGTTTAGTGATCATTTAAAATCAGAAATACTGTAATTGAGTAGACACATAATTCCGATACACAGATAATATGCAAAAATAAAGCGGTTTTAGGACGAATACAACACTAAATATAAATATAAGCGTTCCTTAAAAATCACTATTTTCACTAGGCGAAAAGAAATGGATGCTATATTTTATTTGTAACGAGTCACGTGATCCCTTCATATAATATGGGTTGAAGACCCAGACCGTCCGACTCGTCCAGAGGACTAAGAGCAACTATTTGGACGGCCGGCATATAATATGGGTGTAATAATTACACCCATATAATATGGGTGTAATTATTATTTCAATTTTTATTTAGAAAACCATATTTTGATGAAATTTTTTTTACACATTTTACGTAATAATTTGAATATATTTTACAAATTTTCAAAGCAATTTGTAAATTTTAACTCAATTTAAAAAATGTTTGAAAAACGTACTTTATTTCTTCAACCTGGGTTAAATCGAAAACTAATTGGGTGATATTAATCTTTTGCATTCCCATATATCCCACAGACCGTCTCAACAACATACTAAAATTTAATTTTGATAAAGTCATTTTTACTGCAGTTACCATGCGAACGGACAGACAGAATGAACAAAGTCATAAACGCTTTTCAACTATGTTGTAAAGTGTTAAAAATGAAGCTAACCGTTATACGCTTAAGACAAAAATTAAACGGCAAATAATGTTAAAGCAAAAATTACAGATTTATTTACAGAGGTGTTTTTTTTTTTTTTTGTAGTTTTTTATCAGCTTTGCTTAATTAAACACCGTCTTTTGTATGTGGTATGTATCTGAAAATTAAATTACAGATTAAATATTTGATCTGTTTTCCTTTTGGATTCAGATATCCAAACACACCTCGAAATAATTACACGAAAATGCATTTAAGAAATACTTGGTAATATTGTTTGTAGGAAGAGTATGCATGCAAAATGTTCTGTGGAATATAACAAATAGCACCTTAAGTATGTCAGCTTTTTAATCAAAAAGAGCAATTTAAATCAAGAAATGTAGTTATTAGTTGTACGTAACTTAAATGTATGAAAATTATTGAATTGCGCTGTAGCCTAGTCATTGACATTTAATTCAATCTAAGTTGTTCCCTAAAAACGGATGGATTCCTATGAAAGGCCAAGGACGGACTAGCCAGATAATATTCCCAAATCCAAGGAATTAAATTATATCACAAAAGGCACACACAATGATATACCAAATTTGGACTTTCTGGCTGCTCCAGTTCTTGAGTTATTCCTAAAACAGGAATACATTCCTATGGCGGGCCCAGGACGGGTTGGACGGGTAAGGTTTAAAATAAAGAAAATGTACTACGAAAGACAGCAATATATCTTTCTATGTACTCCGAATTATGAGAAAAACAAGGGAATTCCTTTGTTGAGTTCAAAACGGACTAACCCGTTAAGGTTCAAAATCCAAACTATTAATATATACCACAAAAAACTACATACCAAACATAGACTTTACTGCTGTTCTCGAGTTATTAAAAAGAATTCTAGGACGAGCCCATGACGGGCCAACCCAACAAAATTTAAAATCCAAAAAGTAAAAATGTACCACAAACGACAACAAAAAGTTCATGTTACTATGATTAATTACCAAATGAATGTTACAGTGAGTAATTACCAAAATACCCCAAAAATGTTACTATAATTTATTACCAAATTTACTACGGTTAATGGAACCTAATTAGTTATGTCTCAAAAATTTGAAAAGCACTTACAAACAAGCAACAGATCAAATTAAACAAGAAAGGTCAATCATGTATAAAGCATTGATTATGAAACACTTTCCAACTGAAATGCAATTTTTTTAAACATCTCTAATATACGATACATTTAGCGGTGATTTTTTAAAAATTATCACAGTGCAATAATTTATTTTACTTGGAAACTTAAAACATCATCAAAAAACTCAATGCTATAAAATCGTCTGCTTCTTTATGTAAAATCAATGAATATTTCATTCATATCACTTATATTCCAGACACCACAGATAAATAATTTTGCGTGAAAAAAATTCAGCAATTCTTATACAACTCATCTTACAATCACTTGTTTACATTTTGCATCCATGAAAATTAGGCTTCATTGTAGAAATAATCAAAGTTTGATGATCATTTAAACTAAAACATATTGCAATTGAGTTGGCGTAGAATATAGATGCACAGAAAATACGCAAAAATAAAGCGGTTTTAGGACGGATGCAACACTAAATATAAATTTAAAGGGACTTTAAAATCGCGCTTTTTATAGTGAAAAAAAGATGGATGTTATATTTTATTTTGAAGTGTGTCACGTGATCTCTTCATACAATATGGGTGTAATTACTATTTTAAATTTTATTTTAAAAGCTACCGAAGATATTTTGCTAATTTTTTTATATATATATTACGGGATAATTTGAATATTTCCTATAATTTTCGAAGCAATTTGTGAATTTTAACTTCGTTAAAGAAATGTTTGAAAAATTAGGTCCCATGGGGTTCAATGTATTTCACTTTTTCAACCCGGGTTCAATCCAAAACTAGCTGGATGATATTATTTATTTACATTCCCATATGTCCCACAGACCGTCTCAACAACATACTAAAATTTCATTTTGATAAAGTCATTTTTACGGCACGTTATCGTGCGGAAGGATAGACAGACAGACAGAATAAACAAAGTCATAAACACTTTTCAACTATGTTGGAAAGTGTTAATAAAAGGGTGTTATAAAAAAACACTTTGTGCAAAGGATAATAAAAAAGTAAACAGTATAATTTTCCTTAATTTGGGCTTAATTTTCCTTATTCTTTTGTACAAAGTAAGTTCTTTTCGATTAAAAAACTAATATTTAAGTTACCAGTTGTTATTTTCCACAAACACTTTATAAACATATACCCTTCTTCAAAACAATATTGCCAAGAATCTATTAAATATATTTTCGTCTAGTTTTTTCGAGATGTTTTTAGATATCTAAATCCAAAATGAAAACAAAAATTTAATCTGTAATTAAATTTTCAGATACATATACCGCATGCAAAAGACGGAGTTTAATCCTTGAGTAAAGCTGATCAAAAAATCTCTGTAAATATCTCGGTAATTTTTGCCTTACCATTCTTTGCGTTTTTCGCCCTCGTCTTAAGCATATAACATTTCATTTTTATTTGAAGATTTCGCGGGAATATTCTCAGAATATTGGAAGAAGGTGTCAAAAAAAAAAAAAAAATTGAACTACTCAATTTTATTTTTTTTCAAATTCAGTAAAACCAGGTTTTTGCCACGCTAGCAAAAATATTTACCTCCTCATTTACGAGTTATTTTCTAAATACGGGTTTTAATTGTATAAAGTTTATAATCCCACTTTGAATTATTTTTCCATTTTTCGGTAAAAAATATTGCGGATAATTTTGTTTATGAGGAACTGCGTGAAAAAGGATTCAAAGCAGTGAGCTTAAACCAGCGTTTTCTCCTTTAATATGTTTACTTTCTCATATAATTGGTGGTAAATATTTTACCATACTATTATTGTTTTTTAATTTTTTTTCCCCCTTAAAACATCTATTTCTCAATATCTGCTATAAAGGCAAAGCTCAGATAATGACCGATTTGCTTTCAGAGTCAAATTCCGGAGAAGCATGGTATGTGTGCGTGTGTGTGTATATGTGTGTGTGTGTGTGTGTGTGCCTGTGTATGTGTGTGGGGGGAAGGGGTACTAAGTATTTTCATTTCCAGATCAAAATTTTTCCTTTTTCTTTAATCATCTATATCTCAAAATTGGATAGAGCTTAGTTGATAACTAACTTGAAATCCTGAAACGAAGAATAAGTTTGTTAATTAAGAATTTCTGTTTCCTGAATCTTTTCCATTTCCAGTTCGAAATTTTATTTTAAACATCTACTTCTCAGGATTGGTTATAGATAGAGCTTAGATAATGACTGATGTGAATTCAGCATCTGATTCCGGAAGGGATTCCGGGACTGAGGATTGTCACTTCCGGTTCAAAATATTACGTATTCCTTGAAACACCAATTTCTCGAGTTTCGCATTAGATGTAGATTAGTAGATGATGACCGATATGGACTCATCATCGACTTCCAGATGGGGTCGGAGGGCTCACTAAGGATTTTTACTTCCGGTAAAATTTTTGCATTTCCCTTGAAACATCTATTTCTCGGAATCTGCTGTAGATATAGCTTAGTAGATGGTGACTGATATAGATTTATCATCGAATTCCAGAGGAGGGGGGGGGGGGGGGGTTGAAGGGTTGACTAAGCATTTCCGTTTCCGGTTCTGGATATATTACTTTTGGTTTACAAGAATTTATAAATAAGCATGTAAAGGTAAATAAAACAAGCTTTATAGTTTTTTTTTCCAATTCTAATTAATTTTAAAGTTATTAAAAGTCGAAAATTCAGCCGAATTTTCGCCATTTTTAAATCCAATTTATCGAGCAGACGATTCTGCTCGAAATCAAACACTTTTATTTCGCAGGTTTTCTGCGAACGGTGCGGAGTCCACGTCAACGATGAAAGCTTGCAATTCCGTCCCAGTAGCTCAACGGTAGAGCGTCGACTGGCCAGTACGAAGTTCAGTGGTTCGATTCCCGGTTGGAGCAGCAAAGTTCTTTACAATGGCGCCCAAACAAATCAACACTGTGGGTTAGTGCAAATATATCGGAGGTCTGAATGTGACCCTAATATGACTAGCACGGATTCAGTGGACTGGGCGTCGATTTCAAATCGAGAGGACAACAACCACCTAAGAAGCTAAGCAGTTGTTTTACAGTAAGTGGATGGCTATTGTGAATCTCTGGCAAGAAACTGTTTACATTAATAATTAGCCTATTTTTCACAACTAATGGCATGCAGAATCTCTGCATAATGCTCATGCATACTGCTCATGTGAGGCTGGAATGCCAGCCCTACATGAGTTCCTTCAGAAGACAAGTTACTCAAGTACAGGAGTTTTACAGCTTACGTCTGGAGTACCATTAGCGCTGATTTACGTATTTTTTACCTGTTACCCTTACTTCCGTATTTTGACTCAAAAATCCGGGAAAAACTCTGGAGAGTACTTGGCATCACTGCCTATGTCGCAATCAAGAATTGTTTTTAAAATATATATTTCCGAAATTTCCAAAAATTTGGGACAATTGTGGAAAATGCAAAAAAAAATTGCTTTACATTGCAAAGGACATATGATTTAGCACTTTCTCCTCACTTCTTTTGTTAAGTTGATAAATAAAATACTAAAAATTGTAATGAATAATCTTTGTATTTTTAGTTCCAGGTCGTGTTTCTAACATCTGAAAACATGGTTTAAACATCGAGCAGATTTCTGAGGATAAAATATAAATATATTAATGTCACTGATATATGTTATAAAAAAGATGTCACTATCTTTCATAATTTGATGACAGACGTCATGGGTGCCCTGTCATGACCTGGAAATGATAATTTTCCACAATAGCCCCACTCTACCGTAGTCGTTATAATTTCGATATTTTAACATTTTGAACTGTTTACAATATGTCTAAGAGGAACCGCCCAGAAAGAAAGATATTATTCACTTAAAACCGATTCAGCTCCATTGGACTGGAGCCATTGCCGAATTTTTTTTTACCTTGAATCTTGGTTGGAATTGATTTTCAAGCTGATCCATTGAAAAAATAAATATGATGGAAATGTTGATGTGTATCGATCGTTGTATACCTGATAAGTCAAACTATTTGTGAGACAGTGCAATAAATGTCCAAAAATCCGGATCCCGAAATCCGAGGAAACTGAGAAAGAATCCAGGCCTTTTTACGTCGCCCCTAACAGCATTTTTTTTCACAGTGACGTAAGATTTACGACACACTGTGACTTTGGGCAACAAAATCGACACCGAGACCGAAAGAAACGTGTATACAGAAGACAATAAATAACTGTTAGAAAGTCGTATGATCAGGGCCTCTAACACCTGCTATGCCTGTCGAAGTACTAGGTCATATTCCTTCTGGAATTCAAATGAACATTGTCTGTGACGGTGGGTAGTTCAACAGTCTGTTCATGTAAGTTATTTTTATTGTATCATCCCTGAATAGGACAGCCATTCGCCGAGAATCATGTTGTGTGAAATAAAAGTTTTCTCTAGCAGATTTAGCGTCGATTCCTACCACTAAATAATATTCTACCACTTTGTAATTGGCTTCTTTCGTCTAGCTCACTTTGTTGCCGATTTCTTTATCATAACCTTTGGATTCTCCGCTTTTATTCTTTGTGAAGGTCACTTTACTATAGTGTGTGCTATAGCCTAGCTTACTATAGCCTAACGTGTACACACTCATGGAATTTTCCTCACAGAGTTTTTGGACTTTCTTAGACAGGGACATTTCTAACCCTAGGAAAATTAAGCAAACACTAAGCAAATGCTCGAAGCTCAATGTATATTATCTCACTATAAAAAGTTTCACGGGGCCTTAGTGTTTACTATTGCCTAGGGGCTCAGCTAAAGGTTAAAGAGACCCTGTTCCTAAGAACCCTGCATGTAGATTTGCTGTGCAGAATGGATTAGAAAACATTTTAGTGGAACCTGGGTTCCTCGTCTTGTTATCGCTGAAGGATGCAAAATATGTGTGAATTCTAAGACCGTAATTTTGAGGTAAATGACCTCCAATTATACATAACTTTGAGGTATAATCTTTTTACTTAATAAAGGAAAATGTCTGTATGTATGTGTGTGCAGTCTGTAGCGGAAAATCCAAGCGTCGTACAAACATGGAATTTGATACACAGATACTTCAGAATAGGTTCGTTGTGCCATCTTGCCTTCACGAACCCCATTCTTCATCTTGTTATGTGTGGGCGGGGCTTAAATAATGTCCTTTACAGGATTTGAAGTAAATACTTCTACCAGAAAAATTCTAAAATCCTTTACTTAAGAAAGTTTTGTGCTCGCTGATTATTATTTCATGATTATCGTCCATAGAATGATGACCACTTAAAGGCTTTTAAATTTTGATGAAATTAAAACACCAATTTCCACGTTTATCTCAAGATATTTTATAGTATAAAGTAATGAATCGCAGAATATAAGAAAATTCACACCATTTTCATAACATGCTTTATTTATTTTCATAATTACTTTACCACTGCTATTACAAATAAAAAAAAAATTATACTTCACTTTTTTCCCTTTTCAGATCAATTAACCAGCTCCTAGTCTTGGAATTTTGGCAGTGAAGACTAGGGGTCTGGCAAAGTAACCAGGTGTAAGACATAAAATATATATCCAAGAAATATATATGGTATATAAAACTACATCTACTTAAAGAAGAAATGCAAGTGGTTTCTCTAATCATTTCCCAGCATTTTTAGCTAGTAATATACTTTAAAAGATTAAAGAAGAGAAAAATATGAACAATATTATCTACAAAAGACCAACTAATATCATTATTTGCCCTACATTATTAAGTGAATGCGCCACCCATTTATAATTCAAGTATTTTTTTACAGTATTTTCAACTCCATTAAAGTATAATAGATGGCGCCACCTCTCTAAATTTGGATATTAGTTGGTCATATAACTATAATTGCAGCCATGTAGGTAAGCAGCAAAGCTAAGAATGTTGGTAAATGCATTTATAAATGTCATGTTTACTAAAAAATATGTTGTACTCATAACAGGGAAAATAGTCTGGAACACATCGACAAGGGAGAGTGATTAGTAAATTTTAAAACACGCCCTTTTAGAATATATTTACTGGAACTTAAAATGTAACTATCAGTTATCTTTTCAACACGTTCTATTAGTGATAAATTCGTCCGCAAATTATCTAAAATAGAACTGGCATGTAAAAGTATGAATTTTGCAAGAAATATAATAATAACTAATTTAAACTAAAGTATTTTAACGATAATAAAACATAATGTATGTCTATTACAAATGAAAAATAATCGAAACAAATTCATATTTTGACAATAGATGTCGCCACTAAAGAAAGTTTAAAGTTTCTTATAGACACTCTAGTTTCTTTAAAGTAGTATAATGTAATATCACCTTATAAAAGGTGATATTACATACATGATATTATATACATTTTCGATTTATGTTTGTAATAAAATACAAGATTTTAAATATAAAGAAAAACTGTTGCTATGTTAGAGGGGAAACTGCATTTTATTACTCGCAAAAATTTCATAATTTTACGGACAGTATATAAGATTTCTGCAATCGAAATCCTGTCTAGTACCATACTTTGACAGCCTTGAAGAGATTAAAAGTAATTGTTTATTAATTTAGTACGAAAAAGTTAGTTTATATAGATAACCATTAAATATATATTTTACATTATAATTATCAAAAATATTATAAAAAAAGTTTATTTTAAATTTGTAGAAAATAATAAAATTATGGAGAACGATATTTTATATAGATATTTCACTCTCCCCATATATTCCCCAATCATATCGAATTTGCAAACTCATAACAAATATTTTAAAACTTAAATATCTAACATTTCATTACAGTATGAAACAGTAACATGTATGCCACAAATACTTATTTGCACGCTGGTATTGCTGCAATAAACAGTGTACATTTTATTTGTAAGTTTGCAACAAATATTTGAAACATTGAAATGTTCTTCTGGAAATAGTAATACAAACTAGTGCTTATCACAGACTATTAATAAATTTCGTGAATTTCAAATCTAATGCATTACTACTACATATAAGTAAAAATTACAAAGGAAAATCAGATAAAATATTCATGATTAATGTATATTTGTTTTATCTAAAATACGATGTAATCAGTTAGAAAGATTTTCTACCGTCATTCCCGTCATAATAACTCTTTATAACGTTAGGCATTTATTTCAAAAAGAACAATTGCGAAAATACTTTAGTAATTATTTTAAATTTAAAATAGTACAGAAAAGAATATATAAAACATATGCTACCAGAATATATTAAGAAGCTTATTATTATTATTATTATTATTTCTCATTGCAGGGGAAAAAATCTCCTTTATGAAAAATAGTGATTCTGCTTATAAATGAGTGCAACTATATGATATAGAACAGTAATTAAGAGCTATCCTATTACCAATGAATTGGGTAGCGGGTAAAAGCTCCATCCAGCTTGTAGTTTTGAAGCGAGCTGTAAGGAATTTTGCTGAGGGAAATTATATTTTATCTCTCTGTGTATTTTATATTAATTTCAAAATTCATAAATATATACCAAAATTTTTCTGCAAATTAAAATAATTACTAAAAATTATCTACAGCTTTTTTAAACAAATGTTTATTATAAACGAGTTAGTTAAAACAGCAATGACTGCTTAAGAAAATAACAAGTAAAATTAGGAGTCCAGTAGTAAAAAAAAAAAAAAATATGTACAAAAAGAATAAAGTTGTAGAAAATAAAATGTGGTGGGTATATTTACATTTCAATGGTTTGACTTTTCTTTCTTATTTCGAAACATAAAAAACTTGTGCTGAATTCGTCTGAAAGAAAATTCTGTTAGAAAAAAAAATTCAGTGTTTAATACACGAAATTGAATCTTAATAAACAGATCAAATATTCAATTATAAATTCTCTAATGTTATTTATGTAAAAATTCAACACCGAAAATCAAATTTTTGGCTCCCTGGTCAGGAAAAATAAAATTCCAGAATCACATTTTAATGTGTCAAAGAACAATCAAACGAAGCCACTTAAGCTATATAGGATCAGATAACAGCATTTTTGCACAATGCTTAACACTTCTCAACACCAAAGCACAACAAATTTTTATCTTGAATTTTCTTTTCAACAAGCAGCAAAAACAATTTTATTTTTTCTCTTAAATCTGTTTTTACATATATTCTGAATGTTTGCAATAAATAGCTTTCGCGGTTTCAGTGATTGAGCCGATTACAAAGTCATGGAAGTGCACGAAGGCTCGACTACCTATGCTGTACTAATGAAGCTGCTACCCTAATAGTTTAATGCTCAAGTTTTAAACATGACGATCATAACCTATGCTATTATGGATATGATAAATACGAGATTTTATATGTGGGTTGAAATATGATACAATGCAAAATACTTCTCCAGACGGTCTTCTGTGCTATTAATGATGTATGAATGACAGCAAGCACGTAGCCATAAAAAAAGAAGAAAATTCTCTAGGGACGCACAATTTTTTACGAAAACATAATACGTTTAAAATAAAACGCATTTAGAATTGATCAATAATTACGTATTTTACATGCATATACAGCACAATACATTAAAAATATATTAAATGACGAAAGTTGGAAAAAGCAAATTATTTTAGGAAATGACCTCAAAACATTTATCAAGAACCTATATTTCAGGAGGGCAGCCCCCCCCCCCCCCCCTTCGACTACGCCCGTGAATGACAGGAATATTCCTTTTAAACCTGGCATCCAGTACAGGTCTTAAAGAATTTTGTACCCTAAAAGGCTTTTTAGGCCGCATTAGGATTGGTCCTAGAAGGCTTATTAGGAAGTTACTGATAATTCTGCCAGCCCTTTATAATGCTCCGATAGGGTACTAAATTTAAAAGTGCCCCTTCATTTTAGTTATATTCTAACGACAATAAAAGTCACTTTATAAGTTAAATTAAAATTTGAATAGGTATAAAGCATGAAAACCCAATAAAAGTATAAGACTAACCAATTTCTAGACGTGCCCCCATAGCCACCACGTAACAAATGTTAACTTATTATTTTACAAACGTCATTCTTTTTTAAAACAATAAATTCACACGATGAAAGGACAATACATTCCCTCCTTTTGATTTTAATCGTGGTGCAAATATCTACTGGGCTTAAAACAGCAATGACCGTCCTAGAGAAGTTCTAGAATATTTCAAATATTTTCTTTGTGAATCTTTACAAAATTTGATGATAGATAGATGATATTGTAAAATATTGCATAGATACTGATGGCAATTAAATACAAGATCTAAGGCATAAGACTTGTGATTAAGCTTAAAAATATGAAAAGGAGCTTTTGAATTTGTAATATTTTTGCATATGCAAATATATTTATAACTAAGACACGTCTGTTTCACACTTTGGCAGTATTTATTTACCTTATATAAGCTGACTTTTTGTTAGTTGCATTTGACCTTTAACAGGCAGTGGTTGCATCAAGCGACCACTCATTTCAGATTATTTTTTTTCATAATTATTTTGCTGTGTCCGAAAACAAATTTTTGAAAGATACAGATTGTTTTGTAGTACTAGATTTGTAGTATAAATTTGCGAAAACTAATTTTTAAGAGATACAGACTGATTTATTTTAGTAAGCATTAGATTTGCAATATAGCAAGACTTGACAAAAGCCCCCCCAAACATACAGGCTGACGCAACCGCCATTTTGATTCTAATTAGTAAAGTCAGTTATCGTCTGCCTGTGCTATTTCAATGACTCGCGCATGTTACATGGCTGGTAATGGATGCGCAATTTAGCTGTGGAATACGTGCTTCTGCTATAAAAAAATTGTATCAATCATTCAATAATGTAGTCTAGACTGTTTTGATATTCTCGAGAACTTGAGAAAAAAACAAGAAAGAAAAGTAACCCTATTTTCGCCATATACAACCATCGCTTTAAACCATTTTGAGTCCCAGTTAACTGGGACTCAAAATGGCCGCTGCTGTTGCGCCAACCTGTATATTTAGGAGCCATAAGCTTAACTATATCCCTCGTTGGTTCAAGATACTATAGTCTTAACAGAAAATTTTCGAAATGAAATTATTGAGTTTGTATCATTTAAGAAATAAAATTTTGAGTTTGTATAATTTCTGAAATAAAATTTTGAATTTGTATAATTTCTGGAATGAAATTTCGAGTTTGTATAAATTTCTGAAATTAATTACTGAGTTTCTATATGAAAGTTAAATGCCCTCAAACACGTTCAAACTAGTTTTTATTTTATTATATATATAACGTCGTGCATGTTATTTTTTACATTTTTATGACTGTTTTGATAAACTTTAATCACTTATGTAACAGTTTATATTGAAAATATAAAACATTCTAAATTACACAAGCTAATATACAATATGGTAGTTTACTAATTTTAAAAGAACTGAGCATTTGTTATATATACGTGAATAAAAATTGGTCATGACTCGTTCATATATATATATATATATATATATATATATATATATATGAACATATATATATTCTATATATATATATATTCTATATATATACATATATATATATATATATATATATATATACATATGTATATATATATTCTATATATATACATATATATATATATATATATATATATTACAACCTAAATTTGCCACACCCTTTTATTTCATATATATTAACTTGAACATTTTCATTTTTTGTTCAACACCGAAACATTTACATATTTTGCCATCAACTAAAGGTTTAAATTTTATAAATGACAAGAAAATTCCTGAGTACAAAAGATTAAAAAAAAAACTATATTATAAATACTGTAACCGTGTTTTATTTCAAACTAATTTTAAATATATTTTATGAACATTTTTCTAAAATAGACTTTTGCATCTTTCTAAACTCAGTCAATAAAAATGTATAAAATATGCCACAATTAAATAAACTACTTAAGCCAACTACCTAATAATTCATTTCTAATGCAATGATTATTGTTACTCTTACTATTCTATAGCAATTTTGAGAAAATCTCTAGAGCATTTAATGTAGCAGTTTAATTATAGAATACGACTATACATATTTCAAATAGCATTTATATGAAAATTTTTCTCTTCAAGTCTAACGAGCTAATTCTATAGAGAGCTAGAAAATAAAAATAGAAATTTATAACAGTATGTTAAAATTCAATCACTTTCATTACACTTAAATATCAAAATTGAATTTATCCTCCAATAATTTAAAAAAACTTAAACAAATTTCATTTAATAACAATAGTTAAAACCTGTTTCTTACACCACTTAACAACAAGTAGCTCATGAGTACTATTTTAAATTGAAATCAAAATAACTCCTGACATAGAACTTCTCTTAATTTCAATAAAAAGATTTAAATTATTGGGCAATAATTGTCCGAATTTCAATCAAAATATTTAAATTATATTTCACTAAATATAAATAAGTCTATGCATCAAAATAATTATTTTTGGCATACAATTTTTATATTATTTCTTTTTTCTTTGCCACTGAGCAAGATTTAAATATATCTATTAAACTTCTAATAATCTATTAACAATTTAGAAATAAATGCCAGTTCTTTTGAAAAATTTAGCTAGAAAATAATATAAATTCAAACGACTTATCACTCAAAGTAAGATATCTATAAAAAAAAGTAGCAGTTTTTAGTTGAAAAGGTTCAAATAATCAGGAATATTTTATATTAGTATTAAGAAAATAAAAATATCAAAATAATAGTACCAAAACTATTAAAGAAAAATAAAACCTAATTAAAAGATTTGTTACAATTAAAGTTACTACAGAAGAAACTTTATGAAAATGGCTTTTGAATTAAAAATTATTAATTAAGCATATTAACTGTCCCAGACCAAAAGCATACTTGTTACTAAGGCTACTTCTTGCTGAGTAGGTGTATAATCAGAACTCCATCCAGTAACAGTTAACAATAATTCTCCTATCATTTACAAATAATGTATAAATTATCTCTTTATCAAACTTTATCGAAAATTTTTTGTGAGTGATTCAATTTAAGAGACAGACCATAAAGTTACCATTTACTTAGGTGGGAACTAAACACATTTAAATACTTTGCATGGCAAAACAAAACTCCTAAACCACATCATATAACATATACAACATGAGATAAAACAAATACTTGGAGTACACAAATTTTATCAAATACCTGCATCTAAATAAAATTATATAAGTCTCAAGAGAATGAGGTTAAACGACATTATAAACAATGAAATGTACACAGTATCCCGAAAATCTATATAATGGTAGATATGTAGATGTATTTTTACAAACAAAGGTCAAACTAAAATCAATCCACACGGAAATGCTGAAACTCTTATATATGGAAATATTGCGATATTCAACTTTCACAGCATTATATATATATATATATATATATATATATACACCTGAAGTAACACCCAACCTAAGCCTAACGTTATTCCTCTTTTTTCGGCATGAAGGCCACGTTTTTTCTATTTTGGGATGACTTATTGTTTATTTTCATTAACCATTTGCTAATGGCAAAGGGGAGTTGTATAATTCAAATATATAAAATATATTACAAAGCATTTAATGTTACACTAAATTTGCTGGATATTTCAGGCTGCTTTGTAAAATTATTCTAAAGTTTAGAGCAGAAATAAATATTTTATTTTAATTAAAGTACTTTTTGACAAAATTCATGCTGTTAGCGTTGGTGAATCGGTTTTACTGTAGTTATAGCTCAACAACACCGAATGGTTGTTAACTGCGCTGGTAAAAAGGAAACTTATTGTGGGACAAAATGTTTCAAACCTCTGCGGTGACCTACAAAATCAGTCATGAAAAGCATAAAATTGTAAAAAATGCACAAATCTTCTAACATATTAGCTCTCAATCTTTATTGGCTTACCTCATGTATTAGATTTTTCTAGATCTTAGATTTTTCTTTCTTTACCTTAAAATTATTATGGGGTAGACATGCAAAAATGTATTATTAAAAAATGTGTATAATCAAAGGTTTTATTAAGTACTTCTTGCCCTTGAGGTTCTGCAAATATTCTGTTGACAACCACTGTTCTATCAATTTGACACAAGATTTATAGTAAAACTGTCTTTGGTCACCCCAAACTGTTTTAGATTGTGGCATAAGAAAATTTTTAACAGCACAGTTAACGACTATTCAGAAAGATGAGCTCAAACGATAATGAAACCGATTCGTCCATTCTGATTATTGCACTAGGATCGTAACTCCAAGCCTCCCACTGTAGGGTTTTAAGAGTCTGTGAATACATTTTTGACAATTTCGCAATGCATTTAAACCTGACCTTTGTTTGTAGAAAACATCCCCCATGTTAAAGAAGTAGAAATAGAAGGAAATTCAATTAGTATAAACAACAGTATCCACTAAACACCAAATGCTTCATGACCATGAACACTAAAAGGGAATGAATGGGATATATAAAATATAAAAAAGTCCAACTTCTGTACAATACTCCAAACCATCAACAATTGTTTTACCCCAAAACTGCCATTCTTATGCTGATAAATGCGTATTAAAATATAATGTGTAATAGAAATGCATATTTGAATTCAAATAAAATCATGTATAACGACAAAGAAATCTCATTGCAAATAAAAAAATAAACTCATACAATCGTTTCTGAAATACTTGGGTTTTCATCTCCATGCGAACAAGCTTAACGCCAAATGAGAGCTCAACCACATGCGAGCAAGAATGTGAAACTCGTTAGTAGTGGCGCCATCTATTGCGGTAGGAGAGAAGTTAAACAAGAAAAGTCTGTATTTACTATATGTGGACCTTGTTGCACATATAATAATGATTACAGCAAGAACCATGCATAACAGTTTTACAAGAAACTACTTTCCAGATTCAAAAACAAAATAACATATTACTGTTTGATAAACTATTAAATCGAGAAAAATTTCTCATTATGCAAAAATAACTGAGAAACCGATCCAAAGAAAGTGAAATTTGATCACGTAAGCACTTTTTTGCTTATCTGTATCGACCGACCAGTTACCCTTAATGGGTTAAAGTGAAGTGTATCGAACTGGTTAAAATTACACTTAACTGGTTAAAGTTAGGTGTAACCTTAGGTTATACTTAACTGGTTAAAGTTAAGTGCATCGAACTGGATAAAGTTACACTTAACTGGTCAAAGTAAAAAATAATTCATTTTTAAGAGTAAAATTTGATAGGGAAAATCCTCAATGTTATTTAATAATTTGTGCTAAAAGAAGTGTAAGTAAAAATTTCAAAAATAATAATAAAATTGTAGATATAACTCGGAAAGATAGCCAGAATAATTGTACAATTCATGTTTTGCCATTGCAGCAACAGCAATCAATATTATTTGCAGTCTTTTATACATATTTTTAATGAATTTTTGTAATCAAATGAAAGTCATAGAAATATCTTTATCACACAAGTATAGTTAAATATGCATTGATCAGCACTGTTAATAAACCACCCCTCATGTCATTTCTGTGAAAAATATTTATTTTTCACTTAATAAATAGTTCGCTTCTATACTGGCTGTACCTTCATCGATATTTCTTATACTCAAAATATTTCCTAGAAGGTAAAAAAATGAATCTACCCATTGTTCTGGTGTTCCAACTGATATTTGTGATTTCTATATCACTTTGTTTATAAATAGAACTGAAGTCTTCGTAATATTGGAACACAGAACAAATACAGCATTCATCTTTTTATCTTCTGTTACTAACATTTCAAGAACCGTGAAGCACGCAGAATTTATATACAACTGAAGTTGGAATAAAATTGCACATTTCGTCTGAAATAGGTCGAAAGGGTGTATGCTACCTAAATTTTAAAAGAAAAGATTAGATATGTTCTAGAAAAAACATTTAAAAATATTGAATACATTTGAATTTTAGCCGAAACTTTAAAAATATTGCCACAGCATACTGCAATATAATCAGAAACTGTGTTATCAACTCTTGAATGAATCTTATGGTTATAGATTCATATAAAAAATAGTTAGATTTCGTGGATAGCTTTTTTAAGTGGTACATATTATTTTATGATTAAATTTAATCATTTTCAGGTGTTAAACGTTCCAAAAAATAGATAGATCTAACCATAAAATGGCTAAGTTGACAACTTTGATCTGAAAGGTTCCAGTTTCACTCACTCCAGAAACAGCTATGTTCACTCAACTGAAATCTTTATGAATTTTTTCATAGTAGTAAGACGATAGTACCTACAGAAATATATTTTTTATTTTATTTCACTGAGTAAAATAAATTTTCTGGTTGATGTGATCTAGTCGAAATTTGGTTGAATTTTTTTAGTTGAAATGTTCTCGTTGAGAACAGCGTTTCTGCTTATGTACCAACTTTATAAATGTTACGTCATGGGTTTAAATATTGTCTAAAAGGTTTCGCAAATTTATTCAGTGTACAAAAAAAATTATTTAAGTACATAAATCGACGTCCTTCGCAGATCTTGAGCTTGATGTTTATAAACCTGAGTCACAGATGATCAACAAGGAATAGTAAACAAATATTCATCATGAGAATGATTCACTAAAAATGATTTTAAATAAATACAAACGATAAAACATGGTCCCCGATAAATCGAGATTCTTGCACACAAAAAAAATTAACAGATTTCACTAAATTAATGTAAAGAGTGATTCTACGACATGTCTGGGCTTCAGTTGGTATAGTAAAAGTTTATTTCCTTTTTTTGAGCAGGTGTTTGCTTTCACTGGGTTTAAGTCTTTCCCACCATGAGATCTGTATTTTAAGTCCAACAGATGTCGCTTCTGTAGCCGAGAGAACGTAAAAAAGAATCTGTAAAAGAATATAAAAATATCTGTACTTGCAAGAGGAATTGTTTAATTTACTGCAAAATAAGAAATATGTATTAGAATAATAAATTTGATTTTTTTAAAGGCAATTAACGTGGAATTTCGATATTAACCCTACTTTTCCCTTGTATTTTACCCCCCTCCCCCCAAAAAAGAATATCGGGGGAAATGCAAAGGTACTATAATAAGATTCTTCAATAAAAGAAAAAATAACTATGAAGTTTGCAGTTCATTCCGAACTTTCAAACGTAAGTAAAGAATATACAGATTTAAAAGATAATTGTTGTGGTTAGTATATAACTTTCCCTATATAATGGAATAAATTTATTTCTTTCACAGTGTAAAAATAATGTATAATCTCCACGGTAGTTGGCACAGTGTTTTTAATATCGAATTGCACATTTGGCGCTTTTCCGGATTTATCATGTAAAACTATTTCATACCCCGTTAACTTATATTTCGCACAACTCTAAATTAAACATTATCAATATTGATAGGAATCGCAATAAAAAACAGTCCTTATATTAAATTAATTCATCAATTTAGCAACAATTTCGTTAATTTAGCGTCGTTTTTGCAATTTTAAGGATGCTTTCGTTAACCTGGTGCAAAATATCGCCAAGTTGTAAATAATTCCCTGAATGAGTGGCCGAGTTCGCCAAATTCATTGCCAAGCGTTACAAACAGACGGAGAGAAGAGCTTTTCTTATAGATACATGATTATTGGCGAATTGTTAGGCGTCAAAATACAAAACTATTACCGAAAGTGTCTTTTCTCGTGAATGGAATAAACTAGAACCACGAGAATAATGTTAAAAAATTTATCGCAAAATATTGCATATGAAAAGTGAACATATTTCACAATAGTCAACACTTTTTTTGTTTATACTTTATACTTATAGTTTATATACTTTGTATTTATAATTTATACTTTAAATTAATTGTATGTGAATTTTTGATAAATTTATTTGGAAAGCGTGCAATATCTCGAGAACGACTCATGTCAGTGCTATAAAATTTGTGTCATTCGTTTTAATACGGCAGACGATTTTAACTCAATCTATTTAATTTAATATAAAAATTAACTTTATAAATGAATTGTATTATATAAATTACGCTATATATATATTTGATGTGTATTTTAAGGTATTTATGTTTCCTTTCTATTTTTTCAATCTTTATGCTTTTCGTCCTTATAACACATGTTTATAGATAAAATCTATCTTGTGTTTCAAAAACAAGCATTTTTGTGTTCATTTCGTTTAAAATATTAGGACTTGATAAAGAATTTTATCGAAATGAACTATTCTTAAACCTAGAGCTCTTCCACGTGCAAGCTTTAATGCTTGATTATTTTGGTATACCTTTTTTCGATTCCTCTCCATTGACATTCGTTGATTATCTTTAGCTTTCTGAACTGTAATATGTATTATAAATTCTTCTTTATTGTTGAATTTCATTTTATTTCATTGTATTCTGTAGGCTTAAATATTTTTAAGATAGTGTATTATGAGTTACTTCCTCCATTCTACCATTGGATTTACTATTTTAATATTTTATATATATATATATATATATATATATATATATATATATATATATATATATGGTTGTACTAATGAAGTGTATTTTAAGGTATTTATGTTTCCCTTATTTTTCCAATCTATATGCTTGTCGTCCATATAACACAAGTTTATAGATAAAATCTATCTTGTGTTTCAGAAACATGCATTTTTGTGTTCATTTCGAAGGGATATATGGACTTGAAGAGAATTTTTTCGAAATGAACTTATCTTAAGCCTAAAGCTCTTCCATGTGCAAGGTTTTTTGCTTGATTTTATTTGTTTTCCTATTTTCATTCCTCATCTTTGAAATTTGTTGATTGTCTTTGTCTTTATGACCTGCATTAGGCTTTATAATTTCCTCTTTATGTTTTAATTTCTTTTATTTCTTTTATTTCTTTGTATTTTGTAGAAAATTTTGGAATAGTGTATTATGAGTTACTACTTACATTCTAACATTGGATTTACTAATTTATATATATATATATATATATATATAATATATATATTATTTTTTTTTAATTGTTTTGCAACCAAAACTTCAAATTTACAAATTCAGATAATTTTGCATAACTAGAACAGAGATCTATCTATTCGCAATATTTATAAGAATTAAAATAGTTATTTTAATAAACATTTTTGAACAACAACATCATTTCGAATACTACTAGAATTTGAGCATTTTTAACCTCGAGAAACGTCGGGTATATCTGCCCGTATCTCATAACAATGTTTGAAATTAACGATAAAATAGCGTAAAATACAATGAATTTTGAAGTTATAGTTTGAAATACTGAGTCTAAAATAAGTTTTATAATCGAAAATTACTAGAAATGAAAGGACAAAAAATGTCAACTGCTTGCTAAGAAAATTAAGTTTCACTGCATATGATAAGCATGTGCAGTAAAACAACTTTGCCGTGTAAGTTGCTATAATTCTCAAATATCAGCGATTAGCAAGCATTTCCAAAATATTCATTTTATTCACAACTGGCTTATGGGAAATTAAGATATGCTAAGTGTGTCAAGATAATTTTCATGAAACTCCAAGGCCATGCTTAAATCATGGGTAAAATTTAATCTAATTAATGATTGACACATACAATTAAAATACAATTATTAATGTTATTAGCAATTGTATTTATTAACTAATTTGCGTGAATCAACGAAATACTTGTGAAAAGTAATTACAATCCCCAACGAAAGCGCTCTATAAGAAATCTGAATATGTGTTGCTCCCCTACTATATCTAAATTTTTTATATGTAGGGTAATTCATGTGGTGGGCATAAGACTTTTTAAAACAATAATTATCATAAATATATGTTTACCATAACATATTTTAAATGTTGTTAGATAGAAGCTCTTATTTTAAATGTTGTTAAATAGAAGCATTTATTACAGAATTGCAATTCATAATTTTTTTTAAAGTATGAATTGAAATTCATTCATGCTTTTCAAATAAACTGGGTTCATCAAACCTTTGCTGGAATTATTTTTTTTTTCATCTTTTTCTTTATTGTTAAAGAAAATGTTATAAAATTTCACAGAAGTCTTTCATTAACGGTATAATTTTCTTGATTTCAACTTTCATTTTACTCAAATGAAAAACTTCTGGTCGTTTACCAAAGATCGCTGAAAACTTCAAAAATGGTTCTATTTGTAAAAATTAAACAACATCAAACAAAATATTTTTTTTTCTATTTTATTGTTATATAATATTATTGGTGACAAACTTTTGCAATACCGTTGTTTTTACTCACAGAAAACCTTTGAATAATCAATTTCTTAGGATCTACTACAGTTAAAGTTTAGATGATGACTGATATAGATTCGGTACAACATTCTGGTTGAATTAGGGATCTCACTAAGGATTGCCACTTCATGTTTTAGAGATGTCACTTCCGATTAAAATACTTATTTTTTTATTATAACATCTATTTTTCAGGATTGGCTATAGATAGAGCTTAGACGATGACTGATATATGGATTCAGAATCGAATTTTAGATGGAGTTGGAAAATTCGCTATGGATTTCCACTTTAGTTTTGCAGATATCACTTCCAGTTTTTCTGAAAACTCTTTTGACTGTGTGAAATAAATGTGCAAAAGAATATAAAAATGCCTAAAAACACACCATATAAAGACCCCATAAGCTTCTTGTTATATGTTTACATCCGTTTTAGCATATTTTAATCCATTTTTTTAATTTACATTTCTTAATCTTTCCCGGGGGCGCCCAATGTCATGCAGCTACACAAAAACTTACACTAAAAAGGTAGTACACTTAACAAAAACTTGATTAGTAGTATATGTATTTGTGTATAATGGTGCAATTTAACGTTCCATAGTGCAAAATCTTTTCTATTATTGGTTCCATATTCTTTAGAGTATCATTGTCAGGTTTCATTTACCTAAATGATAACACAATTTTTTTTTATCGCTATGTAACTACTCAATGCACACAACAATATGCATTTTCTTATTATCACTATTAACATATGAGTCCCTAGATTAAGAGATTGCTGAAATATAACAATAACTAAATGAGTAAGCTATATCAAATTTGAAAAAATATGAAAAAAACAAACTTATTATAAGCTAATACAGGTATTAAACATGCTGAACTGATCTATAATATTTCTCCTTCTCATTTTAAAGATCATATCAATAATATAGATCTACAGGACCTCTATAAAGTCATCATAGAGTTGTAGAGTACTGCAAAAGTTTTCCATCAATACTTCATAAATTTAAAATGCTCCGTAAGTTCCTATTATTTAATATCTACTTACATCAAGGAGCATTTACTTACCTGCAGCTAGTAAGAATTCCGCAAGATAGAAGACCTTCAGGTATCTTGGCTAATTTATATTTATCTTTCATGAAAAACCATTTTCAGATCTAAACTTTTTAATATTAAATTACATTGATGACGCTGTTGTCATACAAACTAAAGAAACCGACTCACCTTTATCGTTAGATTTGTATCCCAATAATCTTTTTTCATTAAGTGATGATTTATCTTACAAACAAACTTTCTTGATGTATTAATACTGATGAAAAAAAGCATTTTGTTTCGGACATTTTGTTAAAAAATACGTACATGTTCACTGTCATTTAGTTAAATGCGTGTATTTTAAGCATTGGTAAGTTTAAATTTTTCAGTTCTAATTATTACTCCAATATATACTGAATTTCACTTTTCAGTAGTCAACCATTTCTTAAAGTTATCTTGAGCTTAACAATTATATTTCGATTTTCCCATTAAGACATGTACTTAATATAAGTTTTCATTTCTTTAAATTTGTCTGTGATTTATAAACTTACTTCTCTGCATTAGTTTGGAATTATGCATATTGCAATTATTGTTGTATTATTATATTACCAACTTATTATATATCCATTCATCGTATACATATTTACTCAAGATATATTCAATATTATTTTTAAGTGCACATTTATTTCTATTTTTTCCATTTCTATATTTTAGTTGTTTCTAAACCACTTCCAGTTTGTTATGATGAGTACCAAAAAATACATTTTTCGCAACTGGCAATAATGAATTATAATTTCATTCATCTGCTTGATACTTAAGAACGGAATAGTATTTTTATAGAGCGATATACAATTAATAATGTAGGCTTTATAAACTAAGGTGTAATGTAGGCTTTATATCCAATTAATAATGTAGGCATACCATTTCAGGTTGTTCACTTATTGCACTTTTTAGATCCAAATCTATTACTTATAGTAATAAACGCCACTGATTCAATTTGACATGCAGCTTTTACAATGTTTCACATACTAATCAAATCGATATCAAAAATACATATTAAAACACAACATCGTGGTAAAGTAAAAGAATGTTTCTGTCCATGTCTCAGATAACAATATTCAGTATGAGCACCTTACCATTGATACTTTTTATAATGTCGTTAAGCATATTCTATCAAATATTAAAAATGTTCAAAAGCTACAATTTTTGAAGAATAAGTCTATGATTTATCTTTATACACTATTTCCATATGATTTAAATCAATTGCTTTAATCTCAAATTTAAAATATCAAATCCAGTAGGTCTTTTAGAGGTTAAAACCATGTAAACCGTATTTTCAGTCAAGCTTGTCATAAATCACAAAATATTGCATTAATAACTTAACTAGCAACTTCAATGTTTGAATTGCAAAAACGATGTTAATCAAGCTTATACCATTTTCTAAAATGTATAACTAATTTGTATTCTAGTCATGTTTTTATACATTGCTTCTTAGAAAAGTTAATGTTGTGCATATTTTTCTTATGAAATGCATCAACTCTGAGTGATATAGATTGTGTGTTATCCCATTCGCTAACTCTTTGCTAAATAATTTAAATTTTTGAAATACCCTCCAAAATATATAATAATATCTTCTATAATAGTATCCTCTATCTATATCGTATTGAAGCAGTTATTCCTTGAAAATCGTTTTTAGCTAGAGACTGTCAGAAATTGATTTTAATCAGAGACTGTATTCCATGCATAGACTACATCTACACACATTATTTACATTAATACATTTACTTTTTGGAGATCGTTTATAACTGGAGACTGTATTTTATGTATTAATGCATTGAATTTATTCCTTGGAAATCGTTTTAACTAGAGACTATACTTCATGCATTAATACTTCTACGCACATTTACATTAATATATTTACTTCTTGAAAATCGCTTATAACTGAAGACTTATTTTATGCATTAATGCATGGAATTTATTCTTTAGGAATCGTTATAACTAGAAACTGTATTTCATGCATTAATACTTCAACACACATTTACGTTAATACATTTACTTCATGGAGATCGTTTATAACTGGAGACTGTCTTTTATGCATTAACGTATTGAATTTATTCCTTGGAAATCGTTTTAACTAGAGACTGTATTTCATGCATTAATAGTTCTACACATATTTTCATTAATACATTTACTTCTTAGATAGTTTATAGCTGAAGACTGTATTTTATGCATTAGTGCATTGAATTTATTACTTGGACATTGTTTTTAACCAGAGACTGTATTTCATGCATTAATACTTCTACACAAATCTACATTTACTTCTTGGAAATCGTTTATAACTGGAGACTGTATTTTATTCATTAATGCATTGAATTTATTCCTTGGAAATTGTTTTTAACTAAAAGCTGCACTGAATGTATTATAGCATTGCCATTTTTTCATTCTAAGTACAGTTCCAAATCAATTATGTCTGAAATGGAAATTATTCAGGAACATTGTACTATACCTAAGCGAATAATTCCTTAAAACTGTGACTTTATCTGTAAAATATTCTATATGGAGAAGATGCTCAATATTTTGCAAAATAATGCTTCTCATAGAGTTATCACCTAAAACATTGGTATTATTTCACAGAAAATCATGTATTACTATAAACAGCTTAACCTTAAGCTATTCAATCTTAATTACACCTATATTGTCTACTTAAATTTCACACACAGCCAATAGTCATTAGATCTGTGACCTGTGGTCTTAACTTCCATGTCAAATAATTTCATATTATTGAGTTCATTACTGTAACTAATAACAGTTTAGGTAATAATTTTATCATTTAAATTAGCTATGAGTTGATAACACATATCTAAAACGTTGAACATATTTATGATATTTCCACTTTTGAATTAAAAGATCTTTTTAATAGCATTAATCTGCATAACTTTTAAGAAGCAATCATAGAGTTATGGTAAGATTATTACAGAATTTTTTTCTCAATACTCCATAAATTCAAGCTTATATTATTAACTCATATATTAATTTTAAGCTCATATTATTAATCTCATATCATTAACTAGTTGCATTAGGGATCATTTACTTACCTACAGCAAGTTGAAATTCCGTAACGCCTGAAATCATCGAATATTTTGACCAATATCTTTTTATACTTTTGGGGAAAATTATTCCAAAATCAGATCCAATTTTGTTAAAATTAAGTTATATTGATGACATTCTTGTCCTTCAAATTAAAGAAATTGACTCACCTTTACAGTTGGATTTTTATCCCAAAACCTCCTGTTTTATTAAGTGATGACTCATCCTGTGATTTCAACTAACTTTCTTGATATATATATTAATATTGATGAAAATAAAAAACCAATTTTGGACATCTATGATAAAAGAGAAACGTCATGTCCTCAATCAGTAAAATTCAACATTTTAGCTCCAATTTATATAAAAGGGTTATTAAACTTTTGCTTACGGGTAGGACAGCGTCAACCCCAAACGAAGAATCTCTCAAAAAGACAGGTATTTGACATACCCTATCCCAAACAGTTCGATCCCCCCCCCCTTTGCAGGCATTGGCGTCCATGGAAATCGCTGACAGAAACATTGCACCTGCTGCAGGTGCAATGTTTTTGTTAGCAATTTCCATGGACGCCAATGCCTGCAAAGGGGGGGGGGGGATCGAACTGTTTGATAGGGTATGTCAAATGCCTGTCTTTTTGAGAGATTCTTCGTTTGGGATTAAAGCTGTCCCACCCGTAAGCAAAAAGTTAATAACATACTTTTGAATCAGTTTTTATGAATGAAAAATGTTAGTAACAAGGAATGACATGAATCACATTTAAAGTGTTTGAAAGAGCTCGCAAATGGCTACACTAAGCGTCTTCTAGTAAACAATGTGTTCACTGCTTTTCTGCTATAGAAATATTTGTTCGATTAATAATTTCGACTTATTCAGTAACTTGTACAATTGAATGTTTTTATAAATTATGATGTAGCGGTAGTGTATATATTTATTGGGGTTGTTAAAAAACACATACATTTCTATAATAAAGTACAAAATATAAAGTATAAAAAATAAAGTATATTTTACAATACGGGTATAACTATATTTTGTTCATTTTGCATTATATGTAGCACCAGAATTTAGAGAATTTAAAAAGTTAAAATAACTAAGAAAACGATATATTTAATATGTATCTGGCATTTATTTAATATGTATCTGTAATGTATGTAAGTCCTTAAGCTTCCCCAATAACTTTGCAAGTAAAGGTCCATGTATGTACACGTTAGGTCTGTTTATAGTAAAGAGACCATACACGATCCAATAAAAATAATTGAAGTGCCCCTGGTAGAGAATTTAAAAAGTTAAGACAGCTAATTCAGCATTAAAACGATATAGGCGGAAAAGACAAATACAAACTTGCAGAACATTTATTAATTAGAAGGAATTCTGCAACAGGAATGATCGAAAAGAAAATATGGACAGCAATAAATATATGCCAAAAAATCATATCATCAAGGGCGGTAACACGGTGACACCTACAATGTTTGTCAAAATAAGCGATAACAGTCTTTAGTGAATCCAAATATACATTGCTGCTGACAGACGACATTTTAAGAAGATTGTGCATTAGATAAATGTACATGTAAACGCAGTTTATTTTTGCATTCCTAAGTATGATAGCAATTTTACAATAACCATGTTATATGAAATAACTGCATCCTCTAGCATATTTAGGATAGATTCCTATTTATCAGACAATGCTCAGCAACTTTGTAATTGACTTTTTTCGTCTATCTCCCCTTATTGCCGAGTTCATAATTCCTAAAATTTTTTTAATTCCCCATTGCAGCCACTTTTATTCAATCGGGCATAGTCATTTTACTATAGATCGACCTAACGTCTACATTCATAAACCTTTCCTTACAAAGTTACTGGGGTGCGTGATAACTTTCCTAGGCCCCCTGTATATGTGTGTAGACATATAATTGTTATATATAATTTCTCATATTATGTAATATAATATAGAGAAAGAATTGTTTTCACGAAAATTTTCGAATTCGAAATTTTGATGTCAATATATGTTTTAAGGCCTCCTGAACACGTTTTGACTATTTTTGGAGCGATGCCAAGCTGTCTGTCTGTATGTCTGTGATCGATTTCTTGCAATTTTTCAAAACAATTCTTGTAAAATTTGAAAGAAAGAAAAAAGGCGAGTTTCTGGTATAAGAAAGTCGATTTGAGTCACATTCCAATTAATTCGTTTTGTAATAGCCTGTAATGTTGATTTCTGACATTAAAATCTTTTAATTTCAAACACTTTTGCAGCACCTCAAGCGAATATTTGACACATATCTTTAAAATAATTTCACACATACAGATCAAAAGGAAATCTGACACTCAACTTTGATGTTTCATGTCCTGCATACAAATGGTCTCTTACACTGTTATTGCTGCAGTCCTACGATGTTCAACTCCTTGATGGGTATGTCGAAGATCTCGGCGAAGAGGGGCGGTAGTTGAAGCCGGGACCAGTGGCCCCTGATCCAGTCGAGGTGCTCAAACTGTTTGCCACCTAGGGACCGCAACTCGGGCAACTTCATCATGAGCAGGGGGAAGGCGTTCGGCTCCGATGGGTGATTTTTCTGCACCTGCACCTTCAGAGCCTCCATACAACGTTCTTGAAACTTGTCGATAGATTTTTGGTCGTAGAGGCCCGGTCGTTCTAGAGACGAAAACGGGAAGACACATTCAAAAAGCAAAATTTGAAAAATTTACATAATTTGATTACATTTATTATATTTGATTATATTTATTATATTTTGATGTACATTTTAATAAGCTTTCAAAGTTGATTCAAAGATTTCAAAGTTGATTCAGAGATTTCAAAGTTGATTCAAAGATTTCAAAGTCGATTCAAAGATTTCAAAGTTGATTCAAAAATTTCAAAGTTGATTAAAAAATTTCAAAGATTTCAAAGTTGATTCAAAGATTTCAAAGTTGATTCAAAGATTTCAAAGTTAATTCAAAGATTTCAAAGTTGATTCAGAGATTTCAAAGTCGATTCAAAGATTTCAAAGTCGATTCAAAAATTTCAAAGTTGATTCAAAAATTTCAAAGTTGATTAAAAAATTTCAAAGATTTCAAAGTTGATTCAAAGATTTCAAAGTTAATTCAAAGATTTCAAAGTTGATTCAGAGATTTCAAAGTTGATTAAAAGATTTCAAAGTCGATTCAAAGATTTCAAAGTTGATTCAAAAATTTCAAAGTTGATTCAAAAATTTCAAAGATTTCAAAGTTGATTCAAAGATTTCAAAGTTGATTCAAAGATTTCAGATTCAAAGATTTCAAAGTTGATTCAACGATTTCAATTGCCAAAGATCACAAAACGTGACTTGACTCTCACAATAAATAAAGCAAACAACGTAGATTGCTGCGCAAATGAAATAATAATAGCAGTCAATTCTTGGACCGGTGCCGTTGTAACGGGTGAAACCCGAGGGACCCATGACCCCAAATAGATATTCATTAAATTTTATAAGGAGGTGCAACCTCCTCCGTAAATTGCAGTAAATTTGTTTTAAAAATATTTTTGAAGTCTCTAAAAGAAATAAAATATTGCACTTCACAATAAAATGCAATGTTTTTCAGCTCGATGTCCTCTTATAGTTTGGCGGCCAATGTTATGGGAAATAGATTCGAGGTAGCTTTTAACATCTTTTACTATTATTTTAAATTTGAATTTTTTATTTATTTATTTATTTCATTTTCCTTTGTTGGATTTTTGACACAGTAATTTCTGTTCGGCGAGCGAGTGATCTTTCCCTCCCGAAATTGATCAACAATCGCGTTGTTGCTCCGAAAGTAAGTTTTAAAAGAACCTGAACGTCGTAAAATCGTGGAAATCTGGACACATTATTATTATTATTATTATTATTATTACTATTATTTTCAAATTTAAAGATTTTGAGAGCCGACAATTTGTTCTAATAAGTACGAGTAATTCACAGAAAACATAATATAAAACAATGAAATATAAATAACTAGAATAGAAATCCATCAAATTGTTGAATAAAAGAAACTGATAAAAAGCTATTAGGTAAGCTGGAAAGTACCTGATAGTATCAGTCGGAATTGGGTTTAAAGTACCAAGCAAGAAATACTGTTTTTTTTTCATTATTATTTCTCCAGATAGCACAGGCAGAGTATATCAATCTGCTAGTAGGGGTGCGACAACTCAACTGGTTAGGGTGCGGGAATTGCTCTGAGATGATCCGAGTTCAATTTTCGGCTCTGCCCAAACTGTCTCCGTATTCACGCAGAGTACGGGCTCATTAAATATGTGGATTCGTAAGTCCTTCCGAGAGGTTGGTGGTAGGGAAGGAGGGCACGCTCCCTGTGGATGCCACCACCACTGGGTTCCGGTCTAAATTGAGTGGCACTGTCTCGACTGTCCAAACAGATACTTTATACCTTCGGGTAGGTCAGACGGTCTGGGTGGGGAAAAAAAAGTCTGCTAGTGCATAATATTTTCTATTTATTTTTATTATTTTTATCATACTTTTATATGTGCGAAAAGAAAAAAAATATAGGTAATTACTATTCTAGCATTCTTTTAATCTTATTTCGGGGTCTTCCAGACAAATTTGCCCTTGCGCCCCCGCTTTTGTTAAAACGGCCTTGGACTTTCTTCTGTAGTGCTAGAAAACGTAGAGCTAAATAACAAAAATAAGCTTATTCAAGCCATACAGGCGGAGCTAAAGCACTTATATGCACCACAAAATGCAATAGTGGTACCATAAAATGTGACATATTTATCGTTTTACTTCTCTTTCGTCACAAAAAGTAAGTGATTCTACCACAAAGTGTAAGTGTTTGGTAAGTGATTCCACTGCATTAGGATTTGTAGTTTAAAATAATATTATCTTATTTACTCACCAATCTATTTGGTATGCACATTCATAAAGAGATATTTGGATATTATGTATCTGGTGTCGCCATCTATCGTGTGGTAATACAACTAATAAGAATTATAATGTCAGCTTTACTCCTCTCAATCACAGTTCCTTTGTCGCTAGTGGCGACATCTATGTGAAATATATTCAACGAATTAATGGGAAAATATGATATAATTCAAATGCATATTTTGTCACTAACGATCATGATTCCTGACTCTCCTTTTTAGGAATGAAATTACAGTAGTCTTAATTTCTGAAATTAATTAGTAAACGTTAAAAATACTTTCTATATATTTGGTATATCTGAATAAAATTTAAGTGATACAACTGCATTAGCTTTTGAATGAGCAAAAATTCTACAGCACTGCCACACCAAATTACATATTAAATATAAGGTATAATTGAAATACAAAATACACGCACAAAAATAATAAGATCATGACAGCGTTATAAGATTTGTGCCATTTGTGTTCTAATGATAAGTTGTTTCAAAAATGATTTAATGATTTTTTTTAAATCATATGAAAATAGGGAATGTCCAAATGTTTGAATATATTTAAAATCAATAGAATTCCATTACAAACAGGTTATGATAATCACATTAAATTTCATTCAACTCATTCTTGAGATTTCGTATTCACAGACACACACATCTTCAAACTGTTTTACTCCAGGCTCCAGGTCATATATGCTCAAAATATATAAATCCGTAGAAAACTCAAATTTGAATTTTGAATTCCGCAATTTTACTCTCCCTATTTCTTATACAGTATAAACCGGTTATAACAAACCGGGGTATAACAAACATTCATTTATAATGTTCCAAATGCACAGTCTCTGCTAAAGTCCAGTACATAAAATGTAATTAAACTCTGTTTGTAACGAACTGAAGTTTAAGGTAATTGTGGTTGTACTGGACTAAATTTGACGATCCTTTGAGGATTCGTTATAACCAATTCCCACTATTTTATTATGTAAGAAAAGAAAAATAATATATTATAATTCAAGAAAAATATTAATAAAAATATAATATTTACCTGAAGTAAATAGCACAACAGCCGTAAAGAGAGCTATCTCTGTGTCATTCAGCTCCATACTGTTTAGGGAGGCGGTAAAGTTGAACAGCGCCAGAACAAACTCATACTTAAAGGACAAATTACAGTATTCAATTCACATGAAAATGGAACAATTAAAATATAAAATATTTAAGGGTGAACATCAGTAAATCTTCTGCCCTATCCGCGCTTTGTTAACTTTCGAGGCATACATTTTTCGCCGAAATTCTGCTCAAACAGTTGCGAAATAATTTCTGAAAGATAAAATGCAATGCTTAGATTATATTAAAACTAAATTTAATACCCAATAAAACATAGAATATATATTTTATTTTAATTCAAAACATTTTTGGTGCTGCCATCTGTTGCTGTAATTTAATTCATACCGATTATTTTTATTTTTTAATGAACATTTTTAAATGTCTATTCCTTCTAATACGCTATTAAATACAACAGATCATATATAATAATGCCACAATCACGAAAGCGTAAATGAACTTGGACTTGAAGACAAAGAAACTTGAAGACAAAATTGCAGTCCTCAGTGATGTGCATTCAAATCCCCTTATCAAATTTATAGAATGAGAAAATACCTTTCCGTGCTTATGGTATTATTATATATGAACTGTTGTTGTATTTAATACTGTATTAGAAGGAATAGATATTTAAAAATGTTAATTAAAAAATAAAAATAATCGGCATGAATTAAATTACGACAACAGATGGCAGCACCAAACATATTTTGGATTAAAATAAAAAATATATTCTATGTTTTATTGGGTATTAAATTTAGTTTTAATATAATCTAAACATTGCATTTTATTTTTCAGAAAATATTTCGCAACTCTTGAGCAGAATTTCGGCGAAAAATGTGTGCCGCGAAAGTTAACAAAGCGCGGATAGGGCAGAAGATTTACTGACGTCCACCCTTAAGTAAAATTTTCTCATGAAATTCTGTCATTGTTCAAATTTACATAGTGGCAGAAAAAATCACAATTAAAAAAGAAAAATTAAAGTATTCAATTCACATGAAATGCAACAATTAAAATATAAAGTACGAATTAAAGTAGAATTTTTTATTTTACAAAGGGCTATGCCCCCTGCTTCGCCAACCCCCGTAAATCGCTTCGGAAATTCTTTGCCTCCTACTCACTGCGCTCGCTTCGCGAGCTATTTCAAACTAAAGCAAAATTTAAATCGGTAAACTATTTATTTCATCGTGTTACCCTATTATTTCTCAATAAATGTACCAAATTCCTTATTTTTGTAATGCTACAGTTTCTGCGGTAATAGACAGAGAAAATAGCTGGACGTGCCGATATGAAAGAACATGCTTCACTTCAGAAGTGCATAAAAAGTAAAATATCTCGTAAACTGCATCGAAATTTTAAAAATCTGATGTGGGCAGCACATGACTTTCCTTATATAATTCAATGAATTTGCTACTTTTATAGTAAAAAAAAAAAAGATTCTTTTTATAGTAGATATTTATATTCTTTCCAAAATATTGAATTTTCGTCAATGAGTCGTCATTTTCATTGATTTAGCGCCATTTTTATCCATTTGGCGAGTTTTTCGTTAATTTAGCAACATTTAAAAAGTCGCCAAGTTGGCGACATTCCACCAAATTCGTCGCCAAAATCTCGCCAAGCGTTATGGACGTGAAATAAGTTATTCTTACAGCAGATATATGACTATTGGCGGTCAAATACAAAAGTGTTACTCAAAGTATCTTTTTTCATGAATGGAACGAGCTAGATCCACGAAAATGATGTCAACAAATTTATCGCATGGTATTACATATGAAAAGTGAACATGTTTCTCAATAGGAAATATTTTTTTTTATTTTATATGACTTTTTGATAATTTTTTTGAAAAATGTGCAATATCTCGAGAACGGGTCATGTTAGCATTCTAAAATTTATGTCAATCGTTTACTAATGAAAAATTACATAAGAAATGTCGATTTGCGTAACTTTATTAGAGGTTTTGATTTTTTGACGATTTTTTTCTAAATTTTACTGGAACATATAGGGGGGTTCTGGACTGCATATGAAAACAATAGGCTTCCAGTGTTTACGGATTGTAATTTTTGTACCAAATTTCGTTCGAATCGGTCCATTCGTTCGTCAGTTATCGTCTCCACAGACTCACTGACACACACACACACACACACATACACACAGATACATTCACACACACACACACAGACATCACTTCAAATATGTTCGATTCGTGATCAGGGATGCTTGAAACGTGCTCTCTCGTCGAAAACTCGAATTCGAATTTTCGCCCTCTTCACAATACTTTCCTTATACATTATTGTATATAAGGAAAGTAAAAAGGGTTCTGTCCTGCAAAAATTTAACTATGTAGGTATTTGAGCACAAACATTCATGGTCTTGTTATTGTTAGTCTATCCAGGACGCGAACAAATAGTTTATCTTTGATATTAAATTAAACTACAATATATATCGAAAAACGATTTTTTTCAGCGTATTCCCCAAACCATTTTCTATAAGTGTACCAAATTTTATATTTCTGTATGCTATAGTTTTTGCGGTACTAAGCAGAGCGACCCCAAGAATGAGAAATGTGGCAAACAGCGGTGGCGGCGTCAGCTACTTTCTGCTAATAGAGAAATCTTCTTATCATTACTCAAAGTTTTGAACAGATCCAGGAGAAACTCATATTAAAACGATAAATTAATATATTCAATTCACACGGAAATACAGTATAAAGTATTTAAGTGTAATATTTCATTTAAAATCTTCTCATCGTTCAAAGTGGAATAGCAACAGTGCAAAATTCATACAGGATCAATTAAAGTATTAAATTTACATGGAAACATGACAATCGAAAGTAATACTTCCTTATGAACTAATAATTAATATAAGTATCATTTTCTATTTGAAGTTTTATCATATCTTAAAATGATTAGGTAACCCCTTTGTCCCGGTTTTCCCGGGATTGACCAGGTTTTATAACTTCTATCCTGCCGTTCTGCCAAATTTAATTCAGTCAAGGGTCTGTTAAGTTATGCAACATATAAACATTTCTAACATAAGTTGCAGACCTACTAACTTCCAACAATCTCTCAATGTGGGCAAACATTTATTATTCCTCCAATTCCAGATCTCTCAATGTGGGCAAACATTTATTAGTCCATCAATTTTTGTCTCTTAATGTGGGCAAACATTTATTATTCCTCCAATTCTAGATCTCTCAATGTGGGCAAACATTTATTAGTCCATCAATTTTTTATCTCTCAATGTGGGCAAACATTTATTATTCCATCAATTCTAGATCTCTCAATGTGGGCAAACATTTATTATTCCATCAATTCTAGATCTTTCAATGTGGGCAAACATTTATTATTCCATCAATTCTAGATCTCTCAATGTGGACAAACATTTACTGTTCCATCAATTCTAGATCTCTCAATGTGGGCAAACATTTATTGTTCCATCAATTCTAGATCTCTCAATGTGGGCAAACATTTATTATTCCATCAATTCTAGATCTCTCAATGTGGGCAAACATTTATTGTTCCATCAATTCTAGATCTCTCAATGTGGGCAAACATTTATTATTCCATCAATTCTGGATCTCTCAATGTGGACAAACATTTATTGTTCCATCAATTCTAGATCTCTCAATGTGGGCAAACATTCATTATTCCATCAATTCTAGATCTCTCAATGTGGGCAAACATTTATTGTTCCATCAATTCTAGATCTCTCAATGTGGGCAAAAATGTATTATTCCATCAATTGTTGCAACTTACGTCAAACATGAGCTCCACCTGTTGCCGGGTGATGTAGGTGCCGTCATGGAAAGTGACGGTGGTATCCGACGTGCTGGTGAGTCGGGAGGCATGCACAACCCAAATCTCGAAGAAGCCCTTCTTGATAAGCAGCAGTTGGTCGTCCTGGCCGAGCTCTTGGAAGCCGGGCATCCTCTTGCTGTAATCCACCAACGAGTGGATGGCGGGCGTGAGCGAGGCCGCGAGGTGCTGCCACATCACAATCTTCTGCTGCTCGAGGCTGTCAGGGGTTGTGTCCGAACTGCTCGGTTGAAAGTCGTTCAGACTCTGAAAAAAAAATATTATAAATAAATGAAACATCATTATCTATGTATTCAAGTTTTCACTACGTTTCTGTACTCAGGCGAGTTCTCGGACTCTACTTGGTCGATTTTCTGGATTTTATTTTTAAATAGAAGGTATCTACCATCAAATTTGCCCCCCCCCCCATGTTTATCTAAATACAGAACGCATTTAAGTTTGCGTCATTTATTGAATTCTAACATTTCTAAAATATCTCTTGAAGCTATCTCATAATTTAGAACACCTTGTATGCACATGGTTAGTGGTGCAGTACTTTGTTGTGGTAAAGGGGGGGGGGGGGGTACTGGTTTCTGTTCGAAAAGATGAAATTTCAGTTTCTTAACCATAAAGATCAAAAGAAGAAAAGAAAAAGACAGACAACTTCTCCTCCTGAGGTAGTCAATACCTCAGGAGCTTGTTTAAAGTATCTTGAGACAATATGAATCTGATCACAGATTCCTTAAAAATATTTGGGGATTAATAAAAACTTACAAATTAGGCAATTAAATTCCTTGCAATATAACATATCCCTCTTTTAAAATCATACAACTTTAAGTGAATCTCCACTGTGACTGTATTCAAGCTATGAACCGTGGTGGATCAGGTCACGAGACTACACCTAGGTAGGTAAAAGGCTTCTGAGTATACAAGCTGACGCAACCGCCATTTTTACTCGGACCCGTCTAGTCAGCTGCTATCTAGCTGTGTTATTTCAGTGGAGCGCATGTTACATGGCTGATATTTGATACGAAATATAGCTGCGAAATGGGTGATTCTGTTGCCAAAATTACCCGTTGCCTTTAACAATCATTCAAGAAAGGAATCTAGAATATTTAGACTTCCCCCCGAGATCCTGAGAAAACCCCCCTCTTTTCGCCAAATATAGCCATCACATCGACTGGGAGTCAAAATGGCCGCTGTCGCTGATGGAGACCAAGGTCCATAGAATATCTTATATTATTCTATTAACCTTGCCTTTTGTGAATGGGATTCTACAACCATTCCCCCGTGGGCGCGGTAGCCCATTGGTTAGCGCGCTGGAGTTGCACTCGGTAGGCCCGGGTTCGATTCCAGCCACTGCCAAAACTGCCGCCGTGTTCATGTCCGTGTACGATCACGTTAAACATGTGGGTCCGAAAGTCCTTCCGAGAGGTTGGTGGTAGGGGAAGGAGGGTACGGTCCCTGTGGATGCCTCCCCCACTGGGTTCCGGTCTAAATTGGGTGGCACTTCCCGACCGTCCAAACAGTTACCTTACACCTTTCTGGTAGGTCGGACGGTCTGGGTTTCAACAACAACCATTCCCCCGTAAAAGCCCCAGCAACGAAGCATAAGACGAAGAGTTTTTGAAAAGACACGTCAACATGGTCAAATCATTGCATGATCATCATGAACTAATGAAAACGGTACGAGCTCTTGGATTATTACGCTTTCACCATTAATCATTAAGTGCAGAACCTATTATGAGATCAATGAGAAAGCTAATGGAAAACGACATTCCGATTAACCCATTAGTGCCTAGGCTCCGAATATGCTGGCATTACGAATATTCCCAATATGCTGGCATTACGAATATTCCCAATATGCTGGCATTACGAATATTCCCAATATGCTAGCATCCCCATATGCTGGCAAAACGACATATATTCATTGTTTGCTATATAAGCCTTTCGTGCGTTCCAGATGCTGATAGACAATCCGTCTTGCTAATTAGACAATGCTCAAGAACTTTGTAATTTACATATTTCTGATATCTCGCTCTATTACGGAGTGCATGTTCTTAACTTCAAATCTCCTCAAAGGGGGCTTCAATTTCTTATCGGGTATGGTGACTTTATTATAAAACCTAACGTGTACACTCATGGCCGTTTCCTTACAAAGTTAGAATCCCTGTATAAAGGAATAAGAGGAACTTACGAAGATGGCGGGCTTTCTTATGAGTCCCCTTGTCTTCGTCTCCGTGTAGGCACAATGATTGTGGTGCGCCTGCGTCACTGTCAACGTCAGATCGTAGAGAGCCAACTCTCGGCTACTCTCCAATTGCTCACACTCCATCTGATGCTGTTGTCCGCTGCTTACAACTCTCTGTTGCTCTTCTAGTCGCTCCCGGGAGCGCTTCGGAACTCGGCCATAGCGGACAGCTAAAATGATAAACACAAATTAGCATTAAGCACGGGGATTCGATAAAAAAGATAAATTAAATAAATAAAGATAATAAAAGAATCGAATGCGTCCAACAGTAGCACATGACTTCCAGATAAAAAGATTTAGATATTAGATATTGTGGAATGCAAATTAAGAGCTTTATTTTAGACCTGAAAATCGATTAGCTTGTTGGAGTTACCTATTAAAATAATCGGGACAAGTTTTGTGGAAGTTGCTTGATTCTTTCGAGAGATGTCGCTCTCCCTATTGGAAAGTGAAATATTTAATCACGCGAGTACGGTTTATGATGACTCTTTAAATAAGTGTATCCATTCGTTTTTGGTCAAAAACCCTTACAAAGCCATTAACTCGTGTTACCAAATTATTTATTTTTTTATTTGAAAAAAAAAAAAAATATTATTACTAGAGGTTAAGTTATTTAAATCCTTGAATTTATATTTGTTTCCTGAGAGTACATTCACGTATTTTATCCATGGCTCGGTGGTCTAGGGGTATGATTCTCGCTTTGGGTGCGAGAGGTCCCGGGTTCAAATCCCGGTCGAGCCCAATTGGCAAATTTTTTGGTAGGTCGAACGGTCTGGGTCTCAACAACAACGTATTCTTATTCTGAGAATACATCACAATAGTATTGTGGGGAAAGTAATAAAATCACCCAACTGGTGCTGAAAACAGTTGCAAATAAAAATGCAGCATACAACGGAAGTTGAGTCAAATTAAAACGGCTTTGGAAGTTGTATCTACTAAGGGCGGGCTGGAATCATCACGCTAAACTAAAAACTAGTTGAAAGAAATATTTGAAATTCCATCGTATTAGTCTGATATATATATAAAATCCTAGTGCTTGTAAAAAAGCTGAGTAATCAGGTGGATTTGATCGTTCCAAATATTTGTGTATGATGAAAATCTGCTTCACCCGGAGCTATTTATTGGTCCCATGTGATTTCGCCTTAAACATATTTCACTGTATACAGATGACTGTATACATATGCATTCACTGTACGATAATACATAGAAGACTGTACTATACATACATAGTGCTATACATAGATGACTGTACTATACATGCATAGTATTATACATATATGACTGTACATACATAGTACTATACATAGATGACTGTTCTATGCATACACACTACAATGCGTAGATTCACTGTACTATACATAGATGACTGTACTATACATACATAGTACTATACATAGTTGACTACATATATAGTACTATACATATATAGTATTATACATAGATTCACTGTACCATACATAGATTCACTGTACTATACATAGATGACTGTATATATGGATTCACTGTACTATACATAGATGACTGTATATATGGATTCACTGTACTATACATAGATGACTGTATACATAAATGATGCTGTATACTTGTACATTCACTGTATACATAGATGATAGTTTCTACATTAGATGAATAAATATGTGCATTTTTAAATTATGCATGGTAGTACTTACAGTCCCTGGACATGCCCACATCCAGACATTTCTTGAACCGGCAAAACTGGCACCGGTTTCGGTTGAGTCTTATTACCAGGCACTTCTCGTCCCGTAGACACCGGTACTCTATTTTTTTCTGGATGCTTCGTCGAAAAAAACCCTGCAAGAAAGAACCAGGAACATTTCAGTGTCCTGCGAAATTTTGGGGGATTAATTAACAAACTAGCTATGGAATAAAAGATTTATGGCGTAAAGTGCAACTGAGAAAGGATTTTATCTCTCGTTTTCTACAACATATTATTGTTTTATGGAAATATTAACGGTTTCATTGTATTCTATTTTATTTTATTTCAATATTAGGGGATGATTTTACCGCAAAATAAGTTCCATTTTAACAACTTTTTATTATTAGTTAATAATTAATATTATTTTATTTCACATTATTAATTTCCTTATATACATAATATAATGTATAAGGAAAAGGAAAGTATTGTGACGGGGTCGAAAATTCGAATTCGAGTTTTCGATGGGAGAGCATGTTTCAAGCATCCCTGATCACGAATCGAACATTTTTGAGGTGATGTCTGTGTGTGTGTGTGAAAGTGTGTGTGTGTGTGTGTGGAGACGATATCTCCCGAACGAATGGACCGATTCAAATGAAATTTGGTACAAAAATTAAAATCCATCAATACTGGAAACCTATTGTTTTTAAACACAATCGAATAAGCAGAACCTTCCTAAATTTTCGAGTGAAATTTTGAAAAACTCATCAAAAAATCAAAACCTTTAATAAAGTTACGCAAATCGGCATTTCTTATGTAATTTTTCCTTAGAAAACGATTGACACAAACTTTAGAACGCTAGAATGAACCGTTCTCGAGATAATGTACATTTTAAAAATAATTTATCAAAAATTCCCATAAATTAAAAAAAAAATATTAACTGTTGAGAAACATGTTCACTTTTCATATGTAATATCATGCGATAAATTTCGTGTTATCAATCCCGTGGATCTAGCTCGTTCCATTCATGAGAAAAGATACTTTGAGTAATACTTTTGTATTTGAACGCCAATAGTCATTTATCTGGAAAAACTTATGTGTCCGTCCATAACGCCTGGCGAGATTTTTGCGACGAATTTGGCGGAATGTCGGACTTTTTTAAAAGTTGTCAAATTAACGAAAATCTCGCCAAATGAATAAAAATGACGACTAATGACGAAAATTCAATATTTTGGGAATAATATAAGTATCTACTATAAGAATTACCTATTTTTTTTTCTGTAAAAGTAGCAAATTCATTGCATTATATAAGGAAAGTCATGTGCTGTCCACATCAGATTTTTTTAATACCGAGTAATGTATTTATGTAATTATTTACAATAGCTTTGTATGATTTTGCCTACAATATATATTTGCATATGAATGTGTTTTCAAAAATTTATGGAAAATAGTTTAACATGGAAAAGTTTTATTCCCAATATTCAATAATTTTGTTAGTAAAAATAAGCTTAATTGTGTTTTATTGAGTTTGACATTGAGAAAACTGTATCTAAGTAACCCCCCTGCACACACACACCCTCCCTCAACTTGTACTGCTTTGTTTTTACATATTATTCATAGATGGAGCCACTACAGATACAGAATTTTAAATAGATGCCAAATAACGGAAGTCAAATTTATACATAATATATTTATTAAGATATCATATCATTTATTATTAGTTTACATTATTTAGTCTATAGAAAATATATTATTTCTATAGAAAATATATAAACAGAGAGACCTAAATCGTTTTTACTTTTATTTCAATATATTTATCACAGATGGAGCCACCAAAATGAAAGGATTTTTATATACGTATATGTATATATATAAAAAGAAAGAATGTAATGAAAGAATATTTGTGAAAAATACTTATATTGCTCTTTGTAAATTTATTCATTGCTTACACTTTATTTCATTTATGATATATGAAATACTCCAAGTGAATATTGCATGGGATAACTCAGTTAACTGTTATGTGATAATTTTTATTCATTTAGGTTAACTTTTGAATATTAGATGGCGCCACCATATATTTATGGAATAAGTACTCAATCCTGCATTTTAAGAAATTGATAAAATAAAGCAAGGTAATTTCATAATCGCAATATCTACTTACACGAGAAATAAGAAGCAAGAAATCATGCGCCTTCTAAAAATTCAACTTTTATGGATAGGTTTCGGTTTTCGCAATGCTCATTATCAACGAATGTGATCTGCGTTTACTAATTAGTTACATATTTAACTACTAGATGACGCCACCACAAAACTGATATTATCATTTATTTAAGTACAGCCAAGGTTATGACTCATTCCAGTCAGTACTAGATCTTCTCAAACTTTTAAACACAATATACTTGCATCAACAATTAAAAGATCTTTTGCATATTAGATGGCGCCACCATACATTTATGGATTAAGTACTTAATCCTGCATTTTAAGAAGTTGATAAAATAAAGCAAGGTAATTTCATAATCGCAATATCTACTTACACGAGGAATAAGAAGCAAGAAATCATACTCCTTCTAAAAATTCAACATCGGTGGATAGGTTTCACTTTTCGCAATGCTCATTATCAAGGAATGTGATCTGCGTTTACTAATTAGTTACATATTTAACTACTAGATGACGCCACCACAAAACTGATATTATCATTTATTTAAGCACAACTAAGATTATAACTCATTCCAGTCAGTACTAGATCTTCTCAAACTTTTAAACACGGTATACTTGCATCAAAAATTAAAATATTTTTAAATATATATATATATATTAATCGTTAATAAATTTTTTCAACATCAAAATTGAAAAAAATTTCACATATCTCCCAAATAAAGGTCAAATATCTGAAATGTGACTCAGTTTTCACTTTCTCATACATACATATTCTATTTCCATCTTGTTTATTTCTACTTCTAATTGCATTTTTCTTCAGATATAGATGCCCCTTCTGAATTTTGAATTATAAATAATTTCAAAACAATTTATTTGTCTCCGATTAATGATTGTTGAAACATCCAGATTGAACCCCTGACCATCCGGCTGATTAAATACGTCACTACAACTGACCACCCATAAGAGAAGATGGGACGGGCACCACCCGAGTAGTGGACCCGGACTCCAAAAGGGGCGCGGACCCCAAATATTTTATCAGACTGGAGAAGATCGTGTCTTCGCGGAATACGAGCTCGTAAATCTGTGGGTCCGAAAGTTCTTCCGAGAGGTGAGTAGCAAGAAAAGGAACGTATATCCCTGCGAATGTCACCCCATTGGGTTCGGGTCTAAATTGGGTGACATTGTCATGACCGTTCAAATAGACACCTTACACTTTCTGGTAGGTCGCACGGTCTGGATCGAAAGAAAAAAAGACTGGAGAAGAAAGGGCGGGATAGTGCAATGGTTAAGGCACAGGGATTGCACTTGGGGGACCCGAGTTGATTTGAGCGCTATTCAAACTATCCTCGTGTCTACGTGGAATACGAGCACGTTAAATCTCTGGGTTCGAAAAGTTGGTGGTACACCTGTGGGTAGATCAGACAATGTGGAACATGAGATGAGAGCTCTTAATAATTATTTGTAGGGGAACCCGTAATGTGTATGGTAATAACTACAAATGCATATACGCTGATAACGCTCCAAAATTTAGTGAAAGATATTTGTTAGGCCTTAAAAATGTATGTTTAACAAATACATGCATAGCTATGGTTAAGTGCATAAAATGTAGCTGATAACTAAAGAAATATAGTTTAAAATATCTCAAGTGCTCTACACTCGATTCTACCATACATTGATATATTATATATACCTGTACTGTACATACATATACTCTGCCTGTCACTTTATGTGCGTCTGTGTATGTGTGAATGAGTGGTACTCATACACAGAACACCTTCAAACAGAGACAGATATTTTTCTGGATGTGTTCAGAAAGTCTAAAAGCATACTTTTCTGATTAAATCTCTAATTTGAAAATTTTGGAGATAATTATACAATTCTCCATACAATGGTATGAGACAAAAAAAAAAGAAAAAAAAATCTTACAAACAAACCACGTTTGGCAGCCATTTAAAAATAGAATTCTTGTCGTGAAAAATAGATATAGACATTCACCAAAACATTTTCTGCAATAAACATAACACAGATAAACACAGAAGTGAGTTATCTTCAGCGTTTGGAATATAAATATGGTGTATCAGAGCTCAGAGAGCGCATAAGACCATTTTTTTTCTCTCCTATATTCAAAATCGATAAGTGTTCCACCTTTTTCGAACTGTTGTTTTCTCTCTTCTTGGCATGACTCCAAGTTCCGAACAAAAGCCCTTTTCAGCGAGAAATCTCCAGATCCTCCTTTTGAATATAAATATGAGAGTGTAAGCCCTGCCGAATACATTTCTTCACGCAGAATTTGAGAATGAATACAGTGGAATTGTGGGTAAAGTTATGCAGACGATATTTTTTTTTATGCCAGCGGAGAAACGGATATGTCTATGTGGAATGTGTGTTTGTATTTTTCGTGTTGGGAATACTGCTTAAAAAATAAATCTGATGTAGGCAGCACATGACTTTCGCTACATTATGCAATGACTTAGATACGGCGAAACATTCGTTCACAGCGACATAATTATATACAAAATCAATGATCTTGGCATTGAATTGATACCAGATAAATTGAAATTGGCAACTTATGAATTCAAACGGTGTAACTTAATCATACTCACGTGTGAAATTCTCATCAAAAAGGAAATTAACTGTTAATGAATATCCCGTGGAATTAATGACTATAGGCGAATTCTTTAGCGTCAAAATACAAAACTGTTACAAAAGTAACTTTTCTCGTGAGTGAAACGAACTAAATCCACCAGAATGGTGTTAACAGATTTGTCGCATAATATTGTATGCAGAAAGTGAATCTATTTGATAATAATTACTACTTTTTAATGTAATTTTTGTGAAAGATTTATTTTAAAAACGTGCATTATGTCATAGTTTATATCATTCGTTTTCTAATGAAAAATTACGTATGAAGTAATTATTATTAAGCAGTTTACAAGTACTATTTTAATATCCATGGCGAAGCCTAAATTATACTTTTTCTAAGTCTATACTAGATGTTAAATGCCCAGTATTATACATTTCCTAGGAATTTTCAATAGTTTTCAAACGAGTTGAGTGAATTAATCAATCACAAAACTTCTAATTAATTCAATAGTGATCTATGAAACACAGGCCTTCTTCTTTAACGAAGACGAAATATTCAAACAACGAAACTATCATCACTTGACAACGATTTAAGAAACTGAACCTAAGCCCTAATGGAACTAATTAATGGACAGGAACAAGTTGACTGACTATCAGTTTATCACCAACGTCCATGTCACGATATCCTCTACTTCAAATGAAAAATTAGCCAATTACAATTCACGTGATGACTATATTTCCAAAGAAAATCCTGGGCACAAAATTCTACCACTAAATGCTTCTGCTATTTGTATATTAAAATTAGAAGGTCTATGCCATCAAACCAAGGTACATAAACAATAACGCATGATTTTAATTTCAACCAATCATCAATTTCAACCGACACCGCCCAAACAAACTCATCAACTCAACTCGTAAGCAAACTCATCAACTCAACTCGTAAACAAACTCATCAACTCAACTCGTAAACAAACTCATCAACTCAACGCGTAAACAAACTCATCAACTCAACGCGTAAACAAACTCATCAACTCTTTAACAAACTCATCAATTCTTTCACAAACTCATCAACTCAACAACTCATAAACAAACTCATCAACTCAACAACTCATCACCTCAATTCATAAACGAACACATCAACTCTTTATACAAACTTATCACCTATTTCCTCCAATTTCCTGGCAATGATAACGGAATAAAATGTTCCACAGTTCTTCCGTATCTACGTTTGGGATAAAGGTTGAAATGATGCAGAACGGGAATCTTCCATAGTCTGGATAATACTGTTTTCGGTCTCAAATAATCTATTATAATAATATTAATAGCTTTAACTCCGGCTGGGATTGATATTCAGACTGATAATTGCTAGATGAACTTTAAAATGTTGAGCAAAAGCTATATCCAGCCCAACACATTTGATACTGATGTCTAACCTTATAATTTCCTTCCCATCTAATAAGTGAGCAATTTTCAGTAATCGGCAGCTGTGCGCGCAGCGAGTTACTCGTATAATCAAAAAATTAGACAGTGCCTACTGTTATTTTGAGTTTTATTACAGCGTTATTTTTTACAGCGTTACTGTTATTTTGAGTTTTATGTGTTTCACTTAGAAACCGTGATTGGACAATTCATGTGACCAATAACGTACGAGTGAGTTGCTGACGTCGAATAATTGCTGAATTCAACTATTTTCTTTTCTACAATGGCACCATCAGTTGGAGATATGTTAACTGCGGTAAGAAGGTATCTCCGCACAACGTATGCTTTTACTGCAAAATAACCACTTTCGACCGAAGAGAGGAATGAATCCGAGGAAAACGTATGCTATTGCGAACATTATTGCATTTGACTAAAAATATCTCCAGTTCAAAATATTTCATGTTGTTTTGACTCCCCAAAACCGTTAGTTACAAAATCTATATTCGATATATTCCTTTAAAAGAATACATTTTCTGTAGTATTGTGTGAAATTAAAATAAAAGATAAAAGTACTTTTTTCTTTTAATGCCAAAACAGAAATCAGAAATGCTTGTATAATATCCCCCCAACCCCCCCAACCCCCAAATAGTCTAGCCATATTTGTAAACAAAATCGATTCGGCTTTTGATTCGAGAATTGTACTTGTTTTGGCAGAGTGCCAAGTTCGCAAAAAGGCCGTTCTTTTCCTCCATAAAACTTTCATAAATTTATTTTGCACACAGGAAATCTTTTTCATTCCCCGAATTCTACTTTTTTTTTTGCGCATCAGCACCGAGATCCTTTTTTCGGAAACAAGGTGCATATAAGAAAGACAAGAATTTAGTTTCGGAGCAGAAGTTTTATGAAAAAGTCAACAAAGAAACACACCGAAATGTTTATGTGAAAAAAAAAAAATTGAAGATTGCAGAAGTCAAATGATTCTCCAGATTGTTATAACCTAGTGGATTATTATTATTATTATTTTGTTGTTGTTTTGCTTGTTTTATTTTTACTTTCTCATACTATGCAATATACTATAGAAAAAGTGATGTCTTCCCGAAATTTTTCGAATTCGAGATTTCGATGTCAAAATATGTTTTAGGACCTCCTGAATAGATTTTGGCTATTTTGGACTGATATCCGTCTGTCTGTCAGTGGTCGATGTCTTGTGCACTCGATAGCGGCCACAAATATTCATGGATTTTCATGAAACTTTATGTCCGGTTTTGTTTTCGAAAAATCTAGAACTGGATATAATTTTTTGATACTCGAGCAAAAATTTCGAAATTTCATTTTTTTTTTTTTAGCACGGCAGCATATAGGACAAAATTTGACATAATCATGTTGAAAGAGGTTATTTATGGCCCAATAATCAAGAGACATAGTTTCAATCATTATTATAAAATATAGCCGCATTGCAAATTTTGTGTTCATGACGTCATTAGCCCCCCTCAAGGGGGGGGGGGGGGATCAAATACACCGCAAGTGGCACTTTGTCAAGTATGGCATCAAACAAAAAAAATTTTCAAGCCCTTTAAAGTGAAGGGTAACACGTTATAATTGCAATTATTTGGATGAATGACACCGATTTTTCAAAATTTTACTTGTAAAATTTTAAAAAAAAACTACTTTAAATGAATTCTGTCATGAGAAAGTCTAGTTGGACCACACTCTAGTTAATTTCTTATAATGAGCCTCTTATGTAGAGTTTTGTTCAGCATTCAAGATCTCTTTAAGAAACACTTTTCTTCCCCTTAAATTTTTGGATTCCTGTCATCTTAGCTTTAATTCCCCCCCCCCCCCCCCAAAATGCTATAGAAATACACGTAACTTACAGTGCAGGTCGATTTTAACGAGTCCGCGTTTAACGAGATCCCGTTTCAACGAGGAAAAATATGAATTTTTAATTGGCGCAATGTTAATTTAAGTATGTTTTTCTCTCTCTTTTCATTTAGCAAAAATATCAGTTTCTCGGATACGAAATTGTAAACTGAATAAAATGAAAAAATAGATGATCAAAAGTAGATTAAGAGGGGAAATATTTTACTTTGTTCATCAATCAAAATGGATGTTGAAGTTGGAAAGATAAGCAGCGTGTGTGTGTGTGGGGGGGGGGGGGGGGGTGCTTCAAACATTTCGGAGAAATGTCTTCCATCCAGTGTCACTCGGAGAGTCAGGGGAGACAAAGCAGACAGTGTCTATCCAAATATCCCTGGCAGATTGTGGGCGTAATCCCCCCCCCCCCTCCCAGATCGTCCCTACCAGTAGAAATTAATCCATCTACCCAAATTATTTACAACCCATAACTTCTATTTTTCATTATATATATATTTAAAATTTTGTGTTATTTATTATGTTATTTGTGCTTATACACGTTGTTCAAGTTTTCCTTATTCAAAATAAATGTATAAAATGCTTTCTGTGCAAATAAACGAAGAGAGATGCATACAGATTTTTGCTCGACTGCCACCATACCTTCCAAGTGGTTGCGTATTGTTCAGGAGAGATATGTCTCAAAATATCTACGCCGTGACGAGATATTGCATTGGGAATGGAACTAAAACCGAATGCGCGCGCACCTTCTATCATTTAACTCTGTCGTCCGGGTAAATATCGCTCAGCTGCGGCATTTCTTAAAGGAATACAGATTCTCTTCTCCCTTTATGATAAGTTTCTTTTATTTTTGCCTGAATTGTTCTGTTTCCGCAAACATTGTGTTTATTGTCCAAGGACGTTAGAGACTCATGTTAAATGTTAATAGCAAATTTGATTAAAATAATAGCTAAATTATAGGGGTTTTGAGATTTATGATACGGAATTTTTCTATGTGAATCATAAATTAAACTCTTATAAGCGTAAAAGTAAAGTTTGGTGAGTGGTATATATATTTTCGTACGTGAATTCCTTGATATTTATATACTAGTTAAAATAAAGTTTTCTATGCCTTGCTTTTTCCCGTATATAATATTTTAAAATCGGTTCCACAAAGAAACGGAGCTCCACTGTGATTTGATTTAAGTTTCGAGTATAAATTGAGCTAGGAAGCAAAGCATGTCGAAGAATTACTATTCACACATTTTAATAACAATTACATCACATTACTTCAACACCAACACATGTACATCTCGAGTCCATGCTTATGACAACTACTGCAGGTTGGCCGAACGGTGAAAAGGAGCAGCGCCATCTATTCGCAGTGTCGTCAAAAACGACAAGATAAGTTAAACATTTACAACACACTGCAATAGCAAAATTTCAAAATGTCATTAATTTATTTTCATTGCAATCCTGTTATTATATTTTATTTAATTTCTAATAGTGTTAAAAATATACAGCATGAAACATTCAATTTGCTAATATATTAGTCCCTAGTATTAAGTCGCCCCAATTATTTCGCCACCGATTGACGCAGAAACATCGGATTATTATAAATGACAAATTTTAAATATTCGAACTAAAAATAAAAACGGTTATTTCACTAAAGAGATTCATAGTGTAAAAATTCTGCTGAAAAGACTCAGCGGGAGGCGGGGGGGGGGGGGGGGGGTAGAGATAGAAGAAAAAAAATAAATAAATGTTTGGGAACCACTGCAGCATGATATTCGATAATTTAGGATATATTCGATTATGCAGGATTCGATTCACTGAAGCTTATATTATCGAATTCCTAAACACGTTCGGGCGACATTGTACTAAAAAAAATTAAAGTCAACAGATTTATAAATATGTTAAACCCGTCTCCTCTGGGAGTATTTTTTTATCTGAAAATATTATAAACAAAAAAAATATAATTTTTTTTTTATTATTGGGGTCATACGGTATGCACATCGCAGAAAAAGAATTCTATACAAAATATTAAAAAAATATTCGATTATTTAAAGTCACGGAATATAGAAGAAAATACGCGAAAAACTCTTCGCTTCGTGTTTTCCAGATAAGAAAATCTGAACTGAAATTCAGCAGTGCAAATGAAAATCAATAATGTATGTCGCTTACATTGGACGAAATCATTTTTCTTAAATTTGCTTTATACTAGTGTCTTTTTCATCTCTTTTTCTGACGAAAAAAGTTAAATCAGCGGTGGGTCATGTGGAAATATTTTAGATATTCTTTCTTGCGTTACGCCGAGATATGTGTGCGCGGATATATATACAGATAAGGCTCTTACACGTACAGGCTGGCTCAACAACAGCCATTTTGACTCCCAGTTAAAGCGATGACTGTACATGATGAAAATAGGGTTATTTTCTCGGCCTTTTCTCAGGATCTTGGTAAAATCAAAATATTCTAGAGTACTTTCTTGAATGACTGGTACAATGTTTTGAAAGCAGAAGCACTTATTTTTCAGCTAAATTGTGTATCAACTCCCATATAACATGCGTGTGCCGTTGAAACAGCACAGGCAGACGATAACCGATTGTACTTGTTGGAGTCTAAATGACATTTACGCCAGCCTGTATATTTAGGACCTCCCCGCTCCCGGGGATTGCCCACTTTAAAGGTGGTATGGTGATCTTAGCTCTGTAGCTCCGATCCCCTTAACCGGAGGCAAATTAATTCGAGGAACACGGCTGTCGCACACCCCGTCTGGTCTATTCATGATCTAAACCTGGCTATTCATTACCTGAACCTAAATCCGCCGGCGACTGGAGGTCGAGTTCGGCGGGACCATCTTCGGACCTCGTCCGGTGAATGATTCTGCTGATCTCGTTCCCCTGGTTGTGTTCTCACTGGATGGGAGATTAGTGTTTCCCCTCCTTCCATTCCCAAAAGCGTAAACCCTAAGCTGGTCGCTCGGGAGGGCTGGTTTAACCTGTATATTTAGGAGCCTTATATAAAGACATTCCCTTATGCATCCCTTTCAATAGAAGGACTTTCTCTAGAGCTGCAGACGCAGGATCAACTAATAGAAAAGTGATCATGCGCCATCTATTGAGAAAGTTTGCAGAGCCTCTATGGCGAATTGAAAAAGTTAGAATTCCTATCTCAACATAGCAAGATAGGCAAACATTTTCGGTTACTAAGTTGAAGAGCGTTTTCTATTCTGAAGAAAAGTTTTCTATTCTGCAGTTTTCACCACTGTACAATTTTAAACTGATCAATGTGCAATTTGGTCCTAGGCTTAGCAGGCCTGTGCAAAATAAAGGCTCTGAGCGCTTGCACCCACCCTGGATACCCCACAAATGTCAAATGGCATTTTAAGAACTGCTGTGCACTCTGTGAACAAAAATAATAATATACAATAATGCAGATATGATAATAACGATAATGCAGTTTGCTTTTATAATGTAATACTAAAGCGATACTAACAGACTGCTACATATGTTATGACACATTGTAAAAGCAAAACAATTAAAGGAAGCAATTGAATGAAGCAATCTTGTCAATGTTTCATCCGAAATTATTATTTTTTTTAAATTATATCATCAGAATGGTTCATACTAGAAGTTTTCCTAGATTTTAATATATTATAAACATTAATTTTAATAATATATTAAATTATATGAAACAATTACTTCTTCGAAAAATTAATTTTATTTCTTATGAAATTAATTTAATTTCAAAAGAAATTAAATTAATTTTTACAAGAAATAATTGTTTAATATAATTTAGCTTATTAACATCATATTCTTTATTTTTATTTTATTTTTTTCTCTTATTTTTCGAACCAGGAAAGAAATAAAAAGACAAATTCTTAATTTTCGGCTTGCATTCCAAGTATCATTGGTGCCTATCGATGCATAAGACTACTAATCACAAATTTCCTAAAAATGCGATAATTATTTCTTGAACTAGATTCATCTTTCCCTCTGCGCCTCACCCACCCACCCCCACCCCTTGCATTGTAATCATACTTAAGATTTTTTTTAATTAAAGAAAGCCGAAAGTAAATTTTACCCAAAACTTAAAACATCATCCAAAATTTTACTCAACTCAGATTCACTGTCATGCAATTAAATGAAGAAAAAAAAAATCATCATTCACAAACCCATCTTGGGAATGTTTCAACAATACTCTTTTGTACAATACCCATTGACTACCCGCAGTCACGTGACACTTCACAAAAGGGGGGAAAAGGAGCCACGTTTGTTATCGTCCGAGAAGATGTTCCTAATTATGAACTGTTCGGTGGCAACACAAAGAAAGAAGAGCGCTATTAATTGTGCTTTCGCAATACTCCTTTTTCAGTAAATCGGTTTTCAGGTCGTTTTGCATAATACAATCCTTTGTGGAAGTTTTATGAGAGTAACGCACCGTATATGTTTATGTATAGTGAGAATACAGAGATTTTCAGTGCTAAGGTAATACGTGTCTTAATATCTGCAGACACGCAAGTCTTAAAGTATGTTAAACTCCGTCGATCTGTGGAATTAAGAGCAAATAGAACATTTAAATAGAAGTAAGTTTCGAATTTTCTTTTGTATTTTGGACACACGGGAAACAGTAGGTCAATGACTTGAGACGTTTCGGAACGTTGGGAAAATGAAGCTTTTGTTTATTCAAGCTTCATTTTCCCGATCTTCAATTCATGGATTCTTTTTTGTTACAATGTACAAAGTTAGCTATAAAAGACTTATACTGCAACTTTTGTTACAGGAATTTTCATACTTCTCTTATGGGAAATAATGTCAGGAAAACCTTAAATGTCGATTCATTCTAACTTTATTCAGGGCTGTAGCCAGAAACGAAATTCAAGAGGGGCTTTAATGAAATTCAAGGAGATTTATATTTTTTAATGGGCAAAAATATTAAATTTCGATGTTTAAAAACTGTAATTAAAATTATTTTAATGCATTATAACTAAATACGGCATTATTATTATTATTATTATTGGAGATCACTTGTATGTGTTATTGTGTCAAAGTTGAGGTACTAAGAAATCAATTTATCATTAGCATCTGCAAACTAATATTGTTATATATTTCAATCCATATAAATTACTATATATATTTTTCCAAAATAATGTTGCTAAATTTGTAAGCTAATAGTTGGCAGTGAAAATTCATATATCTACTATACATGCATATAACACGTAATAATTACAATTGATGTTAATATAACCATAAACTAAAATAGTAACGAAGCTATTAATTCTAATAGTAAATAAAAATTCTAATAAAAAATTATAATAATAAATTCTAAAAATTCTAATAGTAAATAGTAGTTAACGCATAATATTGTCTCTATCTCCTCATTAGTTGATTTTTACTGTATAATGTCTATACGAAACGCGGTGATTTATAAAATTTCTCAACAAGCAACTTTTCATGCAAAATTTGGATTATAACCTTTTGGTTACAATTTCATGCAATAAACGATTTCGGTATTTGAAATGTATCTCAGTTACCATAGTTACCAGAATGAAATAAAAAACTATAAATAAATTCATTGATAAAATATAATATAGAAAAATCGTCTGCTCATTGTCTGATCTGCTGATTGTCTGCCAATAGAGATAATTAATTAATAAAAAATATGATATTATTTTCTGCGCATGATGGTATGAAATCATATTTTGTGTATCTATCCATTCTGGCGTTACAGCTGAAAGAAAAATTTCGTGATTTATATAAATTTTTCAAACAAAATTTCGAGATTTTAGATTTTTCTCAGTACTTATCTTATAATCGAAGTCGTACGTGTATACAAAGTGTTGAAAACCCAGACCACACGACAGACCCGAAGGCTTACTGTAGCTAAGTGTGTGGCCGGGTGTATACAAAGTGTTGAAAACCCAGACCACACGACCAACCCGAAGGCTTATGGTAGCAGGTGTATACAAAGTGTGAAGTTTTTAGCTTCTGTAGTTTGGGGTGTGAAAAACCCAGACCATACGACTGACCCGAAGGCTTGCAGTAGCTATTTGTGTGGCCGGATAGTTTTGGATTATGAATTTCATACCTTTGTCTATCAGCCTCACTCAGCTGTATGATATAAATTATGAGAAAATAATTCAGTTTTAAATCCAGTAACTTGCGCGTGTCAGTTAGAAGAGTACAGTTGTTTCAAGAATATTTGTGTCCGCCCCCTTTTCAAGCCAAAAAAGCAGTATGCTCCCTTAACAACCGCCAAAAACGTAAGACAGCTTGTTCTTATCGGCTGTTAAGTATACTGGGTCACCTAACCGATATATGCTTATTTTCTTCATTACATTACGTTTTGTACATTATTGTCTTGCAAGCAGCAGTTTTAGGGTTAGGACAGCCCAGTGGTTAGCACGCGGATACTGCAATCGAACGACTCGGGTTCGATTCCGATTCCCGGCTCTGCCCAAAACTGTCTCCGTGTTCACGCGGAGTACGAGTACGTTAAATATGTGGGTCCGTAAGTCCTTCCGAGAGGTTGGTAGTAGGGAAAGGAGGGTACAGTCCCTGTGGATGCCGGTTTAAATTAGGTGGTACTCCCGACCGTTCAATCTTACACCTTACACCTTCAGGTAGGTCTAGGTCGAAGAAAAAGAAGCAACAATTTTATTTATTATGATAAAATTCAGTATTGACATTCTCTGCTTATTCAAGATACCGAGGCTTTCAGAGAACGGATCAAAATATACATACTAAGCGAAGGTATTCATATATTTTAATACCTCATATGCATTTCTCATAGATAGATGAAATATGCGCTTCAAATATTTTTACTTAATTGCTGGTCAGAGTAAAATCAAACGTTCCTCTCTGTTTTGTGCGAGATTCTCTTTTTATCATGAATGCAATCTTAATTTATTAATGCCACGTCAGTGTTCTCCAAGAAATCGTATTTTTAGGGTCAATCGTCTGCTTTCTTGTCACGTTCTGTGTTCTTTTACGAACGTCACGCATTACCAGAAATGAACAAAATATTGCAGTTTCATAATTTTGCCTTAAAGGTAGGGAAAAAAGAATGGGGGTCATTCTTTACAATTTACATATTATGACGAATGAAATCATATCTTTACAATTTGCATGTTTGATTAAGTTGATCCAATTGGGTGTAAAAATGTATTGACAACCAAGAAGTTGCAAAATATATTTTTTTTTGTACTGTGATATTTAATTTGAATGTGAGGTTGCAATGAAATTCATTTTACATAAATAACATAGAAAAGTATTTTTTACAACATTACCATTTAGATACATTTGATTTAATCCATATGGAAAAAGATTACACTGTGATTTAATATAGTAGTTTTCAAAATATATCCTATCTGCTGATTTTGTTTTTATATCTAAAATATGTATAGTAATATTTTCAAAACCGTGTTTGGCAAAGTGTTTATATTCAATTTTATTGGAAGTAGGAAGAAAATTATTATTTAGAATATATTTTTTGACATGATCTCTGTGTACATTCATACGTAGATGAATGGGATTACTAGTTTGTCCTATATATGATAGATTGCATATGTTACAAGATAAACGGTAAATGCAATTGAAATTTTTGCAGAAAGGCAGAAGACTTTCATGGTTTGTAATTTGAGTATGAGAAGCAAATGGGCAGGTTTTGCAATTTTTATCCTTACATTTATTGAAATTATAATTTTTAGTAGGGTAATCACTATATTCAAAATTATCCATGGCACAAAGTTGGTAATGGGATATCGGACTAAACAATTCCCAACATAAATTGAAAATACCGTGCAATATCTATCAAATTATATAATAATAAGTATAAATATATTTGCCAGTCACTAAATCAAATAATATGTGTAATTCATAATAGTATAAGTAATTTGATGAGTATGACAATATAACATAGATATAAAAATAAAAGTAATAAAATAATTGCTTGTATATAAGTAAAAACAATTAAGTCTATGTAAAACCTAATCCTAATGAAAATCAGTAGGAAATTACAAGATATGCGAAAACATAATGTTATAGTTACATTAGTTCTAAACTAGATTAAATATAGATAAAGTAAAAAACACTAAGTATTAAATAATGCGATAAGTGTAAAAAGTGGATTCACTTAAAATCCTGTCCGAATACGTAATAAGAAAATAAATAGATTGCATATGTTACAAGATAAACGGTATATATATAATATATATATATATATATATATATATATATATATATATATATATATATATATATATATATATATATATATATATATATATATATATATATATATAGTCTATATAACACAAGTTTATAGATAAAATCTATCTCGTGTTTCAGAAACAAGCATTTTTGTGTTCATTTCGAAAGGATACATGGACTTGAAAAATAATTTTTCCGAAATGAACTATTCTTAAGCCTAGAGCTCTTCCACGTGCAAGCTTTTTTGCTTGATTTTTTTGTTCTCCTATTTTCATTCCTCACCTTTGAAATTTGTTGATTATCTTTGTCTTTATGACCTGCATTACGTTTTATAATTTCCTGTTTATGGTTGAATTTCCTTTATTTCATTGTATTTCATTGTATTTTGTAGGCAAATTTTAAGATAGTGTATTATGAGTTACTACTTACATTCTACCATTGGATTTACAATTTTATATTTTTATTATATATATAAGAAAAAAAGGTTTGAAGATCCAATGAAAGAAGAGTGAGAATCTGTAACACGAAAATTCAAATATCTAACAGGCTTACGAAAGAAAAGTATAAATCAACAAATCCTCAAGCAAATGGAAAAAAATAAAAAACAAATAAATAAAATGAATATCGAATCAACAAGTGAATGAAAAGTATCAAAATACAAAGGTATGGAATCGAAAAAAGAATAACAAACGAAATCAAGCACAAACGCTATACACATGGATAAGGCTCTAAGCCTAAATCATGAATTTGTTCACTTCCACAAAAATCGTATTCATGCCCAAGTTTTTTGTAGAAGCAAACACAAAAATGTATGTTTCTGAAGAAATTAGAAAGATTATATCTATAAGCTATTTCTACTTGGACGACATATATTAAAAAGAAAAATAGAAGGAAAAATGGATACCAAAAAACGGACTGAAAAAACACACTAACCTAGTAAGTATGGGAACACAGAAAGAAGTGACAAGTGTTGCCATTCACAAAGGAATAAGATATATATATATATATATATATATATAAATAGATATATATATATATATATATAAATATATAAATAAAAATTATATATATATATATATATATATATATATATATATAAATATATATATATATATATATATATATATATATATATATATATATATATATATATATATATATATATATTATTTCTGTAATACATTTTGCAGTTGTGTAAACAGAAACGTAGAATCAGCATTAATGAAACATGTATGGCCCTTGATAACGTACATGGTTTCAGAAATGCTTTTCATATTCATTTTATTCCTTTTATATTCACTAGATTCCATTTATTCAATTTCCAAACTTCTTGCATAGCTCATCGTGCTACACTAGGCTTCTGATTTGCAAAATTTTTTTACCTTTACCTACAGTTTACAAGCAATTTTCTTTGGTATTTCTCGGGTATCTATATATTACAAGTAATCATAAAATCTTCAATTATATATATATATATTTATATGCGTGTGTGTGTGTATTTTTTGGGGGGGAGGATGGAAAAGATATGAAAAGTACACAAAAAGAGAAACATAAAATATGAAGGTGGGGGGGGGGGGGGACGTGATAAATGTTTGTAGGGGCCCAACAATCTGTATAGACCGCCGTGAATAAAGCTAAAGATATTCAGATATTCGGGATTTTTGTAACCTGAGATATGATATCAAATATGATATCATTTTGGAAATGTCAGCAATTTCATAGCTGATGTATTGAAAGTCAGTAACAAGGTGACTTTCAATTCAGTATAAATGGGGGTATTTAATCAAGTTTTAACTTTATCCCCCAAGCAGAATGAAAAATTGGGTCAAAAGTTCATAAAAGTTTCTCTTTCACTTTCGCCGGGATGGTCAACAAGATGCCGGTTATTTGTTTATTGCACTATCAGTATTTAAAACTGAATTTGGCAGGATATATTCAAATTAAACGCAAATTTAAAATATAAATAATATTTCTTTTTTGAAAACACCAAATGTGTTTTATACAACTGTAATTTGATTAAGGTATTCTCTTATGGAAATAGATAAAATAATGTTAGTAATCAACATTAAATAATGTTAGTAATCAACATTAAGTAACGTTAGTAGCCAGCATTAAGAAATGTTAGTAATCAACATTAAATAATGTTAGTAATCAACATTACTATTACAAAATAAAATATAACAATTACATATATACAAGCATATACAGAGGTCCTGGGAAAGTTCTTAAGCACACCAATAACTTTGTAATTAAAGGTGCGTGAGTATACACGGTCTACCTATACTAAAGTGACCTTTTCCGATCGAATAAAATAGGTTGCTACGTCCATAAATGAGAATTTTAAAAGTTTGGATAACGCACTCGACAACAATGCGAGATAGCCAAAAAAAGTCAATTACAGAGTTTCAAAAAAATCATCTAACACAGTGGTCTCCAAACTGTGGTACGTATACACCAGGCGGTACGCAAGTCGATATGTCGGGGTACGCCAAGAAAATTTCATATTTTATTTTTATATATTTTTTTCTAAAGACACGTTTTACATTGACAGAAGAAAAAAAACGGAAATTAATTAAAGAATAACAAATATTAATTTGTTCTTTTACATTACACGAACACAATAATATTATTTATTTATTTATTTCTATCAGTGATATATAAGGGAACAAGACGACCAATTGTAATGATCATAGTACAGGGACCCATATACATCGAAGTAAAATCCTGAAACATGCATTAAAGGAAAAAAAATCAAATATAAGAAACAAATCAATACTATTAGAGCATAAATTAAATAACGGGTGAAACTTAAAAACAGAAAAGTTTCTCAAAAAATTGCGATTCACGTTAGCTGGAATGTGCAATAACGTATAACACCTTAAAAAATCTGATGTGGGCAGCACATGACTTTCCTTATATAATGCAATGAATTTACTACTTTTACAGTAAAAAAAATAGATTATTCTTATAGTAGTTATTTATATTCTTTCCAAGATATTGAATTTTCGTCAATTAGTCGTCATTTTCATTAATTTAGCGATATTTTCGTTAATTTAGCAACATTTAAAACAGTCGCCAAGTTGACGACATTCCACCAAATTCGTTGCCAAAATCGCGCCAAGCGTTATGGACGAAGAAATAAGTTATTCTTACAGCAGATAAATGACTATTGGCGTTCAAATACAAAAGTATTACTCAAAGTATCTTTTTTCATGAATGGAACGAGCTAGATCCACGAGAATGATGTCACCCAATTTATCGCATGATATTACATATGAAAAGTGAACATGTTTCTCAATAGGAAATATTTTTTTTTTATATTATATGACTTTTTGATAATTTTTTTTAAAAATATGCAATATCTCGAGAACGGTTCATGTTAGCCCTCTAAAATTTATGTCAATCGTTTTTTAATGAAAAATTACATAAGAAATGTCTATTTGCGTAACTTTATTAGCGGTTTTGATTTTTTGACGATTTTTTCAAAATTTCACTCGAAAATTTAGGGGGGTTCTGAACATTCGATTGCGTATAAAAGCAACAGGCTTCCAGTGTTTACAGATTGTGATTTTTGTACCAAATTGTGTTCGAGTCGGTCCATTCGTTCGTCAGTTATCGTCTCCACAGACTCACTGACACACACACACACACACACACACATACTTTCACACACACACACACACACCAACATCACTTCAAAAATGTTTGATTCGTGATCAGGGATGCTTGAAACGTGCTCTCCCGTCGAAAACTCGAATTCGAATTTTCGACCCCGTCGCAATACTTTCCTTATACATTATGTATATAAGGAAAGTAAAAAACCTCACAAACTTATTCGGAACCTTTAAACGCTTTCTGACTGTATTAATATTGTTTTACTAGAACTTCCATTTAGAACAAAAAATAAATAAAAAATCCCGCATCTGTATTTACCATTGGGGTACGAGTGTTAGGGGTACGAGTAGCAAAAATGTGGGATTTAAGGGTACGTGATCAAAAAAGTTTGAAGAAAATTAGTCTAGGAATTGACGCCAAGAACGCACTAAACACATATATGGAAAGCAATAAATAGCTGTTAAAAAGTCGTATCATTGGGGCCTGTAAACAGGGAACCATTGAGTTAGAAAGAATGATATAAAATTCCTGTGAACGAAACGCTTGAAAATGCCATAATGCTTTGAGAATTATATCTAGTTGCCGCCAGTGTTACTAAAGTAACTGCTATTGTTAGTTTACACAACAAAAAGGCGTAGTATTTAGTATATGTATTTTTGATTATTTTAAAATTAAGGGTTCCCTAATTATGAGAATAATTAACCAGTATTTTTTCATAGTTGTAGGATAGAGGATAGAATATATGGAGATAAAAATAAATTGAAAGGTAAAATAATTTTGAATACGTAGGAATATTCTTTATTGCTTCAGTTCTACTTTACATTGCGCTAAAAAATTATTTTTACATAATTAACAGTTTAAATGAATATTTTAGATCTTTCTCCATAGAAATGCATGCAATGCAGGGCTGCTTATCGTATCCCAGCGCCACCTGAATTATCGTCTCAAACGATATTGGCGTTTTCTTAATATGAAGTTTTTAACTCAATCTTACCTCTATGGAGGGGACACATGCAACGCTTAACAAAGTACACCGTCATGTTCTTTCTGGAATTTAAGTGTGCATTGTTTCCTTTAATTGAGACTCATTCATGTAAAACAGATTTCATCGAAATCGATTTTAGGAGATACTTAAGTTGGAAGCATGTTTTCAAATTTTCACTTTTACATACAGGGGTCCTAGGAAATTCCTCAAGGAAAGTAAAAAGTCATTCGTCAATAACCTTGTTGTGTCAAATAAATGCATCTGCAACAGTTTTACTGTTGATTCCTACTCACTATACACCACGTTTTACAACGTTGTAACTGACTTTTATCGTCTATATCTCGCTTTGTTGTGGAGTCCGTTATTCTTACTTCTTAAATCCTCCGCTAAGGGCGCTGTCGTCGGGAGTCGCGCTGCCGATCCCCATTGTCGCATTTTGCGAGAGAACATTCAAGTTGGCGATTGAAAAAAAAAAGGATTTGGCGAATATTTTGGCGATTAGGAATTCTGCCAGTGTCAAAAATAAAAATCGTAGTATACTAAATTGCAATTCATTACTACTATATTATCTGTCTTTTCCAAAACAATTATCTTTAGAATTTAAGAATCTACAAATCAAATCATTTTTTTTTTTTCAAATGGAAAGTCAATTAAAATTTGGCGAATAAAAACTCCATTTGGCGAAAGAATATTTCATTTGACGAATATGTTGGCAATTGAAAAAAAAAATATTTAGCAAAAATTTTGGCGATTATGAACTCTGTCAATGTCAGAATAAAAAATCTGATGTGGGCAACACATGACCTTCCTTATATAATGCAATGAATTTACTACTTTTACAGTTAAAAAAAATGTTATTCTTATAGTAGATACTTATATTCTTTCCAAGGTATTGAATTTTCTTCAATTAATCGTCATTTTCATTCATTTAGCGTCATTTTTATCTATTTGGCGAGATTTTCGTTAATTTGGCAACATTTATAAAGTCGCCAAGTTGGCGACATTCCGCCAAATTTGTCGTCAAAATCTCGCCAAGCGTTATGAACGGAGAAATAAAGTATTCTTATAGCAGATAAATGACTATTGGCGTTCAAATGCAAAAGTATAACTCAAAGTATCTTTTCTCGTAAATGGAAAGAGCTAGATCCACGAGAATGATGTCACCAAATTTATCGCAGGATATCACATATGAAAAGTGAATATGTTTCTCAACAGTTAATATATTTTTTTAATTTATGGGATTTTTTGATAAATTTATTTGAAAAATGTGCAATATCTCAAGAACGGATCATGCTAGCGTTCCAAAGTTTATGTCAATCTTTTTTAGGGAAAAATTACATAAGAAATGTCTATTTACATAACTTTATTAAAGGTTTGGATTATTTGATGATGTTTTCAAAATTTCACTCTAAAATTTAGGGGGGGGACGGGGTTCTGCACATTCGATTGCGTTTAAAACAATATAGACTTCCAGTATTCACGGATTGTGATTTTTGTACCAAATTTCATTCGAATCGCTCCATTCGTTCGTCAGTTATTGTCTCCACAAATTCACTGACACACACGCACACACACACACACACACACACATACTTTCACACACACACACACACAGACATCACCTCAAAAATGTTTGATTCGTGATCAGGGATGCTTGAAACGTGCTCTCCCGTCGAAAACTCATTCGAATTTTCGACCCCGTCACAATACTTTCCTTATACATTATGTATATAAGGAAAGTAAAAACTCATGGTATACTAATTGTAATGCATATTACTATAATTTTTGTCTTTTCAGAGACAACGATCTTTAGAATTTGAGAATTTATAAATCAAATAAATTTTTTTCAAATGGGGAGTCATAATAAAATTTGGCGAATAAAATTTCCATTTGGCGAAAGAATACACGATTTTTGGTGAATACAAGATTTTGCTTTCTCGTATACTATTGTCCAGAACAGTAATTTCCAATCAAAATTCCAATTCTGGCGGTTCCGCAGAAGCATGACCGGGGTTCCGTGAAAATTTGCAGAAGGTTGGGGGGGGGACATACAGCAATAATTTTTTTTTTTTTTTTTACAAATTAGTAAAAAATCTGATGTGGGCAACACATGACTTTCTTATATAATGCAATGAATTTACTACTTTTACAGTTAAAAAAAATTGTTATTCTTATAGTAGATACTTATATTCTTTCCAAGATATTGAATTTTCTTCAATGAGTCGTCATTTTCATTGATTTAGCGTCATTTTTATCAATTTGGCGAGATTTTTGTTAATTTGGCAACAATTAAAAATGTCACCAAGTTGGCGACATTCCGCCAAAGTCATCGCCGAAATCTCGCCAAGCGTTATGGACGGAGAAATAAGTTATTCTTACAGCAGATAAATGAGCATTGGCGTTCAAATACAAAAGTATTACTCAGAGTATCTTTTTTCATGAATGGAACGAGCTAGATCCACGAGAATGATGTCATCAAATTTATCGCATGGTATTACATATAAAAAGTGTACATGTTTCTCAATAGGAAATATTTTTTTTTTATTTTATATAACTTTTTGATAATTTTTTTGAAAAATGTGCAATATATCGAGAACGGTTCATGTTAGCGTTCTAAACTTGATGTCCATCGTTTTCTAATGAAAAATTACATAAGAAATGTCTAGTTGCGTAACTTTATTAGCGGTTTTGATTTTTTGACGATTTTTTCAAAATTCCACTCGAAAATTTAGGGGGGTTCTGGACATTCGATTGCGTATAAAAACAATAGGCTTCCAGTGTTTACGGATTGTGATTTTTGTACCAAATTTCGTTCGAATCGGTCCATTCGTTCGTCAGTTATCGTCTCCACAGACTCACTGACACACACACACACACATACTTTCACTCACACACACATACTTTCACACACACACACACATACTTTCACACACACACACACACACACAGACATCACTTCAAAAGTGTTTGATTCATGATCAGGGATGCTTGAAACGTGCTCTCCCGTCGAAAACTCGAATTCGAATTTTCGACCCCGTCACAATACTTTCCTTATACATTATGTATATAAGGAAAGTAAAAGGTTAGCTTAAAGTTCTAACGTGACAATTAAACGTTTGGTGAATATGTTGGCGGAAGAAATAAAAATTCCAGAGCAACCCCTGGACACTGGATTTCCTTTTAATCGATGGACATGATCAGTTTACTATAAATAGACCTAACGTTTTCAATCATGGACCTTTTCTTGCAAAGTTACTGCGGTGCTTGGGGACGTTTTTAGGAGCGCTGTACATTTTAAGGGAGTAGGAAGCACATTCTGACACATTCTCAACACAAACAAATCATTATTTCGAGTTTCCAAGATTCCCAACACCCATTCTCTCCACTTTCCAGCAACCTTTCTTTTTTATTTACCCTTGGCTGCGGTTTCCAGGACCCAATTAGGGGAATGGAGCTACACCATTTACCCATTTCCTCGGGAAATAGACAACAGTTAAACGATTCCATTACTTTGTATTGCGGTGGAATTTTTTTTTTTACTTTCCTTATATACATAGTATAATGTACAAGGAAAGTACATAGTATAATGGATACATAGTATAAAGGATACATAGTATAATGTATGTCGAAAATTCGAATTCGAGTTTGCGACGGGAGAGCACATTTCAGACATCCCTGAACACGAATCGAAAGGTGATGTTTGTGTGTGTGTGTGTGTGCCAGTGAGTCTGTGGAGACGGTATCTCACGAACGAATGGAGCGATGCGAATGAAATTTGGTACAAAAATTACAACCCATGAATACTAAAAGCCTATTGTTTCTAAACCCAATCGAATGTTCAGAACCCCCCTAAATTTTCGAGTGAAATTTTGAAAAAATCATCAAAAAATTAAAACATTTAATAAAGTTATGTAAATTGACATTTCTTATGTAATTTTTTCTTAGAAAACGATTGACAGAAACTTTAGAACGCTAGCATGAACCGTTTTTGAGAAATTCCACATTTTTCAAATAAATTTATCAAAAAATCTCATAAATTAAAAAAAAATATTAATTGTTGATAAACATGTTCACTTTTCATATGTAATATCGTGCGATAAATTTGGTGACATCTTTCTCGTGGATCTAGTTCGTTCCATTCATGAGAAAAGATACTTTGAGCAATACTTTTGTATTTGAACGCCAATAGTCATTTATCTGCTATAAGAATAACTTATTTCTCTTCATAACGTTTTACGAGATTTTGGTGATAAATTTGGCGGAATGTCGCCAACTTGGCGACTTTTTTAAATGTTGCCAAATTAACGAAAATCTCGGTAAATGGATAAAAATGACGCTAAATCAATGAAAATGACGACTAATTGACGAAAATTCAATATCTTGGAACAAATATAAGTATCTACTATAAGAATAACATTTTTTTTTTTTACCGTAAAAGTAGTAAATTCATTGCATTATATAAAGAAAGTCATGTGCTACCCACATCAGATTTTATTTTTTAATGTTTCAATATTAAACACATTAAGATAACAATGATTCCTGATCGTGATTGAATTAAATGATATGGGATTCTTCGCAAAAAAAATTTAAAAAAAAAAAAATTCTACTTCTACGTTGGTGGGTTACTATGATACTTATGAATATGCGGTTTTCCATTTCTTATACTATTGTCTAGAGCAGTGATTTCCAATTAAAATTCCGAGGAACGCTGGGGCTCACAAATGCATCTGCGGTGTTCCGGGAAAATTTGCATGCGAAAAAAAAATACAACTTGAATTTGTTTTGCAATTTAGTAAAAAAGTTAAATTATTAAAGTTTTAACGTGACAATTGTATTAACAAAAAGTCATTACAAATAAATAAATAAATAATAAAATAAATATATAAAATGAATAAATAATATACAATAAAAAATCGATGTGTGCAGCACATGACTTTCCCTACAAAATGCAATAATTTTAATTCTTTCACAGCAAAATAATGATGTGCAAGAATCACAGAACAATGTTTTTGGCATTGAATTAGAACCAGGTAAATGAAAATTAGGTGCTTTTGGCAACGTATATGGGTCCAACCAGAATAATTTATTCATACTCAGGTGTAAAACCATCATCAGAATACAATGGACATTTAATCAATATCACGTGAAATAAATTAATATTGGCGAATTCTTGGAAGTCAAAATATAAAGCTATAACAAAATATACCTTCTCTCGTGAATGGGACGAACTAGATCCACTAAAATGTTGATAACAGATTTGTTGAATAAGGAAGGGAGCAAAAATATTGGGTGATATTATTTTTTTTTATTTTATTTCATATTTTTATAAATTTATTTGTAAAACTTGCAATGTCTGGAAGACAGTCCATGACGCATTCCAAAGTTTGTATCATTCATTCGTTTTCTAATAAAAAATTACGTATAAAATAATTATTTATTTAACATTATTAAATACCCTGATTTTTTAAAGATTTTTTCAAATATGTTTTAGTAAATCGTGTAATATATTGAAACGGTTCATGTTAGAAATTCTAAAGTTTATATCATTTGTTTTCTAATGAAAAAATTACGTCTGAAATGATTAATATTTATTATTACTGAAGGTCCTGATTTTTTAATGATTCTTTTTTTTTTTTTTTTCAAAAATTGAATATATATATAAAAAAAAAGAAATATTTATTTCTAAAGATGTTAGGTTTTGAATTTCTAAATTCAAAAATTCGCAGATTTGATTTAATAAATAGGCAATTTATAATAATTTTCGGAGACGGGTAAAATAACATGACAAACTCTCAGAAAAAAGGAACTGCAATTTTCCGAATTCCGAAACTCAGAAATTTGATAAATTTTAAATTTAATTTACTATTGGTTGGCTACGGACATTCAAAGAAATATTTACGGACTTTCAAAATACCAGGATATCCTTTTTAGAAGACGAGCTGGAATATTCAGAATTCTAAAACTCGAGATCTCTAAAACTTGACATAAATTTAATTTAAAATTAAACAATAACATTGAGACGGGTAAATCATTAAGACGACCTTTTCCGAAGACGGCCCAGAATTTTCTGAGTCTTACGGCTCTGATCTTTTATTAAAAGCCTTTGAAGATCATCGTCAAATTTCCACGTGCCACCATTTTTTTTTTTCCTCCACTCCAACCCGTTTGGTCACGTGGTCTGGGTCAGCCGACTCACAACGCAATCGCTTTTTGACCGCTGGCTAAGCAATGACCCCCATCTGTCCATTTATAGAATTACATCACATCGCCAGAATTGGTGTTTGTTTGCAGCGGCCCCGGGGGAAGGAGGTTCGCAGAGCACGGTGGATCTTGGCCATTACACAAGTGCGGAGATGGGTGTCTTGTCGGAAAGAGCGAGGGATCAATTGTCAATGATTGACAGGTAAACATGCTTCGGTTAAGAGTACTTGGGATTGATCAATACAGCTTTGCGTGACCTCTTTCTAGACACTTCACTGAAACGTTGAAGAGCATTAATTGTTTTATTTAGACCGGAGCTATCCAACTTCTCTGATGTCAACAAGGCACATTCTCCTAGCCAAGTGAGCCAAATTATCTACACCAATAGACCCAAACAAGCCACATTCTCTAAGTCAAGAGGTCAACTTCTCTATACCAGCCGACCAAATTCTTTAACTCAAACAAGCTAACTTCTCTAAGCCAAGTGATCAAATTTCTAAAGTGAACGAACCAAGATCTCTAAGTCAAAGTCAAATTCTCTAAACCAAATTCTTTAAACCAAAGTCAGTAGGCCAAATTATCTACTCCAACGGACCCAAACATGCCGCATTCTCTAAGTCAAGAGGTCAACGTCTCTATGTCAGCTGGCGAAATTCTCTAACCCGAACAAGCAAACTTCTCTAAACTCTGAGCCAAGTGAACAAATTCTGAAAATCAGCGAGGCAAATTCTCCTAGCCAGTGAGCCAAATTCTCTGTGCCAACGGACTCAAGCAAACCAAATTCTCTAAGTCAATGGGTCAACTTCTCCATGCCAACTGATTAATTCTCTAATCCAAACAAGCTAACTTCTCTAAGCTAGCCAAGTGATCAAATTCTCGAAATCAACCACCCAAATTCTCTAAGCCAGGGTTATATTCTCTAAGTCAAAAGGGTCGAATTCTCTAAGCCAGTGGACCAAATTTACACTAAAAATTCTACGGGTCCTTAGGCGGATTTATTATGAAGCCATTAAAGCTCAAACTTCGGGTTCTCAGACAAATAGGAGTCACCAAGGGGCCAATTTTCAAAAGATATATTTTTTCATGTAACAAAATTTAGCGGTAGATGAATACTTTTATTTTTCTTTTATGAATGCGCGTTATATGAATTGACAACCCATATGTGTTCCCATTTCAATGCAATGAAATGTCATTATACTTAAAAATTCCGCCCATAGAGCGCGTTCCAAAAATTAGGATCACGCTTACATTGCTGATTGATTCATGGGGCGGATTCATGGTGGGGGAAGGGAAGAAATGACTGGTTCGTACTTGCAATTAACGTTTTAAAAATTATAAATAAATATAAAGTGTGTAAATTTTTGCTGCTGGAAGAGAAGAAAAATAAAACAGAAAAGAACCTGTAGCTGACTATTTGAAATAAAGTATGAAAAATAACTATGTAAATTGCTCAGTGGATAGAACATTGGCTAGCCAACCTGAGATAGGGAATTCAATTCCCCACATGAATGAAAGAAAAATATTCTTAATTCCTATTTCGAAGCAAAATCTTTCTTCTTCCCCACTTCTTCTTCCTTTTTCTTCCAGCGCTTCCCCACCAAAACATTCTTTACAATGGCTCTTAAACAACTTAACCTTACACGATTAATGCCGTAAGTGACTAGGGTCTGATAATATCGGAAATATAATTATTTTTTAAAGATCATACGATTTATGACAGCGATTTCAATTCTCTGAGAATTGAATCCAAAGTATCATTTATTAGAATCTCATTTTGATAAATATCACAAAAAGTCATTTATTAATGAACAAAATATGATTTATTAATTAAAAAAAAAACAATCGAATGAGGAAGAAAATGGATCAGGGATAAATAGACAAGGCAGCCACACTAACATGTCAGAATGCGTTTTGGTTGGTATTTGTGATCCTTTCATCCTGAAGAAAGAAGCTATATCTGACTGCGATACCGGCTGATACTTTCAATCAACCTTGCCTAATTATGTTACTAAAGAAGTATTTTTCATTTCAGATTAATTTATGCTACAGTTTGAATGCATTTTTATATTTCCACAGGATGCTTCGAGGTTATATAATCTCATCTACAAGTGGATGCCGTTTGAACCACAGATCTAGTATTCTACCACGATTGATGTATGACAGTTTACATACACAAAGGCACAATGGATAATATGTTGCCATTACTTATATCTCAAATTCCATAGAAGTATTCATTTTTCCGAATCAATGTTCTTCTATTCAGACAATTCGACGAATATTTTATACAGTGATGCCACCGGAAGTATTTCGATTCAGATTCAAGAGGTCCTCAAACAATCGATTACAATTTTCATATGTGAGATGCAGAACACACACAGGATGGTTCAGATACACCTACTGCATCAATGGTAAGTGAACAAAGAGAGCAAGTTGTGTGTTCACGCACTTGTAAGCACAGAAAAATGACGAAACAGTTATCGATGCAATGACTGTAAAGTGTTATCGCATGATTGTAAATGTTATATATATATATATATATATATATATATATATATATATATATATATATATATATATATATATATATAAGATTTAAAATGAAAAAAGAAAATATATAGGTGGAATGATTGTGTTTACAGGGTTGCAGAAAGGTCAAGGGGGATTGCGACCCCTATTTCCTGGTTAGAAGCTAGCTTTGACTTCATGAAAACGCTCCCAGAGACTCTGCATGCCCGAAACAACAATCGATCATGCCCGTGGGGAAAAAATGGCCGAATCCCAGACAACATGAAAATGATCAAAATAACAAAAATTGGAAATTTTACTAACCAGAATCATGGAAGAGTTGCATAAAGCGTATAAACTTCGAATAGGAAAGCATACATAAAAAAGTCGCGTCTAACTTATAGAGCCATCTGGATGTGATCAAAATGATCAAAATAACAAAATTTCCAATTTTTGTTATTTTGATCATTTTTATGTTGTCTGGGATTCGGCCATTTTTTCCCCACGGGCATGATCGATTGTTGTTTCGGGAGTGCAGAGTCTCTGGGAGCGTTTTCATGAAGTCAAAGCTAGCTTCTAACCTGGAAATAGGGGTCGCAATCCCCCTTGACCTTTCTGCAACCCTGTAAACACAATCATTCCACCTATATATTTTCTTTTTTCACTTTAAATCTTATATTTCAAGACTCTGATAGTGCGGCAATTTGCGCCTTTCTCTTTCTTGAATTTCATACTTTTTGGGATTGTATTTCTTTATATATATATATATATATATATATATATATATATATATATATATATATATATATATATATATATATATATATATGCGTGTGTGTGTATATATTTCTAAGAAATTTAACACTTGTATATTTTAATTACCTTTGACTTATCCTTTAGTGAAAGTAGTATGAAGAACACATGTAAAACTAAAAATGAAACTAAATTCGATCTGGTTATCATGTTTAGAAAGCCTTGATGTAATTTAAGCCAGTAACTACACCCAATAATGAAATTAATATTTAAATTTTATAAGATCATATATGTAATACAGGTACTAAACTCCTAGTTCCCTGCATCAACATGCATGGTGTAAATGCATGAGTAGTGTATGAGCTGAATAGATTCAAACTGATAAATCAACAAATGCAGCTAGGCCTTTCCTGACACCTAAAAATTGTGAGAGTATCACGCAAGAAAAATATAATATAATAATAATATAAGTGAAATGTATTTCCGAAATCATGTACGTTCTCATGGGCCATACCTGGTTCGATAATACTGAAATTCTACGTTTTTGTATGCATAACTGTAAATTTTTGTAATATATACATATATATTACAAAATATATATATATATATATTAGTCCTAATTATTAGGATAATATATATATATTAGTCCTAATATTAATTAGTAATAATAATTAATATATTAGGACTAATATATATATATATTAGTCCTAATAACACATGTTTATAGATAAAATCTAACATGTGTTTCAAAAACAAGCATTTTTGTGTACATTTCGTTTAAATATTAGGACTTGAAAAATAATTTTTTCGAAATGAACTATTTATTCTTAAGCCTAGAGCTAGCTCTTGCACGTACAAGCTTCAATGCTTGATTATTTTTGTATTCATTTTTTCGATTCCTCACTATTGACATTTGTTGATTATCTTTAGCTTTCTGAACTGTAATATGTATTATCATTTCCTCATTATGGTTGAATTTCATTTTATTTCATTGTATTTTGTAGGCAAATTTTAAGATAGTGTATTATGAGTTACTACTTCCATTCTACCATTGGATTTAGGTATACACATGTAAAATATAGGTATACACATGTAAAATTGCAGCATAGCGCTTTACAAGTTGTATTATAAATTATTTTTTGCTTTTAGCTTTTTAATCAATTCAACAAAAATTGTAGCAATTTTTCAGGTTTTATATTATATATATATAAAATAAAAATAGTTTAAGATAATCCAAACAAATAATAGAGATATATTGTAACACTTAGAGAAGACCAGAAATTAAACATATAAGTAGCAAACAATATTAGATTGATATACTTGCTAATTATCAATTACAACAGAAAAGAAAAATCCGGGTAGAAAGCACCATGACCTTCGAATCCGTAGAATAATTAAAGTATAATGGAAGGCTACGGATTGAAGGGGAAATAAAAATGAAGAATATGCATTAAATCTAATATACAGAAACTTTGTAAGGAAATGTCCATGAGTGTACGCGTTAAGTCTGTCTATAGTAAAATGACCATGCCCTCTCGAATAAACGTGATTGCAACGCCGTTAGAGGAGAATTTAAGAAATTCGGGTAACGGAATCGACAACAGAGCGATATAGAAGAAAAGTACCAATTGCAAAGTTGTGGAACATTATCTAGTTAGTAGAAATCGGCAACAAAACTATTATAAAGCATTTATTTGACACACAATGACAATTAAAGAATGGATGCTAAAATAAACACAACTTAGGGATCTAATGTACAACCTGCTCAATATGCCCACCGTCACCAACAACATATATTTGAATTCGAGAAAACATATTACCACGTTTTTTACAAGCATTGCAGGTGTCACTGTGTTACAGGCCCGCTTATTAATGGCCGCTTATAACTCGAAAGCGGCTTGACGGATTTACATATTTTTGTCACTTGCTCGTTAAGCATGTTGGGAGAAGGTTTATGGTTAAAATATTTTACATTTGATACAGTGTAAATTTCATTTCAGTGCTATACCGGACAACGCCTGTCATTTCTGTTAGTACAAGCAAATAAACACAGAGACGTAAAATACTTCTATTTACCTATTCCAACAAATCACAATGAAAACTGTATCTCCCACACTTCCACATTTTGATTACACTAAATTCGTTTTCGCCCCCTTCCCCCATTTATCCTTAACGATGCCAATGTTGTTAGAAAGTGATTTTTGTTTGGCCTCGATCGGTGTTCCCGATTCGGTGACGTCACTCCCGAGAAAAATAGAACGGAGGTCATTAAAAAAAGGCTTTTCTGCTCGCACGTGAGACGATGTGGGACAAACACGATCGCCAAGGGACGGCGCCAAACCGAAAGTGAAAGTGGACGGCAAACATAGTACTTTCAGATTCGTTTTTTCATTCACAGGTTTTTCAATTTTTCCGTTCACGCGCTTGGCGAAGATATTTTATGAATGTAGTTTGGGGGCGTTTCTGTAGTTATGCGGTAACTCTCGGGGGATATGTTTACTTGGCGATAGCGAAACGTTTTAAAGAGTACCGGTTATTCGAATTCCGTTAATCTGGGTTTCTGTGTAATTCGAACTAAAATGGTTGTTCGAATGAATGAACCATAGAAAAAATAATAGTTTTGAACCATAGAAAAAATAATTATAGCAATAGGTTTTATTAATTATAATGATAAAAAAACACTCGTTATATTAAATTTCAGTCCCCCCCCCCTCCCTCCAGAAGAAAAAGGCTTTTTTTTTCAGTTATGGTGGGCATACTGTTACAAACACCCAATCACTAACGCACACAGCAAGGCCGCCTGCGTACACCACTGGAATAGGGGGCGGTCTTTAGAGAGGGCCGGATCTTAATATTTTTTTTTTAGGCTGAAGAAAACATAAAAAATTTACAAAGAGAGGAAAATCAAATAAGAACGGAGAACGTAATAAAGGGGTGTAGGAAAGAAAGTCCCATAATTTGTATAGGCGGCTCTGCAAGCAGAGTAGCAATTTTCCAAAAATGTTCGAGTTTTTGTATTTAGAAGAACTTAAAACGTTCTTCTCTGTTAAAATGTCGAATTCGGGGATTTTCGGGAAAACAGTCAAGAACACAGGACTCCGGGCTTTAAGCCAGCCCTACTGGAACGACATTTAAATGATATGCAAGGTTATTTCAAGCAAAGGGTGATCGAAAAATCGTGCACATCAAATTTAAGAACGTATGGTGAAATGAAAAAATTAAATGTTAGAATATTTTTTTAGTTGGATGATACCACTGAACTCTCAATGGGAAGCATTAATATATCCTTAAAAATATATCAGGAATATCGTTTGCTGTTTTTAAACCATCAGACGATTATGACAGACCTCTTTTTATCAAATAACCCGTTTTGCCAAAGTAAATTTATTATTAATATTATTATCTTTATTTTGGAGCAATATTTCTCTATCCATTCTTATGAGAGTGTCATTGAAGCGTCTCAGAATGGTTTCGTTGAAGAGTTTCAGCCACGGAGTTTCTATTTCAGACAATTTATGCTGAGTTAAAATGAAGGCCTGCCTGTTCTCACTTTGTCTACAACAGATCCAGTTTTTCGTAAATGATTTGCTAGCGCTTCAATGTGTTTAAAGGTTTATTACAACGGGATAAAAAAAACGTAAAAAAATAACTTTTACCTTCTTAGCATCTACATTTTGGAGTATGGTGGTCAAATTTCATATAGTTATACATTGATTTACAAACGGAACCAGAATGTTTTATTCTTCAGGTTTTCTTTACGCAGATAATTTAGTATAGCAAATACAGATATTCTAATGCTTTTTTGCTTTTATAAGAGAATTAAATTTAATGATTAAATTTAAAAACAAAAACAAAAAAAACAATATGAATAACAATATGAAGCATTTAGAGTTTGCACATCTTTTAAATTATGTGCTATGCAAAGTATATCTGCTAGTATCTTATATTTTACTAAATGTATTATTTATATTATTAAAAGCATTATTTTAATATTCATAAGTTTATATACATTTTAATATTATTTTCCAATGTCCTTTCAGGCCAATTACCCCTATGAGAGAAAATACAAGGAAAAATAAAACAAAATGTTCGGACATTTTTGTTTCAATTTCAAAAAATAAATACGTACTACGTTTATCTCCTTCCTAATCTTCTTTAAATATTTTTATTAATGCATGAAATAATTATTTGAGTAGTGAAAAGTAAATACAATACTACATTTATCTCCTTCCTAATCTTCTTTAAATATTTTCATTAATGCATGAAATAATTATTTGTCCATTTCTTCATTCATTTGGCGCCCGAAAGATCTCAACTCTGCAAACCGGTACATAAATCAGGCCACAATCTCTTCTGCAGAAAAGGTTGAGCACCACTGGTCTCGAAAACCATGATTGGTCCAAAGACCGCATATAGGCCCATGCTCGGTTTTAAAACAACGTCATCAAAGTAGTAGGTCTGCTTCATCCGGAAAATTGCACTCCAAAAAGTAATCCGTTCCGATTGGGTCTTAATTATGCATTTATTTCAGCCGTAAAGCAACCGTGAATTAGCCGTCTCAGTATAGAATATTTTCGCGCCGTGCTCTTGATTTTTATACGAATGGGGCCAAATGCATGGTTGTAATTTTCTCTGAGCCATTTTCCGAATCCATGTCGATCCGATTCAGTTTTGAGAACTGGGTCCTTCCTCTCTCTCTCCAACCGTAAACGTGGGGATAAAATTAAACTGCTCGCTAGAAATTAACTCGATTAAAACATTATAGATTTCAGAGTGAATTATAAAACAAAAAAATCTGAAGTTGGCAGCACATCGTTTTTAGACTAATTTATTGTTTCACTTTCTTCATCGCACAAAATAGCCACATAAAGAGGATGTATTTGAAATTATATAAAATTGGTAGTTTAAATTCCTCTTTCTGTTTTCATTTGGCGACTTGGCGAATTTTAATTTCCCGCTAAAAATTAAAAAAAATGAAATTTAACGAGAACGCTGTATCGGAAACGGTTATTTATTTATTTATTTTTTTATTTATTTTTTGTGTATGTGTTCGTTCTTTCTGTATTTTCCTGTTCGTAGTTTACAAATCCATAGTTTTTGACGGATTTTTTTTTTTTTTTTTTCAAATTTGTTATGATTTTTTTTTCAATTACATCGCGAGAAACCCCGTCCATATTTCGAGTTTCTAGAACCAGAAACCTCCCATAGAAATAGCATTATACATGCGATTGTTTTTTTTTTAAACTTTGCGTAAAATATTACTGAAAATTAAATCATGTTACTTAGAAAGGGAATTAAATCAAATGTGTTTATACGACAGGCGAATTTTATGTAGTTTATCCGATTTAAATAATAAAGAAATGGATAAAAAATACATTTTATAAATGAATGGCAATTATATGTTTGATTGAGTTATATCAGCTAAGGCCGTGGTATATGGTTACGGAATGAGATCAATAATCCATACGATTTTGGGATAAGATTACGGGAATTATTGATATGTTCAATTTCTTAAATCACCTGTTTTATTTTGATAAAAATATTGTCAAATTTATATACTCGTACTTTCTATTGTGTTTAACTGATTGTTGAAATAGTATATACATATAAAAATGGTTGGGGTATAATATCTTCGCCTACCAATTTAGTGTTTTCAATTTGATGTAATGTTGACCAAACTTGTGTTTTTTTTTTATTTTTGTTTTTGTTTTTTTGTAAATTGGTACAAAAATTAGGATTATGATGTTTCATTCGTATTACTGGGATACGCACATATTTTAATTCAAAAGCAACACCGGGTGTATCTGGTAGTTTTATAATAAAAAAGAAAATATAGAGTCCATAGTTCAAGAAGAAAACTAGGGTGATACATTTTTTAAATAGAATAATTATTTAAACTTAGCCGTGCCAAAATAAATTATCCTGAGCGCAATAAAACATAGAAATTTCAAAAATAAAAAAATTACTTATTTAATAAATTCTGAAATATATTAATGTCAATATTTTGCATTTTTGAAATATTTCCTAATCAAATACACAGGCCTTAACAGGTTCGAAAATGTGTTGCATTTTTCTCAAGTAGTACAAGAAAATAAAAATTCTACAAAAAATCGGCGGTGGTCCAATCCAATGGAGCCGAAAATGTTTTGCGCGAGTTACATCCTGTAAAAAGAAAAAAAATTCCACTAAAATTCAATAAGTTTATTTTTTTTTATTTATTTATTTATTTTTTTTTACAGTGTCATTTGTTTCGAACAGGTATATGAATTCGAAACCCAATGTCATACATATTCTTGTAGTTTTTTTAAAGGGCTATAAATTACACTCTTACTGTAGTTTCCGAAATATAAGCATTACATACTTTGAAGACGATTGTTGGAAAGCTATATTCGTTTTGTGAAAACAAATTATGTATATAGAAACCGGATTTTTTGCTAAACATTCTTGTCAATTACAGTTTATATCTACCTTTTATAGTTTAGAAGATATTATGTTAGCAAAGTGAAACAAAAACTCGTTCTGACAAAAAAAAAATTCTGAAAAAAAAAATAGTTTAAAATATTAGGATATTGAAATTATTTTTATATTTTCATAAATAGTGCCCTATTGCCTACAAACTAAGCATAAGCATTTTTATCTATCAGATTTGGAGATATAATATAATCATCCAAAATGTTTATATTTTTTGTAATGTTCCGATTTCAGCCAGAACAGAACTCAAATGTTATTCACGTAACGTATTCACAACCTTAGATGTTATTCACTTAATGTTATTCACAACCATCATAGATGTTATTCACGTAATTAATTCTAAACTTGTATTTTGGATGTTTTTTGCATATTAAAGGCTACTGCGCCCTTAAGCCAAAAAGCTTCATTATATTCAGAATGCATTTTTAGAAGAAAAAAAAACAAGAAAGAAAAAAAAACTTTACGTCCAGAATATTATTAGGTTTCTACCACCCACTCCTATAACAACCCTTTAACACTAAATTGCCCACATTAGCCTTCCACCCCTAATTAGACATTGATTTATAACGCGATTCCGAGAATGGACCGCTCTTGATTCGCTTTCTTCAAGTAGGCCAAGCCCGTGGATGGAGGTGCGCGTAATGTTGATTCAAAACCGGAGTTGGAAGTATTTAAGGTTTATGATAATGGGCCATTTGTCATGCGTGAATGTTAGGTCAGAACAAAATTGCAGGTTTGTATCGATGATTGACTTTGGTGCACAGCAGTGAAACTAAAGGGGTTTATCAAATTAGTTCAGCGCTAAAAATATTAAGATATTAAGTTGAAAAGAAAAAAATCATGTTTCCAACACATATATTTTTCTACACATTAACGAATTTGGATATGGGGAGGGGGTTATAAATGGGGTGGCTTTAAGGGTCATAACCCTCCGCAGAGACCTATTCTGTTTAAGTATTAATATTGCGTGTAGTAGACGCTGGTGGGTAATATTAGTTAAAAAAAAGCATTTCCTGTAAAACCTCCTAAACGGACACCTTCAAATTAATGGACATTATCTCTAATTTTTAGTCCAAAAGTACAGCTGGTTTTGTGTATTTATCTACAAATAGCATATCTTCATAATAACGAGCAATAGTTGTGGTCGTTAAAAGAGCAATTTGCTAAAACACGTTTTTAATGCCCACATTAAAGAAATATATATGGGTACACAAAACACATAAAATACTGCGTTTGCTGCCACTGCCATAACACACAAAATACTGCGTTTACTGCCACTAGAATGACACTTTTAAACAGGTAAATGTCCACTGAAAAAGGTAACTATATCTATATGAATGTATTATTTTATTCATTTATAAGAGAAACTCACAGAATAATGGGTATATTTTATTTTACGCTGAAAAGACCGTTTTAAGCAGGTCATTTTATGCACTGATTTATCTGCTTCCCAAAATGGACCCATTTAAACAGGTAAACAAGTGCGCAAAGTGCACATATCTTATTAACTCTTTACGTGTTTAAAACGGTCTTTTCAGCTTAAAATAAAATATACATATTTTTCCATGTAATTCTCATATAAATAAATAAAATTACACACTCACATAGATATTGTTACCTCTTGAAGTGTGTAACTAAATCAGATTGTATGATCAATTCAGATCATCATTTTTTAATTTTTCAATGTTTAAATATTAGAACTTTTATTATTATTATTTTTTTTAATATTTGACGTTATTTTTATTATTATTAAATTTGAACAAAGCATTTTTAAGTTCAAATTTTGAATCATATAATTTTTATATTTATTTAAGAACTAGTATTTCTATAAGCTCTAACGTTAAAAAAACCCGTTTAAAATTCATTTTAAAACTATGTAAATATTTGTTTCAATTTATAAATTCAAAGGTTATACAGAAACTTGTAAATCAATGTTTTTTAAATATTTAATTTAATTTTATTATATTTGAATATTTCAAGAATTACTTGCTCCAAATTGGCAACATTCAATTGTGTCATCAGCACACTCTTTTTCTTATGATTACGGGATGCCACACCCTTTATTTGCATTGTTAAATTGAATTTTAATTTCAATTGTTTTTATTGACGGATAATAAAAATACAACGACGTTAATAGTTATGGTGCAGCAAATGCAATTTAATATTTTACTTTGCATTGTAAATTTTAATATTACCCGGGTAACACCAACAATGTGTAATTAATTTAACGCATAAAATGGTAATATTCATGAATAGTTAAAACGCAAATATCCTTTATTATGTCAAGAAAACTCTATGAATGTATTCAGAAAACAAAGCATAATTTTTCCTCACAAGGCAAAAGAGCAAGCTATAATCCAGACAGCATTTTCGTAATATGAGTCAAAGTCCTTATTATCCTCAGATTTATGTCAAAACATTTTCACTTGTTCTCTTTTCATTGCTAAAAACACGAATGCAAGAATAAACCATTGAGTGCATCTTCTATACTGAGAGGAAACCAAAAAGAGTTGATGTTAAGCAACACTTGATGGCAACTACTGTTGAGAAATGTTCTTACGCATGAGTAAAACAAGTTTAGATGCCCAGATTTATTTTGTTTTAGGCATATTTATACATAAGATTTACACTTAAAACTCATTACTCTATTTAGTCTTTTAAATGGAAAATGTATCAGTTAATTAACTGTTCTACATTTACTTTGTTAAAGTGAAGGTGCAGTTGTTACACAAAATTTGTTTACATTTAGAAGAAAAAACATTTGCGGTTATTACACAAAGTTTGTTCACATTTAGAAGTAAAAATGCAGTTGTTACACAAAGTTTTTTTACATTTAGAAGTAAAAAGACAGCTTTTACACAAAGTTTGTTTATATATAGAAGTAAAAATGCAGTTGCAGTTTTTACACAAAGTTTGTTTACATTTAGAAGTAAAAATGTAGTTGCGGTTGTTACTCAAAGTTTGCTTACATTTGAAAGCAAAAAGCTCTTGTGTGAAATGGAAGATACGACGGTTGTCTTTAAAATTTCATGTTTAAAAATAAATATTTTTACAGATATTTTGCATTATTCAAAAATATGTGTAAACAAAACATAAATGTTTAAAAACTTACATTTTTAGTTTCTTTTTAATATTCTTCTTTTTTATTTCTGAATTATTTAAATATTTTAAAATTTGCTGCTTAAAAATACATATTTTTTAAACTGGATTTTTGATTTTTTTTTAATAAATTTTGACATATTTTACATAATTTAAAAATATATAAACAAAATATAAATACTTACATTTTTAGTTTCTTTTTAATATTATGTTTTTATTTTTGAATTATTTAAATCCTAATTACTTGCATTTTTACTTACTTTTTAATATTCTTTTTTTATTTTCGAATTATTTAAATCTTAAACTTTTATTAAAAGAATTTTAATAATTGAAAAATGTTTAATACTTTCTAAATGCAAGTAATGCATTTTAAAATTTAAATGTTTAAATATTTATATATTTTTAATTTTTAAATAACCAATTATTTAAAAATATAAACTAAATGAAAACATTTTAAATTTTAAATGCTTAAATATCTCCCATACTTTGAAGAAATTATATTTAGTATGAAAAATAATAGTTAATGATGTTATTCATATTTATATTTTTCTTATTTTATTGTCTAACATATTTTCTTCTCATGAAACACCAGAATCCAGCAGAACACATTCGTGGTCTCTTTGCATTGGTCTCATTTGATTCAAACGACGATTTCGCCAAAAAAAGCCATTACATCCAAATATGGTAACCCATCCCAAAAGCGTACTGGTAGTGCTTTTCGCGGCGAAGCCCATCTGCTAATCCACTTTCTCTTTCGAAAGCTTTATGTGCGATGGGTCTCTTCTCTTTTTATCTCCACATTTATTTCATCCTTTTTTTCGTCCCTTTCCACTCAGGAGACTGCAGTTATGCCTAACAACGTTGCGTGCTATGGTTACAATGGCGCTAGGATGATTCTTCAGCGATGACCCTTTTTTCTCGTTTTTCGTTTGTTTGCTGGATTGACCCATTTCGATTTTTTTTTTTTTTGACGAAGTGATTACAATGTACACACAAGTGCACTGCCAGTCGTAGAAAGTGAAAAAAAAAAAAAATGTTGTTTTCCGAAAGTGCAGATGCTTTAGATTTGTTTGGGTAAAAAAACTGGGTGTTTTAATAAAGATAGATACTTAGTATGTAACAGAATCAGCCACGGCAGGCGTTGCGAAGGATAGGATTCCACTAATGTTGCAGTTTACAGTATTGATGAGCTGGTTTCGCGCCTGTTATGCGCTCGTCAATATCAAATAGCCGATATTTAAAATGATAGCAGGAAAACCTGCTACAAGGCCGTCCATACATATTGTGCCCCCTGCAAATATGTATCAAGCCCCCCTCCCCCCTTCCATATTGTATTTTCCTCCTCTTTATGGATCTTTGACTTTGGTTCTCTCTCACGAAAACAATCGGGAGGCCCCTGAACACCCCCTACTCGAGTGGTATCTGTCCCCCCCCCCCCTATTGGCGGTCCTACTTTCTATATGGAAATATTCGGAAATAATTTTTTTAACACAGTATATAAAAGTGCGGCCTTTGCAAAGAGTTACCTTACACACCTTTAGGTGTCTCATTTTCTCTTTGCTTCTTTAATAATTCATTAAATTGAGTTTCATTTCACAAAATTACACTGAATTTGCACTTTTAATTCAATTTTTGTTTTTATTCGGTAACTGGAATTTTTTTTTAAATGCGGCGCAACAAAAATGCAAAAAAATTAAAATATCTCGACAACGGTTAGTTATAGAGAAATGGGGTTAATCTTATTCTTTTCCTCGCCAAAAATTACGTATAAAACAAGCATTTAATTGATATATTTGAGCATACGTAGTTTTTACTTTCGATTTTGGCGGTTTTTGTGAGCCACTTCGTAAAAAATAAGGCAGGTTCTTCTTTTCCGAATCGTATCAAAATTTAATCAGCACTGGTGTTACCCACAAGTGACTTATTTTATTATCTTTTTATATTTTATTTTTTTATATTTATATTACTGTTTTTTTTTATATATTATATATTATTTTTATATTCATTATTTTATTATATTTATATTATCTACCAAATTTTGTGAAATTTGGTCTATGAGTTTTTCAGATAGAGTGGATACAGACAATTTTGCGGGCCTTTTCGCGAAAAAGGCAGGTTCTTTTACCCGAATCATACCATAATGTAATCAGTACCAGGGTAACCTACAAGTGGCTTACCTATAATTTTTAGTTAATTTGGTCTATTAGTTTTTGAGTTAGAGTGGATACATTCATTGCACAGACAGACTCACACACACACACGCAGACGTCACTCTAAAAATAGTTTTTTTGTGTTCTAGAGGTCCCGAAACGTGTAAAAACTCGAGTTGCGATTTTCGACACGATTCCAATACTTTCCCTACACATTACCATATATTGCAGGGAAAGTAAAAATCCTTTCTAAAAGCAATTGAATATGAATAGCACAAGGGGGACACGTGTCATATAAAACGATTTTTTACATCACGAGGAAAGATTCACGTGTTCAAGAGATGACGTAAAACCGTAGCGTGAGGCAAGCCTGGTCACGTGTTCTTACACACCAGAATCAAGATAATGGTATAACTCAGGGCTATAAAAAATTTCCGAACACAGAGTTTTGGTTTCCCAACCGCCGGCGAGAGAAAAGCGAAGACACCGCAAAACACGTGCAACCTGAGTTTTATCGGAGAAATTTGAAATTCGGAACTTTATTTTTATTTCAGGAAAATAAAAATAATGTACGAGCTCTATTATCAAAGAGCGATCTTTATTATTGAAGTATTCGCGTTATATTTTAAGATATTGAGAGTTTTACTGCAGGATTTTATTTATTTATTTATCTGTACCTGCGTTTGGGATAAGTGCTTCACATGAGATTTTTATTTACTGGAGAAATATCTTAGTTGTTTTGAACACATTTGGTCATTTTTATTACTTTCCCAACAATACATGATAATGTATAGGGAAAATATTGAAATAAAGTCTGAAATCTGGACTCGAATTCTCCGTGGATCAATATACATTCACTCTATGACCTTGGTGCTAAATATATATATATTTTTTCGAAATTGAAACAAAGATCATATTCTATATGCGTAATTGCAATAAATAAATGCATGTTTTAAACGCCAATTTTTGGTGATAAAACAAATAAAATGGGTCTAAAATAAACTGGTCTTTAGAAAACTCAGTATTTTGAAATTCTGAAAAGTTGAAAATGCGCTAAGTCGCCAAATACTAAATAAAAATGTTCCAAAACTTCAAATTAGATATAATTTCAAATAAGTATTTAATGTATGTGTTATTTTTCTAAATAAATAAATTAACTCAATGCGTAACAGAATATATGTCTGCATGTGTGTTTTTGTGTCTGTGAAATGTATATAGCCACTCTTATTCAAAAACTATTCCACACAATTTCATCAAATTTGGTAATTAAGCCAATTATGGGATATCCCATTGCTGATTAGATTTTGGCATATTTTGACCTGCCCCTTATTTTTAAATGTTCCGCAAAAATTACCAAATATGAAGAAAGACTAAATATGCTTCTAGTTTTAACCGTAATTTTTGGCGACAAAACGAATGAAACCAACCTCACTACTTTAAAATAAACCGTTCTCGATATTTCTATTAATTTATTTATTTTGGCGAGCTAGCTATGTTTTATAATGCTCTTAAACGCCGAATGAAAAAGAAAATGTTCTAAATGTGTGTGTTCCAGTATAATTGGGTTTGTTAATTAACCTGTTAAGTGAAATTTAATTCAAAATAAAATAAATCCACATATAATAAGATGTAATTTCAAATGAATATCCATGGTATTTTGTTGAATAACATTATATGAATACTTTATGGAATATAGGGAAAAAAGCAAATGATTCTGTTGGAAAGGTAACACATTGCCCACAACAAATTTCTTTCTACAGCTACAATAATAATTTAATAGCATTTGGGAAAAATTATTATTGTTATTATTATTATTATTATTATTTTATTAAAATTTTAACTCAGATTTAAAGATTTAAAATCACTCTGATTTAAAGATAAGTCTTTGACATTTTTAACATTAATAAAAATACCTAAAAATAAATTTTACATTTTTTGTTACTTTTAGATTATTGAGTTGGAAATTCACACAGTATTTCTACACATTATAATAACTTTGTGCTTACAAAAGCAAAATAAATGATATAAATAATTATCTAGAGAAAAATACTTTTCTGTAATTAACTTTAATTTGCTTCCTTTTAGCATTTCAGACGTCTTATTGTACCAAAAGCTTTCGTCATTCGATTTAAAATTTCCGGAACCGCCAATAATTATTGAATCTGACAATTTACAACAGTTGTCGTCATCAAATAAGCTGATATCTCAACTACACTTTACATATTTGTAGTAACAATTTTCGCATATACATTGCTCATTATCAGGGCCTGATTAGAGCACGGACCTCTGAGGCCGCGGCCCCGGGCCCCAAATTTTAAAGGGGCCTCCTAAATGTTGTATGTGATTAAAAATTTAAGCAGAAATAGTTTTTTAATTAATTTAAAACTGGTAATATTAGCTGTAATTTTAAATTGTAAAATATCTTAAAAGTTTTTAAATATTATACATCCTTTAAGTCTTAATATATTACTTTTAAGTAAAACGTTTTTGGAAGTATGTACAAAAGGGCCTTCTGGTATGTACAAAGGGCCTTCTGGCCCTAAAGCCCGTAAATTTCTTATGTGTTGATATTTTGCATGTGTTCGGTATGCATACGGGGACCCCAAATTAACACCTGGCCCTGGGCCCCACTTTGGCTTGATCAGGTCCTGCTCATTATAACCGTGTTTACTGTATTAGACTAGAGCACTTACTTTGCATCCTTCGCAGGAGGTGACCCCGTAGTGGTACCCGGACGCTTTGTCGCCACACACCTTGCATGGCACGAACGATTTGGTAGTCGAACTGCTATTCGAATCCGCAGCCGTAAAGCTCGGGTCTGAAAAACAGAAAGAAGAAAGTTAGAAAATCAATAAAAAGAAATTGCAGTTAAATCGAATGTGATAAATTGTGAAAAAAAAAAACCGTATTTGTCAAGTTATCCCTTAAAAAGTCGAATGTCAGATGTACAGTTTTATGTGATGATTATGTGATGTGTTTGACATACTTCTATAATTCAACAAGCCACATTTTACTGTCGAGGTTTTTCTTGCAAATCGCATTTTTCTATTAAATCCTTTAAACATTTAATTTATATTTCTAAATGAAGTTATTTTATTTATATTTATATTTAAATTATGATTTCCAATTTATTTTTTAGCTTATATTTATATATTATTTAATTCATATTTGACAATACTGTATATATTTGATAATACTTAGCTTATATTTATATATTATTTAATTCATATTTGACAATACTGTAAAAAAATATGCATGTTGCAATTCACTATTTTTTTACGAATCACTTTTATAATTTGCATATATCAATAGTTTAAAAAATGACAATATAAAATCAATGGCTATTAATCAATTATTTTATATTATTTTAAATTCTATGATTATTCATTCGCAAAGAAATGATTATTCATTTTCAAATTAATTATTATTCATGCGTAAATCCCAGATTAATCATTCATAAATCAAATTTTATTAATTCGTAAATTGATGACTTTTCATTCGTAAATCAATGATTTTTCATTCTTAAATCAATGATTATTCGAAATTCAATAATTAATCAATGATTACTGATTCGTAAATCAACGATTATTTATTTGTTCGTACATCATTGATTGATTATTCTTAAATCAATAACAAATTATTCACAAATCAATGCTTAATTATTCATAGATCAAATTTAATTAAATCGCAAATTGATGATTTTTCATTCGTAAATCAATGAATTTTCATTCTTAAATCAATGATTATTCGAAATTAAATAATTAATCAATGATTACTGATTCGTAAATCAACGATTATTTATTTGTTCGTACATCAATGATTGATTATTCTTAAACCAATAACAAATTATTCACAAATCAATGCTCAATTATTCATAAATCAATGATTAATCATTAGTAAATCAATGATAGATTATTCATGAATAATTGATTATTCATTCATAAATCAATAATCATTCTTAATTTAGTAATTAATAATTCGTAAACCAATAATAAATTATTTTTTATGTCTAGTTTCAGTCTGTTTTCTTAAATGAAATATGATGAATGATGATGACGAATCAATCATAGATATTTTTCAATTCCCCTTTTTCGCAAATCACGTTTTCAGTTTTTTATTTATTTTAATTAAAAAAGTGTTGAACAATTTAATTATATTTGAGTGTGAAACAATTTAATTATATTTCAGATTACCAAACTACACATTTTAAAGGCAAAAACAATTTCAATATATAAAGTTTTTATTGAAATATTGCCGAAAATCTTTTGGGGAAAATTATATCATATGAGAGTTCAAGCTCTGTTGCCAACTATTAAAACATAATACAGACTTTTCTAGAAAACATTACATTCTCCATACAATGGTATAAGAAAGTAAATATAACTGTTTAAATACAATTATATTTTTGTTTTATTCTGCCTGGCAATTCAGAGTTGAAAAAGAATTCACTGCTACTCAAACATTTAACACAAATAAAGCACACAATTTCAAAGGATTTTACGATGAGACTAATCGATTAATGCACAAGTGACACTATCTTTAATCAAAAAACGCGCCATTTCTTTCCCCGAACAATGATAATTTAGCAGAGTGGAACACCGTAAACCAAGTTAACTGAGCGACATAGAAAAGGTTACATTTTTCTGCCGCTCCTATGTCGCACTGTATAGATTTCATTCACAGTCTTACAAAGTTGAACGCTTCAATTACTAAACGTTTTCAATGCTTAGAACGCAAAATATTGAAAGTGTGATAATAAAATAAACATAAAACTTAAAGAGCGTTTATGGTATGGGCATCTAGCAAAAATCGGAGCGTTAAGAAAAATGTAAACATTTTTGACGCTTATACAAGGTAGGATCAAAAAGTTCGGAGACTGTGCTGATATCTCCAACCCTGATTGGAGGAGAGGGGAACTATTTTAGGAGGCACATGTGACGCGATATGTGAAAAGGAAGAAGCAGGTCCGCAGTACAGGGTTTTTCCAGACAATGCGTGTCAGTGAACTGTAGTCGTTCGCGTATCAATGTTTCTGTCGGCGATTTCCCCAAACGCTGGCAGAATTTGATATTCGCACGTGGTTTTTCAAACGCCATTTCCGTTTTCGACGAACGCGAACGACTACAGCTCACTGACACACATTGTCTAGAAAAACACCCGCTTCTTCCTTTTCACATCTCGCGTCGCATGTGCCTCTACGCCACGGTAAACTAGTTCCCCTCTCTTCCAATCAGGGTTGGAGATATCAGCACAGTCTCCGAAATTTTTGATCCTACCTTGTATATCCGAGTCTAATTGAAATGTCTTCTAAACTATAAAAGGTAAGATAGAAACAATAAGCGACAAAAATGTTTACTAGGGCTTAGATCAATACTTTGTTTTTACTTTCCCTGCAATTTATGGTAATGTATGGGGAAAGTATTGAAATCGTATCGAAAATCGCAACTCAAGTTTTTACACGTTTCAGGATCTCTAGAACACGAAAACAATATTTTTAGAGTGGCGTCTGTGTGTGTGTATGTCTGTCTGTGCAGATTATGTATCCACTGAAAAACTAATTGACCGAATTTCACAAAATTTGGTAGGGAAGTTCCTTGTGGGTGACCCTGGTGCTGATTGTATTTTAGTACGATTCGGGATAAAAGAATCCGCTTTTTTTGCGAAATGGCCCTCAAAAATTGCCTGTATCTCTCAGCTGAAAAACTAATAGACCGATTTTCACAAAATTTAGTAGATAAATCACTTATAGACTAACCTGGTGCTGATTAGATTTTGATACGATTCGGGAAAAAAAGAACATGCCTTTTTCTGCGAAATAGCCCGCAAAAAATCGTTAAATCTGAAAATAAAGGACTACGTATGCTCAAATGTATAAAAAATAAATACTTATTTTATACCTAATTTTTGACGACGAAAAAAATAAAACCAACACCATTACTCTAGGATTAGCCGTTCTCGAGATATTGTAGTTTTTTCGCATTTTCGCTACGCCACCTTTGAAAATAAGTTCAGATACCACATAAAAACGAAAATTGAATTAAAAGTGCAAATTCAGTGTAATTCAAAATAATTATGGCTGTTATATTGCACAATTAAATTCAATTTAAGGAATTATTGGAGAAATAAAGATAACGTGGATATGAATCTGCAGAGAAAGTCATGTGCTGCCCACATCAAATTTTTTCTTAAGTTCTCATAATCTTTGCGTTATTGTCTTATCAAATTGAAAAAGATTGAACCTTTTTTAAAATTTCTATGATGCTTATATCTCGAACACTAAAAGTGTTATCTGTAAATAATTCGTAGAGTAATTTGTAACTCTTTAAAATCCTATTAGGTAATATAATTGGATTTTGGCTAGAGTTTTCGAAATAAACACCGTATAAAATCTACTACCCTACACTCGGTCCAACGAGTATAAACCTGACATTGACTCAAAACTTACCTATGATTGAAATTTATATTGCAATAACTTAGATTAAGTTGTTTCAATTATATTCTATGCATTAGTTACCATGGAACCTATTATCTGTTGTAAACAAAACAAAAGTGACTGAAAACGACGAATAAACTTATTGAACTCAAAAAGAGTTTTATTTTGCAAGATGTCATTCACGCAAAACTATTTTTGGTCTATCGATTTTGTTAACACTTTCCAAGATAATTGAAAAGTGTTTATGACTTTGCTCACTCTGTCTGTCTGTCCGTTTGCACGATAACTGTCGTAAAAATGATTTTATCAAAATCAAATTTCAGTATGTTATTGAGACGGTCTGTGGGACATATGGGAATGTAAATGAATTAATATCAATCAATTAGTTTGGAATTGAACCCGGGTTGAAAAAGTGAAATACATCGAACCCAATGGAACCTAATTTTTCAAACATTTTTTAAGAGAAGTTAAAATTCCAAATTGCTTCGAAAATTTTAGGAAATTTTCAAACTATCTCATAAAATATAGAAAAAAAATTTCAGCAAAATATGTAGTTTTTTAAATAAAAATTAAAATAATTACGCACTCTCAATATTTTTTATTTTAAATGATACCGAAACTTTGATTATTCCTACAACGAAGCCTAATTTCTAACATGCAGAATGTAAACAACGAATAATAATTCCTACATGCAGAATGTAAGCAATTCAAGTGATTGTAAGATGAGTTGTATAAGAATTTACATAACTCATGTTTTCACGCAACACGAGTTGTTGTTGTTGAGACCCAGACCGTCCGACCTACCAGAAAGGTGTAAGGTAACCGTTTGGACGGCCGGGAAGTGCCACCCAATTTAGACCGGAACCCAATGGGGGAGGCATCCACAGGGACCGTACCCTCCTTCCCCTACCACAAACCTCTCGGAAGGACTTACGGACCCACATGTTTAACGTGATCGTACTCCGCATGAACACGGCGGCAGATGTGGCAGCGTGCAAATCCAGCGAGCAAACTACCGGGCTACAGCGTCCGAAATGTGCCAACAGTACGCGGTGTTCACGCAACACGAGTTGTATGTTTCACGCAAAATTATTTAGCTCTGGAGTCTGGAATATAAGTTATATGAATGAAATATTCATTGATTTTACAGAGAGAGATACAGAAGATTTATATTTCAATGACGTCATTTGAATAAAGTTTATTTTGTGTAGTCTTTTTCGATGAAGTTTTAAGTTTTCAAGTATAATAAAAGATTGTTGTACAGCGCTGAATATATCGCATTTTAGAGATGTTTAAGTAAAATTGCATTTCAGTTGGAAAGTATTTCGTAATCAATGCTTTATGCATGATTGATCTTTCTAGTTTTATTTATTTATTTTTCTAAAGAACTGTGCATCCTTTGAAAAATTTATCCATTAACAATTTATTGAATCCTTAAAAAAAAGTGCCTCCAGAGTTAACCCCTCATTTTCAACTTTCAACCATCATTTCAAACGATTTCCTATCATCGTATATCAAGTTTGCGCAATGTCGACAAAAAAAAGATAAAAATAAACAAAAACAAAAGAGGCAAACGATAATAAGAAAAGTGAAAGTTGTAGTTATTTTGTTTCTTTCTGCCTGCCATTTTTCCCGCGGCTCGTTTTCTAGTTCATGGCGAAACTAGTTGGACGTAACCTGAAAACAGAGAAAAGTGGAATTCTTTTTTTGTTGTTCTTTTATTTTCTTTATTTTTCCTTGTTTAATATTTTTTTTTAATTCGAGGATATATTATTGAGCGATTCATCGCTTAAACAATGATAAACTATTTTCCTTTCAATTACAAAAAAGTAGATTTATATACCGCCAGTGGGCTATATTTTTCAATGATTGATCGATTTATCTAGATCACGTTCAGAAGAACATAGCTTCGCAAAAACATTTTCAATATATTTCAATTTCTCCTTTCAATTTCTCCTTCAATCAAGTTTTTACTCAAATTTTATTTCAATTTCTCCTTCTTGACGACTGTAAACGTGTGTTATTAGTTATAAAAAAAATCGGCAGTGGTTCCATTTCGATGGAGCCAAAATGATTTGCAAAGTCCACTTCGATAATAAGAGCTCGCAGTTTCGTCCCAGTACCTCAACCATAGAGCATTGGCTAGCCAGTTCAAAGATGCAGTGTTCGATTCTCGGTTGGGGCAGAAAGAACAAATCAACCCTGTAGGTTAGTGGAAAGATGCCCGAGGTCCGAAAGTGACCATAGTATGACTAACACGGATTCGGTGGACTCTGGGATATGGGAGGATAATGACCACGAAGACCCCGGTTCGGGTAACAAGATTCTTTACAGATTTCACGTGAACAACGTCTTGTTAAATAAAGTTCAATCAGTTTATTCGCTGTTTTTAATTTCATTTGTTTTATTTAGAACAGATAAGATGGACTTGTGGGAACTAAATTAGGATACATAATTGAAACAACGGTTACCAAAGAATATCAAATAGTGCAAGTTTGGCCACGCTTGGTAGATTTAACAAGATCAGATGCAAGTTTTAAGTTAAATATCGTCTGTTTAAAATCTTTAACAATTTTATATTTTGCCAGATTATTGATGTTATTGTTAAAATTTCCAATTTATAGGATGGGCATATTCAATTCAAGTTCTTCTCTATTAAAAGAGTATTACTATTATAACTATTATACTTCAAAAACTAAAAACCCAATTCGAATTTTAACGGAGACAAATTACTTACTTATTGTTCATAGCTAGAGAAAATATCGAAATAAAAACCATATTTTCAAAACAGTTAAAAATCTTAAAATATTAAATAACCACTATATTTTGAAAACTAAGAATCCTTATCCAAAATTCAATTATATATATACTTGTAGGGCTTTTAAAAGGTTATAAATTATTATCTTACTGTTCATTGCTAGCCGCTAGTTTACGAGATATGTACACTGCTTACAACTGAAATCACAACACCATAAAGTTGTAGGTGTAGCTTTATGTAAATAAGACAATGGAAACAGCAAGGCGAGATATGCAAATGATCACAGTTTTGTTACGTAACACCTTGCCGAGCAGCATAAAAGCGTCAGGTCAAGGAGGAGCGATATCACAGCTAAATTGTAGCGTCCTTAGTTTCAGGTTATGAAACTCATCACAGTATGCCAAGCGTACGTCGACATACCGCATACGTTCAGTTGTCGTCATAGGAACGGTAACAAATCATTGTTTTACGTGACGGTGGAATAAGCCTTCGAAAGATCGCTGAACTATTGGGTCGTGATGTGAGCACAGTTCAACGGTGTGTGTTACAGTTCGTGAGAGACAACGAAACGACACGAAGATCAGGTAGTGGAGCTTCCAGATATACCACACAACGTGAAGATCGTATGTTTCTGAGAAGCGTTGCGCGAGAGCCGTTTACCACAGCAACCGTGTTACAACGACATTTATCCCATACTACAGGTGGCGTGGTTTCGACGCAAACAATTCGAAATCGTTTGCATGACGGGGGACTCCGAGGTAGACGAACTTTTTGACACCTACCGTTTCAATGTCTTCACCGGTTACGTCATCTCCAGTGGTGTCAAATGAGGCACAATTGGTCGACAGAATGGCGAAACATTCTGTTCACGGATGAATCACGATTTTGTTTTGGTATGCCAGATGGCCGTACTCGCGTATGACGACGCTTTCAGCAACGCCACCAGGAAGCTTTTTCTATCAGTCGCCACACAGTCCCCTTAAGTGGTATCATGGTTTGAGGTGGTATAACATTTGGTCCACGTTTCTGGCAGTATCACGGTACAACGATACGTCTCTGACATAGTGAGACCTGTGGTACAGCCATATCTGTCAACCTGGCCTGGACTGCTTTTTCAGCAGGATAATGCCAGGCTACATACTGCACGGGTAACTATGAATAATCTATAAGGTTTTGATATCCTGCCTTGGCCAGCATATTCTCCGGATTTGTCGCCAATTGAGCATATCTGGGACATCATGGGTCGCTGATTAAGATAACTCCCAATTCCAGCAAACCATGTGTTCAGTTACAAGCCCAATTGCATGCTGCGTGGAATGTCATCCCTCAGCACACCATTGACGGGATGCCTTCTCGTATTGAATCCTGCATAGCCGCTCTCGGTGAGCCTATTCCGTATTGATCTAATGTCAATAAAGTTTCATTTTTCAGGTATAATTTTTTGATCATTTACACATCTCCATGTTACAATTATATTCTGTAAATTTCATAAGGATGCATCAATTTCTTCATGGAGTTGCGATTTCAGTTATGAGCAGTGTATAATACAAACTTTAAGAATGGAAACATTTTTAATCTTCATCTTCTTGACAAGGCGATAGCTCAAAACTACAAGAAATTTGTAAAACAAATTATACATCTAGAAACTGGATTTTCTACTAAAAATGTTTATCGCTTACCATTACGTATCTATTCTTTATACTTTCTAATATATTTCGAGTGAATGTAAGTAAAATGAAGCGAAAACTCATCTGGGCAAAAACTTTTTTGTGAAAAAAAAAAAAAAAAGAATTTTAAATATTAAAATACTTATGTTATTTTTATATATTCATAAATGTTGCCCTATTTCAGGCAAAACAAGTATAAATTATTTATATTTTTATTTATTAGGTTCAGAAATATATAGCTCCAATTTCAGCCAGATTCTCCAACCATGAATATTATTCGGGCGTCTATTTTGCCTGTAAAACCGCTTTCTTTGCAGCATATGTTATTCGTAGGTGAAACAAAGTGCTTTAAAGATCAGAATTATATTTATTTGAACACTTGTACAACACCCCGCGAAAAAGCCGTTTAAGAGATAATCAGAAATTGAAAAAAAATTTTAATTTAGGTATATTTTACATAATATTATTGTTAATATATTAGGTACATGTTAGAGATTTGAAACAAATATATTTTTGCTTTTTCACACATTGCGCTTGGTACCTTGTAAAAGGAATTGTTGCCCCATTTCGTAGCCAAGATTGAGGGAAAACAAAATTATTTTGTGTTTTATCACACTCATTGTTTTCGAAAGTATTTTGTACTTTTCGAATTTGTAGAACCAAAGTTAGTGGAAGTAATTGAAAAAAATTTCCACAGAAAAGAACTACGCAGACGATTTTTTTTCCGAAACTTTATTTGAAGAATATGATATCATATTGTTCAGTAGAGGAATTAAATTAAATGTGTTTATGCAGCAGACTATTTTCATTAATTTTCATCATATTTCAGTAATAAATAAATGTATATAAAAATAACTTTAATATATAAACGGTATTACATGTTTGATATACGGCCATGGTTCACTATTATGTTTAAAGGGTTGTTACAACGGGATAGAAACGATACGGAAATAAATTTTTGCTACCCTTTCAGAATTTCCATTTCGGCATATATTGTCCATACTTCATAATTTTTAACATTGGTTTACAAACGGGACCAGGATGCTTTATTCTTCAGATTTACTGTGAAGATAATTTTGTATAGCGAGAAGAGATATACTTATACTTTTTTACTTTTTATATGGGAATTAAATTCAATAGTTTAATAAAAAAAATCTGATGTGGGCAGCACATGACTTTCCTTATGTAATGCAATGAATTTACTAGTTTTACAGTCAAAAAATAATGTATAAGATCCACGGCGCTGTGTTTTTATCGTTGAATTGTACATTTGGCGATTTTCCGAATGACAACATGTAAAACTATTTCAAAATACTCAATTAACTTATACTTCGCCCAACTCTAGATAAACAATCATCAATAAGCGATATAGTCCATATATTAAAATACCTTAATAATTACGTCATCAATTAGACATAATTTTCATTAATTTAACGCCATTTTTGCAGTTTTGACGATATTTTTGTCAATCTGGGGCGAAATATCGCCCCAGGTTATATACATAATGTATAAGGAAAGTATTGTGACGGGGTCGAAAATTCGAATTCGAGTTTTCAACGGAAGAGCACGTTTCAGGAATCCCTGATCACGAATCGAAAATTTTTGAGGTGATGGCTGTGTGTGTGTGTGTGTGTGTCAGTGAGTCTGTGGAGACGATATCTCACGAACGAATAGAGCGATTCAAATGAAATTTGGTACATAAATCACAATCCATGACTACTGGAAGCCTATTGTTTTTAAACGTAATTGAATGTTCAGAACCCCCCACCCCCACCCCCCCCCAAAAAAAAATTTTTTTTCGAGTGAAATTTTGAAAAAATCATCAAAAAATCAAATTCTTTAATAAAGTTACGCAAATAAGCATTTCTTATGTAATTTTTCCTTAGAAAACGATTGACATAAACTTTAGAACGCTAGCATGAACCGTTCTCGAGATATTGCACATTTTTCAAATGAATTTATCAAAAAATCCCATAAATTAAAAAAAAATATTAACTGTTGAGAAACATGTTCACGTTTCATATGTAATATCATGCGATAAATTGGCTGACATCATTCTCGTGGATCTAACTCGTTCCACTCATGAGAAAAGATACTTTGCGTAATACTTTTGTATTTGAACGCCAATAGTCATTTATCTGCTATACGAATAACTTATTTCTCCGTCCATAACGCTTGACAAGATTTTGGCGACGAATTTGGCGGAATGTTGCCAACTTGGCGACTTTTTTAAATGTTGCCAAATTAACGAAAATCTCGCCAAATTGATAAAAATGACGCTAAATCAATGAATATAACGACTAATTGTCGAAAATTCAATATCTTGGAAAGAATATAGGTATCTACTATAAAAGAAAACTATTTTTTTTACTGTAAAAGTAGTAAATTCATTGAATTATATAAGGAAAGTCATGTGTTGCCCACATCAGATTTTGAAACATACATTTCGTATTTTAAAATAAAAAACCGAATGATAGGAAGATTGTGATATATATATATATATATATATATATATATATATATATATATATATATATTTATATATATAATAAATGCCTAAACTGTTTAAGTAAACTCTACATGCAAACAAATCTTTACAATTTAAAGTTTTCTAAGAAAACAGAATGTAGGTTTACATAAACTATTAAAAAGTAAACAAAAACGTTCTAATGCTTCAACAGTTTATAAAAAGTTCTGAATTTAAAATAGTTAGATTATTGGAAAGTTGATCACATTTTACGAAATTTTAAATGTCTCATAGATTAGCATAACATCTTAAAAACTAAATATTTATAAACTATTGATAAGACTGAATGTTTTCTTACTACGGGCCAGAACCTAACTAAGCCAACTTTCATATAATAAGATAATCATCAACGATGAGTGCGATACAGTGCTAAACAAAATTAAACTTATTAAAAAAAGCTTCAACTTAATTTCTTAAGTGTTAGTTTGCCTGTCTTTAACAGTCCTAAACACTAGTTCGCAATAGAAGCGTAATTCTAAATTTGGGAACACCCCCAACAGGCAGGTTCTATAACTAACACTTTGTTGCTTATAGACGGCCCCTTCTCTTTGGAGATTCTCCCACTGCTTGAAACAAAAACTCAGCAACGCTAACAAAGACCGCGGACTTCATTTTAATCAATCCTTTAACCTAGTTAAGCCCATTGGCCAGCGGCCATTTCTCTTCGAAATCTCGACATGGGCTGGCTCTAAAAGGCGAAGAGACCAGGCCTCCAGCCATTTATCAACTCAACTCCGAACCTCTTCAAAAGCTACACTTTCTCATTTTTTGCAAACATGGGAGGGGAGGGGGGGGGATTTTCATCAGTGAAAGATTGCATTACGTCAGGTACGTGTATAGAGCTGGCCTACTGACCAAGATACTGGACAGACAAGTGATAGCCGCTGGTTGGTAATTGATTGGTTCAGGAGTTGGGATATTTCTCGAACAGCAGTGGCGATGGTTTTGGACCAATAATTTTGCACGTGTTTGATGAAGGGGGGGGGGGCGTTCTTGTAGCTTCAAGGTATAAACTAGATACAACTTAATGGGGATGAAGAGAAAATACATCATTATAGCTGGGAGAGAGGTTGACAAAGAAGTAAGGAATTGTGTAATGTTTAGCGGAAATGAATCGGAGATTTAATTTCTCGGTGGCAGTTATAGAGGCGAATTAAGCCAGCGTTTAGGGTAGTGGTTATCAAACGTTTTTGATCACGTACCCTTATAATCAATATAGATGCAGAACTTATTAATTGCTAATACAGATGCGGAATTAAGCACTTTTCAACATAGTTGAAAAGTGTTTATGGCTTTGATCATTCTGTCTGTCTGTCCTCTCGCACGATAACTGCTGTAAAAATGACTTGAAATTAAAATGACTCGAAAAATGACTCGAAACGAATTTTTAGTATGTTATTTGTATTTAGTATGTTTAGTATGTATGTTATTAGGGCGATCTGTGATATCTGAGAATGTAAGTGAAAAATATCCCCCAATTAGTTTTGGATTGAACACGGGTTGAGAAATTGAAATACATTGAACCCTATGGGACCTAATTTTTCAAACATTTTTTGGGCAAAGTTAAAATTCACAAATTGCTTCGAAAATTTTAGGAAATATTCAAATTATCACATAAAATGTGTAAAAATAATTCAGAAAAATATGTTGGGTAGTATTTTAAATAAAAATTGAAATAATAATTACACCCATATTATATGAAGAGATCACGTGACTCATTGCAAAATAAAATATGGCATCCATTTTTCCACTGTTGGCGTAGATAATTAAAGATCGTTTACATTTATATTTAGTGTTGCATCCGTCATAAAACCGCTTTATTTTTGCATATTATCTATGCATCATTCTGTGCCAACGCAATTTCAATATTTTTTATTTTAAATGATCCCTAAACTTTGATTATTCCTACAACGAAGCTTAATATAAGATGAGTTGTATAAAAATTTATACAACCAATGTTTTCACGCAACACAAGTTGTTGTTGAGACCCAGACCGTCCGACTCACCAGAAAGGTGTAAGGTAACCGTACGCAACACAAGTTGTATGTTTTCACGCAACACAAGTTGTATGTTTTCACGCAACACAAGTTGTATGTTTTCACGCAAAATTATTTAGCTTTGGAGTCTGGAATATGAGTGATATGAATGAAATATTCATTGATTTTACTGACAGAGACAGGCGATTTATATTCCAATGACATCATTTGAATAAAGTATATTTTGTGTAGTCTTTTTTGATGAAGTTTTAAGTTTTCAAGTATAAATTACGGTAGTACTGTGATAATTTATAAAATATCAGCTTTGAATGTATCCCATTTTAGAAATGTTTTAATAAGATTGCATTTCAGATGGAAAATGCTTCTTAATCAATGCTTTATACATGATTGATCTTTCTTGTTGGTTCTAATACGAAGGCTCCGTATTAGAACAGCGAATTAATATATTTTGTTCAAAACGGACGTTTTAAGTAAAGTAATATTCATATAATTATGATATTATTCAGTTCATTATCGTATAACTTAAAAAAAAAAAGAAGTGGACAGCACATGACTTTCCATACATAATGCAGGTACTTTACTTTTTTTAATGTCTTCTTTTAATGACGGACGACATCCATAGCACAATGTTTTTAAGGCTGAAAAGTACACTGACATTGGATGCTTTTCTAGATGCATGTAAAATTATTTTGAAGTACCAAATTCACTTTTATATCTCGCAAATCTAACTTGATAATTGGAAATATTACTAACATCTGCACAGCAGTATACTCAATTATATTAAAATATGTTAATTAAAATTTCATCAATTTTTTATTTTTATTTTATTTTATTTTCATTTTTGCGTCATTTTTGTAATGGTAGCATAATTTTTTTTTTTTGCCAATTCGTGCGACATTTTCGTCAATTTGGCCCCCACATTAAAAAGTCGCCAAGTTGGCGATATTTCGCCAAATGAGTCACCAGTGTCGCCAAATTCTTCGCCAAGTGTTACATGCATGACGATACTTACTACTGTTCATTTTCACGTATTTCTTTCTAGATACATTTATTTGAAAAATGTGCAATATGTCGAGAACGGGTGAATTAGTTTCGAAAATTCAGGTCGAGCCGTGCATAATATATATATATATATATATATATATATAAAAATATAAATATATATAGATATATATATATAATAGTAGTTTGAAAATCCAATGAACGAAAAGTACTAAGCTGCAACACGATAAACCTAACTTTCTAAAACATCCACAGAATAAAATATAAAACAGCAAATCACCAATCAAATGGAAAAAAATACAAAACACGAGTTATCAAGTTACAGAAAATCAACAAAATTCAAAGGTATGGAAAGGAATAAAGAAAAACTTAAAAAATCAAGCTATATCGCTATACACGTGGAAAAGGGCTAAGCCTAAAAAAATGGAAATGTTCACTTCGTAAAATTCGTTCTCAAGTCCAAGTATTTTGACGAAGCAGACACAAAATATGTGTCTTTGTGAAGAAATAGATAGATTATATCTATAAACTATTTCTACTTGCACGACATACATAAAGAAGGAATAAAAAAGAAAAAATGAATACCTGGAAAATGCACAGCATATGTACAAACGAGTCGAAACCGGGAACTCTGATTGAAGAGACCAGTGTTGCCATTCGCAAAGAAAAAATAAAAAACGATCTACTCTTGCCATTCATATATATATATATATATATATGTATATATATATATATATATATATATATATATATGTATATATATATATATATATATATATATAATTACTTTGATTTATGTATGCAAACATAAATGTTAAAAGAAAATTACCTTAATTTTGAGCGCAATAACTGCTCATATTTCTGTTTTTTGACACATTTGGATAAAGATTCTTTTGAAATACTTAAAGTCTTCGGAATGGGTCTCGCTCGGGTTCTACATTTAAAATTTTCGTTGGACTGGCGTTGGGTTCTAGCAGGGTCACCCATAGAGCAGGGAGGACAGACACCACTCAAGTAGCAGCTCGTGTGTCGGGGGGGGGGGGGGGGGGTACCGGTCTCTATTTTATTTTTTTTTCATTTGAGGAAAAAGAGGGTAAAACATGAAATACTTACGAGAAAGATGAAATCAAATATCGAAGTGGAGAGGGAGACGGGATAAATGTTTGCAAGGGGCCCACAATAGGGCAATGGGCAGCCCTAGTTTTAGCACTGTAAATATCGGGCTAGACCGGGTAAAAGTCTGAAATTTCGACCGTTGTAGACGTTACAAGCCTAATCGTGAGGGTGTTATGGGCGTACTGTGTAACTTTTCATAACTTCTCTCGTGCTCCAATTTTTGAAAATACCCTCCCAAATCCATACCTCCCGACATAATACAGCTCTCATATTTGCCTCCGATAATCACATAACTAACGGGCCAACCTTTTTTTTTTTTTTTTAACTTTTTCTTAGTCTTTCTAAGTTTATACTCGTGAGCTCTTTTCCCGGTCTTTTTCTCTTTTTTCATTCACCACAAAGCTCGCGTATTCGAGTTGCCCTCTCAATTTTGGAACGTATCATTAAGTCTTTTCACACTGGCATTCAGCAGCAAAGCGAGCTCAGCTAATGTGTGCCTTGAATTGCAAAATTATGCAAATGAGACGAGGGTGTGCCCTTTGTCACGTGACCCTCTTTTTTGTCAGTCTTTTGCAACTCAAAGTGCAAACATGAAAAAAAAAATGGCGATAATAATTAAGTGCTCTAGGAATTAATTTGCCGTGGAAACAAAACACCGTGTGGCCGATCCATTTAAAATCGTGATGCATCGCTGAACAGGTGTATGTTACCGGCAGGTGTGACACATGTATGGCAATTAAAAGAGAGAGAGCACATGAAGAGGAGTGATTTCAACTTCTATTGTTTCAACCTGTTTAGCAGTTTAAAACACAGCTCACAGTTTACAAAACTGTGTTCCGCAGAACACTAGTGTCTCGAAATAAAATCTGATGATAAAATATATGCAGTGGTAATTTCAATTCGATTTTTTCGAATATAAAATCTGATGATAAAATATGTGTATTGTTAATTTCAATTCGATTTTTTCGTGCATTCATAATCCAGACATTTCAGGTTCGAAATAAAATCTGATGATAAAATATGTGTATTGTTAATTTCAATTCGATTTTTTCGTGCATTCATAATCCAGACATTTTAGGTTCGAAATAAAATCCGATGATAAAATATGTGCACTGTTAGTTTCAATTCGATTTTTTCGTGCATTCATAGTCCAGACATTTTAGGTTCGAAATAAAATCCAATGATAAAATATGTGCACTGTTAGTTTCAATTCAATTTTTTCGTGTATTCATAATCCAGACATTTTAAGTTCGAAATAAAATCTGATGATAAAATATGTGCACTGTTAGTTTCAATTCGATTTTTTCGTGTATTCAGAATCCAGATATTTTAAGTTCGAAATAATATCTGATGATAAAATAAGTGCTCTGTTAGTTTTAATTCGATTTTTTCGTGCATTCATAATCCAGATATTTTAAGTTCGAAATAAAATCAGATGATAAAATATGTGCACTGTTAGTTTCAATTCGATTTTTTTGTACACTCGTAATCCAGGCATTTTAGGTTCGAAATAAAATCTGATGATAAAATATGTGCACTGTTAGCTTCTATTTGATTTTTTCATACATTCATTATCCAGATATTTTAGGTATCGGGGACATACATTTAGCCTTAGGAAAGAAATCTGAGGTCACAAATAAATCCTCAAAATTCCAAGATATAATTTTTGTTCAAATTTGTTGTATTAAACTATTAAACTATACTTATATGGATGAAATACATTCGAAGATTTCATACTGTTGCAGTAAAAAGTGAAAATATCAGAAATTCAAATTGTATTCATTTTAAAACTACAAATCAAATTTTTTAGAAATTTGGCATGTATGCTTTTATATTTTTTACATGCTTACAAAAAACATAAAAGGACGACTTTCAAAAATAGTGAAAAACTCCTTTTTTTTTCTTTTTTTTTAGTTTTTGATGACTATAGCTTATTTATTTTCCATAGCAGCTTAGTTCCTTTATTTTGTTTCGTATCACATACTTTTCTAGTCCTATTCCCAAATATTTTTGTAATAATTTTTGAACATATTTGTTTAAGTTATTTAATGATATTGCTCATGCATCTTCTGAATTTCTATTTATCTTAACGTAAGCCTGGCATTTAAGTTCGTAGTTTCATTCAATGAGAAAATAGTTTGAATATTTCTACTATTCATTTTTATTCCTCCTAAGTTTTCCATTTCATTTTCGAATTCTTATCTGGCAATGAATTCCTTCAAGGGTTACTGTTCGGCTCTTTGTCCTCACCGAGAAGGTTCTTTCTTACCTTTGAAATCAGTTGATGTTTCTTTTTATCAACTTTTATATGATGTTATCAACCAGGTTATTTTTATTATTATTTTATCAATTAATTAATTTATTTATTCATTTTTTTAAATTTATTTATTTATCAAATTTAATTTCATTACTTTCCTTATATACATAATGTATAAGGAAAGTATTGTGACGCGGTCGAAAATTCGAATTCGAGTTTTCGACGGGAGAGCACGTTTCAAGCATCCCTGATCACGAATCAAACATTTTTGAAGTGATGTCTGTGTGTGTGAAAGTATGTGTGTGTGTGTGTCAGTGAGTCTGTGGAGACGATAACTGACGAACGAATGGACCGATTCGAACGAAATTTGGTACAAAAATCACAATCCGTAAACACTGGAAGTCTATTGTTTTTATACACAATCGAATGTTCAGAACTCCCTAAATTTTCGAGTGAAATTTTGAAAAAATCGTCAAAAAATCAAAACCGCTAATAAAGTTACTAAAATAGACATTTCTTATGTAATTTTTCATTAGAAAACGATTGACATAAATTTTAGAACGCTAATATGAACCGTTCTCGAGATATTGCACATTTTTCAAATAAAAATATCAAAAAGTTATATAAAATAAAAAAAAATATTTCCTATTGAGAAACATGTTCACTTTTCATATGTAATATCGTGCGATAAATTGGGTGACATCATTCTCGTGGATATAGCTCGTTCCATTCATGAAAAAAGATACTTTGAGTAATACTTTTGTATTTGAACGCCAATAGTCATTTATCTGCTGTAAGAATAACTTAGTTCTCCGTCCATAACGCTTGGCAAGAATTTGGCGACGAATTTCGCGGAATGTAGCCAACGTGGCGACATTTTTAATTGTTGCCAAATTTACAAAAATCTCGCCAAATTGATAAAAATGACGCTAAATCAATGAAAATGACGACTAATTGAAGAAAATTCAATATCTTGGAAAAAATATAAGTATCTACTATAAGAATATAACATTTTTTTTAACTGTTAAAAGTAGTAAATTCATTGCATTATATAAGGAAAGTCATGTGTTGCCCACATCAGATTTTTTTTTTAATACATTTACATACTGACAAAAAAAAATCATGCAAAACAAAAATCTGCCAAAGGAATGCTAATTCAATTATTTTAGAAAGAAAATTACAACGCTATGAGATTTTAGGCGTAGCCAGTATCTTGAAAGTATAAGTACGGTGAAGATTAAGTGCCTCCTGTACAGCACATAACTTTTACAGTACTATAAAATTTGATCTTTATTTTTATTTGAAAGAAAAACATAGGGCTAAAGATAGATAAATATGCATCGAAGATATATATATTATTTATACATATATATATATATATATATATATATATATATATATAATATATATATATATATATATATATATAAAGTAAAGATAAAAATAAATCAATATAGTAAGACTGAAAATAAATATGCATTGAAGATATATATATTATTTATATATATATATATAAAATAAAGATAAAAATAAAAATAGTAAGACTAATTTAAAACACGATCAGTGTCATACCCTGGTTCAAAAACAATACGGAGGAAAATTAAGTAAAGAGGACATGAACGGAAATATCTAACAAAAGGAAAACAATGCTACCAAATAAGGTAAAATGATCTTAATTTTTAATTATCAATAATACACATGAATTTATCAACATTCAAGAGCGATACATACAAATCAAGTTCAAACATTAAAGGATAATCAAAATCTGGAGGCTCAAAATATTAAAATGACAAAAAATAAAAATAGAAGAAAAGGTGCAGTCTGAAAAAATGAAATTGGATAGAACATCTGTAGATCCAGCTTTTCAAGGATCTTTTTTGCATCCACAGAGGTTCCAAATGTGTTTCGCCCAACGGTACAGCCACATGACCGAATATATATATATATATATATATATATATTTACTTGTGCTGATTGATTGATTGATTTTTTCTTAAAAATCGTGTGTGCCCTCTAGGTATGCAATACCCTCAACTGATAGATGGACACCACTCGAATAGGGGCGGGCTCCACAGGGTATCCAAAACCCCAATATATATATATATATAGATGTGTGTGCGCGTTACAATTTGTCTCTAATCTATCATTGGAATTTCATATAATATTTTTATTATATATATACACACACACACACACACATATATATATATATATATATACTTGTATATATATATATATATATATATATATATATATATACATAAACATACATACATCGCGGACATACGCGGATATGCACATTGAAAATATATACATCGTGGTTATATATACAACAATATGAACTTATCTATGTGGGTACATAGGTGTAGCAAGGGTCTCTTAAAAGAAGGGTCGATGACTGAGGATAGGGTTAGTGTGCTAGATTTCGTTTCCTAATATACACTCGGGCAATTAATGCAATTATTCAGCCAATGAGAGCTTGAAACTCTGCAACCCCCCCCCCCCCCTCTTCCCGAATGAAAATTAACATTTTTTTTATTCAGACACGAGACGAAATGTATAATTTCTGATTTAGGTATCAGCCAGATTTACGATTTCTAATGTCTATTAATCGCCAAGATTTTACCAAATTTTATTATGAATCGCCAAAATGACTTGTTTATTTACAAATAACGAAGTATTGCGTTCGACAGCGCGACCCTTGTGTTCATTCATCGTAAGAAAAATACAAAAGCATTGTCAATTCCTGACATTAATTTATTTACAAACAATAAATCTAGATTGTAATCCCAATTAATTTCAATCTCCACTTTCAAAATTATCCAACCCAAAATAAAGAATCGAATTCATTCACGATTTATTTTGTTCATTTTGCGCTAGAGCGAATAATTATACAAATACTTTCTCTGCTATTCCATTCCTCACACCCCCACGTGGCGGGAAACAGGGTCAGTTGACCTGGACACACCCTCTGCTATTCATTTACATATCTTTGCAACTGTGTTCACAAGTTCGCGATATACAACGCCCGTGCCACACTGCGGTTGTTAAATGACTCCAAGTTTAGCGCAGAGCAATTTGTGAAATACTTGGATTTCCCCACTGCTGCAAGTCCGGGTGTGGAATTTCCGTGGAATGCTGATAAAATACTGTTACAGATGAGGAACAGCCGCAAAGTGTGGACCCACTGCGGGCCGCCGAGTTTCTCAGAGTGGGTCGCGAACTAATCTAAAATTGTATGGCCAACTATATTTAGGAAAGAAAATTATCAAAAATTCAGTTTACAGAGTGCCAATTAGAGGAGTACACTTTAGGTCTATCTTTAGTAGCCCGATGTGAATTCGTCAGCAAAGCGAGATAGACAAAAAAAATTAAAAAATTGTAGGGAATTATAATGAAAAAAAAATCAAATGTGGAAGACGATCTGTGATAAATGTTGGTCGGAGGTCCACGGTTTGTATGTGAGGACCCACAATTTGTATGGGGGGGGGGGGGGCGTTTGAAAACACACACACAATCCAATGAGTAATAGCCGAACAAGTCACAATCTACTAACTCTTTATTGACACTAACAAATGCAAAGAAAGTGCGTAAAGGAAAATATATTAAATGAAAATCCAAAATGTTGCACCTTTTTTTTTAAATCTACCGATATCTGCTGAAGAAATAATACGATTATATATAAAAATGTTGAAAATACGTAAGTCTTATCTGATTCTTGTATTTGCAGAATGCCTTCAAAATTAAATGTGTGAAAAATTTCAGTAGGATTGACCACGTGCTCAAAAACAAACAAAAAAAAATAATGTTGTACAAGCGATAATTTCAGAAAACGGAGCCACCTTTTGAAACGCATGATTAAATTCAATGTAACTAAATCACAATCATTCATTCATTCATTCATCCTTTTAAAGGAAAATTTATATACGATGGAAATACACGCTAAAGTAAATCATTCAAAAAAAAAAATCTCCTCCCCCCATCCTCCGCCATCGCATTTCTAAGAGGGAGAAAGGAACAGGATGATTTCAATTTGATTCCAAAAAAAGATCCCGCGCGATTACTCTAACTGCTTTTTATCGTTCATCTCCAAGGTCGGTCATCGACCCCTCACCAAGGCCAACACATTCCGGTTCGGAAGTTAAGTTGTTCTCTGCACAGTTTTCACTTTTTATAAGATTTTTTTTTTCAATTTTTTCCCCTTTTCCTTATCACCTGTAAGAGTTTTCCCTTTAGGGACCTCATTAAATATATGACTCTAATAATTCTTTTAGGGCAATAAGCATTGTAGGCGTGGCGCGGCCAAGATCACGGAAAGAGGGGGCAGTAGAAGACTGAATAGGGGGTTACAGTGCTGAATTTTATTTTCAACTATGGACTCTATGGTGAATTAATGCAATTGTTAGGCCAATGAGGGTTCCAAGCCAAACCCTACCCCCATAAGTACGCCACTGTTCAGCAAGATGAAGCTGTCAAAATTTTAAGTTCAATTTTGTTGATGAATTTTAACTGACTTTGAAAAATTGTTATATTATGCTTTGATACAAAACATTGGATCAAATTCTGGGTTTCATTATTAACTACACTACTATCTTCGTTCCTGGAATTATCATGTTTCTCTATAGAAAATAATGTTAAATAAAAATCTGAATGAAAACCGTAAGTTTCGAAAAAATCGTATCATATTCTATTTCTATCTAGTTTGAGATTTTTGGAACATAAAACATAATGCATCTACATATTTACACACACAGAAAATTTCTTCATGCTATACGTTAGGTTATCACAACTCACTTTCTACATTTGGAATAAATAGAGATCTAATCACACAAATTATAAAACAAAAAATACCGTGCTCAATTTTTATCACATAACTTAACTACATATAAAATTTTAAATCGATTTGCCGTTAAAATATCGTATTCGATTTTTTTCTCGGATTAACAATGCATACTTTTTCTTTACAATAATATTAAAAAAAGCAAAAATGATAATTACACTAATGTAAATCAGTGTTTGTCTCTTTATTAATTATAATTAATTAGTTCTCGGTGCATTTATACATAAAAAAAGTTTATCGGGGTGACACCTCTTAAAAGTTTTACTGCAAGTCTGCGCTACACCAGTCGTGTAACAAACAGGCGGAAAAGAAAAATGTTCGCCTTTTAAAAAAATTTTAATTTTTATTTCAAAATATTGCAGACTTTTTCATCACAAGAACCCAATCGATTGGAACCAGGACTCGAACTCAATCCGTCTGCTTTTCACCCAGTTATGCTCACAGCTACTCCCGTCTCGCTAAATAAAGAATTCTTTTAAATTGCCGTACATGACCTTTACAAAAGTTGAAAGCAAAGAGAAAAAATATATATATTTCCTTTTCACCATATCTAAAATGCATATAATAACGATAACAATAAGAAATAAATTACAAATCCGTTTCTTGACATTGACGGTCAGTTTTCCCGTACCCTCAAGCAAAACGTCAAGCAAAATCCCATTTATATAGGGGCAAATTATAGGATATTTTCTCCTCAGTATTGCAAAACTTCCTTTTTTACGAAAAGTATTTTTTCTCTCTTTCGAAGTTAACATAAAAACTACCTTTTTCGTAAACAATTTATTACAAAATTCCCATTACATAACGTATTTCCTTCTGTAAGCCTCTTCATAACCTATCAAACCAAATAAATCTTGCACAGAAAGGTCAAAAGACGGAGCAGAAAAAATCACGAATCTCCTCCTACTGCCTCCCTATTCCACCACAAGCGCATTAAAACACTACCAGGGCCCCCGAACGGGCCTCTCAAATACTTGCAAGCCCCCGCTTTCCCCCTGTTAAATAAAAGACCTAGAGGCATGATAAGGGGTCTGAATCCAGAGGTGAATGAACTCAATGATGTAAAGAAAGTTGGCAGACGATTTTTTTTCTTTCGGGTATAATGACACTTGAGCTTGGAGAAAAATTAGTTTTCCGAATATTTTAGATATTTAGAGGTTAACAATAATGCCAATAGTTCAATTTTATAAAATTTATAATTATATTTTAATTAATATTTAATCAGCAGATTTTGCAGATGATTTCTTTCATTTTGGGTATAAATGACACTTCAGCTTGAAGAAAAATTAGTTTTCCGAATATTTAGATTTTTATGGGTTAACAATCATACCGGTAGTTCAATTTTATGAGATTATTAATCAAATTTTAATTAATATTTAATTAACAGATTTTGCAGACGATTTTTCCGAGTATAATGACACTTGAGTTTGAAGAAAAATTAGTTTATCGAATATTTCAGATTTTTATAGGTTGAACAGTAGTTTTGCAAAATTACTGTTAACAGTAATATAATTAACAGTAATTTTTCTAATTAATGTAATTAACAGTGATTTTTCTTTTGGGTATAATGATACTTAAGATTAGTAAAGTTCAGCTTTCAGAAAATTTTATATTTTTAAAGATTAACCGAATAGCTAGTGGCTCATTATTTGATTTTATAATATTTTTAGGATTAATAAAATTTTCGTTTATATTTTATTTTTAACAAATTTTGCAAAAAGAAAAGAAAAATTCTTTCGAATATAATAATGACATTTAAGTTTGGAGAATGGTTAATTAAATTTTTTATTTTCGTTTTTTAGAGATTATTAGCAATGCCTTTGAGTCATTTTATAATTTAATGATCTTCTTATTATTAATAAAATTTAGATTACAATGGCAGTATAAATTGGCAAAACATTTTAACGAGCAAAAGCACACGTTTTGAGACTGAAATATCAGAATAAACTTACAAGGTATTATAACGATCAAGATCACACATTTGCAACCAGCTAGTATGAATTTGCGAAGTAGTTTAATGATCGGTAGCACAAATTTTTATCCCACAAAAGCAGTATAAACATGCAAAGTATTATAACGATTGGGACATACATTTTGAGCCTGCAATGACAGTATGAATTTGCGCAATATTTTAACAATCACGAGTACAAATTTCGAGCCATATCTGAATGGAATTCTGTCAAGGAATCAATAGTTCCATGCCTCTGACTGGTGTTGTTTGAAAATGATTCATTTGAAGCATGTTTATTATTACTTAATTCTAAAGACATTTATTTATGTTTATTTTATTATCTAATTTTATCACTTTTTGCAGTCTATTTAATAAGGGAGTTTCAAGTCTGACTTTTAAGTTATATTTTGGTCTACGAAACCTCTCAACATTAAAAAAAAAAATCTTGCGAATTTTTGACACTACTATATTGGGAATAGACGACAGAATGTTCGGTTCTAGAACTTACATATAGACCAATATGAACCAGTGTATGTGTAAGGCGGGCGAAGAATTTAAGCCTTAGTTAATTAATTATTAATTAATACAATTTATCACTACCAGTATGGACAAAAATTTAATGAATCGAGCCGATTTAAAACTTCATTGCAGTGACACATCGCCAGCGGTGGGTGTCATACTCCCCCCCCCCCCCCCCCCCCCCAGAAATCAATTGTGACCCATTGAAGTTTATAAAATAAATTTGGGCAAATTGAGAACACCATATTTGGTTACACCCCCTCCCTTAATTTTTTCTTTTCCTGATGACGCTACTGTTTCTCTGATTGGTTGCTAGCTGAAAGGTCACAAAGATGACCGAAGACTGAATTGTCAAAGCACTGAAAATATTAAATATTAATATGAAAAGCTCCCTGGGATTGGCGAGAATAACAAGTAAGGGTGGAGCTCGTAGTGTTTTAAATATTTAATCTGGTTTGTGCGCCGAAAAACTTGGCGTCCCCTGATCTTTTGCATCTTTCTCTTTTTCACAGTCGTTTCCAGGATCCCAATGATTGCATGGAGGATTAATAGTGCTGAATTTTGATTTCCAATATGCACTCTATGGAGAAAAATGCAATTGTTCAGCAAATGAGTTGTTGTTACCCCCCCGCCTACATCACTGAAAATGTTTATACATAAAATGCTCATACCAAGAAATCCTGAAACTAAAATTTATTCGGTGAAACTAAATCCTTTATCAGCGTAAATACCATACCAGCATAATATATTAAAACCCACACCCAGATTTAGAAATATCCGCAAAAGCAAACAGAATAAATACCTTATCAGCTTTTCATTTAAACTAGAATGTGATTTCTAGCTCATGTTCGATTTTGTGGTCCATGCTGGTGAGCATCATGATGGTGGTCATAACACACAGGCTTTCTTTGAAAAGGATATTGTGATTGAATTAAATAAAGGGTAAAGTAAGGAAATGTAGAAAATGAGTATTAATTTTTTATCCAGTCTTAAGAGATTCCGTGACTCTGATATGGTAAAAAAAAATAAATAAATAAATAAATAAAAAGCCTGACTGTTTAAACAAAACTATGGTTTTTATACTTTTATATATTTCACCATTTTTAAGTGCATAGTGCATTTTAATCACATAGTGAACTATGTATATTAATCGACAAAATCAAGAAAAAGTAAAATTCTCATATTGTAAGAAAAGTTTAAAAGTAATTTCAATTCCAAATTTATAATCACCTCATGCTTTTTCAAAAAATAACTGCACCTCACACTGTGTATTGCTATGCAGTTCTCAAATACCAACACACTACCGAGGCCCACCATCACTAAAGGCCAATGAACTCTATTCCACTTCCCAATGACGTCACTTCCGAATGACCTTGAAATTGAATGCCGCCATTGAAAAAACCGCTCTCTTTCAGGAGCACAATAGGTTGAAAGGGACAGTTGCATGAAATGCACACGTGATACAGTAAAATCAGTCTAAACACTGAGCGAACAATGGTTGTGCACAACATAAACAAACGAGAATCAAACGATTTTAAAAGCCCGGAACAGGTGAATTGTTTTGTGTTTCTTTGTTATGGTTGTCACTGGGAGATATGTAACCACTTGCTGCTGGGAGTAAGCATTGTTACGCTTATTTAAATACTTAACTGAGCTGTGATGAGCTGAACAAGAATAGACTTCTCATGGTTTCAATGTAATTTACTAAAGTGAAATGTAATAAGATTTTATTGTTTGTAATTAAATTGTCACTCATATAGTAACGTTGGCAAGGAAGGTCATAACTGCTACTGACGGAACAATTACAGTAGTTTACAATACAGTGCATATTGAAACCCAAATAGAACACAGTAGACTACCCACCGGATTCTTCCATGTGGCGGGGAAGGATTTGTAAGCGTCAACCGGGAACTAATTTCTTTAAGATTAATTTTTATTTTAATTACCTTGCGCTAGCAGCACTCAGTGAGTCACGTGATGTTGTGTACGACGCATTCGATGTTATAGTACATTTTTGAAGTATCACGATGCGATGTTATTAATAAATCTTTATTAATTTATGCTAGAATGAACTGAAATTCTTTCCTCCATCCCTTTACAGATTGGTCATATTGTGTTAAACTGTAGGCGTCTGAACTGAAGTCCTGACTTGTTAGGTGTTCTTCAGCCCTCTACCCGGTGGATGATTCTGTTGATCGCGTAACGGCCAATGCAGCTTTTCTGAATGGAAAATTAGAAAACGTATGCCCACTTTAATTAATAATGGCGCAGGAGTCATGCTTGTCGTGGCGGCATGGACGCCCATATGGTAGGGCAAGGGGGTACTTGCCCCTTCCTGGGCTTTCAAGGTCACAAAGGGGGGTATTAATCTAGTAGATGTTGTACTTCAAATTCCTGAGTTTGCCCCCTCATGGAAAAAGTTCTATGGGAGCCCATGCATGACGGATCTTTCTTTTAAATTGTAAATATCCCCGTTCCATCAACGATACCTTTTTTCGAGATTCTGTCTAGGTCTATGCAGTCCTATAGACAAGTTTATATCGTTGATATATCCACATATCGGTAATTTTATTTAGTATACTATTTATCTTTATCGGTTATTTATCAACATATGCTTTATTTCCACCATTCCTCTTCGTACATACCGTATTGAATTATTTCGATATATTTAGAAATTATTTATTTTTACTCACTTATATCCCGTTAAAAATCTTGTACCACAAAAGTATTTTTAAAATCACGTCTTCTTACTTTTAAATCCTGCACTGCGTTGTCCTACATAACTCCACTGTTGCCTTCTATCCCTCAAAGCTATAATCCTTTACATACGATTTAAAATTAATTTTCTTTTGTTTGTTGTTATTTTAAAAGTTTACGATTTTTAGTTTTCTTAATATGCGTGGAATATCATTACATACACAATTTTCGTTTATTTCATTTCTATGTATCATTTGGGGAAGGGGGGGGGGGGGAGGTTATATTATTTAGATATTACTTTTAATAATATCACTTTTAATTAAAGATGGGCCAATAACACTTTTTTCGAATTCGAATATGAACCAGATTTCGAATATTCGAATACTCCGAATAATTATTTGAAATTGTTAATAAATAATATTTGTATTTATTAAATATTACCAATTATTAGTAAATAAATTAATAAAGTAAAATAACAAAGTAAAAAATGTATAAAGCTACATTAATTTAGAAATAAAACTTTTTATTTTAAAATTTAATTATATTACAGTAGTTTTTTTATTATTATTATTATTATTTTAGGTACTTACGATAATTGAATAACTGTAAATGCATGTCACCTACAGCAGATTTTTTATGAAAGAAAATAAGCATTTGAACACGTGCAGAATCTAGTTTTTTTTTCTTTTTTTTTTAAACCAGAGGTCTTGAAGAGTCGTTATTAAAAAACGGTTGAGGGCCATGGGATCAATGCTTCCAAAATAATTCCTTCAAACGGGGATACAATTTGGCGACAGCAAACTTTCTTCTAGGTATTTCTAATTTCCTCTTCTGAAGTATCTTGACATTTTATTCCAGAATCTGCTGTTAATCATGGCGCGATATTCGCATTTCTTCATTTCTTCTAGTGACGTCATATTCGAGACCTCGAAAGCTTTCGGATCGGAGACATCAATAGAAATTGTGGGCCTCCATTGTAAACATTTATCACGCCCCCCCCCCCCCCCCCCCCCCCCACATTTGATTTTCTCTTTTTTTTGTAATTTTTTTTTTTTTTTTGTCTTCTTCAGCTCCTAAAAGAAATTTTATCCGGGCCTCTCCACTCTAGTAATGATGCCCCCCCCCCCCCTTATTGGGCGGGCCAATTTCTACTAGAAGAATTCAAGTATTTGTAGATAGTATTCGCTCATCGCTACTTTTAATAAATATTTAGTTTGTTAAAATCATGACCTTAATTATAACTGTGTGTATTTACCTCTAACAACCATTTGCTCTACAACTGTTTACAATTCTACAACTGTTCATATGCTGAGAAAATAGTCCCACATTTATCGCTGTCTGGACACAACTGACCACGACTCCTCCCAGTAACCCTAGTTGTCATATTTTTAAGTCTGGGTTATATTATGATAAATTTATCTATTTTTACAAGAAAATGTTTGATCACACAACTTTGGTTGCGTAAACGCTCATTTATGCAAAACGTGCGGTCCAGTCAATTCATGAACGAACACAGCTCAACCCGAAGGAAAATTCCCTTGTCTTGAACGGTTACAGCAGCATGACCTACAAAACACCGTTTCGCTGTTTTTTCTGAATTGCAAATTAAGAGAAAGTATGTCTTGAACGTGATCTTCTCGTGGTTGTTACTGCAAATCAGCGTGTTCTTATTTCGGCTCAAAAAGTTTTTACTTGGTTGCCAGATTCTTGATTCTTAAATGTTGTTTCTTTTTTCATTGTTTTGATTGCTTGGAAAGCATGTAGTTCGTTGTTATTATTGTATAATTATTAATCGTTCGTTTTCTTTGTCTTAAAACGTTGCCGTATTGTTTTAAAGTAACGAAGTAAATCTAGGATTTATGTGCTACAGAAGTTTTGATGTAAAGAGTAATTTATTGGAAATTTTATCCAATTTCAAGATTTATTTTTATTTTGTGCTATAAAATGTATCCGGAATTTAAAGCGGGAATTAATATTCATTCAATTTTTCAAAATACATTTTCGCTTTTTAAAATCAGAGGTGAAATGAACTGCTGTGCATGTCGTCCATAAAAGAATCATTTTGTTTCAACGCATTTGTTGTCACGCTCAACAATTTGCCACGCATGCGCACAAACGCCCACTAGTACCGAAAATCAGAGAAAGAACGGAATTGAAAATCTCGATTTTTATGTTTTTGGTTGAAAATGAACAGAAAATACAGAAAATAAAACAAAAAATAAAGTAATTAAAAAGATTTTTTTTTATTAGAAGGCGAAAATATACACCTATATTTTTGACAGACTGAAGAATTAGTTCGCCTCTAAATGTAGGGGAAACAATATCTGAAATATTAAATATTTCAAAGAAAACAAAATATTTTTAATTATTGAGAAATAAACAAAAGGGGCTTCTGAAATTTTAACTGTTTCGAAAGTTAACAAAACGTTCTAAAATCTAAATATTTAAACTATTGAAAAGCAAACAAAAATAGTTTGAAATGCAAATTATTTAAAGTTAAACTAAATGTTTCAAAATTTAAATTATTTAAAAATAAACAAAATTATGTAAAAATTTAAATAATAAATTATATAAAATATGTAAAAGGTTATTATAAGTCTTCTAATTTCATCCTCTTATTTTATTTTTCAACATTTCCTGTTTAAAGATTGATAGCTGAATAATACCAGATTCTGATATATGTCATAAATTAGTAAATATATATACTGTATTCAAACTCTAAGTAAACGTATTTTAAATTTGTTTTATTTGAAAGTAAGCTATATATTTTTATTTCTAACTATTTAAAGCATTTGAAAATACCTAATTTACCACTAAATTAATAATAAAAGTAACATAAGTAAATATCAAAGAAAACAAAAATATTTAAAAAAATAAACAAAATATTTAACGTAGAGCGAAATATTTCGAAATTCAAATGTTTGCACTATTAAAATGTAAACAAAGGCACTTTGAATTTTAAATTACTTAAATGTAAACATTTTCAACAATGATTTTAATCTTAAATGAGTAAAATATACAAAAGTAAATAAAAGTTGAACTAAACCAATTGTATAAATGTGAACAAAAGATTATTTTACAATTTGAAGATAAAATTCTACACACTATTGTGAATGTCACACTATTGTGAAAATAAAAGAAGGAGGGGAGGACTGGACACACGCCTTCGCAAAACGTAAACAAACAATTTGAATTTGGAATTTGAAATACGAAATGTTTAAATACAAGATGGCAGACCTATCCTTTGATTAACTTTTTATTCTGAAATTAATACCAAACCAACAAAATCATTAAAATATCAATGTGAAAATTAAAAAACCATTCACAGTCGTCATAACTTTAAATCCTGGCAATACCAATACAAATTTTTCATAAACAAAAAACTCAGATATTAATTAACCAAACATACAATATCATAGCATACTGCTTTAAATTTTCTGTAAAAAATTTCAAGATAAAAGTTTATAAAGCTATTAAATATACCGCAATCATTCTTTTTAATTAGAAAAGCAAGCTAGTCATAAAATTAGGAAAAATTAATTTCCATAAATAAAAACGTACGCTAATAATAAAAAAACCTCCTGTGTTAATGAAAGTTCCTTACAAGACTTTTCACGATATAAGCCACACAAAGCAAGTTTTTAACACCAAAGTAATTAAAGCTATTTCCATAATATTGTTCCAGAATTCACAAGCAATTATCTGCTAAATATTTTCATTATTCAGCTCAAAGTGACACCAAAAACATTTTTCTTTTTTCATTTTTACTTTCGACCCTGTTGCCACCTTTTCCCCCTAGGTGGCTAGGAAAGAAAAAACTCATTTGCTAAGAAAATAAACCCTTTCTCTTCTGCTTAGCGAATTTAGGTCGTAATAAATAATAAAACATCGTCTGACTTTGACAACTTGACTCATTTACCTTAATAACGTAAGATGTGATGCAATATGCTACGAGGATCGTGATTGGATTTAACTCATTTGATTAACGCGTGAAATAGATGTTTTCGTTTTGTAGCGCTTTAAAATTTTAAGACTATAACGATTGTGTGCTTGTGTAATACGGTAAAAATTTGCAATCCTTTAATTTACTATGAATCTATGGATATTCAATTTCACTTTCCCTGCAATAAAATCGGAAAATGAAATCTCAATTTAACACCAAAATGTAATTGTAATCAGAATATAATTTTTAATCTTAATTTAATTTAATTTAGTTTAATTTAGTCTCAGATTATTAATAGTTTTACATGTTTGGGACGTTCTAGAACACAAGTCAACAATGCATTTTAAACGTCAAGTCTGAATATGTATGTGTGTGTATCTGCCCAAATTTCATAAAACTTTGTAGTTAAATTACTTATACTGCTATAATGATTGATAGATTTTCACTCAAAACAGCGAAACGAAACTGGCCCTTTTTATTTTAGAAATGGCCCGAAAATTCAAAAACAATCTAAAGAATAAATATGCTTAACTATATAAATTATATTATTGTTTTATACGTAATTTTTTATAACAAAATCAATAAAACTACTCCCAGTATACGCTAGAGTGAATTTGTCTTAATATATTTCATATTTAGAGATTTGGGCGTTATTTTAAAATGTGCCAAGTCAAGTCGCCAAATAAAAAGGAAATAGTTTTAAAGCTGCAAATTTGATATAACTTCAATTAAAATATCATGTCATGCATTATTTTGTGTGATAAAGCTCAAATTTCTGTGTTTTATACGTAATTTTTTATAACAAAATCAGTGAAACTATTCTCAGTATACGTTAGAGGGAATTTGTCTTCATATATTTCATATTTAGAGATTTGGGCGTTACTTTAAAATGTGCCAAGTCGCCAAATAAAAATGAAATAGTTTTAAAGTTGCAAATTTGATATACTTTCAATTAAAATAACATGTCATACATTATTTTGTGTGATAAGGCTCAAATTTCTGTATTCATAGAGAAAGAAAGAAAAAAATGAATTTGTTTCTGTGGACGAAATAGTGATCTAACCGCATTTTTCTATTAAATACGATTCAGCAAAATTAATCTGCAATGAAATTTTCTAAAACTGTATCTTTTGGGACTCATAGAATTATCGCAGATGCATCACATAAATTACCGGTACATAGCCTAGGTAATTTATGTAGTGTGCCCACTCAGGGTACATAAAGCACATACTGAGGACGAAACATCATCGAAACAAAAGCGCCAAAAGCAAATTTTAAAATCTAATGTCTTTATGATAGTATATTCTTATTCTATTATTAACTAATCCATAACAGTTTTTTTCCTTTATATGCATAAGTTACCTGCTAATATTTTCCATTGTATTTATTTATAGTTTAAACTTTATCTTACTGTGCTAAAGTTGGATTGTTAGTCATTACGGTTGTAGTCGTACGGCATGGTTTTCGTTTTCAAATGATCATTAAAAAAAAAAAAAAAAAAACATTTCACCGTCGAAATAAGTGATAGATATATAAATATATTAAATAAATAAATAAACTATTTATTTTAGTCATTTTATACAGCGCAATAAGGCACACCTATTGCATTCTTTATTTTATGTAATTATTATCATTTATTAAATTTGAATTTTAAATTTCTTTATCATGAAAAAACGCATCACTATTTAAAAAGAAATAGATATGTATTGGAAAGGGGGAAGGGGGGGGGGGGGGGCAGAAAAAAATTATGTAACTAATATTCTTAAAATAATATGTGCAAAACTATTTGTCATCCGATACCTATGAAATATTCCAAAACTATCTAAAATATTTCAAGAATTAGAAATTAAAATGATATAGAATAGAATATATATTATTTCTAACTTATTATTATTTCTAAAACTCTTCTAATATTATTTCTAAAACTCTTCTAAATATATACATAGAGTGTTGTATTTTTAAAATATTAAAATACTCAGTTATTCAAAAATTTAAATAAAATATTTAATACCTTAATTACTATTTAGTTTCCGTTTTAACAGTGTTGCAATTTCATTATACAGAAGCACAAAATTTTAACAACTATTCAGAAAAGTCTAACGGTTTAAACTATGTGAATTACATTCAAAACACAATATACAAAATATATGTTTTATTTTAGAATTTTTATCACAATTTAAAAATATTTTATTTTACAGGGGATTTTTAAAAATGAGAAAAAAATATATATATAAAAAAGAATAAGGTATATCGCCAAATTCAAATATTAGTATTGTTTATATTATTATTGCATGCATGAATAAAGGTTGTATAAATGTCATTAAAATTTATTTAATGTTCGGAATTTATTAAAATTATTATTAAAAAATTATTAAAATATGTACAAAATATCAATTTTTTATAAGTATTAATATTTCTTTATAAATTGCATTTATTTTTTAAATAAAATATAAAATACAGAACCACTTTAAAAAACTTATTTCTCTAAAAAAATTGACTTATGCATTTTAAAAATTAAAATATTGAATTTACTGGAAATAAAAGCCCCTACAAAATAAAATAAAAAATATTGAAATAAGTAAATGAAAATCAAAACTGAAACTATAAATTTAGGAAAAGCATACATTTAATTTTAAAAATAAAGTGATTGCGTGTGTTTCTTTCAATAAATGTCTTCTGTCATAAATGAATAATAATTAAATATTTATAGCAAAATATTATTACTTCAAAAACAATAAAATGAGTTTTTCAGCTGTCTGAAACATTTTAAACATCTGGAAATTTTTAATCAAGAAAAAAAAATCAAATTAAAAACTTTTAAGTTATTATGAAAATATACTGTGTACGTTCCAACAATTTTTGTTGCAAAAACACTCTTTGGCAGCGGTGGGATTCGAACCCACGCCTCAGAGAGACTGGTGCCTAAAACCAGCGCCTTAGACCACTCGGCCACGCTACCACGTCTGAGGAGAACGAATCTAAGTATACAAACGCAGATTTCTACCTAGTGCATTCTGGGATATATTTCCTTTCGTTTAAGCAGCAGAAGTTCCGAGTTCTACAAATTCGTTTTTCAATCGATCATTTTGTTTCATTTTCACTATTAAATGAATTTACGAGCTACAACACACAGTATATTCTTTCATTTTTATTTTTGTAAATGTTTATAAGAGATATAATTCAAAATTTTCGTCAAAACATATATAGTAAAATTTAAAATATATTAAAAGTTGTTCTGTTTGAGTAGGTAGTTAGTTCTTTTTATTTCGTTCACATTCTTGGATGAATTTACAACTAAGAATGTAGTGTACAGAATATGATTTTTTCAAATATTTGTATTAAGGAGCGTTATTTTAACATTTACTTTACTTCTCAAGATACCAAATTTTGAACAAAAATTATACTCTAATATTCTGTGGTCCGATATTCATGAAATAACCAATTAAATAAAAAAAATTTTTTAAGAAGTTAATACAAGATATTTATTAAAAAAGCAATATATTATCATTTTAAAAGAGTCATATTTTTGAATATGTGTACTTCAATACATTACAAATACTACAAATAAATAGTACTACATATATATAAATAGTACTACAAATTTCATGCTTTCAATAAGAAATATATTTTTGTATAAGAAATTTCGCAAGTTAACAATATTTTCAAAATTAGTGTAGAAAACTAAAATATATGCTATTAAAAATTAAAATATACTTCTTTAAAAATAAAAATAATTTACACTAATTTGACATTTTGCATCGTTGAGATTCTAATATTCTCTTCTTATTTCTCGAAGATTTTCTAGAAGATTCTAATATCTGTCGATATCGACAAAAATTTACAACAAACGATGTCATACGAAACTAGAACTTTCAGTAATAAAAAGTTACCGTTACCAGCAAAGTAGATATTTGAAACACATTTTACGTTATGATCTAATTATGTATCATTTGTGAGCAAAATCACGTTTTATATTTATAATGGAAGCGTTATGTGATATAAAATTTTCGGAATATATACAGTAGCTCAGGTTTTTTTTTGTTTTTGTTTTTTAATTATTATAATTTTTTTATTTTTTTTTATAATTTCGAACGCAGAATTTGTGCAGTATAAAAGAACGGTTTTTATTAATTTTTTTCTTTCATTGCCGCTGTTTTGATATAGCGTGTATGTGTATATATATATATATAATAATAGTAGTTTGAAAATCCAATATATATATATATATATATTACAAGTAATCATAAAAATCTTCAATTATATATATATATATATATATATATGTGTGTGTGTGTGTGTGTTTGTATGTATTAGAAAAATGTAATAATAAAGAATTCAAGTAATATTAACATCACCATAGAAGCAAAAACACGGCCATAATGCCGATAAGAGAAAAGAACAGCACCGGCCCAAATTCGATGATTAATCAGAATTACATTCATCTTCAGGTCTGAGTAATTAATTCTAATTAACCCAAACAAATGCCTGTTTCAGATTGAGCAATAGTGCATTACTATAAATGCTCAAACTCAGACTACAGGCATCAAAAGAAGAAAAAATGAATATAAGAAAATTTGTATTACTATATGGCATGAACCCTTCTTCTTTCATCACGTATATACGCGATCAACTTCTTATATTTATATATGTATATATATATATATATATATATATATATATATATATATATATATGTGTGTGTGTGTGTGTGTGTGTGTGTGTGTGTGTGTGTGTGTGTGTGTATGCAATGATAAAATTTGTTTATTTTAATTGCCGTAAATGTTTTTAACCAAATATAAACATATTAATTAAAATATTGAAGAGTCCAGGTTGAAAGGCTTTTCTTGTAAGTCTTTTTATTTAGTGAAAAGTGCACAATACGTTTTGTGTACAAGAATAAATGATTCATCTAAAGAAGAAAAAAAAAATGACGTAAACACATTTAACATTTCTCTCATTCTGTTTTTTTACTCTTTATACAAGATTGTTCAATTTCTACAAAATAAGACTTTTGATCAAAATATTCTAATTGCCGTCGAAAAATATTTCAATAATATTTATGCATCACATCTCATTACGGTTGAGTATTTCATTTAGCATTAATATCTTTTCAGTTTAAAAAAAAAATAGTTATTTAGTTAATTTTAAATATGTTATCTAAGTCCTTGTCCAAATTTCTGAGCTGCCAATTGCTATTTTGCATTAGAGCTTAGATTTCATGGACAAGTTAAAAGAAGGAAGGGTGCAATTCTTCACCCCCACTCCCTCCTCCCCGAAATGCAGAATTTAAAATATTTTAGGAAATTACTAAAATAACCGAATTTTGAAGGAAATTTACAAAGTTTTCCGGCAAAAATATACCCAGCCCTACATTTTCCCCGAAATTTATATGTTACTAATAGTCGGTGTAACTAGGAATTTCAATCCCTTAAACAAAATGTGTAAAAGGACTCCCAAAATTGTTGCTTTATCAAAACTACAATTTTGGCCCTCAAAAATAAAAGCATTTAAGAAAATGCTTTTATTTGGGAGGGGGGGAATGGCTCGAAATTTTTGAAAGGCCCTTCGAATTTTAGCTTTTGGAAATCTTAAATTTAGGGGTTAAAATTTTAGTTTTAACTCCCAAAAATAAAATAATTTAAGAAAATGTTTTTATTCTTAAAAAAATAAAATCATGGGTCCCCCTCCCACCGCCACCACCAAAATAAAAGCATTTTTAAAAAAATGCTATTTATTTGGGGTGAGAAGGGAGAAGGCATTTTCATAAATAAAAAAAAAAGTTTTTAGTGTTTTCCTCTTCTTTTTGAAGCTCCACTACTTTTATTTAAATTATTATTAGCCATTGACAATTTGAGTGAACATTATTTTCAAATGCGTTACAATAATTTGAGAAACTGTTCACTGCTTCATTAAAAATTTAAAAAACCATTAGAACCTGAGATCATTTACACTTCGTGCTCTATTCCCCGCTGGGAAGTGGAGGCAATTGCGAAGTGAAGCTATCGTTAATGGTGCGGGCACGTGTTTAGTCTTGCACTGGCTTCCTTTTCTTGTCTGATAGGGTTACGCGTTATTCAAATTTTTAAAAACATTTTTATTTATATTTTAAAAGTAATGGATATTTTGTGTAAAATTGTCGTCTTCGTATTTATAATAAAAGTCTGTTTAATTCGTCATAAATAACTTATTACGTATGATTATTATAATAACAATAGAATACTTTTACTTTTCATTTTTGAGGAGAAAGTGTTTTGTTCTGGGAACCGCAAATATCACAGCTGACTTTGCCCCCCCCCCCCCCCCCAATGCTAGTTATGCCACTGTTAATTGTGTACTACTGCTGCTAGTGTGCACTGTTAATAGTAAATAGATATTACTAGCGCAGTACGAAATTTTCATAGAAAAAAAACGTACCGTAGACAGAACTACAGAGTATCAAGGCACTTGACCAGAACAGAAACCAAACGAATAAAGGTTTGTCTATACAGAAATATATATATACATATATATATGAAAAAATATATATACATATATATATGAGAGTATATATGTATATATAAAATGAAAATCCAATGATAGAATAGAGAGAAGTTGTAACTCGAAATACCCTAATTTAAATTATGCCTACAAATTAAAAAGAAGTAGTATTAAAAAGAGAATCACAAATCATGAGGAAAATAAAATGCATATTTCAAGTCATCAAGCTAAAGATAATCAACAAATATCAACAATTATCAATGGTGTAGATTCGAAAATAGAAAAACAAAAAAATATCCAAGCATTGAAGCTTTACACGGGCCTAAGCATTAGGCCTAAAAAAATTGTTCATTTCGAAGAAATTCTTTTTCAAGTCCAAGTATTTAATCAAAATGAACACAAATATGCTTGTTTCTTAATTGAAAGATAGATTATATATGTATAAACTCTCAATACTAGGACGACAAGCATAAAGATTGACAAATTATATAGGAAACAAGAATACCTGAAATACGCTGCAATAAATGAAGAGACCAATGTTGCCAATCACAAAAGATAAAATTAGAGATCTACTGTTGCCAATCGAGAGAAATAAATAACATTAAATGATGTTCATAAAGCGGAATATTGTAATAAAAATAAAACAATGAATAATAGCAACCAATCAATGAAGAAACACCATAGAACAATGATGAGTACTCTAACATAGAAAAAAAGAGGCAATTATACCGATAAAGTGGGATGGCGCTAGGTCTATGTATGAGGTCGATTTAGAATAGATTCTTCTTCAAGACTAAGTATCTATGTCAAAATAACCTTTTCTTATGTTATTCATTTTTTTTCGGGGGGTGGGGAGAAGACAGGAAATATTCACCACAAAGAGGAGTAAATCAAAGATTAGGGGGAGGGGGGATAAATGTTTGTAGAAGATGTTCGCAATTTGTATTGATGGCTTTGCCTAAAGACTAACATCTTGCTGTTCCTTGGGGTTTATTTGCTGCAATTACAACTTAAGTTGTAATTTACGAAGAAAACGAATTCTTGGGCATAGATCCAAATATGCATCAAAATAAAATGTTAAGTATTTATAAATTCTAACATTGCGACAAAAATAGTTTTATTTATTTACGTATTTGCTTTTCCCCCCATTGGATTTACTGAGATTGGGCTGATCTGCATGTTGCCTATGAATTCTAAGTTGTGTTTGGGAAAACTTATGATCGTCATATCTTATCCACATTTTGTGCTTTGAAGTGTTCTCTTCGTATTAGACCGTTAGAAAAAAATCACAAGCTCTGGGGCTAGACTCCTGATTGCACGCATTTCACGCTTGGTTTTTTTAAAAAATAATAATTAATAATTACTGAATTAGGTAATAATTAATAATTATTTTATTATACACCTATTCCACGGAACAACAGTGTGCGTCATACCCATTATATTCTGGTGTTCTTATTGCGCAAATGGCATAATAAATTTGATTGGGATGCAGCAGGATTTGTTGTTTACACAAATAATTTCACTTAATAAGGTTACATTTGCACTTAATAAGGTTACATTTACGCTTAATAAGGTTACATGAAATTCAATGCACTCTTGCTGCTACGGTCGTTTTCTAATAAAATTCTTGGAGTCCAGGGTAGAGCCCTCTAAACAGAGCCGGGCTTCAGCCTCAGACTACCCCACACCTCCTCTCTTCGATGCTGCTTCCTATGGGCTGGAGCTACCTCCTATTGCCATAGAGCGGACCAAAAAGCGGACTCGAACCTCGCTTCGTAACTAAACCACAGAGACAACAGCAATATAAAACGTTTGTCAGGTTTTGAACCCTGCGTTTCACTATAAATCTTAATTTCTAGAAAGAAAAATCTGATTTTGTTTTTAATATAACTAAGAAAGAATAAACTTTGCTTACGTTTCTCTTAGAGAGGTCAATGACCGACAGTGAAAGAAAAAAAAAAACATTTATCACATAGGAAATTAGTAAGTATACTTGTGTCGGCCAGTCAAGTTTGTGATTCTGTAATCAAATAAGAAACCCAAAATTAAAAATAGTTCTAAATAGCTTTAACATTTCTGCATATCGTTTTATATCAAAGTTCAGAAAAGAAGGCCATTGACATCTCAACTCCGCTATGTGACTCAAAAGATGGAGATGAAAAAGACTGGATACCGAGAGAGGGATTTCCAACAAAAGAGGTGTTTTTGAGATAATAATAACTGTAAACATAGAAAAGCAAAACGGCGAATTATTATTAGAGAATGAAAGATGATGGGAGAGTTAAAGAACGGAAGAACAGCATAGTCAGTTTCAAGGTCAATGACACCAAGCGGCATGCTTCCGTGAATAGCGATCGCTCATTCGGTGCCGAGATGCGTTCTTTCGACATCCAGTTAGAGAACGTGTTTTTAAATGTTGTTTGGGACGTTTTGACGGATTATAGAGTGAACCGTAATTGATTGAGATACTAAAAACTTCTTGCTACGAGACAAAGCAGAGGTCTTCAAACTTTCAATATGCTTCCAACAAATTTTGCTTTCTTATACTACATTAGAGTCTCGATTATACTAATCACGGTAATCCGAAATAAAATTATTAGGTTGTTATAATTTTTTTTTGAGTAAATTTTGAATTTAAAAAAATCGAATCATTATTTTATGTAAAGATTTAAAGTATCTGGAATGCGAAACTCCACCTGACTTTCTAATGCATTAATATTCCAGACTATTTACAGGGCCGCCGACGGAGGGGAGGTGGTATGCATTATATAAGGGCTCATGGCCACATAAATAATAAATAACGGTCAGTAATATAAAATAAGGGGTAGTAGGGACCACAAGCATCTGCTGTATAGGGGCTCGAAAATTCTATCGGTCACACTGATTGTTTATATCATAATCTAGGGGCGGATTTTCATGGTCGGGGGTCCTAAGCGATATTTTTTGGGGGGAGGCCCTTATAGCGTCATCATATTTTGTGACATCATGATGTACAGTTTTTATTTTGTGCAGGTGACATCACAGAATACTGTAAGTTCTAGCGTTTATGATACACTTTTAATTTATTATTTTATTTTGCAATAAATCAATAAATAAAATAAAAATTTTCAATATTATTTAAGCTAAATATAAAATTATAGAGATGAAGCCCAGAATCTATGGGGGGGGGGGGGGGGGATCCCGTCAAGTTTCCCATTTCCTTATCGCCCAAGGCCTCATGTGAGTATTGAGCACAACTTGTAATAGATAGTCCCAAATGTAGGGTCCCAATACAATGAACTTTTAGAAATATTAAACACTTACTTTTAAGAATTTTTAAATCCGACACTGTTTTTAACAATATTATTTTTACACAGATATAGTTTTTACGCATAGATTCTTTCAATTTCAATATTTAGTTCTTTTCAAATTTTTCTCTGAAGAGCACTCAGCGACACTTCCTGATGAAGTCGAAGTTGTTTGTCTAAATCGTTTCAGCATTTTTTAATTTTAATATATTTTTTTTTAAATGTGATAGATTATTTTGAATAATTAGGAGAATTTTTGTAGTAAATCAATTTGAATAAAAATATTCGAAATTTCCCCTCTCTGATGTTGGGGCACTAAGCGGTTGCTTAGTTCGCTATTTGTAAATCTGCCCCTGTCATACTTCGTATCAGAAGAAAAAAAATGCGTTATTATGTTAGTTTTTGTTTGTTTTCATTTCTTTTCTATTTAATTAGTTTGTTTCCATTTCTTTTCTATTTTGACAACTGGGAATTGTTTACGCTTTATAAAAGGTTTACTTTTTCAAGTTTTTAATCAATTTCCCAAACTATTAATATTTTAAACTAACATTTGCCCTTTTGGAGCGAGGGCTGCACATGGGGGGGGGGGGGCACTAGTCGAGTAGGAAGGGGCGTCAGGGCATGGCGACTGGCCAGCCGAATTTTAATTTTAAGGGAGGTGAAGACATGAAAGATTCACAAGAAAAGGAAAATCAACTGTGAAAGAGGGAGGTGATAAATTATTGTAGGGAGCGTCACAATTTGTATGGGCAGTTTTGTCGCGGAATAAAAACTATCAATACAATTTTCAATCCCTACCTCAAATTAAAATTCGTTTCCCATTCAATAGAGAACTCAAACATTTTGTTCTGCAACATTCAAATGAGAATATTCTCAGGTAGGATCCCCCCCCCCAATTGCAGATAACAACATCCATGAACCGGTTTCGCGCATGTTATAAACTCGTCAGCACAGAATAGTCAATATCTGCAATGGCAACAAGAAAACTTACTATGTATATTAGAAAATATTTATTTTGTTTTCATTTTTATTTTAAATAGCACAATTATACTCGATTTAAGATAAAACATTTGTGTAAAAACGTTTGAATAATTTAAATAAAACTGTCTAAACATAAAAAAAATAAAATTTCTCGCTGAGATACATTTAATCTGTTTAGACCCATTATTAATTGCAACATTAATGTGGTAGCTAGTGAATTGAAAACTGAGCCAATATTTATGTAAAATGGTAAATAAGAATTTAAAGCCTCTATAAGTGCCGTTCAAATTTTCTTTCAAGCTGTACCGCAAAAAATTAATTCAATGTGGATCACGAAATCAAAATTGTTAGAGGTTTACTATATAACAATGTGGTCATTGCCCATACATAATCCTCTAATCATATTAATTTGAGAATATTGAATATAATTCACATAAAATGACTGGAATTATCAAAAATAAAATTTAATTTTCAGATATATTGATCTGTCATCAACGACTGTTGGAAAATATCACCAAAACGACGATATCGACAATTCGTTGCCAAGATAACCAATTTGTCACCAAGCGTGACAGATATTTTGGCAAAATAAAATAATATATTTTTGAATCATAAAATAGAGCGCAGTGAAAATAACAGAAAAAGTGTACAGTCCTAAGCAAAATATATATTTTTATTGAAATTTTTCTTATTTTCAATACATGTTTTCTTAAAGTGACTAATTTTCTTTTCCAAGAATGGTGCATCACATGTGGACATTTTTAACCTTTTGAGTGATAGATACAAAATCCCAGAGAAACTATTCGTTTGTTTATTATTATTCTATTGAAAAAAAAATGAAATTTTTTTTTAAAATTAATAATACTCGCAAAAGAAAGATTGTTTTTTAATTTAGTTTTAACGTTGCAATACAAAATTTCTTTAAACTTAAATTTCAATGTCACTGTGTTCGGAATTTCATATTTTTAGATCGAATATAGCTTTACGAATTTGGCTTTTATGTTTAATGATCAATTGCAGGGCTTATTTTAACAACAGGGGGAAAGAAATCGTTAAAAAATAGTGTCAACTTGCCAGACGAAGATCCGGGGTTCAAATAATTAATAAACAATAAAAAATAATTATCAAATATTCTTAATTAAAAATATAATTACTTTTAAATTACATGTTCCGGCACGCTACGTTTTGGATTAATAAATCTGTCACTAACAGTTATTCTCAAAAACGTCAACTGTATCTTCCGAATGGAAACAAAAGAGTTAAAATCCGTCTAGCAGGCACGGAAGGAAACTTCTGAAGGTCAATGAACTAATGGATGAGGAAGGAGGAAGAGAGAGCGTGAACTTGGCCTACTTCTTTTCCTAATCATGGACTCACAAACACATGCATACCAATGCCATGGTCAAAAACTCTTCTTTTTCACCGTTATTTCCTCGTGCAAGAATTGTTTTCACTGATTCATTCAAATGTACAGTTTACGCGGAACCGTGACCTTCAGAAAGAAATTGTAAATGGTGGAATTCAAATTGCCATCGGGCCTATTTAAATTAAGAGAAATAAATAAATGTTAGTTGTAGTTATTTCTCCAAATAAAAAGAAAACTGCATTTAAATTATTATTAAGGAAACGTTTAAAAAAAATCGTCTGCGGTTGAAAATTGCAAAGAAATAAAATGAATGAAAGAATAAAATATTTTAACGTTTGATATTTGAATTCTAAACTATGGAATATTTATTTAATTACTTTCTAATTTCTGTTCTTTTCGGCTTCATGCATTGAATAAGTGTAGTAGAAAAGTAAATTATAAAAATCTGCTTATACTTTTTATGCTGTGATATTGTTTTTTCAAAAATTTCCAAATTCAAGATTTTGACGGAATTGTATGGTTTTAGATCTCTATATGTTCAGACAGATAGATGTCCACCTGTGGTGTGTAGGAATGCATGATAACTCAAGAACAAATCCAGGTATTTGTATGAAATTTTTTGTGCATATGCGTTATATAAAAAAGCTGGAATTAGATATTCTTTATAATTTGCGTCATTAGAACACGAATGATTTGAAATTCAAGACTTTTACAGCATTATTTACTATGCAGAAGAATTATAATTCTCGAAATAATAATTACAGTCAATACAAGAAATCGATGTTCGGAAAACCGTTATGTATGAAAATATATAAAAATTGTGTTAATATAAATCAAATGGCTTAAACTCATCTAAACATCTGATATTAACTTCTAATCATTTCTAATATTATTGACTATTTTTGCATTTTTATATGCATTAAAAACACGTTTTTATGCGATTGCTCATTTTTAAAAGTAACTTTTATTCAAATCAATAGCAATGTCAATGACATTATTTATAACTCAGAAATACTAATTCATTTTATATTTAACAAAATTAGACTCGAAATCAAACTTTATTTTTCAAAACTCGTCACTAATTTAGTATGTTCGATTGTATCCGATTATTTGATATAATTTTTTTTAATCTATAAATCTAAGTGTTTGCAAAACTGACTTGGTGACCGATGTAATTGATAAAGTTTACTATAAATCACTTTTAGCCAATTTCCAAAAACTATCAATCAACTATTTATTTTTGGGTCATCACTTTATAAAATATCTAACGTGAACAGCACTGCAGCTAATTAAGTGTGTTCCGTGGAACCCTTGAGGTTCCGCAACAGCAACACGGGTTCCGTGATATGATATTTTCATACAAATTTTCTTAAAAGTAAAAAAAAAAAATGTATGAAATTTGAATGTATAATTCAAACCACACTGGGCTTTTTCTCATTTTGGGGCTTCGCCATTAAATTGATTTTCAAAAGGGTTCCGCGACCAAAAAAGCTTTAAAAACACTGGAGTACGAGATCTAAAGCACAATGATTTTAACATTGAATTAATACCACATAAATTGGAATTGGGTACTTTTGGCACGTGTCCAAACAAAACGACTTATTCACATGCAAAATCCTCATTAAAAGTAAGTAAAGGAGTCATCATCTCAAAATGTTCGACTCGAATTCAGGGACACTTAAAACGTACTCTTCCATCGATAATTCTAATTAGAATTTTAGGAAATATACAAGCTGGCGCAACAGCGGCCATTTTGACTCCCAGTTGAAGCGATGGCTGTACATGGCGAAAATAGGTTAAATAGCACAATTCATCCACTTTTTAACTTCAATGCAAATCGACAATTTAAAACATTTAATCCTATAAGAACGTTCTGCTTATGTACGATTTACATAATCCCATTACAAAACCGTTTTTTTTTTCTTAAACTATGTTTAATTAAAAAATAAAAAATAAATTTGTCCTAAAGCTATTTTTCATGCTTTAAATAGTCTAATATTTTCTTTTACGATATAACATTCTTTATTAAAGATTTATCAGAAACAAAATACAAAATGGCATTTTCCCATTACGCACTGACCTAAGCAAGATTAATCATAAACTAACCTAATTTTCTAAAGACAGGATTTACAAGATGTTATACATTTGCTAGTTGAGGCGTGGCGTTTTAAAATGCTCCTAATGCCGCTTCTAAATAAAATCATTTCAGTTATCAGTATGTCGGATGGAAAGTGTTAGTATTTCAAATTTATAAAAATCATAAAAAAAAAAAATCCCAAACAACATTTGTATTTTATTATTTTGTTATTAATTTTTTCGATGCAGTACACTTAGCCTCGTTCTCTGTTGATTGGTTATTTACAATTGGTCATTAACATTTTTAGCAGACGATATAGAATTCATTTTACATATTTTTTTGCATCTTGAAATCAATTATCTACACTTCGAGCGAAGCAAACACGACTGTATAGAAGTATTTGAAAACTGTAAACCTTATCTAAGCTATAGATTTCATCGCCGATATTAATAATTAAAAACTAAACTATTTATACAGGAATCCCAGGAAATTCCTCAAGCACCCCAATAACTTTGTAAGGAAATGCCCATGAGTGTACACGTTAGGTCTATCTATAATAAAATGACCATGCCCGATCGAATTAAAGTAATTGCAGTGCGTCTAGCGGAGAATTTAAAAAGCTGGGATAGTTCAACTTTATAAATTATTGTTATCCCAACTTTATAAATCATCCACTAGAGGTGCTGCAATCACTTTTATTCTATGGTTTTTATTTGATGGCTGGTTTGCTTAAGTATTTGCCTAGGATACCTTGTATATCAAACTGATGGTTTGAATTCAAAACAATTTATTTCTAAAATAAATATTCATAATTCTATTCATATTTCATTGAAAAAAGGCCCTAAATTGGTATTAAAAACATCTGACCATCAGCTTTCTCTGCCATTAGCTTTGCCAGAATTTATAGCTATAAAATTAAAATTTCGAAAACATCGTTTGCTGCAAATTTTCGAAGGAAATTTAACTACATATGAAATTAATTTTCAATAAATATAATTTTTATTAGAAGCATGTATAAAGAAGCAATTTATTGTTTTAGAGATATAATTAACTTAAAAACAACAATGTGTGTTAGTGCATTTGGCAAAAGTTTTCAATTTCATCACACTTTTCATAATTTTAAAAAAAATTAAAATTTAATCTGAAATTTTCATTATAAATACTTAAATTTTATAATTTTCCGTGTAATATTTTTAACATTAAATAAAAATATCTGCAATATGAGGTTTCACTGCAATGTATGAGGCTTCACTATACATATGAGGCTTTTATAAGGTAAATATAATACTACATAAAATGCAAACTAATTATATTCTTTTTGAAAAGATTTTTTAAATAAAAAAATAGGCGGTACATCCAATCCGATGGAGACGAAATGGTTTTGCGTGAATAGCATTTTGTAAAATAAAACTCAACTTTTATAATATCGGAAAAAAAAAAAGCTCGATACAAATTCTGTTTATATACATTTATAGGGCTTTCAAAGAGCTACAAATTTTTGCTTATTGTTTACAGCTATCACTTTTATTTTTAAGATATAAGTGTATTTCAAACATGAAAAACGTAAAATTTTCATACTTTTTCAACTTGACAAAAGGATTACTTGAAAATTATAAGAGCTCTTTTTTTTTTAATAAATATAGATTTAAGGACTAAATTTCCTTATACATATTTTTTTCGCCTGCTATTTATATCTATGTTTTATGGTTTCGAATATATTTCGAATGAAAGTATGAAAAATGAAACAAAAAACTCGTTCGGACAAATACTTTTTGAAGTTTTTTCGAAAAAATAGAGCTCGATGCAAAATTCAAGTATATATACATTTGTCGAGCTTTCAAAGAGTCACAAATTCTTCCTTATTATTCAAAGTTAGTTCGTTTAGTTTTTGAAGTTTTTGAGATATAAGCATTACAAATTTAAAAAATGAAAAATTTTCAATCTTCTTCAACTTGACAAGAAGATTATTCGAAAACTAAATGAGCTTTTTATACTAATAATTATAAAGTCTAATATTAAATTTTCTAGTACAGATTTTTGTCATTTATTATTTATATCTATTTTTTAAAGTTTACTATATATTTCGAGTGAAAGTTAGAAAAATGAAAAAAAAAAAACGCTCCCTCGGAGAGCTACTTTTTAAAGTTTTTTCAAAAACAAAATTCAAAATATTAAAATATTATAAGTATTTTTATATATTCATAATCTGAATCCTATTACTGACAAAACAAAAAAAAATTATGTAAATTTTTATCTCGTAGTTTCGGGGGTATAAGCGTGTTTACATTTTTCACAACGCTCCGTTTTTCCGCCAGAGAAACTCCATGACATTAACTTTCCATTATTAACTTTATCTCCATTATTAACTTTCAGTGAATACAAATTTTCCCGTGATTTTTCACGGGTATACTCATACTAACAAAATAATAATAATCTCTTCTTATTCTCGTAAATAATAATAAAAAAAAATGATAAATACGTAGATATATTTTAATGAAAGCACAAATTATGAAAAACTATCAAATTCTAACTGGGTAATGTATAAGTAGACCAATTTGCAAACCATATTCACAGCTGCGCATGCAAAGCAGAAATTTCATGCGTATAAATTATAGAAAGTTGTATTTTTTGAGGTCGCGGGCCAAACCGCTTTTCCTTTCATTTGGGTCGAGCCTGGAAATTTGGAACTGCATTTTGACGCCCGTGCATGACATCCATCTTGATCTACTTACATGGAGTTCTTGTTCTTGTTTGTTTCACACTCCATTATCCAGCTCTACTTTCTAATTCCGAGCCTGGGGAAAACAACTCAACTCGACTGGGAAGGGATTCGCTTACAATTATCTGCATTCATATCGAATTTCTGTGTGGTTTCTTTCATATATACACTTCCGATACTTATGTCTAGTCATACAATAGTATAGAGAAAGCACTGTTTTCTCGAAGCATTTCGAGATTTTGACTGATAAGCGCATTTTATTTTAAAGACCTCCAGGACACCTTCCAAACCCTCTTGGAAATACACCGCCCATCTGCGTGCACAAATATCAATCACTCTCAAACTGAAAAAATGTGATGTGGGCAGCACATGACTTTCCCTGCAGACATAAATTCATTTTCTCTTTCTTTAATAATTCATTAATTGCTTAAATGCACAAAATAACATCCATAATTATTTTTAATTACGCAGAATTTACTCCTTTAATACAATTTTCGTTTTCATTTTGGTAATTGGATTTATTTTCAAAGGTGGCGTAGCGAAAATGCGAAGAAACTAAAATATCTCGAGGACGGTTCGCCTTAGACCAATGAGGTTAGTCTTATTCTTTTCATCGTCAAAAATTGCGTATAAAACAAACATTTAATTGTTATATTTAAGCGTACGCATCTGTGTATTTTAGAATTTGACGATTTTTGCGGACCATTTCGTAAAAAAGGCAGGGTTTTTTTTCCGAATTGTACCAAAATCTAATGAGCATCAGGTTAACCAACAAAAGATTTTTATCTACCAAATTTTGTGAAATTTGGTCTATTAGTTTTTTTATCTAGAGTGGATACAGACAATTTTTGCGAGCCATTTCGCAAAAAAAGACAGGTTTTTTTTATCCCGAATTGTACCAAAATCTAATCAGCACCAAGACCCCCCCCCCCCCAGTGACTTATCTATAAAATTTTATGAAATTCGGTCAATTAGTTTCTGAGTTAGAGTGGATACGAAGTTTGCATAAACAGACACACACACACACAGACGTCAAGCTAAAAATTGTTCCTTTTCGTATTCTAGAGGTCTCAAAACGTGTAGATCCGTCGAAAAATCGATTTTTGATTTTTGACATGATTTCAATACTTTCCCTATACATTACCATACATTGCACAGAAAGTAAAAAGTGACTTTAATGGGCAAAAAAATAAGAGCAGTTTTTCTTGTTCGAAACTTGTGATGGTTAACTCAATTCAATCGGCTGCGGAGGCTTTTGGGCCCGGGAAGCATAAACAGTTCATGTAAAAAAAAAATCAATAACCTGTAAAATAAGGATCAGTAGAAAGTCCGCGCATTTGCAGCACTGGGGACCGAAAATTATGTCGGCGACTCTTCCCGCTACTATTTAAACAGCTGATATTATTATTTCCTCTCTCTTGTGAGTGCCAACTGTATATTTACTCCGGAGAAAGAACGATATCTGTCAAAAGAAGAAGTTGAGTTTTTACAGACTAAACAGGTGAACTTTAGCTCATATGGAGTGAAATACACTCTTTTGAAATGAGAGTGTGTGCGTATGTGTGTGTGTATGTCTGTTATATGTAGCCAAGATAGCTCAAAATCAAATGCACCTATCGATATCAGATTTTATGGGTAGATGCATTGTGTGAAAATATGCAATTAGAGAACATTTTTAGTAATTTTCATGATTTAGAGCTCGAATTGTACTCGAATATAAAGTACTTGAATATATCGTGTTTAAAACTCGAATGTAAAGATTTTCTTTTCATTAATTTCTATGGAAATTTATAATTCTCAGAACAATTATTATATTCTACAGAGTGAATCAAAATGACGTACGCGACACTTTAAGGAATATATTTAAGCAAAAGAATACACTTAAGCAAAAAGAATACACTTAAATCTAAAATAATACACTTAAGCAAAAATAATACACTTAAGCAAAAATAATGCATTTAAAAGCAAAAGGAATATACTTAAGCAGAAAAAATACACTTAAGCAAAAGAATACACTTAAGCAAAAAGAATGCACTTGAAAGCAAAAGGAATATACTTAAGCAGAAAGAATACACTTAAGCAAAAATAATACACTTAAGCAAAAGGAATGCACTTAAAAGCAAAAGGAATATACTTAAGCAGAAAGAATACACTTAAGCAAAAGAATACACTTAAGCAAAAAGAATGCACTTAAAAGCAAAAGGAATATACTTAAGCAGAAAGAATGCACTTAAGCAAAAATAATACACTTAAGCAAAAAGAATGCACTTAAAAGCAAAAGGAATATACTTAAGCAGAAAGAATACACTTAAGCAAAAGAATACACTTAAGCAAAAAGAATGCACTTAAAAGCAAAAGGAATATACTTAAGCAGAAGGAATACACTTAAGCAAAAAGAATGCACTTAAAAGCAAAAGGAATATACTTAAGCAGAAAGAATACACTTAAGCAAAAGAATACACTTAAGCAAAAAGAATGCACTTAAAAGCAAAAGGAATATACTTAAGCAGAAAGAATACACTTAAGCAAAAAGGATACACTTAAGTAAAAGGAAACAATGGAATGTTTGGAGTCTCAACGATCTTTCACTATAATATTTATAAACCTGCCAATGAAAACTAAACTGCGTTGATTTACATGACATTTTGAATGACGTATATATTTTATCTATGCTTGAATGCCATGTACATTATACTGAAGAGCATTTCATGAAACATGCCATCAAAATTACAAACTTCTGGTTCAAACCGTAGCAATTTATATGTGATATGTCTAAGAAACAATGCCAATGTGTAATTGCAATGTTAAATAATAATAATGGGTGTTTTGTTTTACAACACTGACATCTCAATTTTTCGGGCCATTGTCAAGCTATCTACGTGTGTCACCAAGATACCTTCCTTATCACCAAATCCTCCTAAGCTTTTTTAAAAGTTTCAATTTTATAGAGATCATAATACTATAATGACCCAGGTATATCTGTCTCTCTGACCTAAACACACAACGAAAAACTGGCGACATTTTTAATGTCGCCAAATTGACGAAATTGTCACCAAATTGATTAAACGATGCTAAATAAACGAAAATGACGCCAAATTAATAACATTCAAATTCAGAACATAAGTAGAATATTGATTTTACATTTTAGGAATGAATTGGAACTTTAAAAAAATTAATAAACGTTAGTATAATAATTATGTTTCAGTAGAGTCTGTTTGTCTGTTCGTGTATCCCACCTGGCGACAAATTTGGCGATTTTCATAACAAACCTGGTGACTTTTGGAAATTTTCTCAAAATTGACAAAACATGGTCAGATTATCAAAAATTCAATAACTCAGAAAAAATCCACACTTTTAATTAAAATTAATTTCTTTAATAATCCCTGTTGCTTTAAGGAAATTATTAATTTAATATTCTTAATTCAAAATATTGTGAGTTTAACTGTTCGTAGGACAGCTACTTTTTGATAGGTGATATAGGGGAGGAAAAATTAATTGCTTTATGTTGGGAAATGGTTATACCATGCATGTTTTGAGCGTAAAAGAAATAGTAATATTGAATGAGAGATGTGTTTGGCTCGTATGTGTCTGAATATTAAGAGAGCAAGTGCTGCACGCAGGCAGATGGAAGGAAATCTTTTGCAATTTTATAAATGGTGAATGGGCAGTAATCTTTTGCAACTTTACACCGTCTTACGGACTTACTCTTCTAGTGATTATCATGATGTTTGTCAGATATTTCATTCAACAGCAAAACTAAATGCTTTAAAATTACCGCGAAATTATCTTACATTATCTCCTACCTTATTTTAAATTAAAGAAAAAATTCGTGCCATTATGAAACATTAAAGTTTTAATCTGAAGCTTTTTTCTTACCCTGAAGGGGTACTTGTACAACCTTTAAAAAACACTGATTGTATCCATAGAGGTAAAGGTAAGGCGCTAAAATTCCATATTGATAAAATGCCAATATCGTTTGACACAATAATTCAGGTGGCGCTGCGATAAGATAAGCGCTCCTGCATTGTACGTATTTCTATGATGACAGGCTTCAAATATTTATTTAAACTGTTAACTTTGTAGAAATAAATAAATAGCACAATACAAATTAGAACTAAAACAACGAGGAATATTCCTGCGTATTCAAAATTATTTTATATTTCAATTTATTTTTATTTCCATATATTCTGAAATCTGTCCTTCAAATGTGAAAAAATACTGATTAATTACACTGCTAATTGGGGAATATTAATTAAAAAAAATCTGATGTGGGCAACACATGACTTTCCTTATATAATGCAATGAATTTACTGTTTTTACAGTAAAAAAATAGGATTTTTTTATAACAGATACTATTGAATTTTCGTCAACTAGTCGTCATTTTCATTTATTTAGCGTTATTTTTATCCATTTGGCGAGATTTTCGTTATTTGGCAACATTAAAAAAGTCGCCAAGTTGGAGACATTTCACCGAATTCGTCGCCAAAATCTCGCCAAACGTTATGGACGAAGAAATAAGTTATTCTTACAGCAGATAAATGACTACTGGCGTTCAAATACAAAAGTATTACACAAAGTATCTTTTTCATGAATGGAATGAGCTAGGTCCACGAGAATGATGTCACCAAATTGTATTACATATGAAAAGTAAACATGTTTCTCAATAGGAATTTTTTATTTTTTATTTTATATGACTTTTTGATAATTTATTTGAAAAATGTGCAATATCTCCAGAACGGTTTATGTTAGCGTTCTGAAATTTATATCAATCGTTTTCTAATGAAAAATTACATAAGAAATGTCTATTTGCGTAACTTTATTAGTGGTTTTGATTTTTTGACGATTTTTTCAAAATTTCATTCGAAAATTTAGGGGGGTTCTGAACATTCGATTGCGTATAAAAACAATAGACTTCCAGTGTTTACGGATTGCGATTTTTGTACCAAATTTGGTTCGAATCTGTCCGTTCATTCGTCAGTTATCGTCTCCACAGACTCACTGACACACACATACACACACACACACACAGACATCACTTCAAAAATGTTTGATTCGTGATCAGGGATGCTTGAAACGTGCTCTCCCGTCGAAAACTGGATTCGAATTTTCGACCCCGTCACAATACTTTCCTTATACATTATGTATATAAGAAAAGTAATAATTAAAAATACATATACTCAATACTATGCCTTTCTATTGTGTCAAATGAAAAACAAAAGGCGCTTTACTAACACTAGCCACACCTAGATGTAATTCTCAAAGCGTTATGGCATTTTCAAGCGTTTCATCCAAAAGATTTTTATCTATTTCTCTCGAACTCCATGTTTGTATCACTACATATCCAGTTAATCAACAAGCTTCTTCTTCACAAAACAAATGCTCTTTAAATTCACTCTATCCGTGAGTTGTTTCTGTAACAGGCTAATCACGCCAGGGGATGATTGCAAAAGTAATAAACGTCTAAAGTGGAATTCAAACCCACGCCTCGGAGAGACAGGTTTTGAAAGACTACACCTGGGCATTTGAGCCTCGAGTTTTAAAGTAACACGGTGGAAAAAAGAGGGTGTGAAATAAAGCTGTCAGAAGTGTGACGCAAACAAATACTTATAGATATGGCAACGTGAATGCTAGTTTAGGTTATTGTCTGCATGAAATGAAAATATCGTCTGTTTAAAGTGAAAAATTGAAAAGAAAGCGAGAAGAATGTTGCCATAATATTTAGTAGTGTGTGATATATATTTTCATTTGGTTTTTTAACCAGCTGTGCCGCTACTTTTCCAGAGAAGGCTTGAAGCATGGAGTTGGAAAGAAGGAGATAAAACTCCTATGGATGAAACGCTTGAAAATGCCATAATGCTTTGCAAATTATATCTAGGTGCTGTTAGTGACAGTAAAGTAGCTGCTGTTGTTAGTTGACACGACAGAAAGCCGTAGTTTTTAGTATATGTAATTTTGATTATTTTTAAATTAAGGGTTCCCTAATTATGAGTATAATTAACCAGTATTTTTTCATAGTTGTAGGATAGAGTATAGAATATGTGGAGATAAAATTAAATTGAAAGGTAAAATAATTTTGAATGCGTAAGACTATTCTTTATTGTTTCAATTCAACTTTGCATTATTCTAATAATTTATTTTTACAAAATTGACAGTTTAAATAAATATTTTAGACCATTCGCCATAGAAATGTATGTAATGCAGGACTGCTTATCTTATCCCAGCGCCATCTGAATTATTTTCTCAAACGATATTGGCGTTTTCTTAATAGGAAATTTTAACTCCTTACTTTTACCTCCATGGCTTGAAGAGTGCATTGAGTTTAAGTTTAAAAGTGGTGCATCATGAGCATGTTAAGCACAAATTGTACATATTTGTTTTTATTGGCTATATTGAAGTCAACAATAATTGGTTACTTATCACATGGAGGAGAAGGAGTGGTGTTAAAACGTCATGTTGGGAAAACGCTAAAATCGGTTAAGACACTAATTGATGTGGTGCTGGTGTAAGATTAGTCATACTGCATTATTTGCATTTCTGTGGCTAAAGGTTCATATCGAATTAAATAATATTTATTCAAACTGTTAATTTTCACGAAAAAAGTAACAATGCAATGCAAATGACGTTTCAAACAAAATAGAATATTCCTACATATTCAAATTTATTTTATTTTTCAATTTATTTTTGTCGCCATATATTCTGCATTTTGTTCTACAACCAGAAAAAAATACTTATTACTTCTACTTATAATGTTTAAATAATCGAAAATGCATTTACTAAACGCTTTGCTATCGCGTCAAATCGGAACAGTTGACTAAAAAATATGCAATCAAATATTGGACTTATTTTGGAATGTAGATAATTACTTAAATAGCATAGTAATTAAAAACTGTTAGAAAGTAAAATTGGACATAGATATTTTAAGCGAAATAGACAATGAAGATTATTGGTTATATCCTACAATTACATTACTTCTAAGCAAAACAGCTTAAGTTTGTATGAAAAAGAAGGCAATTTTCCAGTATTTCGCAACGACTTTAAATAAATATAAAATGCATTAATGTGAAAATGTTGTAGTGCATATGAAAGAATTTTAATGTTTATCAAGATTTCTTCAGTAATACAAGTAACGTTACTAAGTAATCAAATAATTTTTACCCAAAACGTCCTACAGCTAAGCCATTTTCGCCCACGTACAAAATGACCGGTGATCACTGAATGTTATGTGACACCTACATACACACTTGATAAAAGTTCTAAATATCAAAAACAATTTCAAATTGAAGTATAAAAATGGCACTGTCAATATGGAAATTAAGGTATTTCAATTTAAAGTCGTAGCAGACGATTTTTTTATTATATTTTATCTATGAATTTATTTACAGGCAATCAAAACTATATTTCATTTCCGATCACTGTATGTGGCCTCATTTTCAACTTTTTTAGACATTTTAAGTTAAAAATTATAATTATTGATTAATATTATTGATTAATAATATTAATAATAATAATCAATAATAATAATTATTATTATTATTGATTAATAATAGCACTATGCTTCAATAATTCAGAAGATTTTAGTATTTGAATGGTAACTCTGTTACCATAGATGCCATAATAGAATCAAAAACTATAAATAAATTCATTGATAAAATATAATAAAAAAGTCTGCTGTAACTAAAAATTAAGAACGGTAGACTGTGCACCAACAAAGCTAATTTTAAAAATAAATTACGATTTTTTTTCTACTTATGGCATAAATCAAATTTTGTGTGTCTAGCACTTCTTGGGTTATAGCTGAAGGAATGTCAGAACAAAAAATTTCTCGATTTATAAATTTTTTGAAGAAAATTCCAAGATTTTAGATTTTTCTCGTTATTATTTTAAAAAGATAAACGTCTCAGTAGCTCAATGGATAGAACGCAGTAGACTGACTTATCAGCCAGAGATCGTGATTCCAAGAGTTATTTTTAAATATTATTAATAAATAATGTTCATGTTTTGATATACTATATACGTTTTAAGATCTAAAAAAATTTCAGATATTTTAATTATCCCCGTTACTGTCTGCGTGCTAGGAAAATGATTACTCATGATTACACATATGTATAGCTATGAAATAATATATGTAATTATATTAAAACTAGACTAATTATAATTTGCATGTTGACATTCTCATCAGAACAAAAATTTTAGTTTCAATTTTTTTTTTAATTACAAAAATCATCTGCTTATGCACTACAATAACTACGAAACCACATCAATAAAATAATAATAAGAAAACGTTTACTGCTTGCTCCTATTTATTATAAAACTTCCGCAAGCGTAATCATCGAATAACAAGTAGTAAAAATATTGCCAGTCATTGTGTTTAATAATCTAAATCTCACTTTGCCTTTAAAACTGTTTTCCTTGCAATAGATGTCATTCATAGGGGGAAATGAATAGTAAAAACATTACCCATCGTCGTGTTCAATAGTTTAAACCTTACTCTACCTTTAAAACTGTTTTTCTTGCAATGGATGTCATTCATAGGGGAAAATAAATAGTAAAAACATTGCCCATCATCGTGTTCAATAGTTTAAACCTCACTCTGCCTTTAAAACTGTTTTCCTTGCAATGGATGTCATTCATAGGGAAAAATAAATAGTAAAAACATTGCCCGTCATCGTCTTCAATAGTTTAAAACTTACTCTGCCTTTGAAACTGTTTTCCTTGCAATGGATGCCATTCGTAGGGGAAAATAAATAGTAAAAACATTGCCCGTCATCATGTTCAATAATTTAAACCTTATTCTGCCTTTAAAACTGTTTTCCTTGCAATGGATGTCATTCATAGGGAAAAATAAATAGTAAAAACATTGCCCGTCATCATGTTCAATAATTTAAACCTTACTCTGCCTTTAAAACTGTTTTCCTTGCAATGGATGCCATTCATAGGGGAAAATAAATAGTAAAAGCATTGCCCGTCATCGTATTCAATAGTTTAAACCTTACTCTACCTTTTAAATTGTTTTCCTTGCAATGGATGTCATTCGTAGGGGAAAATAAATAGTAAAAACTTTGCCCGTCATCGTGTTCAATAGTTTAAACCCTACTCTGCTTTTAAAACTGTTTTCCTTACAATGGATGTCATTCATAGGGAAAAATAAATAGCAAAAACATTGCCCGTCATCGTGTTGTTGTTGTTGAGACCCAGACCGTCCGACCTACCAGAAAGGTGTAAGGTAACTGTAGCCCGTCATCGTGTGTAATAGTTTAAACCTTACTCTGCCTTTAAAACTGTTTTCCTTGCAATGGATGTCATTTATAGGAGAAAATAAATAGTAAAAACATTGCCCGTCATCGTGTTCAATAGTTTAAATCTTACTCTGCCTTTAAAACTGTTTTCCTTGCAATGTATGTCTTCATAGGGGAAAAAAATTGTAAAAACATTGCCCATCATCGTGTTCAATAGTTTAAACCTTACTTAAAAAGAAAACTGAAGCAAATTCAGTGCAATTTCAAAAAATTATGCGTGTTATTTTGTGCAATTAAACTCAATTTATTGAATGATTAAAAAATAAAGATAAAATGAATTTGACTTCATAGAGAAAGTTATGCGCTGCCCATATCAGATTTTTAAATGATGTGTTGAATAAAATAGCAGCGCGCCCCCATTTATGAAAAAATTACCACTTTCTTTTGTACTACATTAGACTCTATTAAAATCCTTGATATCTGTAGATACGTAAGCCTTAACACAATTCATTTAAATTTATTTAAAATATTTATACATTTTAATGTATTTAAATTACAATATTTAAAATGAATAGAACTCCGATAATAATCTTCCACCTATACACGTATCCGTTTCTGAAAATTTGAAGACGTTCATTAATGAAAATTTTATTTGTAAACGTCATTTGGCTTTCAATTGTTTTCTCTGTAAGCTTTTGCTGAATTCGTCCTTTTGAACTAACTCCTTTGCAAAGACAAAAAATTTGACGAAAACAAAGATAGATTGGCAAAATAAAAATATGATGTGGGCAACACATGACTTTCCTTATATAATGCAATGAATTTACTACTTTTACATCTAAAAAAAACGGTATTCTTATAGTAGATACTTATATTTCCATGATATTGAATTTTCATCAATTAGTCGTCATTTTTATCAATTTGGTGAGATTTTTGTTAATTTGGCAACAATTAAAAATGTCGCCAAGTCGGCGACATTCAGCCAAATTCGTCGCCAAAATCTCGCCAAGCGTTATGGACGAAGAAATAAGTTATTCTTACAGCAGATAAATGACTATTGGCGCTCAAATACAAAAGTATTACTCAAAGTATCTTTTTTCACGAATGGAACGAGCTAGATCCACGAGAATGATGTCACCCAATTTATCGCATGGTATTACATATGAAAAGTGAACATGTTTCTCAATAGGAAATACTTTTATTTTTTATTTTATATAACTTTTTGATAATTTTTTTGAAAAATGTGCAATATCTCGAGAACGGTTCGTGTTAGCAGTCTAAAATTTATGCTAATCGTTTTCTGATGAAAAATTACATAAGAAATGTCTATTTGCGTAACTTTATTAGCGGTTTTGATTTTGTGACGATTTTTTCAAAATTTCATTCGAAAATTTAGGGGGGTTCTGGACATTCGATTGCGTATAAAAATAATAGGCTTCCAGTGTTTACGGATTGTGATTTTTGTACCAAATTTCATTCGAATCGGTCCATTCGGTCGTCAGTTATCGTCTCCACAGACTCACTGACACACACACACACACACACAGACAGACATCACTTTAAAAATGTTTGATTCGTGATCAGGGATGCTTGAAACGTGCTCTCCAGTCGAAAACTCGAATTCGAATTTTCGACCCCATCACAATACTTTCCTTATACATTATATATATAAGGAAAGTAAAAAGTTGGTTTCCAATATAAAAAGTAAATTACCGAAATAAAGGTACATTTTCCTATGAAGTTATTTTGAACGTATTTTTACTTTATGTAACACGTGGTTTTTATCAAATTTCAGATTTTGGCGGAAATATACATATCGAATATATTCGAAATTTTGTTTCACCTCTATATGTATGTATATGTATATGAGATGCGGGCTCAAAATTCAAGAAAGAATGCAAGTACACTGTAGAACATTCTGCAGCCTTTGCTCATTTTTTTTTCAGCTACTTTGCTGATAATTTCGGCAAACTATCCGGAAAACCACAATTACAGGTCTTCATGACAATTCTAGCTTAATTTCTGAAATATTCAGCTAATTATCTACTACCGAAACTTTATTTTTATGTAGTGTTCATTATACTTAGCAAGTATGAAAAGCTAGATAAACAAAAGGTAATAAAGTAATACGATGCAAAATACATTTGATTGATTACGCAAATGCAGTTTATAAATAAAATGATTTCAATAATAGAAATATTATATGAAATACCAATGATAGATCAGAGACAAGTTGTAACTCATATAACCGTAACTTATTAAAATATAAGATAACTTCGTAAAAAGATGTAAAAAATAAGAGATTCAAGAGGAGAATAAAAAGCATATACAGTCATCAAGCTATAATATAGAATCTACAAATATCAATAATAAGATTTCAAAATTGAAAAACAGAAAATGACCAAACATTAAAGCCAAACACAAGCACTAGGCTTAAAAATGAATTCATTTTGAACATATTATTCTTCAGGGTCTAGTATCTATTCAAATTGACCAGAAAAAGCTTGTTTCTGAAGACGGAGACAGATAACATCAATAAACTTTGGCCCAGTAGACGGAGTTTATAGATATTATCTTTTTTATTATAGATATTTATACATATATATATAATATATATATATATATATCAGTAGTTTATGCATAGTTTTCGATTAAAATCTTTCATTTTATATATATATATAAATATATATGTGGAAATATATATATATATATATATATATATATATATATATATATATCAGTAGTTTATGCATAGTTTTCGATTAAAATCTTTCATTTTATATATATATATAAATATATATGTGGAAATATATATATATATATATATATATATATATATATGTGGAAATATATATATATATATATATATATATATATATATATGTATAACTATATATGTGGAAATTTATATATATATATTATCATAGAACAAAATTATTCGAAATTTAAGATTTACTAAATTTAAGATAACATTATCCTCTAAGACGAAATAATGATTATTGCCGTTAAAATGAATAGTACTAAAAATCTACTACACTTTTGCAGGGAATTATTACTTACTTCAGAAAACTACATTTTAATTAAGTACAATAAATAGAAAGTTAGCCCCAGAATTAACAAAATAATTATATTAGATATTGCACGGCATTGCAAAGTATCACGCCATACGAATTTCAAATAGAAATTCACCTGAGTTAGTTGAAATTGAATTGCATAAATAACAGTTAAAAATTTCAGAAATTGCACTTTCAAAATATTTGAACACTTCCAGCCAAAGAGAAACCAAAATTGCTAACGTCATTTTTACGATACCTTGAGACACCTGTTAAAAAAGCTTTTCTTTCAACATCTTAAAACTTTGTTTTTTCTGAACTCGACTTATAATAATTATCAGAAATGCATTATCAATTAACAAATAAGAATATTGCCTGGAAAAGGTCAATATCTCCAAATTTAAAGAAAAACTATTTGATCATCGCAGGAATCGATTAGCGCCATTTTTTCTCCCCAGGGTCTAAATCAAGAAGCAAAAGAAACGCCAAAATCGAACAAGAAAATCTTGAGCAACCTTTCACTATTGCGTCAAGGTTTCAAGACATCTTCGAATTCACGGCCTTAGTGGAGTTCAATGACCTTGAATGCAAACAGCCATTCCGTTACGTATTTCCCATCCACTGGTTCTGCCTGCGCGCCGCCATGTTGTAACCATCGGAATGCTGCCAAAAGCAGATTGAGAAATTCTTGCGTCAGAAGCGTAGAATTATTTGAAATTCTGCCGTGAATGATTTTTTTTCTTCGATTCTTGAGATCGAAATTTTCACCAAAAGCGAAGAAATTAAATTCAGGCATCAAATATCAGATCGACTGCATATTAGATCGACCAATATTAGATCGACATCCAATATTAGATCGATATAAATTTAATTCCACAAGTATGACATGATGTCTCCCTGGATTACGATCCTTCAGGGGTTTTCTACTTTCTATATTATCGTATAGAAAAAGTATTATTTTCCCAAAAATTTCTAAATTCGAGATTTTGATGGATAAGCACTTTTAAAATCTCCTGAATCAATTTCAAACACCTTTGAAAATATATTCATCTGTATGTGTGTGTGTGTGTGTGCATGTGTGATGTATGGACATGATAACTCAAAAACGAAAACTACTTTTAAATTTTATATGTAGATACATTATGTGAAAGACTAAAATTAGATGTCATTTTGATTAATTCTCAGGATTGGAATTCGAATACTAGTTCAAATTTTAATATTTTTTTAGTGTTATTTTCTATAGAAAGCAATATTAATTTCCGAAACAATGTTGGTAGTTTATTGTATGTGGGGGGGGGGGGGATGGTAATTTGAACAACACTATGGATGTTAATACTATTAAAATAGTTAATATTAACACATATTAGCCAATTTATCGGCACCACTAAGCTGTTGCCAACTTGAAAAATGAAACTTTTAAAGAATTTTTACGAAATATTTTGAAAGAATCGCGTACAAAATCTGGAAAAGATCCATTAAAAATAGGAGCAATATTAAAAAACTTAACAAAATGTTGAAATTTCAAAATGAACAGGAAACGATCTCACAGGGCTTCAGTAGCGTCAAAAATTAAAACGAAGTATAATAATTCGTAGCATGAAATTGTGGCAACATAAAAAAAAATAAGCACTTTCTTTAAACAATAGCATGAGAAAGTAGTAATAAAAAAAAATGCTACTGAACAGTTTCTCTTGCAACACCGTTCTTGCATGCACAGAACACGCTTTAAAAAAAAAAAAAAAGTAATTTCCTTGAAATAAAAAATAGAAAAGATGTTTTTCAGACGATTGTTCGCTTCCCTATAAAAATAAAACGCTAAAAACTTTATCTCTAAGTGCTCTCTAACAGACAAGAACTTCCTCTGTTTCTTCATTAAAAGACCCCCATGTCTGGGCCCCATGGCAACTGCACAGCTAGCTCCCTTAAAGAGGCCCCCAGTCTGACAACTTTTTAAAAAATCACCGCACGTCTTAAAAGAAATGAGCGCTCTTCCTATGATATGCCTACTCACTTGAATCCGAAGAAACGAAAAAAGAAAACGGCAGAAACGTCTTGGAGTTCATTGACCCCTAGAAAGCTACACCCCGGCAACAAGTGGGGAGGAAGCCTTTGCGGACACCCACCCTACGGGTGAAAGAGAGGTGAGAATGGAAATTCAAACGATCCCAGTCAATGGAAGATACATTTTCAATAAATATTAAGAAAACGTAAATTAATTCGCTCATACTGTTTAAATAAAAATAATTGCAAAGGAAATATCTCGTTAGTAAGACAGCATGAAACAAATATTTAAAGGTATCAACCGGTCTCGGTGTAAAAAAAAAAAACGACTCCTTCAGGATAAAAGTGACAGCGCAATAACTCCAGCAAAAGCATAATGAAATTTTTGTCCTCCAGACCAGTTCATGTATAATATAATGAATTAACTGCAACATTTAGCTGAGAAACAAGATTATTATAAAAATAATTTCAAAGATCCTGGAACGTTATCTTAAGCTCGATCTTTCAAAGGAAAACTTTCGCCAGGGTACTTTTTCTGTTGTTGTTGTTTCTGAAACCCTTGAAACTTTTGCTTATAATTTTTAGGTATTTTAGTTACGAAACTTTGTCTTTACGATTATTTACGCACCAGGTCTCAATATACAGGTCTCAATATATGGGATAATATTTAAAACATTCTTGAAATCACGCTCCCAGTGCTCCGACCAGAAACGTTGGACCGGTTTCGCGCTTTTTGAGTCTCTTCTGAACCGGATATCCAATAAATGCGCTGTTGAAATTGCGGACAGCAAGTTCCCTTGACATCTGTGCAGTAATTTGCTTTTCGATGAAGTGCGTGGGCAAGTGCGAAATGGATTCACTACGCTACATTGAGAGCATGATTCTGAATTCTGGGAACGACAGCTTTCATCGGATTTTGTGACTTGTGTTCGATGTTTATTATCAAGGATATCTAGTGATCAAAATTAAACCTCACACAATGATCCGCTGTCTTTCCGAAAGAGTTCAAAATGTGTTCAGAAGATCTTGAAATGTGTTTTTGAGTCAAAATCTCGAATTCGAAAACTTTCTGAGAAACAATACTTTCTCTGAACCGCCAGTAGGAGAAAATGGATAGGAAAAAACGATACCTTATCGAAAAAGTGCTGTTGAACTCGCTCTACCACTATGTGTTAAATATATATATATATATATATATATATATATATATATATGAAAATATGCTAAAATAGAAGATCAATAAACCTCATCCATTGCACAAAACGTATCACAACTCGAAAACTTTCTTTGACGTCATAGCCTCGGGCTCAGATCGACATCGAGATAGTTCCAAAACCGGAGAAGATTCCAAACCAACTGATACTCGTACATTTTTTTTTTCTTTTTTTTGTGTAAATTATTTCCTAAGCATTTATTTTTTTTTCTTTTACAAGCAGCGTGGATGCATTCGCTTGTGAACAAAAATCGATGAAACAAAGGAATTGTTTTTAGACAAGGTCCAAACAACCATGCTGCTAAAGGGGGGGGGGGAGAACTTTGTAAAGAACGTTGCTGCACTAACCAGGAATCGAATCACGGATCTTTGTATTGACCAGCCGATGCTACGTTGAGTTACTGGGCGTAATTTAAGCTCTTACTGTCGAAGTGTACTCTCCACCCCCTAATGTCAGATTAGCGTGCAACTGACGATGTGACAGACCACCTCTTGCTATTTTTACGACAGGTTAGCCTCCTGATGTTATTTTTGTCCAGTATAGCTTCCTGCGTGGTCATTGTCCCCCCAATTTGAAAAACAACGCCCAATATCCCAGAGTCCAGTGTAGGGTCACCTTCAGACCCCCTACGTCAAAATTAAATCCACCTCTAACTGTATTTGCAATAAATTTGGTGACGTTGATCATTACATTTTCGATTGTCCTTTTTCTAAAAGTTTTCATCTCTGCAAACCCTCCCCCTCTAATAAACCTATTTGGTTCTCCAAAGTTCGTTCAAATCCCTCTTCAGTAGATAAAATTAAAAATTGTATTCTTGTTGCCATGAAAATTTCTAATAAAGTGACCTAAGCTTATGAGTAGATTCTGCTCTCAATTAATTTTGATCAATGAATCCCTTTATTTCATTCTTAATAACTTATATGAACTTATTGTGTTCCCTCCATATTTTCTGTTTATATAAAAAAAAAAGCTATGTTAACTGTTCTTATTTTTTCGGTTCTTTCTTTTTCTTTTGACCCTTTTTATTTGTATTTTTTCTAATTTTTCTTTTCTAAATTTTATTCTAAATTTCTGTTTTTGTGTTTCATGTGCCTATTTTTTTTTTCCTTTGCATATATTTTCTTTTTATAAATTTTCTAAATTTTACTTTTAAAATTTTATTATTTTCTTGATTTTAATCTATTCCTCATTATGTTATTATACCTCACTCTAAATTTTATTTTTCAACGATCTTTTCATCTATATTCGCAATAACCCTTTTCCCATTTTTGAAAAATGGACGTACTTGTCAAGTTCAAATATAATGTAAAACTGTCTGTTTAATCACAATATTTTTCATCAATTGTTATCTTTTTAGATCTAAATAAATGTTCGTTTGGCGGGATGGTAGACCTTGGGTGCCTCCTGAGTGCAGGAGGTATCCTTTCCCGGCCATGCAGCTAGCTACTCTAAATCCATTATGTCAGTCGCACGGTCTTCAGACCCCCGACATCTTTGCACTAACCTACAGGGTTGATTTGTTCGGGCGCGATTGTAAAGAATCTTGCTACCTCAGCTGGAAATCGAACCAAGGATCTTCGCACTGGCCAGCCAAAGCTCTATCGTTGAGCTACTGGGGCGGAATTGCAAGCTCTTGTCATCAAAACAGACTATGCAATTTTCCGCGGGAAAATGCGCTGTAATCACGCTCGTAGTATCCAAATCTCCCTATAGCCGCCCGGTTCATTTTCCCCCCTGTTAAACTATGGGAAATTGTCCCTAACCGTGTAGTTTTTAAGATTTTATCCCACTGTTTTTTGTTCAACATAGAAACGAAAATGAGAGAGGTTAATAAGTTTTTAAAAATCGGTTAAATAGTTAGACGTATTTTTTTTTTATTATTATTATTTATTTATTGAAAAGTAATGCGTTCATTTTACAAAAATATTAGAAATAATTCTAATTATTTTATCGATTTTAAAGAAAAAATAAAATCTGATGTGGGCAACACATGACTTTCCTTATATAATGTAATGAATTTACTACTTTTACAGTTAAAAAAATAGGTTTTTCTTATAGTAGATACTTATATTCTTTCCAAGATATTGAATTTTCGACAATTAGTCGTAATTTTCATTGATTTAGCGTCATTTTTATCCATTTGGCAAGATTTTCGTCAATTTGGCAACATTTCAAAAAGTCGCCAAGTTGGCGACATTCCGCCAAAATCTCGCCAAGCGTTATGGATGAAGAAATAAGTTATTCTTACAGCAGACAAATGACTATTGGCATTCAAATACAACAGTATTACTCAAAGTATCTTTTTACATGAATGGAACGAGCTAAATCCACGAGAATGATGTCACCCAATTTATCGTATGGTATTACATATGAAAGTGAACATGTTTCTCAATAGGAAATATTTTTTTTATTTTATATGACTTTTTGATAATTTTTTTTTAAAATGTTCAATATCTCGAGAACGGTTTGTGTTAGCGTTCTAAAATTTATGCCAATCGTTTTCCAATGAAAAATTACATAAGAAATGTCTATTTGCGTAACTTTATTAGTGGTTTTGATTTTTTGACGATTTTTTCAAAACTTTATTCGAAAATTTAGGGGGGGTTTTGAGCATTCGATTGCGTATAAAAACAATAGGCTTCCAGTGTTTACGGATTATGATTTTTATACTAAATTTGGTTCGAATCGGTCCATTCGTTCGTCAGTTATCGTCTCCACAGACTCACTGACACACACACACACAGACATCACTTCAAAAATGTTTGATTCGTGATCAGGGATGCTTGAAACGTGCTCTCCCGTCGAAAACTCGAATTCGAATTTTCGACCCCGTCACAATACTTTCCATATACATTATGTATCTAAGGAAAGTAATAAGCATTTCTATTATCAACATCTATGCTTGGCAGAAGAACAAAAAACAGCGGAGAAAAAGTATAAAAACTAAAAGAACTAGATATTAGGGACGATTTTCTATAGGTCAACATGGCGAAAATGAAACAAGCGTCTAGAGGGATTGTCGATTTCCGGTTAGGGGGATTGTCGATTTCCGTCATATGACTTCTTTACATTGGTGCCCGAGAAATTTAGTGAATCAATGGGGCGTCAAAAATAACAAATTTTGATTTTATGGATCCTACATGGCAAAGATTTTTCAATTCTCGTGTGAGATAACGAACAGGGTGTTTACCTGTATTTTAAAATATCAGAGGAAAAAGGAGGTTGTAAAGATCTGAAATTTCACTTAGATCTGAAATCTGAAGTAGGAAAATGTAGGGTGCACGTCAACTATTGAAGTAAAGACTATCGTCTCAGGAGCTAAATCGATGGTCGAGCTCAATAGCTAAATAGATGGTGGAGTTCAGTAGCTAAATGGATGGTGGAGCTCAGTAGCTAAATGGATGGTGGAGCTCAGTAGCTAAATAGATGGTGGAGCTCAGGTATCAGCTCAGTAGCTAAATGGATCAGTGGCTAAAAGCGCCGATTGCCATGCAGAGATTCGTGTTTTAAATTCCAGCTGAAATAGAGTTTTTTACGCGTTACGATAGACTTACATAGTTAATAAACGTTCAAAATATCAAAAACAGTTTACAATTTAATCATGAAAGTGGGACAGTTCTGTTAACATGGAAATTGCGGTATGTTAAACAATATGTCATCTCCGACCACTGTATTCGGCTTTATTTGCAAAGTTTTCAGACATTTCAATCTAAAAATCAATTATAAATGAAAAATATTTTCAAGAGTTTAAGAAGAAGAAAAACCAGCAGACAATTTCGGTATTTGAAGCGTAACGCTGTTACTAGTTGCAAATGGAATAAAAAAACTGTATAAACATCGAATTGTAAAATATAATAAATAAAACTGTCTGCAATAATTATAAATTAAAATATCTCAAAATCTGTTCATTGTAAACCAATAGAGTTAATTAAGAAAATTTAAAATATTTTTTCTGCGTATGATGGTACGTAAACAGATTTTGTGTGTTTATCCGTTCTAGAGTTATAGCTGAAAGAATGTTTGAATAAAAAGTTCGAAATTTATAATTTTTTTTATATATATAAAATTCCAAAATTTAAGATTTTTCTTACTACTTATGGATCAAGTTCCAGACATATGTAAAATTTCAAGTTTCTACTTTTAGAAGTTTGGTCTGATTTACCTCTAAGTCAGTCAGTTTCGCACAGCTATATGATATAAATAAAGCACGAAAACACGCATAACATGTCAGTATCGTCTTAAATGAAGTTCGAATCCTCGCTCTGCGACTTGACACCCCCTCCCCCCCATTTTTTTATAGTAACATAACCACAGGCCATGATGCTGGTCGATACGAAAGCAAAGTGATAAGAAAAGTCATAATTACAGGCGTTCATGGAAATCTCAGCTTCATTTCTGAAATATTCAGCTAATTATCGTCTGCCGAACCATTATTTTTGTATATATATAAATTGAAAGATTTTAATCGAAAATTATGCATAAACTACTGTATGTACAAAAAAAACCCATCTCTAGCATATCTGTTACAAATGAGTAACTATAGACCAATACTAAGGATAAAGATAGAAGGTAAATATATATATATATATATATATATATATATGTCTATTATTTTTCGTTCAAGTGTATTATTCATCCCGGTGTCCACTCGCTTTGACGAAGAGATGTGAAATGCTCTGTCGAATGTTCGCCTGCGAACGTGTAGACTCCTACGTGGTGGTTGAGCCTGTGAGTTAATATTTCTGTTTTTTATATTTCTAGTTTATAATTCACTTGGTTTTAATTATTTGCCCTTCCACTAGCCAGTAGACAGTTCCAATGCTGTCCATAGCTAAATACTACCGCTATGGTCAGAAACTGGCTATTCGTACGGTTTTAATTCGAATTGTATGGCTGTCCTAACGAGAATGCAATTTCGAACTAACCACCGTTTTTTGTGTAGTTCAGTTAATTGTTCTCCATGTCTCGGTCTTCATTCTTGAGTTATTATTGCCTTTTCTCATTTTTGCCATGTTTGCTTTTTATTTTTTATATATATTTATATATATATATATACTTTTTTTATTCTGATTTTTGTATACTCATCTTCCCCTCCCCCCTTTCCATTATAGTGATAAGTTACCTTCTATTTTTATCCTTAATCTTGGTCTATAGTTACTTATTTGCAACAGATAAGCTAGAGATGGGTTTTTTTTGTACTTACCGTAGTTTATGCATAGTTTTCGTTTAAAATATTTCAAATTTTATTTATATATATGTATATATATATATATATATATATATATATATATATATATATATATATATATATATATATATATATATATATATAATAATAATAGTTTGAAAATTCAATGATAGAATAAAGAGTTATATATATATATATATATATATATATATATATATATATCATAGCTACCAGGAACCCCTGAAATTTTCAGTAACATGCTTGCAAATGTTTTATAGTGTATGGAGTACTAATTTAATTTTTCCGAAGGAGGAGTTATCCCCCCTGCCTACACCCATGTCCTTTATTATTATTATTATAGAGCAAGGGGAATGTTTGAATGATACTTTAAATGCCATGAACATGTTTTAGGTTACCATTTGAGATACCATTCTTGGATATTTGCGAATAAACCTCCAAGTACTCGGGCATATCTGCTAGTAAACAAATAATCCCTTGCAAGACACGAAACATTCTAAATTCAAGTACATCGTTAATTATTTATATCAGAATTAGCTTTGTTTATTCATCCTTGTCATTTAAACAATGGATAAAAATACTTCATTTTAAGTCATCTTAAAATATGACAAATTGCAATCACTATTCTCCCTGAATGAAAAGAATTGTTCCGACTGGGCAAGTGTTAGATATACGCCAATTGTATCTGTTTATTAATTCCTCTACACGCTATGTTACACACTGTTGTTTAAGTAACTCTGCGACTTCTCGAACCGTGACGGTTTTAATCACTGTGACGACCACCACTGGAATGAGAATCCAGGATTTATTTATATTGCTCACGAAGACTGGAATGGGGTGTTCAGTATAAATTTCGATGCTTTGCGTCATATGTTTAGAGGACTGGAATGAGGTGTTTAATTTACATTTCGATATTATATACCATGTGCTTAGAAGGCGTTTAGTATAAATTTCGATACTGTGTGTCATATATTTAGAAGATTGGAATGAGATGTTTTAATATAAATTCCGATACTATGCATCATATATGTTGTTGTTGAGACCCAGACCGTCCGACCTACCAGAAAGGTGTAAGGTAACTGTTTGGACGGCTGGGAAGTGCCACCCAATTTTCGACCGGAACCCAGTGGGGGAGGCATCCACAGGGACCGTACCCTCCTTCCCCTACCACCAACCTCTCGGAAGGACTTACGGACCCACATGTTTAACGTGATCGTACTCCGCATGAATACGGCGGCAGTTGTGGCAGCGTGCAAATCCAGCGGCCTACCGCGCCCGAAATGTGCCAACAGCACGCGGTGTTCCCAGGTGGTCACCCACCCAAGTACTAACCGGTGTTTTCAGCACGGTACGGCCGTTGGCCCATGCATCATATATGTAGAAGATTAAATTATAAATTTTGTTATTATGTATCATATATTTAAAAGACTGAAATTAGGTGTTTAATATAAATTGAGTTTCGATGCTATGCATCATGTATTTAGAATTTTTACTTTACAGAAAATATAATTGTTTGAGACGGATTCAGCGTTATCTGCTCTCTAAGATATTTGTTGCCCCATTACACGTTGAAAGGCTATTTTCAAAGTCATTCACTTTTAAGGAAAATAATTACATATATAACTATTTATTTAAGAACTTTTAACGTAATTATTTTATGTGTTTACAATTTTTCGAACAATTGTGCCCGATTTTATTATTCAATTCCCCCAACTTGTTCGAGAGATATAGCAAAAACAAAATTCCTCAAATCTCCTAAACTGTACGAGTTCTAACCATAAGAATGACTAAACATTCTATTTAGTTCAAGTTTTTCCCATAATACATCTACACATAAAATTTGATAACTGATGTAGGTGTCTTCAGTTTTGATTACAAGTGCCCACATTACACACACACCACATCTCCAAACGTGTTCGAAATGAACTTAAGAGGTTCTAAAACGTGCTAATTCTACAAAATCTCTAATACGAAAATTTTCAGAAAAGCTTCACTTTCTCTGTACAGCACTGTGCAAAAGTAGCAATAGTTGAGGCTAACTTTTAAGCTCAACCTAACAAATAATTTTTTGTTTCCAACCTGAAACAACATTTTGCTCAATGTGAATCAACTTAAAACTGTTTCAACGGGTTTATCAAAATTTAAATAAGCAGTCAAACGCGCCAAATAAGTAATTTTTCTTTCGATCAAAACACGAAAAAATACATAGCGCAAACATATAGCAGAACATAAATATCACAAGCGCATTAAACGCAGATGTAGATAACGCGATAATAATTCCATAACGCTAAGTACCTCTTATCTAAACTCAATTCGGATTTCGCTCGCGATGTTATGCTTCAGGTGGTACGCCCTTCGGTAGGCGTTATCACCGAGAAGAAAAAGAAAGTTGTAGGAAGTTATCGCGCAAAAAAAGGGAAAGTTGAATGGGTTTAACTAAATATTCCAAATATTTTAGGAAGCTTATTAAAGTTAGTTGCTTTGCAAACGATAAACGTGGACTTAAGGCTCGGGAATCTGAATGAATATAGGGATTAAGTTGGGGTTTCTTTTAGGCATACATCATTCTGTGAAGGCCCCGTCGTCCCCCTTTAGACATTTTATGTTACCAAGCCAAATGCAAATATATATGCAATAAAGGAATATAATAATTTTTATGTAAGCACTATACGATTACGGTAATATTTTGAGGTAAAAACTTTTATAAATTCATATATTTCCTAATGTGTTTAAGTGATTGTTGCAACAGAGTAAAAAATGGTATGGGAATAATTTTTTCTACCATTTCAGCGTTTTGTTTTTTAGCGTATGTGGACCAAACCTCATATTTTTGTATATTGGTTTACAAATGGACCACCAGGATGTTTTGCCTAAGCAGATTATTTTATGAAGCGGGAACAGACATTCTTGTGCTTTTTTATATTTTTATAGGAGAATTAAATTCAATATTTTAATGAACTTTTTTAAAGCAATATGGATGTGTTTAGAATTTGCACTTATTTTAAATTACGGGCAACGTAGGGTATATCTGCTAATATAATAAATAATCCTAAAGTATTAAGATGGGATAAAGAATTGTATGCAGTATTTAAAATAAAAAAAATTGAGCATATTTAAAAGCAAACCAACTATTTTTCGAAATGGAATTATGAAATTATTCGAATGATGATAATAGGACAAAAAGATTGTAATGATGATAAGTGGACAAAAGGATTGGACTGATAATTGGACAAAATATTGGAATGATGGTAATAGAATTATGGGATGATTTGAATGATGATAATGGAATGATTCGAATAATTTGAATATAAATTAACAAACAGAAGCTGTTGAAGAGAATCTGTAAGATTGTATGAATCTGTAAACATCATCATTTCCAGAGAGATAGGACCAGGGAAAAGGCTTTCTATTTACAAACTTTTTCTAAAAAAGAAAGTAAACCGTAAAAAATAACTCTGACATTATAAATAAATACTCGTTTTATGTAATATAATGTAAAAGTAGATTCCATGTAATGTAAAAGCAAAGGGCATTATTTTTAAAATGCTTACATGCATCGTTCTTGAAATATTGCACGTTTAAAAGCAATTTTATCTAAAGCAGAAAAAATTATAAAATCTATATCATACCGTAGAGTGAGACTGACTAACTTACTAAAGGATGAATTATACTGCCCAGACTGCTAAAGGTAAAAACTTGAAACTTTGAACGCATACTTGATGTGGTGAAAAAAATCGAAAATCTTGAATTTTGTTCGAAAAGTTCATAAATCTCAGAATTTTTTGTTTCAACATTCTTCCAACTATAACTCCATGTAATGTAGATTCCATGTAATGTAAAAGCAAAAGGCATTATTTTTAAAATGCTTACATGCATCGTTCTTGAAATATAGCACGTTTAAAAGCAATTTTATCTAAAGCAGAAAAAATTATAAAATCTATATCATACCGTAGAGTGAGACTGACTGACTTACTAAACGATGAATTATATACTGCCCAGACTGCTAAAGGTAGAAACTTGAAACTTTGAACGCATACTTGATGTGGTGAAAAAAATCGAAAATCTTGAATTTTGTTTGAAAAATTCATAAATCTCAGAATTTTTTGTTTCAACATTCTTCCAACTATAACTCGAATAAAGCAGCAAAGTACACAAAATTCATTTTTATATACCATTATGCACACACAAAAAAAACACCCTAAATTTTCTTAATTAACTCTATTGGTGAGTAACGTATACCGTCCTTGCGATACTTTAATTTATAGTTATAACTGACGATATTTTTATATTTTATAATTCAAATTTTATGTAGCGTTTGGGTCACACTTCAGATACCGAAATCGTCTGCTGTCTATTTTGATCAAACTAGTGAAAATATGTTTTATTAATGGTTGAATTTTGGCATGAAATATCTGAAGATGTTAAAAATAATGTAACATACAGTGACCTGATATGAAATATTGTTTCACATACCACAATTTTCATATTAATAAAAGTATAAAATGTAAACCATTTTTATGCATTAATTTGAAGCACTTTTTGGAACTCACAACTTTTATTAAATGTATAAGTGTCCCATTGAATGACAACTAGCCATTTTGCCCGAGCGATGCGTGCGTGAAAATGACTAATATTAAATAATCTTAATATCCTGAAAAATTAAACCACTTCGTTAGAAACAAATGAAAACAAATATTTCAAGGTATCAACCGGTGTTTTAAGCAAAAATAAACTAACAAACAGCCACCCTCGTCAGGATAAACGAAACAGCAGTCATTCCAGCAAAAGTCAGTTTCTTGCCTTTGTTGGCATAAAATAAAGAATTATATTTCAAAGTGATTAAAATATAAATGTTTAATACAATTTAAATGATTGCCATAGAGCAATATCTTGAAGTATCACATTGGTAAAATATCAGCAGTACAATTTTAAATTTCTTTATAAACGAAATATTTTAAATATATTTTAAAATTTTTTAATATTTAATTTTTTCCATTCCAGCAAAGAACATGTTCTTGCTTTTGCTGGTGTAAAACAAAAAATTGTGTTTCAAAATGTTTAAAATATAAATGTTTAAAACAGTTTAAATGTTTACCATAGAGTGACATCTTGAGGTATCACATTGGTAAATATTTGCTCTTTTTTCTTTTCGAAACCTATTTTAGTCTTTTGTTTCTTGTTGACAAAGGAAATAACTAATTCCTCAATTCGTCCCTTTAAGGGAAAATTTGGTTCTAATGGAAAATTAAAATTCATCGAATGTTCCTTAGCAGTCTCTCACACACGTGTCAAATATTGAAGTTATAACTTCCCAATTCTCCCAAAGTTAGTAGCTGTTAAATATATATAATTTATTAGGTATCTTAAAATTGACTTACCGGATTTTGTCGGCGAATATGTTTTCTGCGGCATGTACTTTCTGGTCGGACTTGTGGTACTCTCTACGCCTTTCTGTTCATACAGGATTGTGACCCCTGAGTAAGGCTGATGTCCAGCACTGGTGGGCGAAAACTGTTGAGAACTGACGCTGGTTACTACGTAGCCGGATACATCATCTGTACCGCTGGTTACCACTGCAGCCGGTCTGATGTTTGTTACCACTGGTTCATACCCCGGATTATACTCTTTCTTTAAATGAAAGGAAGTAACAGGTTCGGCCATTGGCGCCAAGGGGTCAAAATAGTTTTTCTTGTCATCGAACAGAGTCATGCCGAAGTCCGTACTGGACCCTGTATCGAATCCGGAACCGAGTTCATCCAGGGAACTGATCACAGTGGAGGTGACCGGGGAAACAAAATCGTCGCCGCATTCTTCTACTTTAATGAAAACGTCCATAGTAGAGCAGAAATGTCAAAACAAAAAGAAAAATATATATCCTGTCACCGAAAAAGACCAAGCAACATTGTCTATAAAAGTTTTGGTTATATCCGCTGTCCTGAATTTCGGTATAAATGTAGTATATTCAAAAAGTTTTGTAACTTCTTCAAAAACAAACGAGGTAATTAGGAAAATACTGTAGGCACTTGTATAAGTATAAACAATCTATATAAGTAACAACTTCAGGACCGTGTAGTATATATCAACATGTAGAATATAATTGTCTGCAAAAATATAATTTATATCTTCCAGAAATATATAATTATATAAAATAGTTATTTGCACCAAGTTTGTGCATTAACACACAGAGAATGTCTCACAGAAATGTAATGGGATTTTTGTAAATAATGTAAAAAACAAATTTTTCTGTAGTTTTGAAATAAAACTCAGATAGGCCCGATGATAGATAATTTTTTCTTAACAAATTTCTTCGATGTGTAATCTGGGATGTAGTTGTTCCCCTGCATCAGCATTCAGTTTGCAATCACAGTCCACGCCCTTAGCAACGAAATGGCTAATTCATCAATTACTGTAAAATTGTTCCAAAATATAGAAATTTCCAAACAAAATATCTTTCATCAATCGAACACAGGTTTGTTTAGAACCAGTTACGAAATGTGTGACTGTCAACTTCAGAGTTCTTCAAGCAAGGTACTTTGAGCTCCCGGTGTCAAGTTCATTGACTTTTCGAAACACTGAGATGATTCCAAAGGATTGAAACGATTGTCAAGTTGTAATACTCGCAAAAATTGATTTCAAAAGCAGATTGTCATAACAAGAAATGCAGGAATTGTTGAGAATAAATATAAATTAATAAATGTAAAATTTTTGCTTTGTTTACACTTTGAATATTCTCAGTTCTCTACGCAGATTATATATATTTATTACAAATGATATATCGAGAATATCAAAAATCACTTTTTATTATTACTAATTTATTGACTAAAAAAGAATGAGAGATTGCAAATAATTTAATGAAGCTTCAAATTTTATATCGGCATCAAATCTTTGTTTAATATCAATTCAGATCACCAAAATGGGTTTGTTTAGAGTGATGTGAAAGGTTTTACTGTAACTTATTCGTCAAAAAAAATCGTACAGCACTTAAAAAGTTATTGTTGATTATAAGTTTTCAAAGTACGTTACATAGAAGTCAAGTACAGTACCTTTAGAGATGTCTTCTTCAAGGTGCTCAAATAATTTTTAATGTTTTCTTCGTGTTTTTTTTGCATTAAATCCAATGTATTAAAAAGTGCCAACTAAGCAATTCTCATGAGGACGGAAATTCAAGTTCATCCACAGCTCGTCCTAAGTTCGACATCTGCCAGGTTGGACCCGGGGTCAACGACCGAAGCAGCACTTTCCAAAATCCACAAAACACCACAGATATGCACTGGCCCCCACTTGAGCAAAAACTCGCTCAACTGCCCGAACGTCCCATTTTGCAAATTAAGCGATTTAATTGATAAAAAGCTGGAGTCGAAAAGTTCTTGACCAACCCAAACATTCACACAGGTAGTCACTCTGCTTCAGAGAGAGGGAAACGACGGGCCAACTTTCTCCGGCGAAGCTCAAGCGGCAAGTGTGGCTTCCGCTGAGCCTGTTTACCTGTTGGGTTCAACGAACCAGGTAGAACCAGGGAACCTGTTTTTTGCTTCAGGTAGTACCGAAAAACCGGTGACTTTTTTCCCATCTTTTTTTTCTTCGTACTCGCTGGACCGCTTCAAGTTTTGTACAGAACAGGTTTTCAGGGGGTACCGTTAGGCGATAATGCTCGGCAATTTGAGAAAAAGAAAGTTTGTGTTTTGTTCGATGGTTTGCGGGGTTCTTCAAAAGGATCTTGGAGCTGAGATGATGGCGGAGATCACATTGGGAGAAAGGGGGTGGGCGAGGTTCTCCGAGTTAGTTTCGATTTGAGGAATATTCGCTTTTCAAGGTCTGTTGCTTTTGGTGCCGGGAAATACGGAAGAGTTGGTTTGTAGAGAGTGAGAGTTAATTAGGTAGCGTACATTATTTCTACTACACAAACATTGTAAGGGCAATTTATTCAATGGATGTAGGCCACATTGTATCAACAGCAACGTCTGAAAAGTTTTCGTACTCAAGTTTAGAAATTTATCGTGTGGTACAGACTAAATATAAGAAACCCTCATGGTATGCGACTGGCGTGGATGGGCTCAGAAACATTCCTGAACACTGTTGTTGTCACGTGACCTCACACCTGCCCGGAAAAAGAAGTTGAATGTGAGTCAGACAACATAAAATCTGAAGCTGGTGGAAGATCACTCTGTGAGTGGCATATTTTGAAAGCAAGAGTAGTGACAACAACAGTACATTAGTAACACCAGAATAGCATCCACTAGTATTAACACCAGAATATCACCATCTATTTGTTGCACCAGATTAGCATCGCCTATTAGTTGCACCAGGATATAGCACCGCCTATTAATAATACCAGAATGGCAACACCTATTAGTAACACCAGGATAGCAAAAGTATTAATAGAGTTTTGACGTCTTTCGCATGCTCTGGCATAGATGTACAAAGATCTCAGAAAGAGCTTCAAATTTGGATTTGCAGTGTCAAATATCGTTAAATCAATGAGCGGCTAATGAATAGTCGCACAACTCCTCCCTTGTAACCTTGTAATTGTTCCACACCATTTGGGTGGGCTGGACGACCTGGGTAATAAGAAATGCATAGTTACTACTGAAGATAGTCCGTCTCTTCATATTTCCAGTGTCACAGAAGCGTTTCACTATCTAATAATACACATATAAGGCCGCCCGGCCCATTAGAAGATTATTAGATGGTCGGAAAAGTTTATTCAATTACTGAAAAGAAGATATTCCTGGCTGTTCTTTTGGAAGATTATATTAAAAACAAGAAAGATCAATCATGCATAAAGCATTGATTATGGAACACTTTCCAACTTCAATGCAATTTTATATAAACATCTCTAAAATGCGATACATCATTCCTCGTTAATATTTTTAAAATTATTACAATACTACATTAATTTATTATATTTAAAAACTTAAAACTTCATCGAAAAAAATGAACTTTATTCAAATGACGGCAAGAAAACAAAGACTTTTTCAAAATTTTGGCTCTAGAGGCTCTTCAAAATATATCTAACTGTAGTTTAACAAAAAATAGATATCCTATCACGAAAATTGTGTAAGGAAATAGATTTTCTATTTTGGTATCTATTTATCTCCTTTTAAGACTTTTCCTTCCACCGTTCCGGAATTAAATACTCTGTAACAAAGAAACTATCGAGTTTTTAAATTTTTGACCCTCGAGCAACAAATCTGGAACTTTTAGCTTCAGTTAAAAAAAAAAAATAGAGCTTGCAACCTTAAAATTGAGGTGTCATTTTTAACATGAGTGTCCCTGCCGCCCTTTTCCCGAGATTTTCGGAATTTGTCTGCCATTTAAAAATCTGAGGGGAAAAAAAAAGACTATCGACTTTTTCGAAATTCTGGCTCTCTTCAAAATCCAGCTCTCTTCAAAATCCAGCTCGCTTCAAAATCTAGCTCTCTTCAAAATCCAGCTCTCTTCAAAATCCAGCTCTCTCCAAAATCCAGCTCGCTTCAAAATCTAGCTCTCTTCAAAATCCAGCTCTCTTCAAAATCCAGCTCGCTTCAAAATCTAGCTCTCTTCAAAATCCAGCTCTCTTCAAAATCCAGCTCGCTTCAAAATCTAGCTCTCTTCAAAATACAGCTCTCTTCAAAATACAGCTCTCTTCAAAATACAGCTCTCTTCAAAATACAGCTCTCTTCAAAATCCAGATCTCTTCAAAATCCAGTTCTCTTCAAAATACAGCTCTCTTTAAAATACAGCTCGATTCAAAGTCTAGCTTTCTTCAAAATCCAGCTCTCTTCAAAATCCAGCTCTCTTTAAAATTCAGCTCGCTTCAAAATCTAGCTCTCTTCAAAATCCAGCTCTCATGAAAATCCAGCTCTCTTTAAAATTCAGCTTTCTTCAGAATTCAGTCCTCTTCAAAATTCGATTCTCTTCGAAGTACCTTTAGCTCCCGTTTAAAAAAAGATTCGAGTTAGCAGATCGAACATTGGGGGAAAAGATGCGTTTTTTAGGACGAGGTAGATTTTTTACCCCTTTTTTTTAGGGTTTTTCGAAAATATTTAAAACTCTATTAAATTTTTGTCAACTTTCCTGCAACTCCTCGGATCGAATGCTATATTTAAGAAAATTATCTAGGTGTCGCTAGTGTTAGTAAAGTTCCATCTGTTCTCATTCGACACAACAGGAAAGTACAATGTTTAGAATACGTATTTTTGATTATTTTAAAATTAAGTACCTATTATTTCCTACTTGTAGAACAGGATACAGAATATATGGAAACAAAAATAAACTGAAAGGTAAAATAAATTTGAAGGGAATATTCTTTATTGTTTGGGTTCCAATTTGCATTACGCTGGCAATTTATTTTGTATAAAATTAACAATTTAAGTAAATATTACTTATTCAATACGCCATAGAAATAGTACACAATGCAGTGAAACTTATCTTATCTCAGCGCCTCTCGAACGATTTTGGCGCTTTCCCAACATAAAATTCCCCCCTCCCCAAAGCTTTTTATATGAGTGATAAAATGATTTTATAAAAAAAAAAAAAACCACATGAAAAATATTATGAAAATACTATGAAAAAAATACTATGGTTACAAATGTAATCAAAAGCTGTAAAAAAATTAAATAATAAAATATAATAAAAAAAATTGTCACCTATAACTATAAATTAGAAAATTCTGATGTGGACAGAACATGACTTTCCCTACATACTCATATTCACTTTCCCTTTAATTCTTCGGTAATTCCTTAAATTGAGTTTAATATATAACACACATAATTATTTTTACACTGATAATTATTTTTACACTGATATTTTACGCACATTTTAAATTGCGCTGAATTTGCATTTTTAATTCAATTTTCATTTTCATTTGGTAACTGGACATATTTTCAAAAGTGCGCAGCGAAAATGCAAGAAACTAAAATATCTCGAGAACGGCTATTCCTAGAGTAATGCAGTTGGTCTTATTATTATTATTGTCAAAAATCATGTATAAAACAAGCATTTAATTGATATATTTGATCATGCGTAGTCCTTTTTTTTCTTTAGATTTTGACGATTTTTGTGGGCCATTTCGCAAAAAAAGACCGTTTCTTTCATCCCGAATCGTACTAAAATCCAATCAGCGCCAGCGTAACCCACAAGTGACTTATCTATGAAATTTAGTCAATTAGTTTTTGAGTTAAAAGTGCATACATTCTTTGCACACACACACACACAGACAGACGCCACACAAGAATGAAAAAAAAATTTCTTGTTCTAGAGGTCCTACAACTTGAGTTGAGATTTTCAATGTGATTTCAATACTTTCTCCATACATTACCATGTATTACAGGGAAAGTAATATCTCAAAAATGATTTATTGTGCATCACTAGTGTTAATGAAAAAAATTTAGAATATTTTTTTCTGCTCATGATGGTATAAGAAGTAATATCATGTGTATAATAGTTCTCGAGTGATAGTTGAACGAATATTGAAACAGCATATTTTGAGAGTTCTAAATTTTTCGAACAAAATTTCAAGATGTTAGAATTTTTGTTCACTACTTATAAGTCAAGTGTCATGCGTATTTAACGTTTCAAGTTTATATTTTCAGCAGCATGGAATGTAAATTTGTTATCACTTAGTTAGTCAGTGTCACTCAGCTATATGATATTGATGAATATGTGATAAAGTTGAGTGGAACACTCTAATTATAAAAATCTGATGTGGGCAGCACATGACTTTCCCTGCAGACTTATATTAACGTTCTCTTTATTTTAATTAAATTTAATTGACTTTTAATTCAATTTTCGTTCTCGTTTGATAACTGGGCTTATTTTCAAAGGTGGCGTAGAGAAAATACGAAAAAACTAAAATACTTCGAGAACGGCTAGTGTAATGGAGTCGGTCTTATTCTTCGTTAAAAATTACGTATTAAACAAGCATTTAATGGATATATTTGAGCATGTGCAGTTTTTATTTTAGATTTTGATGAATTTTGCAAGCCATTTTGCAAAAACAGGCAGGTTTATTTTTCCGAATCGTACCAAAATCTAATGAGCACCAGGATGTCCCACACGTGACTTATCTACCGAATTTTGTGAAATTCGGTCCATTAGTTTTTACTTTCCTTATATACATAATGTATAAGGAAAGTATTGTGACGGGGTCGAAAATTCGAATTCGAGTTTTCGACGGGAGAGCACGTTTCAAGCATCCCTGATCACGAATCAAACATTTTTGAAGTGATGTCTGTGTGTGTGTATGTGTGTGTGTGTGTGTGTGTGTGTGTGTGTGTGTGTGTGTGTGTGTGTGTGTGTGTGTGTGTGAAAGTATGTGTGTGTGTGTGTGTGTGTCAGTGAGTCTGTGGAGACGATAACTGACGAACGAATGGACCGATTCGAACCAAATTTGGTACAAAAATCACAATCTGTAAACACTGGAAGCCTATTGTTTTTATACGTAATCGAATGTTCAGAAACCCCCTAAATTTTCGAACGAAATTTTGAAAAAATCGCTAAAAAATCAAAACCGCTAATAAAGTTACGCAAATAGACATTTCTTATGTAATTTTTCATTAGAAAACGATTGGCATAAATTTTAGAACGCTAACATGAACCGTTCTTGAGATATTGTACATTTTTCAAAAAAATTACGAAAAAGTCACATAAAAAAAAAATTTCTATTGAGAAACATGTTCACTTTTCATATGTAATACCATGCGATAAATTGAGTGACATCATTCTCGTGGATCTAGCTCGTTCCATTCACGAAAAAATATACTTTGAATAATACTTTTGTATTTGAACGCCAATAGTCATTTATCTGCTGTAAGAATAACTTTTTTCTTAGTGCATAACGCTTGGCGAGATTTTGGCGACGAATTTGGCGTAATGTCGCCAACTTGGCGACTTTTTTTAAATGTTTCCAAATTAACGAAAATCTCGCCAAATGGATAAAAATGACGCTGAATCAATGAAAATTACGACTAATTGTCGAAAATTCAATATCTTGGAAATAATATTAGTATCTACTATAAGAAAAACCTATTTTTACTTTCCTTATATACATAATGCATAAGGAATGTATTGTGACGGGGTCGAAAATTCGAATTCGAGTTTTCGACGGGAGAAGACGTTTCAAGCATCCCTGATCACAAATCAAATATTTTTGAGGTGATGTCTGTGTGTGTGTGTGAAAGTATGTGTGTGTGCGTGTGTGTGTGTGTGTCAGTGAGTCTGTGGAGACGATAACTGACAAACGAATGGACCGATTCGAACCAAATTTGGTACAAAAATCACATTCCATAAACACTGGAAGCTTATTGTTTTTATGCGCAATCGAAAGTTCAGAATCCCCTAAATTTTCGAATGAAATTTTGAAAAAATCGTCAAAAGATCAAAACCACTAATAAAGTTACGGAAATAGACATTTCTTAGGTAATTTTTCAATAGAAAACGATTGACATAAATTTTAGAACGCTAACATGAACCGTTCTCGAGATATTGTACATTTTTTAAAAAAATTATCAAAAAGTCATATAAAATAAAAAACAAATACTTCCTATTGAGAAACCTGTTCACTTTTCATATGTAATACGATGCGATAAATTGGGTGACATCATTCTCGTGGATCTAGCTCGTTCCATTCATGAAAAAAGATACTTTGAGTAATACTTTTGTATTTGAACGCCAATAGTCATTTCTCTGCTGTAAGAATAACTTATTTCTTAGTGCATAACGCTTGGCGAGTTTTTGGCGACGAATTTCGCGGAATGTTGCCAACTTAGCCACTTTTTGAAATGTTGCCAAATTAACGAAAATCTCGCCAAATGGATAAAAATGATGCTAAATCAATGAAAATGATGACTAATTATCGAAAATTCAATATCATGGAAAAAATATTAGTATCTACTATAAGAAAAACCTATTTTTTTACTGTAAATGTAGTAAATTCATTACATTATATAAGGAAAGTTATGTGTTGCCCACAACAGATTTTTTAGCTAGAGTGGATACAGACAATTTTTGCGGGTCATTTCACAAAAAAAGCGGGTTGTTTTATCCCGAATCGTACCAAAAACTAATCAGCACCAGGGTATCACACAAGTAACTTACCTACCAAATTCTATGAAATTCGGCCTATTAGTTTTTGAGTTAGAGAGGATACATACATTGCACATACACACAGACAGACAGATACACACACAGACGCCACGCTAAAAATAGTTTTTTCGTATTCTAGAGGCATCAAAACGTGTAGATCCGTCGAAACTCGAGTTGCGATTTTCGACATGATTCCAATACTTTCCTTATACTTTACCATGTATTGCAGGGAAAGTAAAAATCTGATGTGAGCAGCACATGACTTTCCCTGCAGACTTATATTAACGTTCTCTTTATTTTAAATAAATTTATTTCACTTTTAATTCAATTTTCGTTCTCATTCGGTAACCGGGCTTATTTTCAAAGGTGGCGTAGGGAAAGTAAGAAAAACTGAAATATCTCGAGAACGGCTAGTCCTAGTGTAATGGGGTTGGTCTTATTCTTTTCGTCGTTAAGAATTACGTATTAAATCAGCATTCAATGGATATATTTGAGTATACCTAGTTCTTTAGTTTAGATTGGGACGATTTTTGCGGGCCATTTTGCAAAAAAAGGCAGGTCATTTTTTTCGAATCGTACCAAAATCTAATCAGCACCAGGGTTACCTACAAGAGACTCATCTACCGAATTTTGTGAAATTCGGTCCATTAGTTTTTCAGTTAGAGTGGATAGAAGCTTTTGCGGGCCATTTCGCAAAAAAAGGCGGGTTCTTTTATCCCGAATCGTACCCAAAACTAATCAGCACCAGACTCGCTCACAAGTAACTTACCTACCAAATTTTGTGAAATTCGGTCCATTAGTTTTTCAGTTAGAGTGAATACAAAATCTGCACAGACAGACACACAGGCAGACACACAGACAGACAGACACACACACAGACGTCACACTAAAATTACTTTTTTCGTATTCTAGAGGTCTCAAAACGTGTAGATCCGTCGAAAACTCGAGTTGCGATTTTCGGCATGATTCCAATACTTTCCCTATACATTACCATGTATTGCAGGGAAAGTAAAAATAAGTGTCGTAATTATGAAAATAAAACACACTATTTATAAAAATAAATGTCGAAAAGATTAAATTAGCAGTAAAGTTTTCATAACTGCAAAATTTAGATAATTTGGGAAACATCCTCTTATGGTGTAAGCTGGCACATTTTAAAGCTCTTCTCTCCATTCATTACATTACTTTGTCTCTCCGAATCAGAACCATCATCAATTCTTCAGTCTGCAAGAAAATCGGTCTCAAACTTTAAACTCATTCCGAAAGGAACCAGCTTCTCTCTACTCGGCTGTGGAAACGAACGTACCGAATTATTAAAACAGAACATTTCCGTAAATGGGTGTTTCCCGAATTTCTGAACAACGTGGGCAGAAAGAGTTACAGACTGTGTCAGAACAGAACACCGACTATATCGGCGGGCAATGTTCGAATAGCAGAGGTACGCCTTGATATGACAGTGCAGAAGTGAAGATTGCCTTATGGAAGCAACCTTTATGCGCGCGTGTGTGCGAAATATCCCACAAACGCCACTTCATATGCGGATGTACATGTAATTGATAAACTTTAAAATTATATGTTTATTGAAGCCGAAGATGATGTCTTTCCCAAAGCTTGACGTGACATAATCAGTGCTGCTGCAGGCACTAGTGGACAGGTTTCACACTCTGTAAAACAATTATGTGAAACAAATAATGTAAGTTTAAAGGCAAAAGTATCAGGCATCAAGTGAGCTAAATAATTAAGGATCAAAATGTCAAAATCCTTGTTAATACCATTACCCTCCAATTCACTGCTGCATTCAGAATACCTTACTTCGTGCCACTAGAAGGTAATTTCAGTAGTAGTGAGGTCATTAATTACGCATAATTTTAACTTAACTTATTAATTAGTCATACTTATTATTTACAACTGTAATGAATTTACAGCTTAGTTACATGAAATTCGAGGTATTCAGAAATGTGATATCAGACGGAAAAATTATTATTAATTTTATTTAATTTCGAAAGAATGGTACGTTTACTACATATGCCGCTGCGGCCAAAGCATATCATTCAACAGTATTGAGGTTTCTCATGATCACAACTGGCAGCGAATTAGCGCTACCATTGTATTATATTGACCTCTTGAGTTTGAACACAATGTTAAAGATGAGATGAAAAAGGATTTAGAAGCTTTGCTATTAATGTATCTGTAATTCAATCAGAAACACAAGAGCCTATTGATTTTCAATAAGATCAAACAGGCAAAAGCTTTCAATTTGCAACATTATTTTTAGAAAATTTAAAACGCATCATGAATATAACAAGTGCTGCTCATATAAATTGTGAGCTCTCTACAAACATTTTTCACTGCTCCCCCCCACCTCCATATTTGATCCCTTGTAAATATTTCATGTCCTTCCTTCCATAAAAACTGTAGTCCCCTCCACTCGAGTAGTGTCTCCCCCCCCCCCCCCCCTCCTATGGGCACCCCTGCTCCACTAGACTGTCACATACATTCATATCCCCTAGTGTTTAGTTCCACTTGCATGATAATCATTATCAGAATTAAAAGTATACTTCTTTTCGAATTTCGTACCCAAGTTATTCCTATAAAATGCTTCGAAAAATTATTATTTTATAGCTTTTTTATCCAAGTTGGCAACAGTTTAGCGCTGCCGATAAATTGATGCATTTGGCTTATTTCTGTTACTAAGAAGTACTATTAAAAACCACATAGTTCAAATTATTCATGTTCCCATTACTTAGGGAGTTATCATAGCATTACTTAGGGAGTTATCATAGTTTGCATAGAAAATAATACTAGGAAATATTAAAAATTCGAATCAGTCGGGTTATAATCACGATTAATACTAAAAAATTATATCTAGTTTTAGTCCTTTATATGTTGCATCGATACATAAAATTGGATGGCGTAAGGTGCATTCGTGTTCGAGTTATAGTGTACATATCTCACATACACACACATACAAACATACAGACGGTCATTGTTCTAAATGTGTACCAAATTTTTATCCTAATCGTAATATAAATGAACGTACAATATATAGGAGAAAATTGACAAGGAGACTCATATTCAACATTATAAGTTGTTGAGATTAAAAATCCCCTAAATAACCACATAAAAACTCAGGTCATTGACTCCTACAAATGTCCAGAAGCACACACAAAAAAAAAGAAACTGCTCCCCTAACATACACCATTCTGATATATGTTTAGATAAGCCCCTAAAACTAACCGTGAGACCTTTCTCGCCGTAAACATCCCAACACTTGACTCTTTTTTTCACAGGAGAAAAGGGTTTTCACCTCCCTCAACAGATGCAAGAATACGTTGGACCACCCCCTTTCCTGTTTACGATGCGATTTTTCCTGGGAAAAAACGTTCGGATTCCAGACGCTGGACACTAAAGATTATTTATTTTGTTATTTTTATTTATTTACTTTTTTTTTTTATCAAAGGGTGCTCGGGGGGGGGGGGGGGTTCTAAAGAGACATGTGGCTGGCTTTTTATGTATGTTGGAATTGTGGTGATGATTTAACGTTTTGGATAGGGGGGTGTCACAAGTGTTTATATTATGGAGGTAAAAGTAGGGCGTTAAATCTTCATATTAAGAAAACGCCAATATCGTTTGAGACAATAATTCAGGTGGTGCTGCGGTAAGATAAACAGCCCTGTACTGAATGTATTTCTATGGCGAAAGGCCTGAAATATTTATGTAAACTGTCAATTTTGTAAAAATAAATTATTAGCGCCAAAATAGAACTGGAACAATAAAGAATATTTCTACTTATTCAAAATTATTTTATCTTTCAATTTATTTTTATCTCCCTATATCCCGTACTATTCTACTCATTAGATACCTGATTTCTACTCATTAGATAATGCTTTACAACTTTGTAATTTATTTTTTCGTCTATCTCGCTTTGTAGCCGAGTTCGTGCCGTCTAACTTTTTTAATTCTCCACTAGGGGTGCTGCAATCACTTTTATTCAATCATGCACGGCCACTTTACTATAGATAGACCTTACGATAGATTTACTTACGATATAAACCTTTCCTTACAAAGTTATTGGGGATGGGGGAGGGGGTGCTTGAGGAATTTCCTAGGACCCTTGTATGTAAAAGTGAAAATTTGAAAACATGCTTTCAACTTAAGTATCTTCTAAAATCGATTTCCATGAAATCTGTTTTACATGAATGAGTCTCAATTAAAGGAAACAATGCACACTTAAATTCCAAAAAGAACATGACCGTGTACTTTGTTAAGCGTTGCATGTGTACCCTCCATAGAGGTAAGATTGAGTTAAAAACTTCATATTAAGAAAACGCCAATATCGTTTGAGACGATAATTCAGGTGGCGCTGGGACAAGATAAGTAGCCCTGCATTGCATGCATTTCTATGGAGAAAGATCTAAAATATTCATTTAAACTGTCAATTTTGTAAAAATAATTTTTTAGCGCAATGTAAAGTAGAACTGAAGCAATAACGACTATTCCTACGTATTCAAAATTATTTTACCTTTCAATTTATTTTTATCTCCATATATTCTATCCTCTATCCTACAACTATGAAAAAATACTGGTTATTATACTCTAATTAGAAAACCCTTAATTTAAAAATAACCAAAATACATATTCTAAATACTTCGCCTTTCTTTGTGTCAACTAACAATAGCAGCGACTTTACTATCACTAACGACACCTAGATATAATTATCAAAGCATTATGGCATTTTCAAGCCTTTCATCCATAAAAGTTTTACCTCCTTCATTCTAACTAAATGGTTTCTGTACACGTATTTTAACCAATTGTTCGCAAAATAATAATAATAATAATAATAATAATAATAATAATAAAATTAATAATAATAATAATAATAATAATAAAAATTAATAATAATAATAATAATAATAATAACAATAATAAAAATTAATAATAATAATAATAATAAAAATTAATAATAATAATAATTAATAATAATAATAATAATATAGTAATAATCTGATGCGGGCAGCACATGACATTTCTTAGATAATGCAATCACTTTACTTCTTCACAGCGAATTAATGGTGTATATAAAATCCACAGAACAATATGACGTTTAATTAATATCATGCAAAATTGGGCGCTTTGGCAAATGAGGCCAAACAGAATAACTTATTTCTATTCATGTGCAAAGTCCTCAACAAAATGCAATTGACATTAATATCCTACGAAATAAATGAATATTTGCGAATTATTGGGCGTCAAAATACAAGACCATTACAAATAGTATCTTTTCATGTGAATGGAACGAACTAGTTCCACGAAAATAATGTTAAGCAGATTTGTCACATGACATTGCATATCAAAGAATGGAGGTATTTACTACTTTTTACTTTCCCTGCAATACATGGTAATGTATTACTTTCCCTGCAATACATGGTAATGTATAGGGAAAGTATTGGAATCATACCGAAAATCACAACTCGAGTTTTCGACGGATCTACACGTTTCGAGACCCCTAGAATACGAAAAAACCATTTTTAGCGTGACGTCTGTGCGTGTGTCTGTCTGTCTGTCTGTCTGTGTGTCTGTCTGTCTGTCTGTGTGTCTGTCTGTGTGTCTGTCTGTCTGTGCAGATTTTGTATCCACTGTAACTAAAAAACTAATGGACCGAATTTCACAAAATTTGGTAGGTAAGTCACATGTGGGCGGGGCTGGTGCTGATTAGTTTTGGGTACGATTCGGAATAAAAGAACCCGCATTTTTTTGCGAAATGGCCCGCAAAAGCTTGTATCCACTCTAGCTGAAAAACTAATGGACCGAATTTCACAAAATTCGGTAGATGAGTCACGTATAGGTCACTCTGGTGCTGATTAGATTTTGGTACGATTCGGAAAAAAATAACCTGCCTTTTTTTGCAAAACGGCCCGCAAAAATCTTCAAAATCTAAACTAAAGAACTAGGTATACTCAGATATATCCATTAAATGCCCGTTTAATACGTAATGTTTAACGACTAAAAGAAGAAGACCAACCCCATTACACTAGGACTAGCCGTTCTCGAGATATTTTAGTTTTTCGTACTTTCCCTACGCCACCTTTGAAAATACGCCCGGTTACCGCATGAGAACGGAAATTGAATTAAAAGTGAAATAAATTTTATTAAAATATAGAGAACATTAATATAAGTCTGCAGGGAAAGTCATGTGCTGTCCACATCAGATTTTTGTATTTAATGTAATTATTTTTTATAAAATTTCTATCCATTTCTTGTATGGTATTCTCATTTGGGATGGTGATTGGTTTTCTAATCCATATCCTTTGAGTATCCTCAAGTTCAGTCGAAGCTGCATCAATTGATTTTGTATTATAGTAATAATGATCAAGGTCGTAGCCAGGGGGAGGCGAAGGGCCCCCCCCCCCCCCCCGAAACTGAGTCGTCCGTTCCACCAGAAGCTTTAAAAATGGGGTAAATATTTTTAGAAATATGGCCGATAAACAAAATTTTCTTTAAAAAAAAAATGAAATCGTATTTAGAAAGTCTGATCACTCTAAAAGTGGTGAATATTGTTCAAAATTTATGCACATGAAATTCAAACAGAAAAAATCTGATGTGGGCAGCACATGACTTTCCATACAGGCTCAAATTCATGTCCTTCCTTTTTACTTCTTTAATAATTCATTGAATTGAGTTCCATTGCACAAAATAACCCGCATAATTATTTGAAATGACACCGAATTTGATGATGCTCGTTCTGAGTTAGGGAAACGCGCCTTTAACATGTTAACTATTCGTCAACTTTATTTTCAAATATATTTTCTTTTTATTTAAGAACCCCGACTACTTAGAAATCAATCGCAACATTAGATCCACTCGTTCTTACTACCATAACTATATTATTCATAAGCTGATTATGAAATTTTGTATAAGAACTTCTTGTGGCTAGCCCTTGACAATTTCAATGTTCTACCAAATGAACAGAAGTCTGAAAAGTCACCTAACTGTTTTAAGCATAAGCTGAAAGTTTATCTTTATTCATATATGAATGCGAAAGTATCTTTTCATTATTCTAAGTAATTATTCTAAGTAGTATATTTTATTAAGGATTGTATTTTGATTTCATTTCATTTATTTGTAAAACGAGCAATGTAGCGAGAACGGTTCATGCTACCATTCTAAAATGCGTATCAGTCGTTTCGTAATGTAATGAAAAATTATCTATGAAATTATTATTTATTTAACAGTATTGAAAGTCCTGATATTTAAATGATTTTTTCAAAAGTTTATTAAAAAAGAGTGCAATGTTTCGAGAACGGTTCTTGCCAGCGTTCCAAAATTTGTAGCATTCGCTTTCTAATGAAAACTTACTCTCAAACTGATTATTTATTTATCATTGCTGAAGACTATAATTTTTTATATATTTTTTTCAAAATTCATTCGAAAATAGCCGGGAGGAAAGGGAAGAATCTTTGAAATATTCCATTTCGTTCAAAATCAGTAGGGTTTATGCATTGGTTGTAATAACCGTACCATTTTTTTTTCAAAACGCTTCATTCGTTCATGAAATATCACGTCTACAGATTCACGGAAGAACACACAAACATCATGTACACATACAATCATCACCTCTAAAAACGTTCTATTCGAGTTCAGGGGTGAATGAAACGTGTTCTTCCGTCGGAAACTCGAAGTCGAATTTTCGATCCCGTCACAATATTTTCCCTATACATCATACTATGCATGCAGGAAAAGTAATAATTTATTTCCTAGACTATCTCATATGTTATGAAATTGTTATCCAGCTGCTTGAAATAACTTGATGCACGTGGCAGGAAAACTTAACAAATAAATTTATTAAAAGTACTGAAATAGCTAAATAACCTGTACAATTAAGGACGTTACAATCAACGTCCTACATTATAGAATGCATCAACAAGAATACCACAAGTACATAAGAATTTTTACATGACTAAATACGAACTAAAATTTGCATTATACAGTTATTCAAGGGACAAAATCAGATCCAATAAAAATGTATAAATAAACATAGATTCAAAAAACAGAATTTTCTAGAGGTTATTACAGCGGGTTAAAAGTTTTGTCAATATAGGGGTAAAACAATATATCGTCAACATAATGATAAGTATTCTGACGGGATCGAAAATTTGAATTCGAGTTTTCAAAAGATTTACACGTTTTAAGCATGTCTGTACTCGAATTAAACGTTTATTATTTGATGTGTGTAGATGTGTGTGTGTGTGTACATATGTGGGAGTATATGTATGTGTGTGTGTGTTTGTATGTATGAATATGTTTGTGAGTGTGTGTGTGTGTGTGTGTGTGTGTGTGTGTGTCTGCGCATACTTATGTGTGGGTATGTTTGTTTGTATGTGAGCATATGTATAAATATATGTGTGTGTGTGTGAGTCTGTAGATGGAATATCACAGAAGCGAATGGAACGTTTCGAGAATAAAAAAGTATAATTATTATGAAGCAATGGATACTGGAAAACTATTGATTAAAATGTGATCAAACGTTCGGAACCCCCCCCCCCTTCCCACACACACACACACAGATTTTCGAATGAATTTTTGAAAAAATCATTAAAAAAAAATTAAATTCAATAAAGTTAAAAGAATAATAATTTAATACTTAATTTTTCGTAAGAAAACGAATACCGCAAACACATAGAACCGTGCCCGAAATAATATACATCTTGCAAACAAATTACACAACATTAAAAAAAATAGTAAGTACCGTCAAACATGTTCACTTTCCATACACAGTATAATGCGACAAATCTATTAACATCATGCTTTAGGATCTAGCTCCATCTATTCACGGGAAAAAGCAATATTTGCAATAATTTTGTATGTTAACGCCAAAGAATTCGTCAACTGTCATTTATTGCAGGGATTCGTTAAATATAAATTGTATTTTGATGGGGATTTTGCACGGAAGAATATATAGTCATCACAAATTGCCCAATAAAGTCCCCCCCCCCCAATTGACGTGTGATCTTAATTCAGTGCTATAGCATTATTGTATGGCTTTATTTATTGATACGGACATTTGTCAACTTTACGTAAGATGATTAAATGGCGGTTATGGTAAAGAGATTCGCCTTTCCAAATTAAATATCAAAAGTTAACTATAGTATTGACATATGAAAAACATTATTATAATTCGTATTTTGAATTTCAATAATCTTTCGATTGGAATTCAAACCATCGATTTTATATTACAAAAATATCAGTTTCTAATTATTAAATTTATTTTATATATGAGCTATATATATTAAGGAAATAATGACTACATGATTATTTCATGCCGTTGATCTTGTACATGATTTTTTGACGCCATAGATCTTGTACATAATTATTTCATGCCATGGATCTTGTACATAATTGTTTCATGCCGTGGATCTTGTATATGATTATCTCATACCGTGGATCTTGTACATGATTGTTTCATGCCGTGGATTTTGTACATGATTATTTTTTACCGTGGATCTTGCATGTAAATGCTTCATGCCGTAGATCTTGTGATTATTTCATGCCGTGGATCTTGCACATGATAATTTCATGCCGTGGATCTTGTACATGATTGTTTCGCTACGAAAAGAATAAAATCTTTGCATTAAGTACAAAAAATCATATGCCACACAAGTCAGATTTTATCTTCTGAAATTTCAAACTTTTCACTTAAAACTGTTTTCTGCTGCTCCTGTGGCGCAAATGGCGTTTCTCTAAAATCTTCCAATAAATTCAGGTTTTAATACAAGAATTATTACGTAATAAATACGGTTTATTGTTCAAAATGTGTAGAACGATGAAAATGCTTGAAATGGCGGGGATTTAACTTATATATTGTTATCACGGAGATTTAACAGATATATTGTTATAATAAGGATAGTTAAAAAAGAAACAGCGCGTGATGGATCAAATTTGACCCATTTTCGCAGACGAAGAGGTTTACCATTCGGCAGACCTAGAAAAAAAATAATTTTTATTTCTTTAAGGCATACCTAATAAATCCACTGACAGTATTTACAGATAACTACATTCCCAGTTGTATTTGTTTATTCTTACTGAACTTGTATAAAGATATAAATAATATTGTGATAAATAATATTATGATATGTAATGAGTATAGAGACATTTCAAAGAATACTAAATGCCATGCTTGAAAAAGTAGAATTTATTCTTTTCTTATCTTTCGTAAAACACTTTTAAAAATTTTTTTAGTAAGGATGTGCTAAAATACATATTCATAATAAAACACTTAAAATATTTTGTTTCTTTAGATCCTTTGTCCCTCAAGACTTGTTTGAATTTATAGAACAATTATATAACGCATTTTTCATCTTTTCAGACCCTTCAGATCCCCTTCCGGATGACCTAGAAGACTGCATCTTTGCACACTTACGGTATCGACCACGGAACAAAAGCTATTGATGTCGGATTTCGATTTGCGCTGCCGGGGTTTGAAAAAAAAATGGGATTTTTCAAAACGACTTTCCAGAGCTCCCCCCCCCCCTCCCAGGGGACTTAAAAAGCTGAATCTTTGCACTTTTTTAGTATCGACCATGGGACAGAATTTAACAGAGACGGATTTTCGATTTCTCTCCCATGGGTGAACAAAATGGGAAGGTCTTTCCAAACCAAAATTAGCAGCCCCCCCCCCCTATTTAATTTTCCTCTTCTTGTGAATTGTTCATATCTTCCCTTTACCCAAAAAATTTAAATAGGGAATCAACTCCCCTAACGCCCGGGCCCCCTACTCGAGTGGCATCCGCGCCTCTTATGGGCAGCCCGGGCCAATTATGGATAAAGACGACTATTTTCCCAGCTAAAGTCCATTCATTGTTAAATAAATAAAATAAACTTTTGAAAGTTGTAATTTAATTTTTAAGAAATCTTGTCTGTCTATCACATCTAATCACTAAAATCTTGTCTGTCTATTTAATCTGTCTATCACAGGCTGAATTACTAGTTTAGATTTAGAACCCTAGTTTTTTTATTCCCCCAAAACTATTTTTTATACGTTCGACTCCCTGGTAATAAAATTTTCCCTATACTTATATAATTTTCCCTGTGCAATATACCTATATAATTTTCCCTATGTATTATTTCGATTTGCATTGCATGTGTATTTTTACTTGCACGTGATCAAAAGAAAATAAATCGAAAACTTTCTCTTTTGAGTGCTTTCTCAAATGGGCAACGAACTGCATATAAATATTTTCAGTCTACTTCACAACAAGAGCGAATTATTCAAACAAAACACAGCAGTCATAACAGTAGACAAGGACGAAACGAAACGAAAACATTATATTCCTAATATCAATACACACAATAACATAACTGTGGTGGTGCCATCTAGTGGGAACTAATGTAACAATTTATCATTGGTCAGAATTCTTTCATTCTTTAACGAGAATGAGGATCATTTTTTTTTTCTTTTCCTGATCCATGTTTTTGAATAATGATTTGTTTAAATTACAATTTACATATAAAAATAAATCTTGAATGTAATCACAGGAAAGTTCAAGTACAAAATATTAGGGATAATTGACATTTTGTAACGAATGTCTCAAATTCCCAATAATATGCAATTAATAAATAATATATACTTTATTTATTAATGTACTATAATTTATTAATATACCAGCAGAAATACCTGTAGTTTCCTCCGGATAATACTGAAATAAAATAAGCGTGCTACAAAATCTGAAATATTTTAGCCATAAATGTAAAGCCCTCTTAGGTTAAAAAGAAAAATATTCAAATTTGTTGAGCTACTATTGAATTATAAGCGGTCATTAGCGACCGACAAAATAAGCATTTTAATTCCCGTTGCTACGCGAGGATGTGTAGGAGAATGAAATTTATATTAAGACATTACCTGGATCCATTCTTACTTTTAAAAAATTCACTTAATTAGACAGCGTATTTCAGGCGGTAAAGCCCTAGAAATTTTGGAATTTTCATTTTTCTATATTAAAGTGGTCCAAAATCGAAAATATTTTAGACATAAGCCTGCTCATTGTAAACTTTACAAGCAGTGAAAAAAGTATGTAAATCCCCGTTCTCAAGCTATAAGTGGTCATAACAGATAAAAACAGGTTTTTAATTCTTGTTATTCAAAGAACCCTGCAGGTTCACAAGAATTACATAAGTACTATCTAAAATTACTATCTAAAATTTTCCTTTTATTATATTAGATTATTAGATTACAATCATAGTATTAATGAAGTTATATTTAGCATGTTGAAGAAGTATTATGTCCAAAAATATTTAATACCTGATATTTCCACCCACACTTTGTGCAAACGGAATAGCTAGTTGTCACTCAATGTGACACCTATACACTTAATAAAAGTTCTGAATGTTAAAAACCGTTTCAAATGAATGCATAAAATTAGCTGACAGTTTATGGCTCTGTTCACATGCAAATTAAGGTACGTAAAACAATATTTCATCTCCGATCACTGTATGTTGTCTTATATTCAATGATTTCAGACATTTTAATCTAAAAAACCGTCATTGATAAAAAAAAATTATTTTCAATAGTTTTATCAGAAGAATAGCCAGCAGACGATTTTCAGTATTTGAAGTTACTACCTTGTTACTATGGTTATAAATGAAATAAGAACTGCATAAAAATTGAATTATAAAATATACAAAATATCGTCTGCTATAACTATAAATTAAAATATCCCAAGAACGATTACTTGTGCACCAAAAAAGTCACTTAAGAAAATTTTGAACATCTTTTTTGTGGATGAGGGTATAAAAACGAATGTTCTCATTACTTACAGATCAAGTCTCACGTGTATGCAAAGTTTAAAAGTTTTTACCTTCATTAATTTGGGCTGTGTAATTAATCACCTCTTAATCAGTCAGTTTCACTCAGCTATATGATATAGATTAGTATATTCAGAAACAAATAAGAAGGCAATTTGAAATTCGCTATATATGTAAAAGATATTAATTAATATAGTATGTATTGACATAAATCAGATAAATACATTCAATGCATTGGCTGAAGTTTAGACTGAATTTAAAAACTTTGTTAACACTAGATAAAATATAAATAATTTAAAAAAATTTAAAGTACAACTTGCAAACGAAAGACACATTTTTACTTTCTCTATAATACATGATAATGTATAAGGAAAGTATTGGAATTGTATCGAAAATCGGAACTCGAATTTTTGACGGATCTCCACGTTTCGAGACTTCTAGAACACGAAAATTCTATTTCAGCGTGACGTTTGTATGTGTGTCTGTATGTCTGTCGAAGTATCTCTCTGTGTTTGTGCAATTTATGTATCTTCTCTTTTTTCTATAGGATTAATTCTGTAATTCGTTTAAGATTAAAAGTATTGCAGACGATTTAAAAATCAATGATACTTTATAATTGTATTTTGCTAATCTATACGGTAAAAAAAAATTTCCATAAAATTCTTTGTCCTATATTGTCATATTTCTCGTAAATACTTTTGAGCAGGTTGTAAAATAATGCACGAGACAGTTAAAAAAATAATTTTCAACCAAGAAAACCTTTATTCTACGATGCCCATTATCCTACGATGCCCATTATCCTACGATGCCCATCGTATTCACATTTCCCTTCACAGTGTTTTTTAAAACATAATTGCCAAATTTTGCGATAAATAGTTTGATCTAGCAGTCGTAGGCACAGAATTTCGCCAAACGTGCGTATGAACGACTAAAACTGAGTAAAAAGACTTCCGTAGCTTCCACAAAATATTCAAGTTAGGTTTACCGCAAGTATAATAGCGGAATTAATTAAAATGTGTTTATACAGCAGACGATTTTCATTCAATTCATCAAATTTAAATAATAAAGAAATTGAGAGAAACATACGTTTTATAAATGAATCATATTTTTGATTACGTTATATCAGTTACTGTTTTGGGATATAAGATTCCGGAAATTATTTATATTTTCAATTTATTTATTTATATTTTTACAAGTCATTTATTTTATTTAGGCAATGGGTTTTTGAATTCATAAACTTTCTATTCAATAGAAAGTAGAATTCAATAGAATCTATTGTATTTAACCGATTATTGCAAGAGGATAAAAATGGCACGGGTATAACTTTTACTACAATTTTGTCTTTTTAATTTGGGAGTATGTTTATCAAACTTTTTTTTTATAAATTGGTTCACAAAAGGGATCAGAATGTCTTATTCTTTAGATTTCCTACTCCAGATAATTTTGCATAACGAGAACAGGGATTCTTACTCATCTTAATTTATAAGATATTTTAACAGAATATCTTAATAATAATTTTATTTAAAATATTACAAGAATTTGCTCATTTTTAATCACGAGCAACGCTGGGGCAAGTAGCTTCTAACAATACAAACTAAAACATGAACAAGTAATTTATCAATATAAAAACTGTTCCAACCCTTAAAAAGAACAAGAACTTTTAGCGAGTATCTTTCTTTGAGGCTATAACTTTCGTATGACAACAAAAAACCTCAGCTGTACAAACATTAAGACATCCATAACTCACTTAGTGCTCCAGTTACAGATAACAGTAAGTCACAAAAATTCTACATCTTCTTCACCACTATCATACAAAAAACAAACAAAAAAATCACCCCCAGATTTTCCCATTAAAATTTCCTCTCATATTTATTTCTTCTCCTTCATATCTTCATCTGCCCCTTCAGTCCCTCTCTCCAAGACTCCTGAATTCTATTTCTGCATCCTGGCACGGAGCCAATTCCGACTGCTAAGATTCTGTCTACTCTTTTAGACTCTTTTTATCTGTTCTTTTTACGTTGCAGAAAGAAATTCGATGAATGCAATAGAATGTCACCTGCTCGTTCGATGGAGAAGCCCGATTGTAAATGAATACGACGCGAGACGGCGTTAATCCAGGCGAGATATTGCAAGGGTGATAATTTGGTTACAGCCCGAATTATTACAAAGCAAAAAAAAGGGGAAAGAGAAGAGAAAAGCAAAATAAGTAAAGACATAAAAACTGCAAAGAATAAAAACAGTGAAGGAAATTCATTAAATTAAGAAGGTGATTTATTAGACGATAGCAAAATGCTGTTACACAATCACCTTAGAAATGTACTAAATGTAAGGTTTTGTTTAACCCGACCTTGAATCCAATTAACAAAAATCTAATGTGCCTAACACATTATTTTCTCTGCAGATTAAAAAATTTCGATTTTGTTAGAAACAATCACAAATATTAGATCTTTCTTTATAATAAGATCTTGATGAAAATCAAAAAGGTTATCATTGTTGCTAATTTAAATAAGCATATCAAATTTCATGTAATCCATTTCTTTATTTCAAGAGATATCGCGCTCCATGAGGAAAAAGTAATATTTCTAATATCTCAAGACGACTCCTGATATCTATGAAACAATAGTGTCTATTTATGATTGATCGAAACTACTTACAAAGTATTCAATAACTTGATAATAGCAATCATATTTTTAAAAAGTTCTCCATTTTAAGTTAATGACTTGCAGTATATCATAAACTGCACAGATTCTTTTTATATAAATCATATCACTTGCTTCCAAAAAAAAAAAAAAAAAATACTTGTAAAGTTGCTATCTTCGCAACAAATTTTAACATACTTTCATTTTTATTTAGTTTTATTTTTTACTTTCCCTGCAATACATGGTAATGTATAGGGAAAGTATTGGAATCATGTCGAAAATCGCAACTCGAGTTTTCGACGGATCTACACGTTTCGAGACCTCTAGAACACGAAAAAACAATTTTAGCGTGACGTCTATGTGTGTGTCTGTCTGTGTGTCTGTGCAATGTATGTATCCACTCTAACTCAAAAACTAATGGACCGAATTTCATAAAATTTGGTAGGTAAGACCCTTGGGTGTGACCCTGGAGCTGATTAGTTTTTGGTGCAATTTGGAAAAAAAGAACCCGCCTTTATTTGCGAAATGGTCCGCAAAAATCTCATGTATTCACTCTAGCTGAAATACAAATTGACCAAATTTCACAAAATTTTGTAGATAAATCACATGTGGGATACTGTGGTGCTGATTAGATTTTGGTACGATTCGGAAAAGCACAACCTGTCTTTTCTTACGAAATGGGCCGCATAAATCGCCAATATCTAAAAAAAGACTACGTATGTTCAAATGTATCAATTAAATGCTTGTTTTATACGTAATTTTTGACGAGGAAAAGAATAAGAACAACTCTATTACTCTAGAACTAATCGTTCTCGATATATTTGAGATTTTTTGCATTTTTTTATACCGCCTTTGAGAAAATGTCCAATTACCAAATAAAAGCAGAAATTGAATTAAAAATGCAAATTTGGTGTCATTTTGTGCAATGAAACTCAATTTAATGAGTTCTTAAGGAAATAAAGAAAAAATTAATTTGAGTCTACAGGGAAAGTCATGTGCTGCCCACATCAGATTTTTATTTTCGTTTCAATTTTCGAAAAATGAAAGAGGTTCATATTCCTCTGTTTAGAGCTTCCAGATATAATCAATGGGCTTCTAATATTTATTAATTGGAAAACTCGTACCCAATTTTATGGTTCAAATTTTTCGAGAGATGTAGTGCTCCATAAAAAAAAAATAATAATAAAAAAATAAAAAAATAAATAAATAAATTCTAATATCTCGAGAGCGGCTGAAAATATTTTCTAAATAATGGTGTCCATTCATTTCGAGTTCAAAGTATTTGTAAAACATTTACTACTTAATAAGAGTGAGTTTAATTTATTTTTAATTTTTTTCAGTTCAAAATAATAATAGAATAAAATATCTCGAAAATTGTATGTGTTAGCATCTTATAAATGATGACAATAACTTTTACATTAAAAATTAATTCACGTACTAAACAGCCTTTTTTTAATAACATTTTTATACGTTTCATCGATTGCAATAAACGTACCAAATTTCATTCGATTTTATCAATTTGTTCAGGAAATATAGTGCTCATAGACAGAAATACAGAAATGGGTAATTCGTTTTCAGGAATGCTCAATACGTGTAGGTCTGTCAAAATCCATCCAATAATCGAGCTATTAATTACATGCCAATGTTTTCACTTTACAAATGCAATGTATTGTAGGGAAAGTAAAAATTCTGACTTTAATAGAAGATACTTTTTATACCGGCTCAAATTATTTTTTTCCTTGCGTTATTTACGTTATCCACTAAATTAAGTTCTATAACACGAAATCGCCCATGAAATCAATACTTGTTTCAAATTGCATTGAAGTTGTAATTTTTTACTTATTTTCTTCTTTATTTGGCGACTTGGCGCATTCTTAATAAACATCAAGTCGTCAAAATGGCAAGAAACTGAAATGCATTTATGATGAAATACATTTATTTGAATTACGTTGGGCAAAAGGATATTTTTTTAATCAATGGCTAAATCAACTGAGCGGATATTTTACAATAAAAATCTGCTGTTTGTATTCTCATTTTTATCCTATAAAAAGTTTGATCCAATTAACCAGTACTTTAGTGGGAGTAGTGGATTTATTTCAAGCAGAACACAAATCAACTATTTTTTGGAGTGAAGACTCCATGTATGTATGTGTGAATATGTGAAAATCAATTTCATATTTGATATAAATGCACATTTTAAAACGCCCTGAATACATTTCGAACATTTTTGAAATGATGTCTGTCTGTCTGTCTTTCTCCCTCTCTCTCTCACACACATACACACTCTTCTATTTTTCTCTCTCTTCTCTTTTTTCTCTTTTTCTCTCTCTTCTCTTTCTCTCTCTCTTTTTTTTCTCTTTTTCTCTCTTCTCTCTTTCTCTCTCTCTTTTTCTCTCTTTCTCCCCCTCTCTCTCTATCTGTATAATAATGCAGTTGTGATATTGTACTTGATTATGCGTTTGTGACGTGTATGCGTGATTGTATGCATCTGTTTGTGCAATACATGTATCTAATGTTCTGATTCAATTTTGGAGGAAAATAAAAAAATATAATCTCTTTTTTTTTAATTATCCCCATGTAAAGATTAAATTCCTTATTGGTTTGTTAAACTTAACGAGAAACGGGTTTATACCAGCTAAAAATGTATTAGTGCTGATGATGTTAATTTGATGAAACTTTTCAAACACTGAGACTATGTAATGTTTTAATGCAAATTTTATCCTCGCAAAACAATAGGAATTAAAATGTCTGTTTTGGCGGTTCATAATTATCGCGTATAATTCGGAAACGAATTTGAACTCTCTAGGCCCAGAGGTTACTGAGATATTAATAAAACAATTTTTATTTTTGAAACTATACTTGAAGAAAATAATACCACGTTACTTAGTAACGGAGTTAAATTATTACTGTCTTTATATACATAGTATAATGTATAAGAAAAGTACTGTGACGGGGTCGAAAATTTGAATTCAAGTTTTGGACAAGAGAACACGTTTCAAGCATCCCTGATGACGAATCGAGCATTTTTGAGGTGATGTGATGTGTGTGTGTGTATGTGTGTGTTGAAGACGATATCTCACGAACGAATGGAGCAATTCGAATGAAATTTGGTACAAAAATTACAATCCATGAATACTGGAAGCCTATTGCTTTTAAACACAATCGAATGTTCAGAACCTCCCTAAATTTTCGAGTGATATTTTGAAAAAATTATCAAAAAATCAAAACCTTTAATAAAATTTCACAAAAAGACATTTCTTATGTAATTTTTCCTTAGAAAATGATTGACATAAACTTTAGAATGCTAGCATGAACCGTACTCGAGATAATGCACATTTTTCAAATAAATTAATCAAAATATCTCATAAATTAAAAAAAGATATTAACTGTTGAGAAACATGTTAACTTTTCATATGTAATATCATACGATAAATTTGGTGACATCATTCTCGTGGATCTAGCTCGTTCCATTCACGAGAAAAGATGCTTTGAGTAATACTTTTGTATTTGAAAGCCAATAGTCATCTATCTGCCATAAGAATAGCTTATTTCTCCATCCATAATGTTTGGCAAGATTTTGGCGACGAATTTGGCGGAATGTCGCCAACTTGGCGAATTTTTAAATGTTGCCAAATTAACAAAAATCTCGTCAAATGGATAAAAATGACGATTATTGACAAAAATTCGATATCTTGAAAAGAATATAAATATCTATAATAAGAATAACCTATTTTGTTTTTACTGTAAAAGTAGTAAATCCATTGCATTATATAAGGAAAGTCATGTGCTGCCCACATCAGATTTTTACTTTCCTTATATACATAATGTATAAGGAAAGTATTGTGACGGGGTCGAAAATTCGAATTCGAGTTTTCGACGGGAGAGCACGTTTCAAACATCCCTGATCACGAATCAAACATTTTTGAAGTGATGTCTGTGTGTGTGTGTGTGTGAAAGTATGTGTGTGTGTGTGAAAGTATGTGTGTGTGTGTGTGTGTGTGTGTGTGTGTCAGTGAGTCTGTGGAGACGATAACTGACGAACGAATGGACCGATTCAAACGAAATTTGGTACAAAAATCACAATCCGTAAACACTGGAAGCCTATTGTTTTTAAACGTAATCGAATGTTCAGAACCCTCCCCCCTAAATTTTCGAGTGAAATTTTGAAAAAATCGTCAAAAAATCAAAACCGCTAATAAAGTTACGCAAATTGACATTTCTTATGTAATTTTTCATTAGAAAACGATTAACATAAATTTTAGAACGCTAACATAAACCGTTCTCGAGATATTGTACATTTTTCAAAAACTTATCAAAAAGTCATCTTAAATAATAAAAGGCAATGTCTGTGTGTGTGTCTGTCTGTCTGTCTGTCTTATACACTATACGTTTCGCGACCGCGCGTCGGAGAGCTACGAAATTTGGCAATCGGAGACCCGGGGGGGAGGGAAGGGGACACATGAAAACCGATTTTTAAAATTTTAATTATTTTTTTATTTATTTAATGTTTTATGCGATTTCGACCGTTTTTTGCCCTTTTTGCCCTTTTTTCTCCAACATCCAGACATCGTAGAAAAAAATAAATTACACCATCGGAAAAAGCAGAGAATTTCGAGTAAAAATATATCAATTTCAAATCTGAATTTCGATTTCTAATATTTTTTAAAGATTTTAAAACAAAACTCACTTTTGGCTCAAAAAATCAATTTTTTGTTTTTAAATTCTCGCATCGTGAAAAGTACTCATAATTTCGACTAATAATTTACATTTTTAGAAAGCTGAAATATCTGGCATTCTTACAAGTCTAATGTGGTCCAGAAATAATGAAAATTGCCTTCAGGATGGCAATTTTAAAGACGCCATGATTTTAAATTTCTCGGCGTTCCGTTCGTTTCTCCCCCGCTGAAGCAGGGAAGGTGGTGGGTGGGGACGTCAAGGTGGAGGTGACGTCACGGTTCTGAATAGAGCGCCTTTGCTCTATATAAATTATTATATTTATATTTTAAATGATGGGACGATCTGGATTTTTTAAATGTATATTTTAACTTTTGGATATTTTAAATGGATATTTTAATTTTATGGATATTTTAAATGATAGAACAATGAAACAATGGAATGAGGATGATGGAATTAAGCATATGGTCATTTTAAATTGCAAATTAGCGCGCGGGAAGTTAGCGGTAGGCCCGGGTTCGATTCCCGCCACTGCCAAAACTGCCGCCGTGTTTACGTGGAATACGATCACGTTAAATATGTGGGTCCGTAAGTCCTTCCGAGAGGTTGGTGGTAGGGGAAGGAGGATACGGCCCCTGTGGATGCCTCCCCCACTGGGTTCCCGTCTAAATTGGGTGAATATGTAGAAAGTTATGGAGATTGTCGCGGAGGGCGCGGCAGCCCAGTGGTTAGCGCGCGGGAATTGCACTCAGTAGGCCCGGGTTCGATTCCCGCCACTGCCAAAACTTACGCCACGTTCACGCAGAGTACGATCACGTTAAACATGTGGGTTCGTGAGTCCTTCCGAGAGGTTGGTGGTAGGGGAAGGAGGGTACTGTCTAAATTGGGTGAATAAAAAGAAAGTTATGGAGATTGTCGCGGAGGGCGAAGTAGCCCAGTGGTTAGCGCGCGGGAATTGCACGCGGTAGGCCCGGGTTCGATTTCCGCCACTGACATGGAGTACGATCACGTTAAACATATGGGTCCGTATGTTTTTCCGAGAGGTTGGTGGTAGGGGAAGGAGGGTACGTTCCCTGTGGATGCCTCCCCCACTGGGTTCCGGTCTAAATTGGGTGGCACATCCTGGCCGTCCAACCAGTTACCAGGCCCGGGTTCGATTCCCAAAATTGCCGCCGTGTTTACGCGGAGTACGAGCACGTTAAACATGTGGGTCTGTGAGTCCTTCCGAGAAGTTGGTGGTAGGGGAAGGAGGGTACGGTCTAAATTGGATGAATAAAAAGAAAGTTATGGAGATTGTCGCGTAGGGCAAAGTAGCCCAATGGTTAGCGCGCGGAAATTGCACTCGGTAGGCCCGGGTTCGATTCCCAAAATTGCCGCCGTGTTTACGCGGAGTACGATCACGTTAAACATGTGGGTCTGTAAGTCCTTCCGAGAGGTTGGTGGTAGGGGAAGAAGGGTACGGTCCCTGTGGATGCTTCTCCCACTTGGTTCCGGTCTAAATTGGGTGAATAAAAAGAAAGTTATGAAGAATATCGCGGGGAGGGTGAAGTACCCCAGTGGTTAGTGCGCGGGATTTGCACTTGGTAGGCCCGGGTTCGATTCCCAAAATTGCCGAATAAAAATAAAGTTATGGAGATTATCGCGGATGGCACGGTAGCCCAGTGGTTAGCGCGCGGGAATTTCACTCGGTAGGCCCGGGTTCGATTCCCGCCATTGCCAAAACTGCAGCCGTGTTCACGCGGAGTACGATCACGTTAAACGTGTGGGACTGCAAGTCCTTCCGAGAGGTTTGTGGTAGGGGAAGGAGGGTACGGTCTCTTTGGATGCCTCCCCCATTGGGTTCCGGTCTAAATTGTGTGGCACTTCCTGGCCTTCCAAGCAGTTACCTTACACCTTTCTGGTAGGTCGCGCCAACGAGTTTGCCACGGTCAGAATTTTCAAGGGTAGCGAACAGGCTGGTCGCCAAAGGCGGCTAGTATAAAATAAAAATAATATATTTCCTATTAAGAAACATGTTCACTTTTCATATGTAATACCGTGCGATAAATTTGGTGACATCATTCTCGTGTATCTAGCTCGTTCCATTCATGAGAAATGATAATTCGAGTAATACACTTGTATTTGAACGCCAATAGTCATTTATCTGCTACACGAATAACTTATTTCTCCGTCAGTAAAGCTTGGCGAGATTTTGGCGACGAATTTGGCGGAATGTCGCCAGTTTGGCGACTTTCTGAAATGTTGTCAAATTAACGAAAATCTCGCCAAATGGATTAAAATGACGCTAAATCAATGAAAATGACGACTAATTGTCGAAAATTCAATATCTTGGAAAGAATATAAGTATCTACTGTACGAAAAACCTATTTTTTTTACTGTAAAAGTAGTAAATTCATTGCATTATATAAGGAAAGTCACGTGTTGCCCACATCAGATTTTTGTCATTGTGTGGAAAATCAAATGTGTTTATATGGCAGGCGATTTGAATTTAATTTATCGGATTTAAACATGAAAGAAATTGATAGAAATATACATTTATTAGAAGAACTGTATTGTAATTTAGATTATGTTATATCACTTACGGCAACTGGATAAATATTACGGGAATTATTGAAATTTTCAGTTTTTCAAGTCATTTGGTCATCTGTTTTATTTTGGCATTGTTTTTTAATTTATATGTATTTCATTTGGCTGTGAAGATAATTTTGTATAGCGAAGATAAAGATTTTTATAATATTTTTTTTATTCTTGTAAACTAAATTAAATGTTTTACTGACATTTTTGAAGGACAATATTATTTAGAATGTCATCAAAGTGCACACATTTTAAAACACGAGCAACGTCCAGTGAATCTACTGGTAATATATTATTACGAACTTGTAAAATGCTCTGATCTTTTTCCCCTCTCTCCCTTTCGTCTCTTTCAAAGACCAGACGGAGAAAACACCCGTACAGGCATCCTTTCTCATGATGCGAATCTTATATCGATGTGCCGAAGGTCGAAAAAGGGTTGCCATATTTGGCGATTTATTCTTAATTTAGCGACTTTTCGAAGGTTCGAGAAGTACCTCGAAATAACCAATATTCTACGAGATATGAGAGATTTCCAGAAGCTTCTATAAATTCTATAAAAGGAGTCATCACTCAGTTGGAGAGCAGTTGACGTAATACGAGCTACATTGAACTGTGATGTTCAATATTTTAAAAATAGTACCTGCGATTTTGTGAAAGGATATTCATGAATGCTTCGAGAATAGTGTCCTTTATTTTGTGAAATTAGTGGGACATTTAAATGCTGTTTTACTGTCTATTGTTCCTGTTCACGCTGTGCTTCTGAATAAACGTGTTAGTCATCGGGGAATTTCGACTTATTCTTGTTTCCTGGGCGTAGGATACGTCGTAACAATACAGATGAGAGAAAGAAAGAAAGAATTTCAGTTCTTAAAGAAATTCACGTGTTACAGACGCCCGATTTTTATTTTCTGCAGACTGTTACATAACTTTTCCAACCCTTCTCTCCTGTTCGCCGTGAAGATATAGAGAATCTGTGCCAAGTTGAATTTCAAACCAAATCCCTCATGTGGAGGAAGGAGAAGCGCGGATGAAAGAACAAACAATCTTGTTAGTTGTAAATGAAGCCGTAAAGTGGACTCTTGAAATCCACTCTTACGTAAGTAAACATCGAGACTTTGGGGAGAGAGTTCTGTTGTGTAATCAAATATCGAATGCTTATCCTACTACGGAAACTTGTTTGTTTGTTTGTTTTGAAAAATGTAAATCTTTCGTTTAAATCACCTGCAATTGAAAGTTAGCCATCATCCAATAAACTAACCTTTAATCGGAGGACTACGATATCATTGACTTTTGGGACGTCATAAATTGCAGGTTAATCTATATAAATAAAATTGAAAATCTGTTTGTTTGTATGTATGTATGTATGTTTGCCTCATCATCAAGAGAGAACGACTGCACACCGTTTTGTGGGTAGCTTTCGAATAGCCCCACTTAAAATTTAGTAAGTGTTTCGAGTTTCTAAGACCAGGGATTGTCTAGATATTAATTAGAAACACGTAGTTAAATCTTCCACACACTTAACATTATGCAGACGATATATTTTCCGCAAATTTATTTGAAGAAAATTATATCATGTCGCTTGGTAACTGATTTAAATTCAATGTGCTTATGCGACAGACGATATTTTATTAAATCTTTTCCGATTTAAATAATAAATGTTATCAAATCGCCTTTTTGACTGAATTGCATCAATTACGGCCTTGTTGTTTAAAGATCAAGGGGATTGATATTTGCTATTTATTACGTCATCTGTTTTATTTTGGCGAAGATTTATGAAACTCATATATTGCAGTAAGGGTAATCTTTTACTAATACACTGGTATATCTTCTAATCAACGATGCTATAAGTAGTATGTATATATATGTATATATATATATATATATATATATATATATATATATATCTTCCCATACAATTGTAGCGCTTTCATTTTGGCATAGACTGATTCAATTTATATTTTTTTATAAATTTGTTTACAAACGGAACCAAGATGTTTTATTCTCCAGATCTGACCGTGAAGATAATTGTGTACAGCGAGAACAGAGATTCTTAAACTTATTTTTAGAAGCATTAATTTAAATATTTTAATAGAATGTTTTGAACAACAATGTCATTTAGAATGATACAGGAATTCGCACTTGATTGCGAATTTTAAGTTTCTTTATATTATATACTAGCAGCATACCCGTTCTTCGTACGGAGTATATAATATAAATAAACTTAAAATTCACAATCATGTGCAAATTCCTATAGTATACTTAATGGCATTCTTAATCAAAATATTCTGTTAAAATATTTAACATAATGCTCCTGAAAAGAAGTTAAGGAATGGCTGTTCTCGTTATTCAAAATTATCTTCACGGGTAGATCTGAAGAATAAAATATCCTCGCCTTTTTCGTAAGCAAATTTATAAAAAGTATGGAATTGAATCAATATATGCAAAATAATAGCGTATTGTATGGGACCCGTACCACTTATATACGCGAATATGAGAAGATATAACCCGTATTAGTAGATTACATATATAAATTGAAAATATCAATAAATCCGTAATCTTTAAATCAGTAGGCAGTAATTAATTCCAATATGTGCCCAAATGAAAGTGCTAAAATTATATGGGAAGATAAACCCGTACTTCTTATAATGTCATAGAAGATATGTCCTAGTGTTAGTAAAAGATTACCCGTATTATAATATTTAGTTTGAAAAATTTTTGCCAATATATAACAGATTACTTAATAAATTAAAAATATCAATAATCCCCGTAATCTTCATACCGGAAGGCTTGATTCCAATATATGCCAATATACATGTACTACTTATATTCTCTTACATTAGAAGATATACCCGTGCATTTGTAGAAGATTACTCGTACAACGTACAATATATGAGTTTCAATAATTTTTGCCCCAATAAAACAATGCCATAAGAAATTGAAAATATCAATAATCTCTGAATCAATTATCCCCGAAAACATCAGTAATAATAATGTTTAAATATGAAGATCGTAATTGATATTATCCAGTCAAAAATACGATGGCAATGAAATTTATTTTATATACATATCTTCATCATTAAAATCGGAAAAGATTTAATAAAAATATTCTTCCTCATAAACACATTAAATTTAAATCCGTTGTTAAGCGGCATGTTATGATTTGCTTCAAATAAATTGGTGGTCAAAATATCGTCTGAATATCTCTAATGAAGATTTGGCGACATTTTAAAAAGTCGCCAAATTTATCGCCAAGTGGGACTGTAGAACTGACAGTCCCACTTGGCGATAAATTGACGAACCATCATCAAAATATTATCCCCTAAAAAAAACACAATTTCGTTTATTTAGGGCAATTTATCAATTTCAAAATATTTTTATGGATTTATAAATATTTTTATCAATTTGGTGACATTTTAAAAATTCGCTAAATGGGTTACTAAATAGGGCGGTTGGACTGACAGACAAATGCTAACGAAACACCATTTCAGTACTTTCTTTTAACAAAACAAAATAAAATTCATTGATTTACGTCATTTTTATCAATTTGCGGACATTTCAACCAATTTGGCAACTTTTAAGAAATTTGCCAAGTTAGCGATATACAGCCAAATTCATTGCTCTAAATTCGCAGATCTGAATAAAATATCGCGATCCAGTTTGTATATACTAAATAAAAACACTAAAATATTATTAGAAGATATACCCATTCTACTCTTTTTCTGTTTAAACAATTGGTTAAATGAATTTATTGGGTAAACAGAATATGAGTTTATTAGCTAAACACAATATATAAGCTTAAAACCTCTTTGCTAAAATACATGAAAGTGATGTATGCAATTCGCAATTAATATAATTAAAAAAAATCAAACCGTTCATTTATAAGATATATTTTAATATCCATTTATTTATTATTCAAATCAAAAAAATAATAATAATCATTAACAAACACATTTAATTCCATTCCTTTGCCGAGCAACATGATATAAGATAGAATCTTCCTCATAAAATGCGAATTTAAATAACCATTTTAATTTCTTTATACTTCTAATCGTTGAGTAAAAGCTTGTGAAATATAAAACATGGAGGTAGATTTTTCCATTTAAATTCATGTTTCAAACAATTCATGCTTTCAGATAGTGACTATTTAATGCAAAAATCCTGCATCAAACTCAAAAATAAAGTTTTAATTCCCTTTGACGCTTTAAACAAACGATTTTTATCCTTTCCGTTTGGATAAACCACGGAGTTGGAGAGTAGAACTCCTATAAAAAAAGTTCCGTTTTTCATTAATATCTCGACAACCTCTGGTCTTAGAAACTCGAAACTTGGGCAAAATTTATGGGGGGCTATTTCAAGGCCACACACAAAATTTCATTAAATTCGGTTCATCCGTTCTCTCGTGATGATGAGACAAACGAAAGTTTCGTTTTTTACTAATATCTCGAGAACCACTGGTCGTAGAAATTCCAACCATAGACTAAATTTTAAGTGGGGCTATTTCTAGGCTACCCACAAAATTTCATCAAATTCGGTTTAGCCGTTCTCCCGTGATGATGGGACAAACAGACAGACAGATTTTCAATTTTATTTATATAGACTAGCAGCATACCCGTTCTTTGTACGGAGTATATAATATAAAGACACTTATAATTCAGAATCATATGCAAATTATGTTAAAATATTAAATTTATTGCTCCTAAAGAGAAGTTTATTAATATCTGTTCTCATCATGCAAAATTATCTTCACGGGCATATCTGAAGAATAAAACATCCTGGCCCCTTTCGAAAGCAAATATACAAAAAATATGAAATTGAATCAATATACTCAAAATAACAGTGCTAAAATTGTATGGGACCCGTAGTATTTATATACTCGAATATTAGAAGATATAACCTGTATTAGTAGATTACATGTATAAATTTAAAATATCAATAAACCCGTAATTGATTCCAATATATGCCAGAATGAGAGCACTAAAATTATATGGGAATATATATATATATATATATATATAATTTACAAATGTAAAGCTAACTGTAATAGCCGCTTGAAAAATTATTTCTCTTACGTATAATATGCAAACATGGCGCTAAGCTGCCCTTGTACACATTTACCAATATATTTACCAAAAGGAATACCAATTTGCTGTTCGGTATTGATGGTATTAAAGCCATTCCATGTATAAGTATCGGCTTCCGGGAGTGTCGCCATGGCATAAAGCATTTGCTCAACCGGAGAGTGGGGGTCACAACTCCCCCCGGCCACTTGTGATACTTTTCGTCTTTCGCATTCTTCTATTGCTTTTCAGTTTTTAGGTATTCCTTTTGGTAAATATATATATATATATATATATATATATATATATATCCCCGTGCTACTTATATTGCCGCAGATTAGAAAATATACCTGTATGTTAGTAGAAGATTACCCTTATCACAATATGAGTCTAAAAAATATTTGCCGAAATAAAACAGATGGCATAATAAATTGAAAATTTCAATTATCCCCATAATCTTTATACCAGAATGTCGTAATTGATTCCAATATATGCCAATATGTATCAAAATATATGCCTATATACCTGTACTACTTATATTCTCGTAGATTAGAAGATAACCCGTGCATTTATAGAAGATTACTCGCACAACGTGCAATATGTGAGTTTCAACAATTTTTGTCATAATAAAACAATGGCATAGAATTAATATGAAAATATCAATAATCCCTGAATCAACAGTCCACGAAAATACCAATAATAATAATGTTTCAACCTGAAGACCGTAATTGATATTATCCAGTCAACAATGCAATGTCAATGAAATTTAATTTATATATATCTTTGTTATTCAAATCGGAAAAGATTTAATAAAAATCGTATGCCGCATAAATACATTGGATTTACATCCGTTGCTGAACTACATGACATCATTTGTTTCAAATGAATTGATGGGAATCTTATCGTTTGAATAATTCTATCTCCATGGAAGGTTTGGCGACATTTTCGTCAATTTAGCGACAATTTAAAACATCGCCAAATTTATCACCAAGTGGGACTGTAGAACTGACAGTCCCATTTTGCGACACATTGACGAATAATCATCACAATACTATGCCCTACCAAAACATAATTAATTGCATTTATTAAGCGCAATTTTATCAATTTTAATATATTTTTATGGATTTGCAAACATTTCATCAATTTGGTGGCATTTTAAAAATTAGCTAAATGTGTTAAAGTAGGATGGATGGACTGGCCGACAAATGCTTCCTAAACATCATTTTAGTACTCTCTTCTAAGAACAAATTTAATTTAATTGATTTGCGTCGTTTTTATCAATTTATCGACATTTCCGTCAATTTGCCAACGTTTAAGAAAAGTTTCCAAGTTAGCGATATTCCTCGAAATTCATAGCTCTGAATTTGCAGATCTGAAGAATAAAACATCCGATCCCGTTTGCATATACTAAATGAAAACACTAAAATTGCATTAGAAAATATACCCGTTCTACTGTTTTTCTGTTTCAACAATCGGCTAAATAAATTTATTGGCTAAACACAATATATGAGTTTATTAGCTAAACACAATATATAAGCTTGAAAACTCTTTGCCAAAATAAATGAAAGTGATGTACACAGTCCGTAATTAATAGAATTAAAAAAAAAATCAAACCGTTCATTTACAAAATATATTTTTACATCTATTTATTTATTATTCAAATAGAAAAAATAATAACAAATATTAACAAACACATTTAATTTAATTGCGTTGCTGAGCAACATAATATTATGAAGAATCTTCCTCATAAACTGCGAAATTAAATAACCATTTTGATCTCTTCCCCATAAAATGCAAAAATAATAACCATTTTGATTTCTTTATACTTTCCATTGTTTAGTAAATGCTTGACCATGGAGTTAGATTTTCCATTAAAATTCATGTTTCAAACAATTCATGCTTTCAGATAGTGACTAATTAATGCAAAAATCCTGCACTAAGCTCAGAAATGAAGTTTTAATTCACGTTGACGTTTTAAACAAACGATTTTCATCCTTTCCGTTTGGATAAACCACGGAGTTAGAGAGTAGATCTCCTAGGATAAAGTTCCGTTTTTCATTAATATCTCGACAACCCCTGGTCTTAGATTCTCGAAACTTGGGCTAAATTTATGGGGGGCTATTTAAAGGCTATCCACAAAATTTCATCAAATTCGATTCAGCCGTTCTTCCGTGATGATGAGACAAACGAAAATATCGTTTTTCACTAATATCTCGAGAACCACTGATTATAGAAACTCCATATATGGACTAAATTTTAAGTGGGACTATTTCCAGGCTACCCACAAAATTTCATCGAATTCGGTTCAGCCGTTCTCCCGTGATGATGGGACAAACAGACAGACAGACAGACAGACAGACAGACAGACAGACAGATTTTCAATTTTATTTATATAGATTCCGTACGAAGAACGAGTATACTGCTAGTTATTCTATATAAAAGTATCGCCGAACTTCAATATATAGTGCTTAAGCACCCCAATAACTTTGTAAGGAAAGGTATACGTTAGGTCCATCTATTGTAAAATGACTACCCCTGGTCGAATCCCGTTATATATTGTGCGAGTTACTTTATAGATAGATATAGATATAATATATAGATATGATGGAGCCCCTTTATTATAAAAATTGTACAGCATTATATAATGAGTAGGAATCGACAATAAAAATGTTACCAAAAGCATTTATTTCACGCAACATGATTAACCACCTGGGAACACCACGTGCTGTTGGCACATTTCGGGCGCGGTAGCCCGGTGGCTTGCGCACTGGATTTGCATGCTGCCACAACAACCACCGTGTTCATGCGGAGTACGATCACGCTAAACATGTAGGTCTGTAAGTCCTTCCGAGAGGTTGGTGGTAGGGGAAGGAGGGTACGGTCCCTGTGGATGCCTTCCCCACTGGGTTCTGGTCTAAATTTTGTGGCACTTCCCGGCCGTCCAAACGGTTACCTTACACCTTTCTGGTAGGCCGGACGGTCTGGGTCTCAACAACACAACATGATTATTGGCAAATTGCTTTCACATTCAGGATCACTAAAATAAACAACACTTAAATCACAGGAATCTAACATGCAGTCTATTCAAAATTCCCCCCGTCAGCATCAATGTACATTTACATTCGAGAAAGAATATTGCCTCGGACTTTTGCAAGCATTGCAGGTGTCACCGTGTTACAAGCCCTGATGATACGATTTTTTGACAGGTATTCCCCTAGTATCATGTAATATTGGTCCAATATTAGACCGATATTGTATATCTTGGCATTACATTGGAAATATTTCCAATGTAATCTCAATATTAGGCAAATATTGGGGTTACATTGTCCTCCAATATTGGCTAATATTTTCATTCGAATATTACGCCAATACTGGTGCTACATTGGAAATATTAACGTAATACTGTCCTAATATTTTAAGGCAATATTGAGCCAATTCCATCAAAATGTGCGCTTTTTCATATTTGTCCAATATTTTAGCTAATATTGGATTGCTACTAAGGTCATTACCTTCCATGCACACGTTTCGTGCGTTCCTGATGTCCATTCCTACTAATTATATATATCCTTTACTTTGCAACTGACATTTTTCCTTCTATCTTTTTCTGTTGCCGAGTTCTTCATTCTATCTGTTTCAATTCTCCCCCTAGAGAGCGCTGCAGTCACTTTGTTTTAATCAGACATTCATCACTTTTCTAAATATGGACCTATCGTGGACTTTTCCTTACAAAGTTATTGGGGTGCTTAAAGAATTTCTTAGAAACTCTAATCTATAATGCAAACATATTAAAAAAAAAATCTGATGTGGGCAACACATGACTTTCCTTATATAATGCAATGAATTTACTACTTTTACAGTTTAAAAAAATGTTATTCTTATAGTAGATACTTATATTCTTTCCAAGATATTGAATTTTCTTCAATGAGTCGTCATTTTCATTGATGTAGTGTCATTTTTATCAATTTGGCGAGATTTTTGTTAATTTGGCAGCAATTAAAAATGTTGCCAAGTTGGCGACATTCCGCCAAATTCGTCGCCAAAATCTCGCCAAACGTTATGGACGGAGAAAGAAGTTATTCTTACAGCAGATAAATGACTATTGGCGTTCAAATACAAAAGTATTACTCAAAGTATCTTTTTCATGAATTGAACGAGCTAGATCCACGAGAATAATGTCACCAAATCTATCGCATGGTATTACATATGAAAAGTGAACACGTTTATCAATAGGAAATATATTTTTTTTTATTTTATATAACTTTTTGATAACTTTTTTGAAAAATGTGCAATATCTCGAGAACGGTTAATGTTAGCGTTCTAAAATTTATGTCAATGGTTTTCTAATGAAAAATTACATAAGACATGTCTATTTGCTTTAACTTTATTAGCGTTTTTGATTTTTTGACGATTTTTTCAAAATTTCACTCGAAAATTTAGGGGAGTTCTGAACATTCGATTGCGTATAAAAACAATAGGCTTCCAGTGTTTACGAATTGTGATTTTTGTACCAAATTTCGTTCGAATCGGTCCATTTGTTCGTCAGTTATTGTCTCCACAGACTCACTGACACACACACACACACACACACACTTTCACACACACATACACACACAGACATCACTTCAAAAATGTTCGATTCGTGATCAGGGATGCTTGAAACGTGCTCTCCCGTCGAAAACTCGAATTCGAATTTTCGACCCCGTCACAATACTTTCCTTATACATTGTGTATATAAGGAAAGTAAAAAAATCCCCTCTATATAAGAACTAAAGCCCCCGAGTTGTTAGAAATTCATCCTTTTAGTCTTTAAAATAAAACCTCAAATCACGACTCGATAAATCTGGTCTTTTCGTACCATAAAAAACTATAAAACAAGTGAAGGAACATAAAACATATTTATGTTAGCACTTCTCTAAAAATGTAAAAAAAAAAAAAAAATGATGCCAAAACACGAAAGGATTCTGCCTAAAAACAAAAGAGAAGGAAAGCATTTATAAAAGTTAAAAAAAAAAGAGAAAAGAAAATGCAGTGACGAATCATGTGCAGAAAAAACAATTCAATTCCATAACAATGAACCAGTCACTATGCACACTGTGATAAAGAGATGAGAATTGTGCAAAAGATTTAAATGACGTCACAGTGTCAACGACCGAGCTCATTGGATGAGTAACGGGAGTTGGTCATGTGATGTGTCGCACTCGCAACAGACGATTATTAAGGATTTTTTGAAAGACATATTTAAGTTCTCATACCATTGTATAGAAAAATATTATTTTCGTTAAACATTTTCGTGTTTTGACGGAGAAGCTCGTTTAAAGATATCCTGAATACATTTTGAACATTTTGGGAGAAATGTTCGTTTATAAGTGTGTGTGTGTGTGTGTGAACGAGTGCTCGTACAGCTGTGAAACTTTATGCGCAGAAACATTATGTAAAAAACTAAAACTAAATGAATTTTTTTGTAATTCGCATGTTGAAAATCTGAGTAATTTAAAATTTAAGATTTAAAAAATTTTATTTGCTCTCACAAAAAACTATTTACCTAATTATTATTTCTTATTCAGAAATTTTTCATATGCAGAAATGATAGTTTGAACTACGCTGGGGATGTAAATGTTATTAGAAGTATATATTATCACAAATCAGCTAAATGGATCTAATTTAAAGATTTCACATAGCTGTTGCCAACTTGAAACAAGAAACTTAAAAGAAAAAATTATGAAAAATTGCAAAAGCATGATTTGAGAACAAAAGCTTATAAAAACATACAGTTTTTATTAAATTTCTAATACTAAATTATAATGTATCACGACATAAACAATATTGCAGTGAAGCCACTTCTATCGTACAACAGAGCGTTAGATAAAAGCAAGAAAGTGCTCAACTGATCAACCCCTCGCGGACCATATTTTAACAGACACAGCCGTTCGTCAACAAAGGGTTGGTAATGAAATTATCGAAGATCCCCCTTTGAAAAGAGCCCCCCCCCCTAAAAAATAAATAAATAAAATAATAAAGCAAAATTATTAACAAATGATTGAAAAATCAGATTTGTTGCAGATAACTGCTACATTAAAAAAATATATATATTAAAATGCACTTCTAAGAAAAAGGACAAAGATATAACAACTTAAAACGATGATCTATTTTTTTTATATATATATAACGGTGGTCCCGCTTTTCTGCACTGCGACCCGTAATAAAATTTTTAAAAATAAAATTTACAAACGAAACAAAAATTATTTACGCACATGCAAACTTGAAAAACAGGAATGACATCTGAAACTTAATTTCTTCTGCTCATAAATCTAAGCTTTTTTTTTAATCTCTAATGTATATGCACAATTTTATGCTGTTTACAACAGCGTGTAATCTCTGTTTACATATTTATAGAGTTACATATTTATTTAGATGGAATGAGTTTTAAATTAGATGGAATGTTTTTAATATCGAACCAAAAATTCGAAATTTATACGAAATTTATATATTTTTTTAACATGGCAGCACAGGACAAAATTTTACATAATCATGTATAAAAAAAGCTCATATTTATGGCTTAATGATCGCGAGACTTAATGATTTCAACCATTGTTGTGAAAAATAGCCACGACACAATTTTTTGTGTCAACGTTATTAGCCCCCTCGGGGGAAAGTCTCCCCCCCCCCCCCTCTCTGAGACTGCACATTGTCAAGTATATCAATATTTTTTCCAGCCCTTGTGAAGGGTAAGACGTTATAATTGTAGTCATTTGACCCTACGATGCCGATTTTCCAAATTTTTTCTTGTAAAATTCGGGGGGGGGGGGGGGGGGGGGAGAAACTACTTAAAAATAGATTCTGGTATGAGAAAGGCGAATTGTGCTACACCACTCCAGTTAATTTATTATTATTTTTTTTTTATATAAGAGAACTTGATCAGGTTTCAAAAAATCGTAAAATTGTAGACAATTCATCTTATAGTTGCATTTTGTATAAATGCAAGCTTCCAGAGTTTCAACTTTAGGTTGTGTTTTCTCACGTGTCCGAAAATGATTTGAAATGGTTGAAAATATTCCCTCAGTTGGATCAATCCTTCATGGAAATAAAGAACAAATTTAAGTATGGAAAAAATAAATAAATCTAAAGAGCAGCTTCTTGAAAAAAAGAACAGATCTTTAAAATAAAGGAAGTATGGTCACCATAAGCATATATCATGCAAAGATTTTGTGTTAAATGTTACTACTTGTGTCAAAACCTTAATAGTTGAAATATTTTTCCCCAATTACAAAAGGGGTAACAAGTTGTACTTTTATTTTTTGCAACCTTTTGTAAATTCTTGTAGATCCCCCCCCCCCCCCCCTCCTGACAGGAACTTGCGGACTCCCAGAGATTGGGAACCATTCGTGTAGAAGGAATAACTAGCCTGTATACTGCATAAAGCTTCACAATTTCTTGGTTACATTTAAAATCTCGCTAAATACGGAATTATTATGGGCGGGTTCTATTATGTTTTCAAATTGAATAAAGTATTAAGAAGGGCCTCTCTTGGAAGTGGGGGTCCTAAGCGACCTTTTAGTCGGTCTATCAATAAATCCGCCCCGCCCACTTTCTTTCTCATGCTTGTACGATTCGGCAAAACAAAATACCCCTTTTGTAACTCATAAACAAATCGAATATGCGTATCCACGGAAACATCAAAGCACCGATCACCGAAAAAGGGTTTGCTCGTTTCGAAAAGGTGAAAAGAAGGACAACTCTTTTTACCCGGCCATGGGCGAAAAACAGAAAACTGACAAGCAGCCGATCGCCACTGCCCCGTATCGACTGCAGTGCAAGCGGTTGCTATGGTAACCCACCCGTACATACGGTTTTGGTTAATCGCCAAATTTACTCAATGAAATGGCCGTACTAGTAGTTTTGTAAAGTGGTGCACGCAAAGTTTGGCATATCTTTACCTTGAAGTTCTGCATTTCGGCGAATTTTCCGACTTTTGGGTCTCGTTATTTCTCCATATCACGTGCGGCGCCGTTAAAGATTTATAAGCCGAGTTTAGTGGTATCTCCTGATGGGGGAATTATTTATAGATTAATCTATTCGGGCTGGAGCTCGGCGTTTTACGTCAAGGTTTCTAAAAGCAGTCACTTTTGTTTTTGTATACGGTACTAGAGTGCTCCGACCTCCGAACTCGCCATCTCATAAACTGGGCGTTTCCATAGGACAAGCGAGATGGAGAGTTTACGAACTGTGCTGAAAAACAGTTCAATTTATAGATCGACAAAGAAAAAAAGTTCTGGAAATAAACATTTCACGATCGGAATGAAACATTTATTCTTCATTTTTACTATATAAAGCACATAAGTTTGTAGGGGGGGAGGTGCTCTTCCGTGCCCGGTAGCCAGGATCGCCTCAACGCTTGTCGAGGCTCCTAGATAAAGATAAATTCTAGCGCCCTCCATAAAACTTTTATGGTAAAAGAGGTACATTAATACGGAAGGTAGGCCCTCAACATTTGCCTTCTTTGCCTATGGTCGAAAACGGTCCTGCTCAGAGCTGCCCATATAGAGGAATGGACACCACTCGAGTAGAGGGCCGCCTCCAATATTTTTAAGGGAGGGAAAGGCATTAAATATTTACAAAGAGGGGAAAATCCAATATGGAGAAGGGACATGATAAATGTTTGTAGAGGGCCCCACAATTTGTATGGGTGACCCTGTAGCGCTGATCTCCAGATTAGGAGATAACAGATTTGAGATCGAGTCCTCCCTTGGGGGAAGTGAAAATACTATAACGCAAAACAATGCACTGCGGAGTTATGGGGAGGGGGGGGGGAGGCAAGAGAAGATTGTTGAATAAATATTTAGGAAGGTAGGGGACCCAAATCAAAATCTTAAAACGGGCCCCAAAAAGTTCCAGCACTATGTAAATACTGGAATCCGAGAGAATTTTTATTATTCCACATAAAATTAAGATTCTGCAAGAAAACAAACAAGAAAGATCAATCATGCATAAAGCATTGGTTATGAAACACTTTCCAACTGAAAATGCAATTTTATTTCAACAGCTCTAAATTACGATACATTCAGCACTGATATTTTTTTAAATTATCGCAGTACTATAATAGTTTATTATACTCTTGTAAACTTAAAACTTCATCGAAAAAAGGCAGTGCTATAAATCGTCTGCTTCTCTATGTAAAATCAATGAATATTTCATTCATATCAGTTTCCAGACTCTAGAACTAAATAATGTTGCATGAAAAAAATTCAATAATGCTTATACAACTCATCTTACAATCGCTTGATTGTAAGTTTAGTGATCATTTAAAATAAAAAATATTGTAATTGAGTTTGCACAGAATTTAGGTACACAGATAAGTAAAAATAAAGCAGTTTTATGACGGATGCAACACTAAATATTAATTTAAAAGAACTTTAAACATCACGATTTTTACACTAGGAAATAAAGATGGATGCGATATTTTATTTTGAAATGAGTCACGTGATCTATTTATAATATGGGTGTCATTATTATTTTAATTTTTGTTTTAAAAAACTACCCAACATATTTTACTGAAATTATTTTTACACATTTTACGTGATAATTTGAATATTTCTCAAAACGTTTTAAACAAATTGTAAATTTTAGCTCCGTTTAAAAAATGTTTGAAAAATTATGTCCCGTAGGGTTCAATGTATTTCGTTTTTACAACCCGGGTTCAATCCGAAACTAATTTGGTGATATTATTCATTTTCATTCCCATATTTCCCACAAGTCGTCTCAATATACTAAAATTTCATTTTGATAAAATCAGTTTTACGGCAGTTATCGTACGAACGGACAGATAGACAGACAGACAGAAATGAACAAAGTCATAAACACTTTTCGACTATGTTGGAAAGTGCTAAAAAGAAGTTTCTGAACTGTATCATACGATTTTGCAGACCAAAATCATCCTCTTTCTTTTTTTCAAGATAAATAAAACAGAGCAGCTACTAAAATAAAGATATTACCTTTGCTGTAGTAGCTGCTATGTCTTATTTATTCTGATGAAGACGGCTGTCTCTTTTTCTTTAAAACCCGTTGATATTTTTTATCTACTCTTTATGCTGCTACTAACGAAGTAATTGTACTTTAATATGCAAATTGCATTTCAAAGGCTTTTCAAATAACCTGACATATCTGCCATGTTTGACATTTATATCTCAGCGCGTCTGTTTATTGTACAAAAGATGCGCTCTTGCCTTTGCTGATGAGTTTTGCTCTGTCTTCTTACCATGAAGAAGTAGGATGATTTTTTGCTCCGTAACCGGTTGATACTTTTAATTAACTGTTTTATGATTATATTAACAAAGTATTTCTATTGTGGACTAGCTGTGTAACTGTTCTTTGTACGGAATACATAATGTAAAGAATTTAATTCGCAATTTGCGATAAATTTTCTATATTTGAAGTCTTTCTCTTTGATATTTTATAATAATTCTGAGAAATAAGAAATAAGCGAGTTCTTCCATGTTTAGTTAATAAGCAGACAAACAGAGGCCCATTTAACAACTTTATTTATATAGATATTGACAATTTTACAATTAAACAATAACTTATTTGCAGATTACATTTCTGGTCTTCTTATTAGGGACAGAAATAAAGGAAGATCTTTCATTTATGGTCCATGAAATAAAAACGTTTATTTTTTATATTTCGTTAATATGTAAAGTTCTCATAATTTTGAAGATAGTGGCACAAGCAACGATCGGGATGACGTTGTCGGATTTTGAATTGCATTTATTATGTTGTTTACAAATGCCGGTTGTTCGACCGCTAAGCCATTAGACATCGAGCTCTTTTTAAGCGTCTCCATTTATTATAGAGAAGCTTAAAAAGCGATTGGGTGGCGTTAGTTTGAAGACTCAAATAACAATTAAGTCTCTCTTTTTGTTTCTTTTGTGTGGCAGATATAGCGATTAGATCTCGCTTAAAGTGAGGAAATAGTCATAGGTCATGACATGCATAGAAACGGACAGACGACTGCCAAAATTTCAAGTGGGACTTCTACCTATCAAAATTCTATTAAATTTGGAACAGCCATTTTCTCGTAATGCTGAAATAAACAAACAGACAAACAGATTACATTTCAATTCTATTTATTAACTAACAGTATACCCATTCTTCGTGCGGAATATATAATATAAAGAAACTTAAAATTCACAATTAAGTGCAAATTCTTATTATATTCTAAATGATATTGTTATTCAAAACGTTATATTAAATATTTAATTTAATTCTCCTAAAAAGTATAAGAATATCTGTTATCGCTATGCAAAATTATCTTCACTTCCAGAGGAAGAATAAAACATCATGGTCTCGTTTGTAAGAAAATTTTTAAAAAATATGAAATTGGATTAATACATGCCAAAATGAAAGCGCTGAAATGGTATTAGAATACCAGTACCATTTTTATTTTGTTTCAACAATTGACTAAACACAAATATATAAGTTACACACGATATTTTACAAACATGATTTTGAAAAGCATTTGCCAAATAAAACATATGACGTAAGAAATTGAAAATACCAAAAATGCTCCCGTAATCTTTAAACCCGAAGGCCTTAATTGATATAATTCAGTCAAAAATACAATTCCGATAAATGTATATATATATACATTTTTTTATTATTTAAATCGGAAAAGATTTAATGAAATCGTTTGCTATATAAATACATTGGATTTAATTCCTTTGCTAAGCAATATGATATACATTTTCTACAAATAAATTTATGATAAAAATATCGTCTGCATAATACCATCTCTAGGGAAGTTCGTTTTCTATGGATATCTCAATAACCCTTAAAAACAAATTGAACCTCAATTGAATCTCAATAACCCTTGAAATCCTAGAAACTCGAAACATGGATTAAATTTTAAGTGGCACTATTTCACGGCTAACCAAAAAAATTCATGAAATTCGATGCAGCCGTTCTTCTGTGATGATAACACACACACATACAGACAGATTCTTAGTTTTAATTACAGAATTTTAGGAGAATTTTTATACAGTCGGACCTGTTTAAAACGGTACCTGTAGGAAACGGAATACTGTAATAAGCGGAATATATTTTCAGCCCCCTCCAAAAATATAGGAAATTCATGTTATTTTCCCCCAGTGTGAAACGGAATCTGCACAACGCGGAAACGGACGACCGATTTAAAATATTTTGTTAGTTAAAAGCACCTGTTGCAACGAACAGAGAATGGAAACTATTTTAGACACTTTTTTCCATGAGAACCAATTTTCGCATAACTTTCTATTAAATTATATCCCGATTTTCTGAAAGCCATTTCATAACTTTAAAAATTTTCCTTTAATCAGGGAGAGATGCAAGAAATATTAATCAATGCACGATTTTTAACTGAAAGTCGCATCATTCCTAAGGCATATGTCACAGAAACCATGTTGGATTATTTTGAAAATTCATCTCACATTTAAAAAAAAAAAAAATGTCGTTTTTTGTTTTTTACTTTCCCTGCAATACATGGTAATGTATAGGGAAAGTATTGGAATCATGCCGAAAATCGCAACTCGAGTTTTCGACGGATCTACACGTTTCGAGACCTCTAGAACACGAAAAAAACTATTTTTAGCGTGACGTCACTGTGTGTGTCTGTGTGTCTGTCTGTCTGTCTGTGCAGATTTTGTATCCACTCTAAGTAAAAAACTAATGGACCGAATTTCACAAAATTTGGTACGTAAGTCACTTGTGGACGAGTTTGGTGCTGATTAGTTTTGGGTACGATTTGGAGTTAAAGAACCCGCCTTTTTTGTGAAATGGCCCGCAAAAGTTTGTATCCACTCTAACTGAAAAACTACTGGACCGAATTTCACAAAATTCGGTAGATGAGTCACTTGTGAGTTACCCTGGTGCTGATTGGATTTTGGTACGATTCGGAAAAAAATAGCCTGCCTTTTTTTGCAAAATGGCCCGAAAAATAGTAAAAATCTAAACTAAAGAACTAGGTATACTCAAATATATCCATTAAATGCGCATTAAATACGTAATTTTTAACGACGAAAAAAATAAGATCAAACCCATTACACTAGGACTAACCGTTCTCGAGATATTTCAGTTTTTCGTATTTTCTCTACACCACCTTTGAAAATAATTTCGGTTACCGAATGAGAACGAAAATTGAATTAAAAGTGAAATAAATTTAATTAAAATAAAGAGAACGTGGATATAAGTCTGCAGGGAAAGTCATGTGCTGCCCACATCAGATTTTTACTTTCCCTACAATACATGGTAATGTACAGGAAAAGTATTGGAATCGTGCCGAAAATTGCAACTCGAGTTTCCGACGGATCTACACGTTTCGAGACCTCTAGAATACGAAAACACTATTTTTAGCGTGACGTCTGTGTGTCTGTCTGTGCAGATTTTGTATCCTCTCTAACTAAAAAACTAATAGACCGAATTTCATAAAATTTGGTAGGTAAGTCACTTGTGGGCGAATCTGGTGCTGATTAGTTTTGGGTACGATTCGGGATAAAAGAGCCCGCCTTTTTTTGCGAAATGGCCCGCAAAAACTTGTATCCACTCTAGCTGAAAACCTAATGGACCGAATTTCACAAAAATCGGTAGATAAGTCACTTGTGGATCACCCTGGTGCTGATTAGATTTTGGTACGATTCGAAAAAAAATAACCTGCCTTTTTTTGCAAAATGTCCCCCAAAAATCGCCAAAATCTAAAATAGAAAACTATATATGCTCAAATGTATCCATTAAATGTTTGTTTAATACGTAGTTTTTAACGAAGAAAAGAATAAGATCAACCCCATTACACTAGGACTAGCTGTTCTCGGGATGTCTTGGTTTTTTCGTATTTTCTCTACGCCATCTTTGAAAATAAGTCCAGTTATCAAATGAGAACGAAAATTGAATTAAAATAAAGAGAACGTGAATATAAGTCTGCAGGGAAAGTCATGTGCTGCCCACATCAGATTTTTGTTTTACGGTACGCAGTAATATTTTGCCTATAAGTCAATTCATCTAGGTTTTAAGGTATGATAATTAGCTAAAAATTAAGAACATGGGGTACATTATATTTTAATTTACATTTACTCCTGTGATCGCAGTATGCAAAAATGTACGTATATATATATTTAAAATAATTAAATTAGCTATTTTGGTATAATATAGAATTAATCGGATTTATCTAAGTACACTTTTCAGAATTTTTAAAATCTCATGTATAGGTGAGCAATTACACGTGGGTCATCAACATTTCCAGCTAAACTTTTAAACTCAGCTTTTCCTGAAATGGCCTGCATGAAACGGAAACCTTTTCGAGACGGAAAATTCTTCCGGTCTCCTGAATTCCGTTTATGGTAGGTTCGACTGTATGTCCACAATACATTCGAGTCCCAATGCATTTCTACGCAAAAATTTCGAAAACAAAATAGAAAAGTTTCAGCAAAACAATAATATACTTTCTCTATACAGTAGTAAAAGAAAGAAAACTGTACATTTTCTTCGTCCAAGAAGTCACTGTCTGAAATTAATAGGAAGAGAATCCCTCTCGAACTGGGGTAGGGTAGTTGAGTCAGTAAGGCGCAGGTCGCGAGATCTACAATCATAGATTCCAGTCTTCTCCTGCGCATGACATCGTCAAACATAGTTCCTTGCCCCCCAATTGTGCAGCAATATGTTTTTATACTCGGAATGGAATGTTTATTTTTCTGATATTCCACAGCTTGTCTTGTCTCTCCACCCCCCTTTCGGAATATCCATCAGTCGCAAGAGGCACAGCTGCATCAGCTCTGTGTTTCATCGATTACGCCATCTGTCATCTCATCATCCCTATCGCACACCGTCGCCTTGTGTGCAGCTCTTTCTCTTCACAGCTCTGGGTTAATGACACCCACAATGGCAGATGCTGGGAGTCTTGATTCTTTAGGTCGACGTTCCGGGGGAAGACACAGAGATGACAGTAAAAATGGTACTGGCGATGTTTTGATGTAAGTTATGCCGGCTTTACCCAGTACCGGATTAAGATACTGTGAGGCCCATCCCACTAAACATTTTGATGCCCCCCCCCCCTTCGGCTGATTTTAATTTAAATTTTAAGAAACTTGACACAATTTTAGCATGTTAATATTATTACGAACGTGTAAAATTTTCTAACGTCTCTTTCTCTCCCTCTCACTGGAGTATCTCTTAAAAACCAAACGGAGAAAACACCCCTACAGGCATCCTTTCCCATAACGTGGATTTAGGGTTGCCATATGCCGAAGTTCGAAAAAGGCTTGCCAGATTTGGCCATTTATCGCCAATTTCGCAACAATTGGGGACTTCTCGAAGGCTCGTGAAGCACCTCAAAATAACGATCATTCTACGAGATATGAGATATTTCTAAAAGTTTCGAGCTACATTGAACTTTGATATTCGTCAATGTTTTGATAATAATAGCAGCTGTTTTGTGCAATGAAATACGTCAATGTTTCGATAACAGTATCGGTTATTTTGTGAAATTAGTGAAGCATTTAGGTGTCGTTTTAAATGTATATTGTTATTGTTTATTCTGTGTTTGTGAATAAACGTGTTAGTTATCCAGAAATTTAGACCCAGTCTTGCATTTTACAGTCAGTCCTTGTACACCAGTAGAATTAGTTAAGGAAATTTATTATACAAGGTAGGTTCAAAAAGTTCGGAAACTGTGATGGTATCTCCAACCCTGATTGGAGGTGAGGGGAACTATTTTACCGTGACATAGAGGCACATGTGACGCAAGATGTAAAGAGGAAGAAGCAGGTCCGCAGTGCAGGGGTTTTCCAGACAATGCGTGTCAGTGAACTGCAGTCGTTCGCGTTCGTCGAAAACGGAAATGGCGTTTGAAGAATAACGTGCGAATATCAAATTCTGCCAGGGTTTGGGCAAATCGCCGACAGAAGCATTACACATGTTGCAGCAGGTGTACGGTGAGAGAGCAATGTGTTGTGCGAAAGTGTTTTCATGCCACTCCCGATTCACGGACAGTCGTGGATCCGTAGAAGACAATCCGCGGATTGAGCGGTCGTCAACATCCATTAAGGAGGACAACATTCGAAAGCTGGCGGATATTGTGCGTGCCGACCGACGTCAAACCATCAATGTCATAACTGAAAAAGCAGGAGTTTCGTACGGGAGCTGCCAAGCTATCCTGACGGACAACGAACATGCATAATGTGTGTCAAGACATTGTACCAAAAATACTAACCGACGATCAGTGTGATGAGCGCATACGGATCTGTAGAGAACTGATTGACGTTGTTGACAAAGATCCGACGTTCCTTTAAAAAATGATCACCGGTGATGAGACGTGGTGTTTCTTGTACGACCCATAAACGAAACGACAGTCCTCACAGTGGAAGTCACAATCGTCGCCGAAGTAAAAAAAGTTCCGTTTGGACCGTTCAAAGGGGAAGGCAATGCTGGAGGTGTTTTTTGACCAGAGGAGCTTGGTGCATTACTAGTTCATACCGGAAGGAGCAACAGTGAACATGGAGAGGTACACACAGATTGTGGTTCTACTCCGTGATGCTATCCACAATGCCCCCGCTCAACGGTCTTTCATGGTGCAGTCCGCACTGGCCAAGCATGGAGCGTTAACCCTTCCACACCCTCCCTAATCACCCAATCTCGCCCCATGCGATTTTTACCTGTTCCCCCGTCTCAAAAACGAACTCAAAGGACGCCGTTTCAAGAATGAATCTGAGGTTGAGGAAGCTGCGACGGTCGCATTAAAGACCATTTCGTCCAAAGGCTTCCAGGGCTGTTTTCAGCAACTGTACTCGCGCTGGCAGAAGTGCATAGCTGCAAAGGGGGAGCACTTTGAAGGTGGTTGTGTGTGACACATGATATCAATAAATCATATCCGTCAAGTAAGCCAGTCTCCGAATTTTTAATCCTACCTTGAATATTTTTCTGCGCATGATTATATAAAACCGAATTTTGTGACTACCCGTTCTCGAATTATGTAGGTGAAAGAATGTTGGAACAAAAAATTCGATATTTATAAATTTTTCGAAAGAAATTTGGATGTTTCTCACAGCTTATAGGTGAAGTCTTATGTATATGCAAATTTTTTAAGTTTCTACTTTCAACAATTTAAGTTGAAAGGTTCGAATTTATCACTTTGTCAATCTGTCTCACTCAGCTATATGATATAGATAGGAAAGTAGAAAAGTTTTATAAGTTTCTACCTTCAACAGTTTGGGTTGTCAATTTATCACTTTGTCACTCCGTCTCACTCAGCTATATAGATAAGAAAATTGAAAATTTTTATAAGTTTTATAAGTTTGTACTTTAAGCAGCTTGGGTTGTGAATTTATCACATTGTCAGTTCGTCTCACTCAGCTATATGATATAGATAAGGAAATAGAAAATTTTTATAAGTGTGCCGATTATTAATTTTGTTGATTAAAATTAATATTGTCAAAAATGCATTTTACATTAAATTAATTATTTATTAGTATATTAATTATACATGTAATCTGTTCTAAAACTTACTGCTGTGTACATTGCGTTGGTGGCCGCAAAACCCACCTATTTCTGTGCTTAACGGGATACTAAGTTAACAAACTAAAAAATTAAGGTTAATAGTAAAGGAACAAACATTTATTTGTCACATACTCAATTTACACTCTTTAGTTTTACAAATTAAATAAATATCACAATAGTGGAATACAATCTCAATGGTAGTTCGGGGGGTGTAATGCCAGATGAATTGATATTTGGTTGGAGCACGTGGTGGGATGCATTAATTAGCTTTTCCTTAAAAACACAAATTTAGACAAAGAGGTTATCCTCATATAGTTTAATTGTACGGTACCTGATCTTCTTTCATATTACTTGGGTAACACTGATGCTTGGTCACACTTTACACTTGCAATACCAGATGAACATGAGCTCTCCTTCGAATTCCTATATCAGAGACGCACACACAACTCTTAACTCTGCTACCGTCGCTTCTTCTTGACTAGTCTAACTCCAACAGCCTGCCTTGACCAATTCTCACTCCCACTTCGAGCAACTCTCACTTATATCCCTTTTTCGGTCGGCGGTCCACGTGCTGAAATGTAGAGCTGAGGGCTAATCCGTAGACATGGCGTCGCCGTCTCGGTTGCCGCCAAACGGCTTAGCGTGGTATGTAAACATGGGCGTGGTATGTAAGATATGGGGCCACCTGTATATTATCGCCCATCTGCTTAGCGTGGGGATAATCCGCCCGCATTCCTGGTTCCATTATTTTTTAATCCTTCCAAATATTTATTACTTTACATTTCTGGCATTACATTCTCACCCCCCCGCGAAAAAAAAGTCCAAAAGTTACTCTCCCACAGTTTCACCCCAGTGGTAAGAAATTAAGTTCACAATGGTTCCTCGCAAACACATAAGTTCATCCATCGTGAGAAAGGCTGAGTTCCACTTTTTAGCCTCGTACAACTCATAGCTTTGATAGTTCTTTGTAGTTTCTTGATAGTTCCCTGTCAAGTTAGTCCATTATTCATAATTGACATAATGTACCATAAATTACATGAGGATTACCAACATTCACATTATTATTAAATTGTAAATTTTGATATATATTATTTGCAATGCATAATTTTCATTTCTCCTTTTACATAATTATTTACATACGACATATCATTACATAACAGCATTCATTACTTTATTATTATTATACATTTTCTTGTTATCATTTCATTTTGTAACATATTGTAGTAGTGCAACTATCAACTTCCGATTCTTGGTTATGGTTGAATTCCATACCACCATATTATTTATAAATTACTTTGTTATTTCACTTTTTTTTTTTTTTTTTTTTGAACTTGCCATATATGTAATGTCAGAAATACATAACATACTTTTTGAAATATACTTATATCCACAATTTAAAACATATACATATACACTCAATTATCACTTTCTATTTATGACATTAATTACAAACTTTTTACATATTTTTCATATTCTTTGTTTTATGAAATTACTATTTACAACAATTCGAGGGCGAAAATTATACCCTCTGGCATTATAACAAACCTCATCATCATTTCTATTATTTTCACAGTTTAATTGCTTTTCTTTAGTGACCTTCCCTTCCTTAATTTGACTTTGATCATTATTTCTAATCACTTTCTCATTTTGATTTTTTTCTTTGTCCTGTGTGTGTGTGTGGTTTGATTCGCTTTCGTCACTATCTTTCAAATATTGTTTTCGCTCCGCTGCCATGTATAGTTTATTTATGTGCACTTTATAAGTTTTATTTTCATCACTTTTAAGACATATTATAACATTATTATTTCGGACTAATTTCGTAATTCTAAATGGTCCATCATATCGATCCTCTAATACCCTTGGTTTTAGGAACTTTTTTAGGTACACTGTCGCTCCTATAAATATATCGTTTTTTCTCACTATTTTATATTTCTTTATTTGTTTGTCATTTATCAGCTTTTGTTGTTCCGATGCGTCTTTCACGACTTTATCTATATTTTTTAAATGCTGTGCCACATAATTTTTATAATTATTTACATCACTATACATTATATCTATTTCTTCCTTACTTGGTATGTTTGTTTGTTTAATATTTTCAAATGGCAATGATAAATCTCTAAGATAGAACAGGAATGAAGGCTCAAATCCTGTATTACTGTTAATAGTGTTATTCACATAAAACTTAAACCATTTTAAAGATTCATCCCATTCAAACGTAGTCTTTGACAAACACATTATACATTGTTTCATGTCTCTGTGTATTCTTTCACAACGACCTAAAGAACTTGGGAAATAAACCGAACTGTATCGCCTTTCAATATTTAATGCATTTGTAAAATCTATGTATTCTTTACTTTTAAAAATTTGAGCATTATCGCTTTGAATAATAATTGGAACTCCATAAGTTGTCACGAAGTTTGTTAGCTTATTCACTATTGTTTTAGCAGTAATGTCTCTGACTGCATAGGCCTCAAAGTATCGTGAAAACATGTCTACAATTGTAATTACAAAATTATTTCCTCCATTACTGCGCGGTAGTTTTCCTACGCAATCCAGTTGTAAATATATTCCTGGTTTTAATATTTCTGGCATAGCCTGAAGTCTGGCTGGTGGTATATTTTTGTGTTTTACTAATAAGCATTGATTACAAGACTTACAAAAATTTTCCACGTCTTGGAAAGCCCCTATCCAAAAATATTTTCTTGAAAGTAATTGGTATGTCTTTTTTACTCCGAAATGAGGGAAATGTGCTATCTCTATTATCTTTCCCTTTAGCGAGTGCGGTATTACAATCTTATTCTCATTTATTTTCCTATACGTTTGTCTTTTATTTTCCTTCTTTACCATTAACAGTTTATTTTGGCTATCAATGTAGTATACCTTGTTATTGTGATATCGGTTTCTTCCTTTTTGTAATTCCTCTCTAATTTTACTTAATTTTTTATCTACCATTTGTTGCTCTAATATTTTCTCCACATTTATTTCATCATTTTTAATTAAAGTATTTACATATTTGATTTGGTTATCATTGTCAAATACATATCTCGAGCAATAATCACTTGCGTTATTTTCACCTTTTTGATATTTGAATTTAAAATCATACTGACTTATGTCAATTAGCCACCTCGATATGATATTTGGCATTTTATCTAATTTTATGTGGTACATAAGGGATTTGGCGTCACTCAGCAAGGTGAAACTCCTTCCGAACAGATATTCTCTGAAGTGTTGTAAGGATGCGTGTATAGCTAGCAATTCTAGCTTTATTGCAGGATAACGCTTCTCTGCCGGGTTCACAGGTCTTGAATAAAATTCAATAACATGATCGACTCCATTTACCCTTTGCATCAAAATACTACTAATTCCCTTACCTGAGCCATCCGTAGTTAAGACAAACGGGTTTACTTCATCAGGCTGTCTTACAACTGGTTCTTTAAAAATTGCATTTTTTAATTTTTCAAAAGCTTTTCTACATTCATTATTCCACTCGAACCTAACATTCTTTTTTGTCAAATTTACCAACGGTTCTGCAATTTGTGCATAATTTTTTATCAGACCTCTAAAATAGTTTGTTGTCCCAAGAAAGCTTTTTACTTGTTTAACCGTTTGGGGTTGTTTGAAATTTTGCACTTTTGCACAGTTTTTTATTGATGGGCTTATACCATTCGCATTTACTTTATATCCTAAAAATTCAATTTGCGATTTGCATATCTGTAACTTCGCCGGGTCGAGTGTTAAATTATTTTCTTTCAATCTTTGGAAAACAATTTTGATTTTCTCTAACATTTCGTCGTTATTTTGTGCGCATATGACTAAGTCATCTAAGTAAAAGTATATTTTTAACTCTGATAGATCTCCTAACACTTTGTTCATTAAAAGTTGAAAATATGCTCCTGAGTTTTTAAGACCAAACGGAATTCTTTTAGGATTAAAATTTCCCATAAAAGTTGTGAACGTTAAGGCCTTTCTATCTTGTTTTCTTAGTTCGATCTGAAAAAACGCCGCCTTCAAATCCATAACTGTATAAATTTTACTACCAGCGATATTTTGTAATATATCCTTCACCTTTGGTAAGTTTATTGGCAAAAGTGGTAAATACGCGTTTATGGCCCTATAATCAATAGCAAGTCTATATTTAGGTTCTTCATTTGGTTTACTTGGTTTCTTTACAAGAATAATGGGACTAGCGTACGTGCTTTGTGAACTTTCAATAATGTCATTTTCCAATAATTCCCTAATTTCTTTTTGCGCAATTTCTCGTACTGCTCTCGGAATTGGGTATGGTCGACTTTGAATAGGATAATTGTGCATAAGTTCGATTTTCGGTACTATTGCTGATGTTTTACCTAGGGTAGCATATGACTTTGAAAAAACCTCTGTATTGGTCATCATTAATGCAATAACTTTATTTTTATCTTCCTTATTTAAGTGCTGTACTTGAAAATCGTCTGGAGATATTTCTTTCTTTCTTAATTCCCGAATTTGTTGATAATCTGTTTTATTTAAATTTTGAATATTATTAATTTCCAACGTGGGTTTAATGCTTTTATTTTTTGTATCAACAATTTCGATTTGTTCTGTTATTATACCCACGTTCATATTTTTATTAAGTGTAATTTGGCAATTTTTTTCATTGTATAACAACATTCTAATCTTATTTTTATTTTCTATACTTTGGATCGCTTCATCCGTGATTAATGTTCTTGCCATTTTTATTGGAGAAAATAAAACATCCTGTCCCTCATTTAATTCCTGTGACAAAATCAATTGGACTATTTCTGACTCCCCTGGCTTTAATGTTATTTTTCTTTTCAATTTAGCGAAAATCTGCTTTTCCTCTTTCTTTTTAACATTCTTATTCTTATTACTTTCATTAGAACTTGGTAACCATTTTTCATCATTTACATTATCGCGAGTGCTACAATTTTGCATATTAGAGTTTTTTCTATCGTTATCGCTTTCATTATCCTCGCTTATTCTACCTTCATTCTCATTATTGAATTCATTACAACAATTATTTATTTCCTCATATTCGTCGTCATCATTATCATCGCTTATTCTATCTTCATTCTCATTATTGGATTCATTATAACAACTATTTATTTCCTCATATTCGTCGTCATCAGTATTATAATTTTCATAATTACTATTATATCTATTTTCATCGCGAATTCCCTGGCTTTGTGGTTTTTGTTTTGAATTCTGTATTGGGTTTGTATTTTCACTTTTATACAATTTAATCGCAGTATTCCCAAATTGTACTTCGTTATCTTTTGTATTTAAAATTGCTTTATGTGAGGATAAAAAGTCGTAGCCTAAAAGCATTTTATATTGCCCCTGAAAGTTCTGTTTTGTCACGAAAAAATAATTTTTGCATGCCTTTTCCCCAATTCTAAATGAAAATTGAATGCAATTTAAAAATTCTATATTTTCTTTAGTAAACGTCTGAAGTATTACTCTTCTGGTTATGTATTTTATTTTTACATTTCTATTCTGTTTTAGTTTTTGAAATGTTTCCAAATCTATAATACTAACTTGAGCCCCACTATCAATTACACTTATTATTTTTATTCCTTTGCAATCTATTTCTACCATCGGTAATTGTGGGCTAGATACCTTTTCACATTCGCTTGAAAGGATACTTTTGGTATCATATTTTGCTTTATCATTATTTTCATAATATTGTCCTTTCTTCAAATTTGTATAGTTTTGCCAGTCATCTCCATTTTTGTTATTTCTATATGTTTGTGAACCGAATTTATTTGTTTCTCTGGAATTTGTACGATTCGTTCCTTGGTCCCAAATTCCAGCTCTTAGTTTAAATTACTATTATTATTGTTTCTCTCATATGTGTTTGATCTTATATTTCTTCCGTTGCGCCCCCTAAAATTTCCTCTTATACTTTGCCTCTCTCTATTTTCTACGTTGGTTTCTAATTGATCGTAATAATTTCTTTGATCATTATTATTTCCTTGATATTCCCTATTATTTCTATTATATCCTCCTCGTTCAAAATTTCTGAGATTTTCGTTTCTGTTTCCTCTGATATAATTTGTTTGCTCCAACCCATATTGCTGATAATTCATTCGTTTGGGATTCCTTGCAAATGCAGTATTACACTCATTGTACCAGCAATCTGAGAAATAATGTCCATTTTTTCCGCACCCTATGCAAAAAACAGCTCGTTCCATGGATTGATTTGGTATATTTTGCAATTTTAATTTATTAATTTCTAAAGTCAAATCTTGAACCTGTGTTGTAAGTAACATTTCTTTCAGTTCGTTATGTGATTCTTCTGGAGTCCTATCATTAAAAATTATTTCAAACAGTTCGGCATCTTTTATGGCATCTTCAAACCGCTGCGGATCTTTTTTCTTCACTTCAATTGCCAAATCAGGGCGTAATGCGCTAATGAATTTTCCCAACATTATTTTATTGGTTATTTTCTCTACCTCTCCATCTGTTGTATCCTTAAGGTTCAAAAATTTACGCGCTGCGTTTTTTATTTTTAGCACAAGCTCGTCCACTGACATATCAGGCGTTTGTTTTATTTTATTGAAAGCGTCCTGTTCTTGCGTTATCGTTATTCTGTTTGAAAATTTATTTATTAGTAATATTTTTATTTTATCAAACTCCTTTTCGTTTTGTAATTCAGGGTTTTGAATTAAAAACTGCATAGCCTTATCTTTTAATCTGGTTTTAATGATAGCCACTTTATGCTCTTCCTTCCAACTTGCTAACTCCGCTAATTCATCAAATTGTTTTATAAAGAAATTTATATCTTCCTCCTTACTCCCACTAAATAATGGCAGGATCTGCATTACTGGAATATCCATATTTTTATTATTTCTATCCAATTTACTATAATTTTTATTTGATATTTTTTAATCTTCTTTCAAACTTGAACTCCTTGTTATAATTGAACTTTTCACCACTTTTTTAACTGGTCCCATTCCTATATCCCATTTTTCTAATTATACCTTCGATCTCATTTAGAAGAACCATTTTTTCCATTTCATTGATAAAACTTTACATAATCATACATATAACATAAGGAGAAATGAGAATTGTGCACAATATTTTCACAATCATCTATGTCGCCACCAGTTGTCCAACCTTATCAATATTTATTTTTTTATTATTATTATTCCTTTTATTTTTATTAATTTCATAAATCCTTATTTTATTCCCGTTACTGCTAAAGTCACGAGCACCAAATGTGCCGATTATTAATTTTGTTGATTAAAATTAATATTGTCAAAAATGCATTTTACATTAAATTAATTATTTATTAGTATATTAATTATACATGTAATCTGTTCTAAAACTTACTGCTGTGTACATTGCGTTGGTGGCCGCAAAACCCACCTATTTCTGTGCTTAACGGGATACTAAGTTAACAAACTAAAAAATTAAGGTTAATAGTAAAGGAACAAACATTTATTTGTCACATACTCAATTTACACTCTTTAGTTTTACAAATTAAATAAATATCACAATAGTGGAATACAATCTCAATGGTAGTTCGGGGGGTGTAATGCCAGATGAATTGATATTTGGTTGGAGCACGTGGTGGGATGCATTAATTAGCTTTTCCTTAAAAACACAAATTTAGACAAAGAGGTTATCCTCATATAGTTTAATTGTACGGTACCTGATCTTCTTTCATATTACTTGGGTAACACTGATGCTTGGTCACACTTTACACTTGCAATACCAGATGAACATGAGCTCTCCTTCGAATTCCTATATCAGAGACGCACACACAACTCTTAACTCTGCTACCGTCGCTTCTTCTTGACTAGTCTAACTCCAACAGCCTGCCTTGACCAATTCTCACTCCCACTTCGAGCAACTCTCACTTATATCCCTTTTTCGGTCGGCGGTCCACGTGCTGAAATGTAGAGCTGAGGGCTAATCCGTAGACATGGCGTCGCCGTCTCGGTTGCCGCCAAACGGCTTAGCGTGGTATGTAAACATGGGCGTGGTATGTAAGATATGGGGCCACCTGTATATTATCGCCCATCTGCTTAGCGTGGGGATAATCCGCCCGCATTCCTGGTTCCATTATTTTTTAATCCTTCCAAATATTTATTACTTTACATTTCTGGCATTACAATAAGTATCTACCTTCAGCAGTTTGGGTTATGAATTTATCACTTTGTCAATCCGTCTCACTCAGCTATATGTTATAGATAAGAAAATTAAAGCGTTTTATAAGTTTCTACCTTCAGTTTGCGTTATGAATTATCACCGTGTCAGTCCGTCTCGCTCAACTATATGATATAGATAAAAAAATAGAAAACTGTAAATATTCTAAAAAATTTTATGTTGAAGATGCAATTTCTTGAACATTAACAAAGATAATGATACACGACATTGTGAAAATTTTATCTGATAACAACAACTTATCTTGACGTCTTATGCCAGAATGAATTGCTAATACTCGAATTACAAACGATGAGCGTTTATTTAGAGACTAACAAACTTAAACAAATCCCTATCATGTCGTTTAATATTCTGCGCTTTCCTCATTAATTTTAGATAATGTGTAAATAACTTTTGCCACCACTCTGATAAGAACACGATAAAGATAAATGCAGGACGGGGGATGAAACTATTGGTAGGAATAAAAGGAATAATATTAATTTTTTACCAATACATAGGAATGTACGGAGAAAGTACTGGAATAAAGTAAAAAATTGAAATTTGAGTTTATGACGGATTTACGACTTTAGGGCACTCTCTAGGATACGGAAAAGCGATTTTCATAATTGTGTGCATGTATGTCGGTCTGTCCATTTGTAGAATGAATGTATCCTTTTTCCAGATCGTGAACTATCCCACGTAAGGATAAATCGAACAACGTATTTGAACACAAATAAAATGATAATGCAGAATACAGCTGTTTCGAAGATATGTTGGATCCCCTTCATCAGTGCAGGAGAACCAACACACCTGAAGTCCAAAAGAGACCTTTTACACGCATTCCTCTTTTAAAAAACTCTAAATTAGCGCATTTAGAATGTAGCAAAAAAAATTAATATGAATGTAGGGAAAGTCATATGTACTCACATCAGATTCAAAAAAATAAAAATCACGGTAGTTAACTCTATATGATAAAAATGCACAAAATAACTGCGCTTAATATAAACGCAATAAAAAATGAATTTTCTTTTTCCATCTAAAATATATATATATTTTTTTTTTACTTTTCAATCTTTATATTTCCACTTAATTCCCCCAAAACCTCTGCGTGACTTTTTTTTTTGGTTGGCGCACGAAATAAAAAAGGATCTAACGACAGTGGATATATATCATAATCAGGTCAAGGGTTAAACGATATAGCCACCTAGACCCACACAGAATAATCGATACATTCATCAGTATCGATCAAATCCTCGAGACTTAACAGAATCTGTGCTGCTTAAACTACCGAAATTTCTAGAATTTTAATTTCTTTGAGAAATATACGTGAAATTACTTCATCTATAGCAACATATATCATATAGTTATATATCTCATAATATGTGTAAAGGGGAAGCATTGTGATAATGTCCGATTTAGAAGGATTTACACGTTTAGGGCTGACTTGATTACTATTCAAACATTTTTAACTCGGATAACGTCTATGGGAAGGGTATCCGGCTGATATATGAGCTTTACATCTGATGTGGGCAGCACATGACTTTCCTTATGTAATGCAATGAATTTACTACTTTTGCAGTAAAAATAATAAGTTATTCTTATAGTAGATACTTATATTCTTTCCAAGAAATTAAATTTTCGTCAATTAGTCGTCATTTTCATTGATTTAGCGTCATTTTTACCCATTTGGCGAGATTTTCGTTAATTTGGCAACATTTAAAAATTCGCCAAATTGGCGACATTCCGCTAAATTCATCGCGAAAATCTCGCCAAACGTTATGGACGGAGAAATAAGTTATTCTTATAGCAGATAAATGACTATTGGCGTTCAAATACAAAAGTATTACTTAAAGTATCTTTTCTCATGAATGGAACAAGCTGGATCCACGAGAATGATTTCACGAAATTTATCGCATGATATTACATATGAAAAGTGATCATGTTTCTCAACAGTTAATATATTTTTTTAATTTATGGGATTTTTTGATACATTTATTTTAAAAATGTGCAATATCTCGAGAACGGTTAATGCCAGCGTTCTAAAGTTTATGTTAATTGTTTTCTAAGGAAAAATTTCATAAGAAATATCTATTTGCGTAACTTTATTAAAGGTTTTGATTTTTTGGTGATTTTTTCAAAATTTCACTCGAAAATTTAGGGGGATTCTGAACATTCGATTGTGTTTAAATACAATAGGCTTCCAGTATTCACGAATTGTAATTTTTGTACCAAATTTCATTCGAATCGCTCCATTCATTCGTGAGATATCGTCTCCACAAACTCATTGACACACACACATACTTTCATATACACACACACATACTTTCATATACACACACATGCACACACAAACACACAGACATCACCTCAAAAATGTTCGATTCGTGATCAGGGATGCTTGAAACTTGCTCTCCCGTCGAAAACTCGAATTTGAATTTTTGACCCTGTCACAATACATTTTTACTTTTCTTATACATTATACTATGTATATAAGGAAAGTAAAAATGTAAGCGCTTTGGACCATGCAGGTAACGATAAGAGTTTCAAACCCCATACTGAGAAAATGCTAATATCATTTGAGACAATAATTCAGGTGGCGCTGCGATAAGTTAAACACCCCTGCATTGTATGTATTTATATGGTGAAAGGCTTAAAATATTTATTTAAACTGTCACTTTTGTAGAAATAAATTAGTAGCGCGATGTAAGTTAGAACTGAAACAATAAGAAATTATTCCTACGTATTCAAAATTATTTTACCTTTCAATTTATTTTTATCTCTCTACATTCTGTACTCTATCCTACAATTATGAAAAAATACTGGTTAATTATGATGATAATTAGGGAATCCTAATTTCAAAATAATCAAAAATACATATGTTCAATAGTATGCTTCTATTACGTCAAATGGAAACAAAGGGCTCTTTACTAACACGAGCGACACCTAGATATAATTCTCAAAACGTTATGGCATTTTCAAACGTTTCATTCATAGGAGTTTTATCTCCTTCTCTCTAACTCCATGCTTTGAACACTTCAATGTCAACCGTGCGGCTGTGTTTTGATTTGTCATTCGATTTTTGTCGCTATCTCTTCATATTACTTTCCTTATATACATAATGTGTAAGGAAAGTATTGTGACAGGATCGAAAATTCGAATTCGAGTTTTCGATGGGAGAGCACGTTTCAGGTATCCCTGATCACTAATCAAACATTTTTGAGATAATGTGTGTGTGTGTGTGTGTGGAGACGATATCTCACGAACAAATAAAGCGATTCGAATGAAATTTGGTACACAAATCACAATCCGTAAACACTGGAAGCCTATTGTTTTTAAACGTAATCGAATGTTCAGAACTCCCCTAAATTTTCGACTGAAATTTTAAAAAAATCGTCAAAAAATCAAAACCTTTAATAAAGTTACAAAAATAGACATTTCTTATGTAATTTTTCCTTTAAAAAACGATTGCCATAAACTTTAGAACGCTAGCATGAAGCGTTCTTGAGATATTGCACATTTTTAAAATAAATTTATCAAAAAATCCCATATATTAAAAATATATGTATTAACTGTTGAGAAACATGTACACTTTTCATATGTAATATCATACGATAAATTGGGTGATATCATTCTCTAAGATCTAGCTCGTTCCATTCATGAGAAAAGATACTTTGAGTAATACTTTTGTATTTGAAAGCCAATAGTCATTTATCTGCTGTAAGAATAACTTATTTCTCCGTCCATAACGCTTGGCGAGATTTTGGTGGAATGTTGCCGACTTGGCGACTTTTTAAATGTTGCCAAATTAACGAAAATCTCGCCAAATGGATAGAAATGACACTAAATCAATGAAAATGATGACTAATTGACGAAAATTCAATATCTTGGAAAGAATATAAATATCTACAATAAGAGAAACCTATTTTTTATTGTAAATGTAATAAATTCATTGCATTATATAAGGAAAGTCACGTGCAGCCCACATCAGATTTTTTTAATTTAATTTTCAATTTATTTGTTTTAACCAAAGACTTGAAACAAATATTGAACGCGTGGACTTTTTTGCTCACTATTAATCACTATTAATGCTCACTATTATCACGTTTGTTTTCATTGAAAATTAAATCAAAATATTACATTGTAAAGTCATAGCTTGCGTTATAAAAAAAAAAAAAAAAAACTGATATGGACAGTACATGGTTTTCTCTACATAATAGCTTTGCTTCTTTTACAGCTTAATGAGGATGTACAAGATCTACAGCAGAATTTTTTCATTCGAAAATGGGGGGGTCTACCAAACATTCGGTTTGCTTTTAAAATTAATAAAATTCCAGACATTCCATTTTTTCACTGATTGTAATAATCGTACCATGTTTCATTCAAAACGCTTCATTCTTTCATGAAATACTTCATCCACAAACTCACGTACAAGCACACTAACATACATACACACTAACATAGATAAACACTCTAAAATGCATACATATGCACTTTCAAGATCAAAATTAATTTATTTAACTTTCTATAATTTAATTTGCAAAAGTAAATCTCGTTACTATGACAACCATTCAATTGTCGTATGTAACATCGTCAAATGTGGGTATAAATAAATAAGGCCATACCACAATATTATTGGCATTGATTTAACAGTGTTGAGACCCAGACCGTCCGACCTACCAGAAAGGTGTAAGGTAACTGTTTGGACAGTTGATTTAACAGTGTGTAAATTGAAATGTGTCACTTTTGAAAACTCTACGAATCAAAATAATTTGACTTATTCACACTCAATGCAATCAACATTTAAGTAAAATCCCGTTTAATAAATGACAATGATCGAATTGTTTTGGTGTCGAAATTCAAAACTATTGCAAACATTGTTTTTTCTCGTGAATGGAACGAGCTGGGTACGCGAGAATGAGGTTAATAGATTTGTTGTCGAACATTGCATATGGAAATGTAACATACTTAACGATATTTGCTATATTTTTAATTTTTATGTAATTTTTTGATACATTTGATTGTTAAATGTACAATATCTCGAGAACGGTTCTTGTGTTTGTATCATTCGCCTTTTAATGGAAAATTATATATAAAAAAGTATCTATTTAACTTTATTGAATAATTAAATATCCTGATATATATATATATATTATAGATAAAATCTATCTTGTGTTTCAGAAACAAGCATTTTTGAGTTCATTTCGTTTAAAATATTAGGACTTGATAAAGAATTTTTTCGAAATGAACTATTCTTAAGCCTAGAGCTCTTCCACGTGCAGGCTTTAATGCTTGATTTTTTTGGTATTCCTTTTTTTTTTTATTCCTCTCCATTGACATTTGTTGATTATCTTTAGCTTTCTGAACTGTAATATGTATTATAATTTCGTCTTTATTGTTAAATTTCATTTTATTTCATTGTATTCTGTAGGCATATAAATTTTTAAGATAGTGTATTATGAGTACTTCTTCCATTCTACCATTGGATTTACGATTTTAATATTTATGATTTACAATTTATCCCTAATCTATCATTGAAATTTCATATAGTACTTTTTATATATATATACATAAATATATTTAGGGTGTCCAGTGCTATCGGTGCCCAATGGCTATTTCCTCAACCGTTAGTCACAGAGATATACTTCCAATTGGAAAAATGTTTTAAATTTTAAAATCTATTATCTTAGAAACAGTTTAAATCAATAAATCATTTCTGAAAAAAATACGAAATATAAATTTTTATACGGTCCCCCGTCCTACCAGTTATATTTAGGAAAATCATCCTCATACAACTTCATGCAAAGTAAAAAATCTGATGTGGGCAACACATGACTTTCCTTATATAATGTAATGAATTTACTACTTTTACAGTAAAAAAATAGGTTTTTCTTATAGTAGATACTAATATTCTTTCCAAGATATTGAATTTTCGACAATTAGTCGTCATTTTCATTGATTTAGCATCATTTTTATCCATTTGGCGAGATTTTCATTAATTTGGCAACATTTCAAAAAGGTCGCCAAGTTGGCGGCTGTCCGCCAAATTCGTCGCCAAAATCTCGCCAAGCGTTATGCACTAAGAAAAAAGTTATTCTTACAGCAGATAAATGACTATTGGCGTTCAAATACAAAAGTATTATTCAAAGTATATTTTTTCATGAATGGAACGAGCTAGATCCACGAGAATGATGTCACTCAATTTATCGCATGGTATTACATATGAAAAATGAACATGTTTCTCAATAGGAATTTTTTTTTTATGTGACTTTTTCATAATTTTTTTTGAAAAATGTACAATATCTCGAGAACGGTTCATATTAGTGTTCTAAAATTTATGCCAATCGTTTTCTAATGAGAAATTACATAAGAAATGTCTATTTGCGTAACTTTATTAGCGGTTTTGATTTTTTGACGATTTTTTCAAAATTTCATTCGAAAATTTATGGGGGCTCTGAACATTCGATTGCGTATAAAAACAATAGACTTCCAGTGTTTACGGATTGTGATTTTTGTAGCAAATTTGGTTCGAATCGGTCCATTCGTTTGTCAGTTATCGTCTCCACAGACTCACTGACACACACACGCACACACACAGACATCACTTCAAAAATGTTTGATTCGTGATCAGGGATGCTTGAAACGTGCTCTCCCGTCGAAAACTCGAATTCGAATTTTCGACCCCGTCACAATACTTTCCTTATACATCATGTATATAAGGAAAGTAAAATATCATCCTTTCACGACCAAAATTCACCTACTCATAGCTGCTTAAAGTTGAAGCACTTTTTGTGCTGAGAAATGGGGGTTATACACAAAATAATTGGAGAGACAAATATTTCGCAGAAATTTCGCTATTTTTTGCTGCAACATACATTACAATAAACAATAATAAAGTTATATTTATTCGTAACACATAAAAAAAATATCAAAAATATTCGATAAAAAGATTTACTTCATTCTCGACATTATGTCAGCAAATGCACTCGAAACATAATACTTTGAATACGGAATTTCAATATATATGCGATCCCTTAAACGTTACATGAACCGGGACATTTTTATGCACGGAAAAGCGACTTAAGTCATAAAGTTCAATGATTCATAACTCGGTAAATTTTGGTCGTAAAAGAATGATTTTTTTTTTTTTTTTTGGCATAAAATTGTATAAGGATGATTTTCCTAAATATAACTGGTAGGATCAGGGAACCGTATAAAAATTTATATTTCGTATTTCTTTCAGAAATGCATGTATTGATTTAAACTGTTTCTAAGATAATAGATTTTAAAATTTAAAACATTTTTGCAATTGGAAGTATATCTCTGTGACTAACGGTTGAGGATATAGCCATTGGTCACTGATAGCACTGGACATCATGTATATATTACGAATAGCTAAAAATCTATTTACTCGTACATACAACATGACCAAACGTATTTTGATTATGTAGATTATTATAACATATAATTTTATTTCATTTAAGATTTCCTGTCTTTAACTTTCGTATATACAAATTGTTCATGCCACCTAAGCTGTCACATCAAATTTATTTTCAATACAATATTTGAATTTTCCTCCAATTCAATAACAAGAAAAGCCAATAACAAGACATACAGAAAAACATGCATTCCGCAAAAATTGGAATAAAATAAAATTCAAAACTCAATATACGCGAAAACAACGTTTTTTTTTAATTTTTTTCCCCCTCACTTTTCCCCTATTAAATAAATTGCTTGTCCGACTTACCCCAGAAACTATCGCCCTTTTCCGATTGGATGTTATTTTTCACCATGGCCTCCGTCATTCGATTCAGTAAAAATAAATAAAAACAATGGTATTCAAATTATGTGTTTCCATTTCAATCGAAAAAACACGGAGTTTGCTGATTTAATTTTTTTCTTTTGGTTGCATTGGAGAATGTAATTTAATTAAATTAAGAGTAATAAAAAATTGAAACTTTAGCCAGTTTGATACTACAATTTGAGCGCCCTTATAATGGTGTATAGTGGCATTCTCGTTTATCCATTTCTTCTATGAATCACTTGTTTAGTAGGAATTTTCATCTATGTTTCATGTTCATATTCTATTGTACTTCTATGGGTAATTGTCCTATCTCCGGTTCTGACTCACTGGACGGATCTGGTAGGGTCGCTGTGAACGTTTGTTCTGCCTCTTAGGCTGTATTTCGTCATATTCATTCCGGTGCTTCTCGACATTTTCATACTGTTGCGATTAATCGCACTTACATGTGGTGAAAAAAGGGTTCCTGCCTCATGGTAATACTAGATTTCCTAATTTTTCTTATCTTCAATTTTTCATCTTTTGGTGCCTGTAGTCTGAGTTTGAGTATTTATAGTAATGTACTATTGCCCAATCTGAAACAGGCATTTGTTTGGGTTAATTTATAACTAAATACTCAGACCTGAAGATGAATTTATTTCTGATTAATCTTCAAATTTAGGGCCGGTGCTGTTCTTTTCTATTATCGGCATTATGGCCGTAGTTTTGCTTCTATGGTGATGTTAATATTTCACGATTACTTGAATTGATTATTTTTATTATTACATTTATATATATATATATTTAATACCTAATGAAACTTCTATTAGTAATAATGTTTATTATTTGGATTTAAATCTAATTATAGAACCTGCTCATGGGATAGTTACTAAATTATATGATAAAAAAGATTTTTTTAAATTTAATATTAATAAATTATTACCTTTTAATTCCTGCAACTCGATTCAATTGTTTAGAAATATTATACTTAATCAACTTTTTAGAATTTATAGATTATCAGATAAAAAATTTCATGCTTTGCACATTAATAACCTCAAAATTACCAGTAAAATGTATCAATATCCTGCATATTTAGTCAATAGTATAGTTAATAAGTTTCGATTAGCCTAAAATTCTCATATTCTCCCCTTATTATCTTATTTTAGCCGTACTTCTTCATTCTCCTGCAATTATATTTTCATCTTTTTATCTCGAAGCTTTAACAGTTGAATAACTCATTTTATTTCTTTTTATTGCTTTTGCGCAGTACAGTTTTTATTACTCTCTTTGGCAACAGCAAATCACATCTTTTCATTTTGGCATATGGCAACATTGATCCAGTCATATTTTGCTCGTCATGGTTGCGCTGAAGAGGTGCGTTTTGAGGTATTTATGTTTCCTTTATTGTTCCAATCTATATGCTTGTCGTCCATATAACACAAGTTTATAGATAAAATCTATCTTGTGTTTCAGAAACAAGCATTTTTGTGTTCATTTCGAAAGGATATATGGACCCGACGAGAATTTTTTCGAAATGAACTTTTCGTAAGCCTAAATCTCCTCCATGTGCAAGCTTTTTTGCTTGATTTTTTTGTTTTCTTATTTGCATTCCTCATTTTTGAAATTTGTTGATTGTCTTTGTCCTTATGACTTGCATTATGCTTTATTATTTCCTCTTTTTGTCTTAATTTCTTTTATTTCTTTGTATTTGTGAAAAATTTTGGAATAGTGTATTATGAGTTACTACATACATTCTAACTTTGGATTTAATAATTTATATTTATATATATATATATATATATATATTACCTGTTGGCACTTTCCCATCTTGTTCTTTTGACATTCTTATATATATATATATATATATATATATATATACATATATCCCTTTAGCAATCCCTTACAATATAAATAGGAAGCAAAACTACATGAAATTAAAATTGTAGATTTGCACAGACCAGCAGACGAAAATGCACTTTCAATTTTATTTATGCAGGGCTCCTAAGAAAGTCCTTAAACGCCCCATTAACTTCGACATAAAAAGTCCCTGAGTATACACTTTAGATTCATCTATAAGGGACCACGCGCGATCGAATAAAGCTGATTGCAGCGCCCCCACAGGAGAATTTAATAAATTAGTAGCACGAATGCGACAGTGAAGCGGGAAAAAAGAAAATACCAAGTTATAGAGTGCTGTCTAATTCGTGGGAAATCTATTATATTGATTCCAGGGCATTTATTTGACGCAATAAAGTTATAAGACAAATTACTGTTATATTTAGGAATTATACAATAAACAGCAATGAGGTTATAAGGCGAATGACTGTTATATTCAGGAATTATACAATACACAGCAATAAGGTTATAAAGCAAATGACTGTTATATCCACGAATTTGCAATAACAGCACTCAAGTGCTCTGGAATTGAGTGTAGAACCTGTTTAAAATGCCTTTCGCCTTCGATAATGAAAAATTAAATTTGAGGAAAAAAAGTACACTATAATAACTTATACATACTTGTTCATTTCTGACTATCTAACAACCGAAGAAATATTAGAGTTATTCATTGGTTTCTATATTCGCGCTTTGTTCATTACTAATGCCGATTTCTATGAGTTATGCATTGCTCTACAACTTTATAACTGACAATTTTTTTTCACCTTGCTTTGTTGCTGAGTTCGTGCACCTAAATTCTACAATTCTCCGCTAGGGGCACTGCAAACACACATGGCTACTTTGCTATAGATAGGCCCAGCGTGTACAGTTACAGACGTTTTATTCCGAAATTGGGGTGCTATATGAGAATGTATAAAATATTTCAATAAAAATAAAACATGCATAGAATATGTGATAGAATAATTGAATTAAATATTTGATATTAATAAAATATTTGAATCCCTGTATAGAATATTTGAATTTCCTTGATGGGGTCACTAGCAGGACATCAAAGAAAGCGTGCATTCCAAAAATAAATAAATAAAAAATCTGATGTGGGCAACACATTACTTTCTTTATATAATGCAATGAATTTACTACTTTTACAGTAAAAAATAGGTTTTTTTTATAATAAATACTTATATTTTTTCTAAGATACTGAATTTTCGTCAATTAGACGTCATTTTCATTGATTTAGAGTCATATTTATCCTTTCGGTGAGATTTTCGTTAATTTGGCAACATTTAAAAATGTCGCCAAGTTGGTGACATTCCGCTAAATTTGTCGCCAAAATCTCGCCAAGCGTTATGGCCGGAGAAGTAAGTTATTCTTACAGCAGATAAATGACTCTTGTGCGTTCAAATACAAAAGTATTACTCAAAGTATCTTTTCTCATGAATGGAACGAGCTAGATCCACGAGAGTGATGTCCTTAAATTTATCACATGATATTACATATGAAAAGTGAACATGTTTCTCAACAGTTAATATTTTTTTTTAATTTATGGGATTTTTTTGATAAATTTTTTGAAAAATGTGCAATATCTCGAGAACGGTTCATGCTAGCGTTCTAAAGTTTATGTCAATCGTTTTTTCAGGAGAAATTACATAATAAATGTTTATTTATTTGCGTAACTTTATTAAAGGTTTTGATTTTTTGATGATTTTTTCAAAATTTCACTCGAAAATTTAGGGGGGTTCTGAACATTCGATTGTGTTTTAAAACAATAGCCTTCCAGTATTCATGGATTGTGATTTTTGTACCAAATTTCATTTGAATTGCTCCATTCGTTCGTCTGTTATCGTCTCCACAGACTCACTGACACACACACACACACACACACACCTACTTTCACACACACACTTTCACACACACACACACACACTTTCACACACACACTTTCACACACACACAGACATCACCTCAAAAATGTTTGATTCGTGATCAGGGATGCTTGAACCGTGCTCTCCCGTCGAAAACTCGAATTCGAATTTTCGATCCCGTCACAATACGCGTAAAAATCGCTTTTTATTTCTATTCTCACTCTATTCCTATTAAATAAATTGCTTCTCAAATTTACTTCAGAAACCATCGCCATTTTGTAGATAAAAAGTTATTTCTCAACAAGACCTCCGTGATTTGATTGAGTAGAATGAAAAAAAAGAATGCGATCGTATTCAAATCGCGTTCCATTTCAATTCCATTTTTTCCATGCCACTTTTTGATTAATTTTTTTTTCTGCTTGCATTAGAGCACGTAATTTAATTAAATTAAGGATAATGTTTAAAGATTTGTATGTAAATGTCACTTTAGCAACTCCCTACTACATATTGGAAAGCAAAACTTAAATGAAAATCGAAATGAAAACGCATTGGATATCGTCGCATTTGTTCTAATAGGAAAAAATCTGATGTGGGCAACACATGACTTTCCTTATATAATGTAATGAATTTACTACTTTTAGAGTAAAAAAATAGGTTTTTCTTATAGTAGATACTAGTATTCTTTCCAAGATATTGAATTTTCGACAATTAGTAGTCATTTTCATTGATTTAACGTCATTTTTATCCATTTGGCGAGATTTTCGTTAATTTGGCAACATTTCAAAAAGTCGCCAAGTTGGCGACATTCCGCCAAATTTGTCACCAAAATCTCGCCAAGGGTTATGGACGAAGAAATAAGTTGTTCTTACAGCAGATAAATGACTATTGGCGTTCAAATACAAAAGTATTACTCAAAGTATCTTTTTTCATGAATGGAACAAGCTAGATCCACGAGAATAATGTCACCCAATTTATCGCATGGTATTACATATGAAAAGTGAACATCTTTCTCAATAGGAAATATTTCTTTTTTCATTTTATATGACTTTTTGATAATTTTTTTGAAAAATGTGCAATATCTCGAGAACGGTTCATGTTAGCGTTCTAAAATTTATGTCAATCGTTTTCTAATGAAAAATTACATAAGAAATGTCTATTTGCGCAACTTTATTAGTGGTTTTGATTTTTTGACGATTTTTTCAAAATTTTATTCGAAAATTTAGGGGGGTTCTGAACATTCGATTACGTATAAAAACAATAGACTTCCAGTGTTTATGAATTGTGATTTTTGTACCAAATTTCGTTCGAATCGGTTCATTCGTTCGTCAGTTATCGTCTCCACAGACTCACTGACACACACACACAGACATCACTTCAAAAATGTTTGATTCGTGATCAGGGATGCTTGAAACGTGCTCTCCCGTCGAAAACTCGAATTCGAAGTTTCGACCCCGTCACAATACTTTCCTTATACATTATGTATATAAGGAAAGTAATTAGTAAAATTTTGGCTTTAAAATGAATTTTGAATAATTCTACATTTTATAACTCTATTAATACTTCTACATTTGATAAAAATATCATTACATTAAAAAAAATTCTGAGAATTATTGACACTGTGTTGGGAATAGACGGGAACAGGTGCAATTCTAAAATTTCACATACATTACATAAACATTCGTAAATGTACAAGACGGACTTTGAATTTTGATTTAAACTTTTAAATATTAATCAGTAAAATTTAGCATTACAAATATTAACAAAGACTTAATGGATCGAGCGGACTTTCTACTTCTGTGGGATTGGCTCCTGGCAGAAACGTCACAAATATGGCTGAATAATTATATGTATCATTGTTGATTTAATTGCTCAAGACAATATCCTATTTGTCTGGGATTCCTTGTTGACAGAAACATTCCAAAGCGGGCCGTGGACGGACAATCTATAGTATTGAAACGTTATGTATTATTGTTAATTTAATTAATCAAGCCAACATCTTACTTTGGGATTGGTTGCTGACAAAAACGTCACAAACATGGCCGAGGACTGAGTAATTGTGTATTATTGTTGATTTAATCGGTCATCCTACTTCTCTAGGATTGGTTGCTGGTAGAAACATCATTAAGATGTTCGAGGATTGAACAATTATGTTTTATTGTTGATTACTTAGCATTATTTCGTAGCTATGATTGTCATAAAGAATTGCGATTGTAATAAAACTCTCTTCTATCTTTTATCCCTCTGTCTCCTCTATCGTTTATCCCTCTCTCTCCTCCATCTTTTATCCCTCTCTCTCCTCTACCTTTTACCCCTCTCTCTCCTCTATCTTTTATCCCTCTCTCCTCTCTCTGTTATCACTCTTCTCTCTCTATTATCCCTCTCATTACCTCTCTCTCTATTATCCCTCTCATCACCTCTCTCTCTATTATCCCTCTCATCACCCCTCTCTCTATTATCCCTCTCATCACCTCTCTCTCTATTATCTCTCTCATCATCTCTCCCTCTCTCTATTATCCCTCTCATCACCTCTCCTTCTCTCTCTATTATCCCTCTCATCACCTCTCCCTCTCTATTTTCCCTCTCTCTATTATCCCTTTCACCACCTATCCCTCTCCTCTCCCTCTCTCTAGTATCCCTCTTCTCTCCCTCTCTCTAGTATCCCTCTCCTCTCCCTCTCTCTAGTATCCCTCTCCCCCTCTCTATTATCCCTCTCCCCCCTCTCTCTAGTATCCCTTTCCTCTCCCTCGCTCTAGTATCCCTCTCCTCTACCTCGATCTAGTATCCCTCTCCTCTCCCTCGCTCTAGTATCCCTCTCCTCTCCCTCTCTCTAGTATCCCTCTCCTCTCCCTCTCTCTATTATCCCCCTCCTCCCCCTCTCCCTAGTAACCCTTTCCTCTCCCTCTCTCTAGTATCCCTCTCCTCTCCCTCTCTCTAGTATCCCACTCCGCACCCTCTCTCTAATATCTCTCTCTTAACTTCTCTCTCTAGTATACCTCTCCTCACCCCTCTCTCTCTATTTTTGCTTTCCTCACCTCTCTCTCTCTATTTTTGCTTTCCTCACCTCTCTCTGTTTTTGCTTTTCTCACCTCTCTCTCTCTATTTTTGCTTTCCTCACCTCTCTTATATCCCTCTCCTCACCTCGCTCTATATTGTCTCTCCTCTCCTCGCTCTATATTGTCTCTCCTCTCCTCGCTCTATATTGTCTCTCCTCTCCTCACCTCGCTCTATATTGTTTCTCCTCTCCTCTATCTCTCTCTCTATATATATGTTCTCTTTCCTCTCCCATCTCTTCCTTTTTTTTTTTTTATTGTAGCAATAAATATCAACAAATTGAAAATACATCATTTAGTAAAAGTTTATCTGTTAGCTTATTTATTCATCTATCAGTGAAAAATCTAAGTAACTCACTGCTTCAAAATTCAGTACAACGATAATTCCAGTCAGGTCCCGAGACACCTCGGAGTGATTTCTTTTTTTTTTTTATTCAAACTATTTGTTTGGTTATTTTATACTGCTGTGCCAATTTGCGCGATTTTCACACAAATCAGTTGCACATAATTAAAAGAAAAAGAAAAAAAATCGGAAAAAAAATTTCTCCAAAATTCTCGTCGAGGCAAAGCGATCGCCTTAACCGTAATTAATCCTCGATTCGAAGCCGAACGGAATTCCAATGAATAAAAGCTTTCACATCGATTTAATGAAGAACCCCACAGCCTATCGATTGATATGCATTCTTCTCGGACTGTTTACCGCATCTCCATAGTTATCGTCTGGGAGGAGGAGGCGGTGAGGAGGAAGACTTAAATGATTTGGAAAATAGAATTGGTATGCAGAATGATTTAATCGTTGGAGATGCCATACATGGGTTTCTAAGCGAAGGATGAGTTCATAAATGTGGGAGACACAAATTGCAGTTACAAATTAACTGTAGTGTGGCTGAAATCGACGACTTTCTCATACTAGAATCCATTTTTAGTGGCTTGATTTTTTTTTTTAATCGGTATTTTGGATAAAAATGATTGCTATTATAACGTGTTATTCTTCACTTTAAGGGGACGGTGGACGTTGAATTTTTTTTTATTTATTTATTGACTTAGAAACGTGAAAATTTGTATAAATATTCCTCTTAACATTACTATATACAATACCATTAATCTTTCTTCAATTTTGTTATAATTTCGTATTTTTTTTTAATTTAATTTTTTTTAACGAAAATTTGAAAATGCTCCTTGCGTGTCATTTGTTCACATTTTTGATTAATATTTTACATTATGATCACTCAAAAACACATTATGAACAAATTTGGGTATTCATTTTTAAATCCCTTAGAAAGTTAATTTTTTTAAAAATTGTTTTCTGTATTAAAACTTAATTTTCATCATTTAATTAGGTTCTTATTCACTTTTAATTACCTTAATAAAGTCCAATTGTAAAATGCATACCCAGTTTCATTAAAAAGTATGAGAGGTGTCTTCTTGCCAAATTTCATGCATCTCAAACAAAAATTAAGACGCATGGAGCATTTTAAAAATGTAAAACCTTTCAAAATTCCGTTTCGAAAAAAAAAATGCATTCAACCCTTTGCTTACGGGTGGGACAGCGTCCATCCCAAACGAAGAACCTCTCAAAAAGGCAGGTATTTGACATTACCTATCAAACAGTACGACCCCCTTTGCAAGCATTGGCGTCCATGAAAATCACTGACAGAAACATTGCACCTGCAGCAGGTGCAATGTCTCTGTCAGTGATTTCCATGAACCCCAATGTCTGCAAAAGGGTCGAACTGTTTGATAGGGTATGACAAATACCTGCCTTTTTGAGAGGTTCTTCATTTGGGATGGACGCTGTCCCATCCTTAAGCAAATGTTAAATGTGTAAAATAATATCATATATTAAAACTTTTTTTAGTCGACTTTTGTTCATTTCAACGTCCACCGTCTCCTTAAAGGGCTTGAAAGAAATCTTTTCATCGATACCACACTTGACAATGCCCCCCCCCCTCCTCCCCTGAGAGGTAATTTGCCCCACAAGGGAGCTCCCACGAAGAAAAAAATTATATCACAGCTATTTTTTACAACAATGAATGAAACTATTAAGTCTAGTGATAATTGATCCATAAATAAACCCTTTCATGCATAATTGTGTCAAATTTTGTCCTATTCTGTCATGTTAAAAAAATATATAATTTCAAATAAATTTCGAAGTTTTCACTCGAATTTAAAAAAAAAATTCTTACTAGTTCTAGATATTTTGATAACAAAGCCGGATATAAAGCTTTCGTGAAAATCCATTAATATTTGTCGCCGATATTATGTCCATAAGGAATCGACCACAGACATACATTACAAACAGGCATCACTCCAAAAATAGTCAAAACGTGTTCAGGAGGACTTAAAACATATATTGGCATTAAAATCTCGAAATCGAAAATTTTCGTGAAAACAATACTTTCAATACTATGCATGAGAAAGTGTTGTTGTTGAGACCCAGACCGTCCGACCTACCAGAAAGGTGTAAGGTAACTGTATGGACGGCCGGGAAGTGCCACCCAATTTAGACCGGAACCCAGTGGGGGAGGCATCCACAGGGACCGTACCCTCCTTCCCCTACCACCAACCTCTCGGAAGGACTTACGGACCCACATGTTTAACGTGATCGTACTCCGCATGAACACGGCGGCATTTGTGGCAGCGTGCAAATCTAGCGCGCAAACCACGGGGATACCGCACCCGAGATGGCCAACAGCACGCGGTGTTCCGAGGTGGTCACCCACCAAGTACTAACCGCGCCCGATGCTGCTTGACTTCGGTGATCTAACGAGAACCGGTGTTTTCAGCACGGTACGGCCGTTGGCCCCGCATGAGAAAGTATATATATATATATATATATATATATATATATATATATATATATATATATATATATATATATATATATATATATATATATATATATATATATATATATATATATATATATATATATATATATATATATATATATATATATATATATATATATATACAACATTCGATGTGTTCATAACTTTCCCATAGATTAAGGTATTTCGGTATTGTGGAAAAGCAATTAACAAATAAGACCATTTTTATTCCTATTATCTCGATAATAGCTCGTGATAACTACTAAACATTGCCGTTCCGATATTTCTGGTTGAAATTTCTTACAATGTACTCAATTATTTGATAATGGAGAACAATTTTTTGGTGTGATTAATATCTTGAGGTATCAATAGGATTTCGGAATTCACTGATTGTAATTTTTGTACCAAATTTCGTTCAAAACGCTCTATTCGTTCATGCGATATCGTCTCCACAAACTCACGAATACACACATACACAGACATATCCTCAAAAACGTTCGATTCGAGTTGAGGGATACTTGAAGCGTGCTCTTCTATCAAAAACTCGAATTCGAATTTTCGACTCCGTCACAATACTTTCCTTATACATTATATACTATGCATTTATATAGGGAATGTAATATGTTTTTATAAAAATTTGATTACATTTATTTCTCTTTTTTTTTAAACGACTCTATGCATTGCGATTTTAAGAAATTATGCATTAATTGTGGCATTTGTTAAAACGAATGTTCACAAATCGAGAACTGCATGAACATCTTATAAAATAGAGAACTTTTATAGAGATTACAGTAAAGATTATTTTGTAGAGATTATTTTTGTAGCGATTATAGAGAACTTTTGTTTAGATTATGTGCTGATTTCATATCAATGAGCCCACATAAACTGGACAGACACTTATATTAACTGGTGTGGGGCCTTACACGACTCTCTTACGCCAAAATCTATTTTTAAGTAGCTTGTGAAGTTTTTTTTTTTTTTTTCCCCTTTATTAATAAAATTTTGAACAATCGATATCGTTGATTCAAATGATTACAATTATAGCTTATAGCGTGGTGTCACACTTCATTTTTAAAGGCTTGACAAAATCTTTCGATTGATACCATACTTGACAATGTACCCCCCCCCCCCCGGGGGGACGTTAAGAACGCAAAAAGTGTGTTTTTGTCAACAATGATTAAAACTATTAAGTTATCACCGAGCCATAAATAAGCTCTTTTATACATGTTTATGTTACATTTTTGTCCTATGCTGTCATGTTTAGAAAATATAAAATTTCAAATATATTTCGAAGCTTTCGCTCGAATTTAAAAAAAAAAAAAATATCTAGTTCTAGATTTTTCGATAACAAAGCCGGACGTAAAGTTTCGTGAAAATCCAATAATATTTGTTGCAGATATCGTGTTCACAAGAAATCGACCGCAGACATCAGACAGACAGATGGACATCCCCCCCAAAAATAGTCAAAGAATGAAATTCTATCTAGTTCTAGACTTTTTGATAATAAAGACGGATATAAAGTTTCATGAAAATTCGTTAATATTTGGGGTCGCTATTCGTGTACACAAGAAACTGACCACAAACATACAGACAGACATAACTCCAAATATATTCTAAACGTGTTCAGGGAATTTTAAAACATATATAGGCATTCAAAATCACGAATTCGAAAATTACCGTGGAAAAAATAGGTACTTTCTCAATACTACGTATAAGGGAAAGTAAAAATATTCTATATAACTGCAGTTTGTGCCTCCATGTTTATAAACTTTCCGTTCGTTTAAAAACCCATGAATGGCATTCCGGAAGATTAAATCATTTCCGTACGCTCATTTCATTTTCCAAATCATTTAAGTCATCCTCCTTCCCGCCTTTCCGATCGCCATGGTGATGTGGCAAACAGTCCAGAAAGAATGCTTAGAAATCGAGGAAATGTGGCACATCATTAAATCGATGCAAAAGACTTCGATCATTGATCTAGAATGCATTAGGGTTCGGCCGATCATTTCGTCGCAGCGAGATTTTTCACGAAAATTTCAGCAACTTTCCTTGAAAATCTGTGAATGATAATTTTAAACGCGATCAAACATTGCCATACTCTCGAATAATTTTTGAAATTGAAAAAAAATAATAAACTGAAGTGTGGCTTAACTTGACTTTCTCACATCAGAATTCATTTTTTTTTTCAAAATGTTACAAGAAAAAAATTGAAAAATCGGTGTTGTTTGTTCAAATTATTACAAATATAGCGTGTTACCCTTCGTTTTAAAAGGCTTCAAAAAATCTTTCGATTGGTACCATTCTTGACAAAGTACACCCTCGGGGGGGGGGGGGCTAATGACGTCACGAACAAAAACAAATTCTATTGCGGCTGTTTTTCACAAGAATTGAAACTATTAAATCTAGTGATGGGTTGAACCATAAATAAACCCTTTTATAATTATGTCACATTTTGTCCTATGCTGCTATGTTAAAAAAAATATAAAATTTCGAATAAATTTCAAAGTTTTCGCTTGCAGGTAAAAAAAATTCTAACTAGATCTTGATTTTTTTATGACAAAGCAGGATATGAAGTTTCGTGAAAATACATTAATATTTGTGGCTGCTATTTTGTATACAAGAAATCGACCATAAATATCAGACAGACAAACGGACATCACTCCCAAAAGTAGTCAAAACGTGTTCAGGTGGTCTTAAAACATATATTGTCATCAAAATCTCGAAATCGAGAATTTTCGTGGAAACAATACTTTCTCACTTTCTCATTACTACTTATGAGAAAGTAAAAATTGAAGATAGGGGGAAAATATGAAATACACAGTGGAATGCTGGTGGTGGTGGGGGGGGGGATAAGCGATGTATCATTAGAAAACCAAAGCAACTATTTTTAAAATGTTGGTATGAAATTTTCTTGAGATATTGCACGTTTTTAAATAAATTCATCAAAAAAGTTACCCAATACACGACTCTCTACCGAAGAACTCATTTCGATATTGTAAGAAAACAATACCACAAATTAAAACCTTTTTATAACAAGATCACGCTAAAAATCAATAGATTTATTGTTGTTACCTATTAAAAAAATCTGATATGGGCAACACATGACTTTCCTTATATAATGCAATGAATTTACTACTTTTACAGTTAAAAAAATGTTATTCTTATAGTAGATACTTATATGCTTTCCAAGATATTGAATTTTCTTCAATTAGTCGTCATTTTCATTGATTTAGCGTCATTTTTATCCAAATGGCGAGATTTTTGCTAATTTGGCAACAATTTAAATTGTCGCCAAGTTGGAGACATTCCGCCAAATTCGTCGCCAAAATCTCGCCAAGCGTTATGGACGGAGAAATAAGTTATACTTACAGCAGATAAATGACTATTGGCTTTCAAATACAAAAGTATAACTCAAAGTATATTTTTTCATGAATGGAACCAGCTAGATCCACGAGAATGATGTCACCCCATTTATCGCATGGTATTACATATGAAAAGTGAACATGTTTCTCAATAGGAAATATATATTTTTTTATTTTATATGACATTTTTATATTTTTTTTTAAATGTACAATATCTCGAGAACGGTTCATATTAGCATTCTAAAATTTATGTTAATCGTTTTCCAATGAAAAACTACATAAGAAATGTCTATATGCGTAACTTTATTAGTGGTTTTTATTTTTTGACGATTTTTTCAATATTTCACTCGAAAATTTAGGGGGTTCTGACCATCCGATTGCGTATAAAAACAATAGGCTTCCAGTGTTTACGGATTGTGATTTTTGTTCCAAATTTTGTTCGAATCGGTCCATTCGTTCGTTAGTTATCGTCTCCACAGACTCACTGACACACACACACACACATACTTTCACACACACACACATACTTTCACACACACACACACACAGACATCATTTCAAAAATGTTTGATTCGTGATCAGGGATGCTTGAAACGTGCTCTCCCGTCGAAAACTCGAATTCGAATTTTCGACCCCGTCACAATGCTTTCCTTATACATTATGTATATAAGGAAAGTAATAAACATGCCAAATTTCATGTATATCTCTCGATTACATCAAGACATGTCGTGTTTCCTACCAGAAAGTAAGATGTACATTATCTCGAAAACGGCTGATTATGACTATTAAATAAAATAGTTGCCATTTAATTTTGGCTAAAAATGCTTACAAAGCATTCAGTCATTTGATAATTGTCGACATATTTAAATTTTTCAAGACTTTCTCAATTTTTGATTAGAAAAACGCGTAATATTTCAAGAACGGTACATGGTGTTTTATAAGTGTTATCATTCACTTCTTAATATAAATTAAAATTACACATAAAATGGCTATTTTCGCAAAGATTTTAATATAATTATTTTTTAACACTTTCCAACATAGTTGAAAAGTGTTTATGACTTTGTTCATTCTGTCTGTCTTTCCGTTCGAGCGATAACTGCCGTAATAATGACTTTATCAAAATGAAATTTTACTATGTTGTTGAGACCGTCTGTGGGACATACAGGAATGTAAATGAGTAATATCACCCAATTAGTTTTGGATTGAACCCGGGTTGAAAAAGTGAAATACATTGAACCCTATGGGACCAAATTTTTCAAACATTTTTTAAGCAAAGTTAAAATTCACAAATTTCTTCGAAAATTTTAGGAAATATTCAAATTATTCCATAAAATATATAAAAAAATTTCAGCAAAATATGTCGGATAGTTTTTTAAATAAAAATTAAAATAATAATTACAGCCATATTATATGAAGAGATTACATGACCCACCTCAAAATAAAATATGGTATCCATCTTTATTTCCTAGTGTAAAAATCATGATTTTTAAAGTTCTGTAAATTTATATTTAGTGTTGTATCCGTCCTAAAATCGCTTTTTTTTTTTGCGTATTTTCTGTGCCAATGCAATTACAATATTTTTTAATTTAAATGATCATCAAACTTTGATTATTTCTACAACGAAGCCTAATTTTAATAGATGCAGAATGTAAACAAGCGATTGTAAGATGAGTTGTATAAGAATTTCTGAATTCTTTTCACGCAAAAATATTTAGCTCTGGAGTCTGAAAGTGTATGAATGAAATAGTCACTGCTTTTACATAGAGAGCTACAGGATTTATATTTCGATGACATCAGTTGAATAAAGTTCTTTTTTTTTCTTGATGAAGTTTTAAGTTTTCAAATATAATAAATTACTGTAATACTGTAATAATTTAAAATATATCAGCACTGAATGTATCGCATTTTAGATATGTTTAAATAAAATTGCATTTCAATTGGAAAGTGTTTCATAATCAATGCTTTATGCATGATTGATCTTTCTTGTTATATATATATATATACATAATTGTTTTTAAAAACTTGTTAAAAAAGAGAAAATATTTGAAAAATTTAAAGTACATTTCTGATTTTAGCTTGCCGATAATCAATAGGCTTTAGATATTTATTGATTGGAAAAGCCAAGCCAAATGTTATACCATTTGCTTAATTTGTTCAAGAAATATAATGCTCCATATTAAAAAAATTCAAAAATTCGAGAATTATTCGTGATGACTTCTAAACAATGCCCACACATTTCGTATTTACAAAGAATTCACTCAATCTTTAATGATGTGTTTATATTTTTTACTTCTATCTTACATAATAAAGGAGGATGTGTGTGTGTGTGATCTGTACGGGAAATCTAAGCTTCGAACAGCGGCAAAATTTGGTGCAGAGGTAATTCAGGTCCTAAGACAATACGACTAGGCGAGATTCTTTTTTAAATTCGAATTAGTTTTTTAGTTATTTTATGTTGAAACACGATCTTAAGCGATATTTATACAAATCAGTTTCTATCTTTTTCAGAAAGAAAATACATTACAAACTCTGATATAAATTTTGTACTTTGACTTTTTAACAAATTTATGCAGGTCAAAAATAAAACAAATTTCTTACACAAATAATTTACAAAAATTTCTTATTAAACGCCTATTTCACTAAACGCTCAGTTCTACCAGATTGTTAAGATAACAACACTTGTACTTTTTTGAAGTGATTCTTAGAAATCATTTATTGCTTTAATACTCCCCAAAAAATTCATGGGTGGGTGCTTGGATAACTTGAATAAAATTGTTTTACATATGATAAATTATTGCTGAAAATCTGTTTTGAAATATTTAGACATACGGAATTAAAACAGAAGTGCATATAGGAGTACGCCTAATGGGTTGGGCCAAAAAATTCAGAAGTCTAAAAATCTTTCTAGATTCTTCATCCCATCAATTTAAAAAAATTCTATGTAGTTCTAGATTTTTCGATAACATACTGAATTAAAACAGAAGTGCATATAGGAGTACACCTAATGGGTTGGGCCAAAAAATTCAGAAGTCTAAAAATCTTTCTAGATTCTTCATCCCATCAATTTCAAAAAATTCTATATAGTTCTAGATTTTTCAATAACATACTGAATTTACACATACTGAATTAAAACAGAAGTGCATATAGGAGTACACCTAATGGGTTGGGCCAAAAATTTCAGAAGTCTAAAAATCTTTCTAGATTCTTCATCCCATCAATTTCAAAAAATTCTATGTAGTTCCAGATTTTTCGATAACAAAGCCGGATATAAAATTTCGTGGAAATCCATTAATATTTGTAGCAGCTATCGTGTAAACAAGAAATCGACCACAGACGGACAGACTCCAAAAATAGTCAAAGCGTGTTCAGGAGGTCCTAGAACATAATATATTGACATCCGAAATCTTGAATTTGAAAATTTTCGTAAAAACAATACTTTTTCTATACTACAGTATTACATGGTATAAGAAAATAAAAATATATTGCATTTCGTATCTCCTTTTGTGGAACTTAAGAGTATTTTGTATTTTCTTTTCCATGAAAAGTATGTATTTTCTCTTTCGTATTTTTGCCGACAATTGATTTCGAAAGCATTTTGTATTTTATTTAAAAAATCAATTTCCTTCCCAGCCTTTACTCAACTATCCGTCCACGTACCCCCAGAGGTACGCGTACCCCAAGTTTGGAAACACTATTCTAACTGAACCACAACTTTTATGGGAATTATTACTTCATATTTATGCGACCGCTTAACCAGACGTACAAACAGACAGCAACTTAAATCAATATTCCATAACTGCATTACGAATTTCTATATCTATGGGCTATTTCTTAAATTAAATGCACGTGACCGAAGATTCTCCGCGCTGAAATCATTTTCTGAGCTATTTCTGTCTTCCAAATCGGTTGAGCCTTTCTTGGCTTCCGCCTTAGCCTCCCTTTCGATTGCTATGGAGACGAGGTGAAATATTCTAAGGAGAATGAGCGTCAATCGATTATTTGAAAGTTCATTAAATCGATTCGTGTTCATTGCAATTCAGTTCGATGAGGAATTAATTGTGACACCTACGTGTGAATGTCTTGCAGTGAAGCTAACTTGACTGTCGTAAGGTGTAGGAAGGACTGCAAACCTCTGTTAAGTTGTATAGTGCTACTTTAAAATCAAACACAACCAAAAAAATCTGATGTGGGCAACACATGACTTTCCTTATATAATGCAATGAATTTACTACTTTTACAGTAGAAAAAACATTTTTTTCTTCTAGTAGATACTTATATTCTTTCCAAGATATTGAATTTTCGTGAATTAGTCGTCATTTTCATTGATTTAGCGTTATTTTTATCCATTTGGCGAGTTTTTCGTTAATTTAGCAACATTTTAAAAAGTCGCCAAGTTGGCGACATTCCACCAAATTCGACGCCAAAATCTCGCCGAGCGTTATGGACGGAGAAATAAGTTATTCTTGCAGCGGATAAATGACTATTGGCGTTCAAATACAAAAGTATTACACAAAGTATCTTTTTTCATGAATGGAACGAGCTAGATCCACGAGAATGATATCACCCAATTCATTGCATGGTATTACATATGAAAAGTGAACATGTCTCTCAATAAGAAATATTTTTTTTTATTTTATATAATTTTTTGATAATTTTTTTGAAAAATGTGCAATATCTCGAGAACGGATCATGCTAGCGTTCTAAAATATATGTTAAACGTTTTCTAATGAAAAATTACATAAGAAATGCCTATTTGCGTAACTTTATTGGATGTTTTCATTTTTTGATGATTTTTTCAAAATTTCACTCGAAAATTTAGGGGGGGTTCTGAACATTCGATTGTGTATAAAAACAATAGACTTCCAGTATTCACGGATTATAATTTTTGTACCAAATTTCGTTCGAATCGGTCCATTCGTTCGTCAGTTATCGTCTCCACAGACTCACTGACCCACACACACACACAGACATCACCTCAAAAATGTTCGATTTGTGATTAGGGATGCTTGAAACGTGCTCTTCCGTCAAAAACTCGAATTCGAATTTTCGACCCCGTCACAATACTTTCCTTATACATTATTATATATAAGGAAAGTAATTGGCTTAAAAGTATTTTTATAAAATCTCCTTCATTACGACGTACTAAAATCCCTTGGCCATGTCGCTTTCGGGCACAATTATTCTTTTCATCAGTGGCGAAGTGAAAATAAGTGACGAACATGCGCTTAATTATAGTCCATAACTGCCCGACAAATTTACATATTAATCATTATACATTTTTACATTTTAAATACGAGGCATTTAAAATAGAATTTAATTATAAAATGCAAATTACAATAAAAGGGAAAGGTTCATAGATTAAATGGTAACCAATAGAAATATCGTTAAAAAACGAAATGAAGCAACTACTAAATATTCAGAAAATCATATACAGGTTTGACACGTTGTGAGTCGGAGGGCGCGGTAGCCCGGTGGTTAGCGCGCTGGAGTTGCACTCGGTAGGCCCGGGTTCGATTCCAGCCACTGCCAAAACTGCCGCCGTGTTCACGCGGAGTACGATCACGTTAAACATGTGGGTCCGTAAGTCCTTCCGAGAGGTTGGTGGTAGGGGAAGGAGCGTACGGTCCCTGTGGATGCCTCCCCCACTGGGTTCCGGTCTAAATTGGGTGGCACTTCCCGACCGTCCAAACAGTTACCTTACACCTTTCAGGTAGGTCGGACTGTCTGGGTCTCAACAACAACAACGAAACAACCGCTACTATTATCAAAACATTGACAAAAGTCACAGTTGACTGCAGCACGTATATTATCAACTCGTGAAATCCAACGCAGTGATGAGTCCTTTTCATAGTCTCTCTATAGAAACCTCTGAAAATTTTTCTGTAGAAATTCCCAGAAATATCTGATATCTCCTAGACTAATCGTTATTTTGTGAGGCTTCTGGAACATTCAGGAAGTCGTCAAATGGCGCCAAATTGGCTATAAATTGCCAAATATGGTAACCCTTCTTCTGAATCAATATTCTAGCAACCATAGAGTGATAAAATAATTTCACGAAACAACCGCTAGGGCGCGGTAGCCCAGTGGTTAGCGCGCTGGAGTTGCACTCGGTAGGCCCGGGTTCGATTCCAGCCGCTGCCAAAACTGCCGTCATGTTCACGCGGAGTACGATCACGTTAAACATGTGGGTCCGTAAGTCCTTTCGAGAGGTTGGTGGTAGGGGAAAGAGGGTACGGTCCCTGTGGATGCCTCCCCCACTGGATTCCGGTCTAAATTGGGTGGCACTTCCAGACCGTCCAAACAGTTACCTTACACCTTTCTGGTAGGTCGGACGGTCTAGGTCTCAGCAACAACAACGTAGTGAATCGGGAACGTGACGCCAGGTATAACTAAGGTGCTGAACGGGATCAAAATTGCAAATTGACTCCCGGTAAAGGTAAATGAAAAGGGATTCATAAAGCAAAATATTGCGGAGGTTATTGCAGCTAATTAGAAGTAAAGGTTTTTATCAAACATAGGATGAAAATTATTGTTCGTTAATAACATACAGCTAGAGCCGTGGACAGTTTACCGGTTTTGACATCACGAGCATGTTCAGTTTTTTTTTTTTTTTTTTTTTTTTTTTTTTAGTAGTGCTAAATGGCATTGATAATTGAAGACAAAAATTTGAATTTTACTGTATGAAACCATTGTTTTGAGTGAGTTCAAATCAACTGATTCTGAAAAATTGTGTGTGACTCTCCCTACACAATACAACTTTACTTCTTTGACAACGAAATAATATATACAAGATCAAGGGCGTATTGTTTTTGGAATTGAATTAACGTCACATAAATTAAAATTGAGCGTTTGGGGCAGATTATGAATCCAAACAGAATGTGTTATGGCTGCAGTGATTATAAGGGTGTCAAAAAGCCACGATAAAGTAGTCCAGAAGTATACCTTACACCTTCGGGTAGGTCGGACTGTCTGGGTTGAAGAAGGAACGTTCAGGGATTAAACTCGGACGACTCGAATTTAATTCCCGCTTCTACCCAAACTCTCCCCGTGTTCACGTGGAGTACGGGCACGTTAAATTGGGTGTAGTTACAGGCTTAACTTATATTATGACTTTCACAGCATGATATCCAGATTTCAAATGATTATCTTATATATGGAACAGGAAACGAGGGGTATTTAATACCTGTTTAGGACCTGTTTTATTTATAAAGGAATTATTCTCAAGTCAAACTTTGGATCAATTTTATTTTTATTTTTACATGTGCTCTTCATACAACTTTCAATAAGGGATTAGTCACAGGTAATTAAAATATACAAGTAATTAAACTTCTTACGACACATATATATATATATATATATGTATATATATATATATATATATATATATATATACGAGTATATGTATATATATATATACATACATACATATATATATATATATATATATATATATATATATATATATATATATATATATATATATAGGAAAGAGAATGTTTCTTTAATTCGAAGCATACAAAAGGAATTAGGAATAAGGATAGTTCATAAATGAAAAGTTAGATAAACTAAACAGCGTAGTATAAGAATGTGAATGACAATGCAATATACATTTAATTTATTGCGCAAATGCAGCTAATAAATTAATTTTTACAAATACAAAGAATTAAAGGAAATTAAGACTAAAAGAGGAAGTAATATAGCATAATGCAAGACATAAGGACAAAGACAATCAACAAATTTCAAAAATGAGGAATGCAAATAAGAAAACAAAAAAATCAAGCAAAAAAGCTTGCACATGGAGGAGATTTAGGCTTACGAGATAGGCTTACGAAAAGTTCATTTCGAAAAAATTCTCGTCGGGTCCATATATCCTTTCGAAATGACCCTTTTAATTCCTGCAACTCGATTCAATTGTTTAGAAATATTATACTTAATCAACTTTTTAGAATTTATAGATTATCAGATAAAAAATATCATGCTTTGCACATTAATAACCTCAAAATTACCAGTAAAATGTATCAATATCCTGCATATTTAGTCAATAGTATAGTTAATAAGTTTCGATTAGCCTAAAATTCTCATATTCTCCCCTTATTATCTTATTTTAGCCGTACTTTTTCATTCTCTTGCAATTATATTTTCATCTTTTTATCTCGCAGCTTTAACAGTTGAATATCTCATTTTATTGCCTTTGCGCAGTACAGTTTTTATTACTCTCTTTGGCAACAGCAAATTACATCTTTTCATTTTGGCATATGGCAACATTGATCCAGTCATATTTTGCTCGTCATGGTTGCGCTGAAGAGATGTGTTTTGAGGTATTTATTTTTCCTTTATTGTTCCAATCTATATGCTTGTCGTCCATATAACACAAGTTTATAGATAAAATCTATCTTGTGTTTCAGAAACAAGCATTTTTGTGTTCATTTCGAAAGGATATATGGACCCGACGAGAATTTTTTCGAAATGAACTTTTCGTAAGCCTATCTCGTAAGCCTAAATCTCCTCCATGTGCAAGCTTTTTTGCTTGATTTTTTTGTTTTCTTATTTGCATTCCTCATTTTTGAAATTTGTTGATTGTCTTTGTCCTTATGTCTTGCATTATGCTATATTACTTCCTCTTTTAGTCTTAATTTCCTTTAATTCTTTGTATTTGTAAAAAATTTTGGAATAGTGTATTATGAGTTACTACATACTTTCTAACTTTGGATTTAATAATTTATATTTATATATATATATATATAACCTTTGATTTTAAAGACCTATTTAATAATATTGTCATTAAAGATCTACATAAAGTTATTATCTCTCTTTATCATGACTATATATCTTCCAATCATGATGCTTTTAATGTCAAAAATTTTCCTATGCTCTTGCACTTTGTGTTATACAACAATTATATTGTCCAAGGTGATAACATTTATTTACAAACATCTGGTGTACCACAAGGTGGCTGTAGTAGTAGTATACTCGCTAACTTATATCTTTATTATTATGAATGTCATTTTAACTCTAATTCATATATTGTATATAGATATGTTGACGACTTAATTTGTATTATCATTTATGATTCCTATTCCATTAATATTGATTTTTACCCGTCTAACCTAGAATTAATTCCTAATGAGCCTTGCGTTAGTCAAACTGTTAATTTTTTAGACCTAAATTTAGATACCCTCAATAATCATGTAATTACCAATCTATATGATAAAAAAGATTCTTACAACTTCACTATCATAAAGCTGCTATCATATCATTCTTGTAATTCTATTCAATTGTTTAGAAACATCATTTTAAACCAGCTATTTCGAATACACCGACTTTCTGATCCTCAGTTTCACTTTCTCCACATCAATAATCTTAAACGCATTTGTCAAAACTACCAATATCCGGAAGTATTTGTAAATAATATTATTAATAATTTCAAATATAACACGTAATAATTTTACACATGCATTATTTATCTTTGATTGGTTAACTCATTTTTGAAAATTCACCCTTTCTTATCACCTCACTTGCCACTTGGCCTGAGTCTAATACTGTTTACTATTTTCGAATGACTATTTTCCGCTTGTCCTGAGTCCTATACTGTTTACTATTTTCGAAAGTCTCCATACATATTATGTATCGTTCAATTGTATTCATTCCCACTCGCATTGACGAAGTGAGGTGAAATGCTCTCCCACTCGCTTTGACGAAGTGAGGTGAAATGCACAGTCACTAGTTTCTCTTACACTTACACGTGGTGCTATTGGTGCTATTCTTGTAATTTCACATTACAGTTCGAGGAGGTATTGTTTTTCAGCTTTGTAAAATTCAATTGTTTTATTTTTCTTTTTCTCCTTCCACTAGCCAGTAGACAGTTCCAATGGTGTCTATAGTTAAATACTATCGCCATTGTCAGAAACTGGCTATTCTATCGGTTTTAATTCGAATTGTATGGCTGTCCTGATGAGAATGCAATTTCGAACTAACCGCCATTTTTTGTGTAGTTTCAATTGATTGTTCTCTATTCTTAATCTCTTATCTTGAGCTGATTATTATTGCCTATTCTCATTTTTGCCGAGTTTTATTTTTATTTACTTATATACTTTTAATTGTTAATTTTGAATCCTAATATTCTTCTCATCCCCCTTTCCATTGTAGTGATATGTTACTTTCTATCTTTATCCTTAGTCTTGGCTTATAGTTACTCATTTGTAACAGATATGTTAGAGATGGGTTTTTTTGTACATACAGTAGTTTATGCATAATTTTCGATTAAAATCCTTCAATTTTTATTATATATATATATATATATATATATATATATATATATATATATATATATATATATATATATATATATATATATATATATATATATATATATATATATATATACATATATATATATATATATATATATATATATATATATATATATATATATATATATATATATATATATAATAATAGAAGTTTGAAAATCCAATGAACGAAAAGTAAGAAGATGTAACACGATAAACCTAACTTTTTAAAACACCCACAGAATAAAATATAATACATCAATCAAATGGATAAAAAATACAAAACACAAGCTATCAAGTTAGAAAATCAACCAAATTAAAAGGTATGGAAACAAAAAAAGAAAAACTTAAACTAAATTCAACTATCTATCTGGCTTACAAAACAAAAGTAAAAATCAACTAATCCTCAAGCAAATGGAAAAAAAAATAAAATAAATAAAATAAATATCGAATCAACAAGTCAATGAAAAATATAAAGGTATGGAATCGAAATAAGTATAACAAACGAAATCAAGCACAAACGCCTTACACGTGGACGAGGCTCTAAGCCTAAATCATGAATTGTTAACCTCTACAAAAATCTAATCATGTCCAAGTTTTTTGTAGAAGCAAACACAAAAATGTATGTTTCTGAAGAAATAGATAGATTAAATCTCTAAACTATTTCTACTTGGACGACATACATAAAGAAGGAATAAAAAAGAAAAAATGAATACCTGGAAAAAGCACAGCGTATGTACAATCGATTCAATACAGGGAACACTGATAGAAGAGACCAGTGTTGCCATTCGTAAAGAAAAAATAAAAAACCATTTACTGTTGCCATTCATAAGAATTGAAAAACTGTGAAGCGAAATGTTAAGAAAATGTATTAATATACGAAAAGAGCTACTAAAAGGAGGTAAATATTAATCTGCAAACCGCATGTCTCTCCGACCCATATATATTTTTTTTATAGAGTTTTACTTTTGCTCCGAACTTTTGATTCACCCTGTATATATATATATATATATATATATATATATATATATAGCAAATCACTTCTTTTCATTTCTGCATATGGCAACATTGGTCTAGTCATATTTTGCTCGTCATGGTTGTACTAATGAAGTGTATTTTAAGGTATTTATGTTTCCTTTAATTTTCCAATCTATATGCTTGTCGTCCATATAACACAAGTTTATAGATAAAATCTATCTTGTGTTTCAGAAACAAGCATTTTTGTGTTCATTTCGAAGGGATATATGGACTTGATGAGAATTTTTTCGAAATGAACTTATCTTAAGCCTAAAGCTCTTCCATGTGCAAGCTTTTTTGCTTGATTTTTTTGTTTTCCTATTTTCATTCGTCATCTTTGAAATTTGTTGATTGTCTTTGTCTTTATGACCTGCATTACGCTTTATAATTTCCTCTTTATGTTTTAATTTCTTTTATTTCTTTGTATTTTGTAGAAAATTTTGGAATAGTGTATTATGAGTTACTACTTACATTCTAACATTGGATTTACTAATTTATATATTTATATATATATATATATATATATATATATATATATATGTATATATATATATATATATATATATATATATATATATATATATATATATATATATATATATATATATATATATTATACATAGTGTTATATATATGTAAGTCTTTCCGAGAGTTTGGTGATAGAGGAAGGAGGGTACGATCCCTGTAGATACCACCCCCACTGGTTTCCGGACTGAATTGGGTGACACTTCCCGGCTGTCCAAACAGTTACCTTACACCTTCGGATAGGTCGAACAGTCTGGGTTGAAGAAGAAGTCAGGAAGTTTGGCAATCTATTTCGTTTTAAATTTGCATTTTGGAGCCCAAATTTCTGAAATTTGCAAATTTTTTTAGCTTGACTAAATGAAGTCTGGCCAACATTTTTGTAATTTAACTTTTCTCGCTAGAAGTTGCTGAATAAAAATGCTACAGTCGATGTATCGCATAATGGTCGTATGAAGACTAAGAGTTAAAAATGAACTTGAAGAGACATTGTATATCACCTAAAACTAATTAAATGTTTCTTAAAGAATACTAGATTAAAAATTTAATGGAATGCAAGTCATTAAAATATAAATTATTTGGAGGAAACAGAATATCAATCCAAAGAAATAAAACTAATTAATTAATTTTAAAGAAATAGAATGAATAACATTGAATCAAATGGCAATCAAATGGTAAAATCATCAGGAGGTGTACACAAAACAATCACCTTCTATATTCCTTCTATTTTTTTAATTAGTGTTATTTCCTTTGGAGTGATGTTCTGTTTACCCCAACTAATTTATATTTTGTTGACTTGTATTCCATTGAATTCTTAATCTAGTATTCATTAAGAGTCTTATAATTAGGTTTAGTGATATATGTATAATGTCTCTTCCAAGTTCATTTTAATTTTTATTTAATTAAATTATTAATTTGATCTTTATATGCTGCAATTAGCGCAATAAATAAATATAATTTTAATGTACAGTTATATTACTGAAGATAATGGTTAATCTAACATGTAATACAGGCTTAGTGTTTAACGTAAATTCTTTTCACTCTTTGAGTACTTTTCAATTTTTTTTATGGGGGGCAGGTGTGTGTGTGTGTGTGTGGGGGGGGGGGGGGGGGGTAAACCACCATCGTCCCTAAATATTTTTCTAGTGACGATGCGAAAATGTGTTTGCGTGCAGGGCTATAGAATAGTTACATTCTATAACAGTTTTGATTTGCGTGCTTATCGTCCAATAATTATCTTCGATAATCACGTGATCTTTAAAGTCAATAAACGAAAGTAATAATAACAGAATGTTTCCATGGGTTGACTATTATTGAGACTTTCGTAATCGTTGGCTGATTTATTTGGTTTGCGAATAGTTCGAGACTACACACCTTATAAAGTGATTCTTAAAATCGGAACAACACGAAACTATCGTTGAAAGTTTCGTATAACACGCTTTTCCAGTTACATACAAGGGGTTTCGCAGAAAAAGAGCAGTTACGGACTGCTATTTGAATTTTCTTTTTGTTTCCCGCCTTTTGCCTTTATTCCATTGTTGCCATGGTGACGCGAGGAATATATTCCAGGAACGAATATCCATCGATTTCCTGTGGAAATTCAACAAATCGATGAGAAAGACTATGTATTCATTTGAATGTGACTTCTTTTCGATTAGGAGATTAAAGCATACCTCAAATCTGAAAGAAAAATTTGCAAATATTTTATTGGAATATGTTTCAATTATCTATTGCGACACACTTTGCATTTGACGGACACTCCAAACTTAACCAGTTTTTAACACTTTACAACAAAGTTGAAAAGAGTTTATGACATTCTTCATTCTGTCTGTCTGTCTGTCTGTCCGTTAGCCCGATAACTGCCGTAAAAATGACTTAATCAAAATGAAATTTTAGTATGTTGTTCAGACGATCTGTAGGACCTATGGGAATATAAATGAATAATATCACCCAATTAGTTTTGGATTGAACCCGGGTCGAAAAAATGAAATACATTGAGCCCTATGGGACCTAATTTTTCAAGCATTTTTTAAGCGGATTTAAAATTCACAAATTGCTTCGAAATTTTTAGGCAATATTCAAATTGTTCCATAAAATATATAAAAAAAAATTCAACGAAATATATTCAGTAGTTTTTTAAATAAAAATTAAAATAATAATAACACCTCTTATATGAAGCGATCACGTGACCATGATATGAAACGATCACGTGACATACTTCAAAATGATATATGGCATCCATCTTGTCTCAAAATCATGATTTTTAAAGTTCTTTTTAATTCATATTGAGTGTTGTATCCGTCCTAAAACTACTTTATTTTTGCCCAAATTCTGTGCATCTACATACTGAAACAACCCAATGACAATATATTTGTGTTTAAATGCTCATCCCAAATTTGATTATTTCTACAACTAAGCCTATTTTTCACCCATGTAAAATGTAAACAGCAAAATATGTAGAATGAGTTGTATTAGAATTGCGGTAATTCTTTAACACAAAATCATTTAGTCCATGGAGTCTGCTTAGCTGATATGAATGAATATTCATTGATTTTAGAAAGAGAAGGACGACATTTTTCGATGAAGTTTTACTCATATAGTTTAATTACTTGTAGCTCCATGGTCTTAATTTTTAAATAAAATAAATTATTATAGTATTGTGATGAATGACATGAATGGGGGAATTATTTATGAATGAAATGTTGCTTTTATAGAGAGAGCCAGGCGTGCTATTTTTTCTATGACGTCATTTGAATGGATTTCAGTTGTTTTCGATGAAGTTTTCAAATATAATAAATTATCGTAGTATTATGACAATTCTAAAATTATTACCGAGGAATGTATCACATTTTAAAGATGTTTAAACCAGGCAATTTATACTTTAATGCCGTCATTTGAATGAAGTTCATTTTTTTCGATGAAGGTTTAAGTTTTCAAATATAATAAATTAATGCAGTATTGTGATAAGTTTCAAAATATTACCGAGAAATGTATTGCATTTTAGACTTGTTTAAATAAAATTGCAATGAAGTTGGAAAGTGTTTCATAATCAATGCTTTAAGCATGATTGATCGTTCTTTTTTCAAATTTGGTATAGTTCACAAACTTCACTGTATGTTACCTCGTCCAGATTTCGAGTTTACAGGAGACTAGGAACTGTCGAGATATTACTAGACAGGAGTCTCCAAACTTTTTAGCCTAAGGTCCACACTGACTCCTCCACTAAGTCCCAAGGGCCAAGACCTAGCTAGCTCATCATACCAACATATTGTAGTTTTGAATTACGCGTAAATTTTCGTTTCGGAATTAGCCGGCGAGTGAGATATCTATGGCGCAGGGCGCGGGGATGAACTGACTCATCTCTGTTCGTAATTTCGGTTGGTACTTATGGGCAAGTGTCAAAGACATTTCATTGCGTGCTGTCCGTTACGTATAGTTACGACTACTTATGACCATGCTAAATGTATAGTAGTGACATCTTGCTTAGAGTAGAGAAGTTAAGTGAGGGACATAGTACGGCACCACCTTGTGGGGAGCGGCGGAATTACGCAAAAACGTATTAATTGGCATTATTTTGATTTGAAGTTACGTCTCTTTTGTGCGGATTTGTATAAATATGGAAAAGAAACAAAAGATAGATAGTGAGTGCAGAACATTTAAAGAGCAATGGGGATATCAATATTTCGTGATTGAGTCAAGTAATAAGGCGATGTGTATAATTTGCAATGAAACAATATCAGTCCTCAAAGAATACAATATAAAACGTTATTATGAGACTAAAAAACATTTTCAGAATTACTCCAAATTTACAGGAAGCCTACGGTTAAAAAAATATGAATCTTTGAAACGCGAGTTGAAATCTCAGCAATTGTTGTTTAAGAAAGTAAATACTGAACAAGAAGCAGCAACTCGAGCTAGTTTCCGCGTGGCTCATTCAATAGCGAAACATGGGAAACCATTTACTGAAGGCGAATTTACTGACGGAAATTTACTCCAAGATGAAATATACAAAAAATATTTACAGATCCAAATTAACTGATGAGCATTTGAAGTTGATGCTGATAATTTCCACTAGTAAACTTGATCCATAACTGCAAACAATTGTCAGTGGAAAGTTACAGCTACATAAGTCTCATTAATCATAATTATAATGCTTAATTTCATTATGTGAATTACATACGTATGTCACTTATTGTAAGTTTTTAGGATAAATCTCATATCATTAATTACAGTTAAAATATTCAATTTCATTATGTATGTAAGGTGGGTTTCTCAATTGGTCGTTAAATAAAAACATCTGATTATTATTTTGTATAATTTATTTACATTGTAAATGTTACAATGTAATCAAAATAAACTATGGCGGGCCGTATACTGGGCATGTCCTACCGCGGACCGGATTGGCGGTGCTCTCGGTCCGGTGTGGGCCCGCGGGCCGTAGTTTGGAGACACCTAGAAAAATAGCGTTATGCAGACGATTTTTTATTCAGGAATATTTATTTATTTGATGAAACTATATCATGTTGCTTAGTAACAGGATTAAATCAAATGGATTTATAAGGCAGACGATTTTTCTTTTATTTATATATACGATTTAAATAATAAATAAATTGATATAAAAATAAATTTTATTATCGGTACTATATTTTATTTAATTGCGTTGCATTAGTTACGGTCGCAGGATATAAGATTGCTTTTGTTGATATTTTTAATTTCTTAAATCATCTGTTTTTATTTTGTCACAGATTTTGTAAATTCGTATATTTTCTGTTGTCTGTCTTCTCTCGCCATTTTAGCGTCTTCATTTTAACGTATGTTGAACAAAGAATATAATTATTATTATTATTATTATTATTATTATTATTATTATTATTTAACGTAAACTTGTTTAGAAACGGGATCAGGATATTTTATCTTCAAATTAGTCTGTAAATAATTTTGTATAGCGAGAACAGAGATTCTTGTGCTTCTTTTATGAGAATTAAATTAAATATTTTAGAAGAATATTTTGTAGAACAATATAATTTAAAATACTATTGGAATTTGCAAATATTTTAACCCACGAAAAACGTCGTTTATATCTGCTAATATAAAATTAATCAAAATTATAAATAAATATCATTTACCGCCTTTAGATTTTTTAGAATGTACAAGACTCATAGCGTTGCCATTCTCTTTTTTACAAAACTTTAAAATTCTTAACGCTTTAATTAATTGTTCAATCTGACACCCTTTTTACTTTCTCCTACGTAGTATTGAGAAAGTATTCGAAGGAGAGAAAAAAATTTCGATTTCGATATTTTGATGCCAATATATGTTTTAAGACATCCTGAACACATTTTGACTGTTTTTGGAGTGATGTCCGTCTGTCTGATATCTGTGGTCGATTTCTTGTGTACACAATTACAGCCACAGATATTAATGGATTTACACGAAGCTTTATATACGGCTTTGTTATCAAAAAATCTAGAACTAGATAGAATTTTTCTTTTTTAATTCGAGCGAAAACTTAAATGTATTCGACATTTTATTTTTTTTTTTAGCATGCCAGCATAGGACAAAATTTGACATATGCATGCATAAAAGGGTTTATTTATTTCTCAATGATCACAAGATTTAAGGGGACGGTGGACGTTGACATTTTTTTACTTTCCTTATATACACAATGTATAAGGAAAGTATTGTGACGGGGTTGAAAATTCGAAATCGAGTTTTCGACGGGAAAGCACGTTTCAAGCATCCCTGATCACGAATAAAACATTTTTGAAGTGATGTCTGTGTGTGTGTGTGAAAGTATGTGTGTGTGTGCGTGCGTGTGTGTGTCAGTGAGTCTGTGGAGACGATAACTGACGAACGAATGGACCGATTCGAACCAAATTTGGTACAAAAATCACAATCCGTAAACACTGGAAGCCTATTGTTTTTAAACATAATCGAATGTCCAGAATCCCCCTAAATTTTCGAAAAAAAGTTTGAAAAAGTCGTCAAAAAATCAAAACCACTAATAAAGTTACGCAAATAGACATTTCTTGTGTAATTTTTCATTAGAAAACGATTGACATAAATTTTAGAACGCTAACATGAACCGTTCTTGAGATATTGCACATTTTTCAAAAGAATTATTAAAAAGTCATATAAAATGAAATAGAAATATTTCCTATTGAGAAACATGTTAACTTCTCATATGTAATACCATGCGATAAATTGGGTGACATCATTCTCGTGGATCTAGTTCGTTCCATTCATGAAAAAAGATACTTTGAGTAATACTTTTGTATTTGAACGCCAATAGTCATTTATCTGCTGTAAGAACAACTTATTTCTTCGTCCATAACGCTTAGCGAGATTTTGGCGACGAATTTGGCGGAATGTCGCCAACTTGGCGACTTTTTGAAATGTTGCCAAATTAACGAAAATCTCGCCAAATGGATACAAATGACGCTAAATCAATGAAAATGACGACGAATTGTCGAAAATTCAATATCTTGGAAAGAATATTAGTATCTACTATAAGAAAAACCTATTTTTTTTTACTATAAAAGTAGTAAATTCATTACATGATATAAGGAAAGTCATGTGTTTATTTATATATTGACATAGAAACATGAAAATTTGTATAAACATTCTTTTTAGCATTACTATATAAAATACCATTAAATTTTTTTTTAATTTTGTTATAATTTTGTATTTTTTTTTTTAATTTAATTTCTTTTAACGAAAGTTTGAAAATGCTCCTTGCGTGCCATTTTTTCACATTTTTGATTAATTTTACATTATAATCACTCAAAAACACATTATAAATAAATTTGGGTATTCATTTTTAAATCCCTTAGAAAGTTAATTTTTTTTAAATATTTTTCTGCATTAAAACTTAATTTTCATCATTTAATTGGGTCATTATTCACTTTTAATTACCTTAATAAAGTCCAATTACAAAATGCATACCCAGTTTCATTAAAAAGTATGAAAGGTGTCTTCTTACCAAATTTCATGCATCTCAGACAAAAATAAAGACGCATGGAGCATTTTAAAAATGTAAAACCTTTGAAAATTTCCGTTTCGAAAAAAATGCATTTAACCTTTTGCTTACGGGTGGAACAGCGTCCATCACAAACAAAGAACCTCCCGAAAAGACAGGTATTTGACATACCATATCCCAAACAGTTCTACACCCCCTTTGCAGACATTGGCGTCCATGGAAATCGCCGACAGAAGCATTGCACCTGCTACAGCAGGTTAAAAGGTTAAATGTGTAAAACAATGTTATATATTAAAAAAAACCTTTTTTTTGTCGATTTTTGCTCATTTCAGTGTCCACCGTCGCCTTAATAGTTTCAATCATTGTTGTGAAAGATAGCCGCGATACAATTTTTGTTGTTCGTGACAGCATTAGCCCTCCTCAAAGGAAAAGTCCCCCCCCCCCCCGGGAGTACATTATCAATCCAAAGATTTTTCAAAGCCTTTTAAAGTGAAGGGTAACACGCTATAATTATAATCATTTGTGCCACAAAGCTGATTTTTCAAAAAATTTTCATGTAAAATTTAAAAAAAGGAAGAAGAAGAAAGTCGCTAAAAATGGCTCCTGGTATGAGAAACTCGAGTTGAGCTACGCTCCAGGTAATTTTTCATGTTATATTGTGAGGTCTAAATAACCTTTCGATTATTATTTCCCTCAGTTTGCATTATAATTTATGTTTACTTTAACTAACAAGTGTAACTGGTTCTGTTGAGTTCACACCGAGCTAATCAGCATTTTCTGCGTTCCTAAGGTAGAGTAGGAATGTGTTTCGGGTAGTGAGAGTTTCAGTTTTTTATTGAGTAGTGGCTGCGTGAGTTTGTGTGCTCTTGGAATGAAAGGAGTGTTTTTGGAATGTAAGAAGGATTTTTGAGTAGACAATGAAGGATTCGAGTAGTGCGTGGAAGGACACCCCATTCGATACAACTATGACTAGGAAGAGTCTAGTATTCCGGGTATGGCCGCAGTAACAGAAGGCCGGAGTAAGCATATAAGCTTTGTAAAGGCGTATCCATGTAAGCACCAGCCTAGTATATTGTAGTAGTTTGTATATTTGCCATTTATTCTGAGCATGTGCAATAACAATTAGTATATATGTTATCCGTTGCTTTAAACAGCAAGCTGCTGTGAATTACCTAATAAATTGAGTTATATTTTAAACAGTGCCGTCTTGTGTCATTGCCCTTGGACCAAAAGGTCGAAATACAAAGTTTAAGTTAAGTCACTTTTGACAGATTAAGTAAAAATCCTCTGCAAAGACATCTAAAGAGGAGAAAGTGACATTTAAACTTTACAATATCTACAGGTAAAATCATTCTATTCGATACCCCCCATTTGTTGTTCTTCGTGCTGTAGTTTTTGCAATTAACGTGTCACATTTTAAGTTTCTCCAAATGAATTTACACACGAGTGAACATTTTCCACACTTAATTCGCTTTATGCGCTATTTCTATTTCCCAAATCATTTCAGACTCCCTGCTTCCCATCCTATTGCTGTGGAGACACGGGTGATTATTCTGAAAAGAACGAATATCAATCTTATTTCGCTGTGGTGGTTTATTAAATCGATGCGGAGATCTGCATCCATTTGAATTTGACTGCGCTTCGCACGGCGGATTGATTATGGCGCCTAATAATTCCAGAAAATGTACTTTTGAATGTTTTTTCAATATGTTTGCATTACACATTAGAGTTTTTAAGAAATTCATTAAGCGCCCCACTGACGTTGTAAGGAAAGGTCCATGGAGTGCACACTTCGAATCTATTTATAGTAACGTGACCATATCCGATCGTATGAAAGTGATTGCAGCGCCGCTGGTGGAGAATTTAAAAAAAATTATGGTAACGAACCAATAAAGAGAGATATAGACGAAAATAGCCAATTACAGAGTTCGGGAGCCGCGTTTTTCAGAGCGTGTTCCGCGGAACCCCGGGGTTCCGTGACATTTCCCCAGGAGTTCTACGACATAGTAGTTTCGTGCATTTTGTAACAGTTTGAATACATAATTTGGACCACAATGGACTTTTCACATTTTGGGGTTCCGCCTGCAATATGAATTCCAAAAGAGTTCCACGACCAAAAAAGTTTAAAAAACAGTGTTCTAGAACATTGTCTAATGCGTAGGAATTCAATAAGTAGGAATCTAATGCGTTGGAACGCACGAAACGCGTAAATGGAAAGCAATAAATATCTGCCAAAAAGTCATATCATCGGGGACTGCGTATCTTTATCAAATTTAAATGTGCATTGTCATTTAGAACAGGATGTACATTGCATGTCTTATATATAACTCTTAATAGTCTTATATATAACTCTTAATAGTCTTATATATAACTCTTAATAGTCTTATATATAAATCTATTAAGTCTTATATATAACTCTTATATATACTAATATACCCTCATAAATATATCAGAAATATTGTCTGCAACGTGTTTAATACGTCAAACAATCATTACAGACATATTTTTTAGCAATCGAAGAACATGACGTTATCACAGAGAAGAAGAGTGTTTATTTTAGAGTAATATTTCTCTAGCCATTCTTATGAAAGTGTCATTGAAGAGTTCATAGAAAAATTTCAGCAACACTTTCCCTATTTAAGACAGTTTGTCCTAAATTTAAATCGAAGGCCTGCATGTTCTCCTTTATCTGCAACAGATCCAGTGTCCCTAAAACACTTTACTAATTTCATAGTTGTTGAATTGTTAGGGGTCTCAGAGCATGGGTATGAAACTCTTCAATGGCACTCTCATGAAAATGAATAGAGGAATATTGATCTAAAATAAAAATTATGTCACTCTGGAAAAACTCCGATGGACAAAAAAGAGGTCTGAAATGTTCGTCTGGTGTATTAAAGTAACAGACAATATTTCTGATGTATTTTACAGGTGTATTAGTGCTACTTCGTTTAACTAAAAAAAATCGGCAGTGGCTCCTATCTGATGGAGTAGAAATGGCTTTGAGTCAATAATGTCTTTGGGGGTAGCATGTCTTCTTTAGACATTTTTAGAGCAGTTCAAAATATTAAAATATCGAAATTAAGAACCATTTCTTCAAAATAGTTCAATATACGCTGAAATAAACAGTTTTTCGATATACAGGGTGATCCAAAAGTCCCTGACACATTTTAAAATTGAATATAAACTCAAGTAATTGCCGTTCGATAGTGAGTTTTGGACTAAAATGATTTTCACGTTGAAAAATTTTGATTTAGCAAATAAAAAATATAGTTCTAAACTTTGCCAATAGATGGCGATACTTGTTCAAATGCTTGTATATCTGCGTTGGAAATGGAGCACCGTTTGGATGTGGTTCGAACTACAAAGGGCGCACATATTGAAATATCGTAGCGGATAAAAAAGAAATTGCTCTGTAACTACTCGTCTTCAGTTTTTATGATTTTGTTAGTGTTTTTAAAGTACAGCGCCATCTATAAGCAACGTTTGGAACTAACGTTTTTTATTTGCTTAACCAAAACTTTTCAACGTGGAAAACATTTTAGTCCAAACCTCACTATCGTACGGCAATTACTTGAGTTTATATTCAATTTTAAAATGTGTCAAGGACTTTTGGATCACCCTGTATATTGTAGTTTAAGAAATATTTAATGTCAAAGTCAAAGACAAAATATTTGAGCTGTGGGTTCACGTCCTGGATAGGCTAACAATAACAAGACCACGAATTTTTCCAAGCATGCACCTACATTAAATTTTCCAGGACGGAGTCCTTTTTTACTTTCCTTATATACATAATGTATAGGGAAAGTATTGTCACGGGGTCGAAAATTCGAATTCGAGTTTTTGACGGGAGAGCACGTTTCAAGCATCCCTGATCACGAGTCGAACATTTTTAAGGTGATGCCTGTGTGTGTGTGTCAGTCAGTCTGTGGAGACGATATCTCATGAACAGCGATTCGAAAGAAATTTGATACAAAAATCACAATCCGTGAATACTGGAATCATATTGTTTTAAAACACAATCGAATGTTCAGAACTCCCCTAAATTTTAGAGTGAAATTTTGAAAAAATGATCAAAAAATCAAAACCTTTAATAAAGTTACGCAAATAGACATTTTTTATGTAATTTTTCCTTAGAAAACGATTGACATAAACTTTAGAACTCTAGCATGAACCGTTCTCGAGATATTGCACATTTTTCAAATAAATTTATCAAAAAATCCCATAAATGAAAAAAAATATTAACTGTTAAGAAACATATTCACTTTTCATATGTAATATCATGCAATAAATTGGGTGACATCATTCTCGTGAATCTAACTCGTTCCACTCACGAGAAAAGATACTTTGAGCAATACTTTTTTATCTGAACGCCAATAGTTATTTATCTGCTTTAGGAATAACTTATTTCCCTGTCCCTAACGCTTGGCGAGATTTTGTCGACGAATTTGGCGGAATGTCGCCAACTTGGCAACATTTTTAATTGTTGCCAAATTAACAAAAATCTCGCCAAATGGATAAAAATGACGCTAAATCAATGAAAATGACGACTAATTGAAGAAAATTCAATATCTTGGAAAAAATATATCTGCTATAAGAATAACATTTTTTTAACTGTAAAAGTAGTAAATTCATTGCATTATATAAGGAAAGTCATGTGCTTGCCCACATCAGATTTTTTTTTAATTTCGATGTAGTTTTCTAGCTAATTTCACTTTTTATGCTTCTGAAGTGAAAAAAAAAAATTTTTCGTATCGGCACATCTAGCGATTTCTCTATCTCGTGCCGCAAAAACTACAGCATATGAAATTTGGTACATTTGTAGAGAAATAATAGGGTAACACGATGAAATAAACCGTTTACCGATTTAAACTTTATTTAGTTTAGCATGAAATAGCTTACGAAGCGAGCTCTGGATGAGGGAATTCAGTTTTTGGATTCCCCGGGCTGGGGAAAATCCCTGCTTTTACCTCCTGCAGAAAATAGGTAGAGATAGAAAAAAAGATTTTTGAAAGTAGAATTTTTAGGAGAGATATGTATGAAGCAAGTTCTGCGAGCGCAGCGAGTAGGAGACGAAGCCTCCCAAAGGGAGTTGGCGAAGCTCAGCGAGCAGGGGTCAAAGCTCCCTAGTATAATACAAATATATACGGAATGATTGAAAATTCGCTTACTCCAAATTAAGCAAGAAAGATCAATCATGCTTAAAGCATTGATTATGAAACACTTTCCAACTACAATGCAATTTTATTTAAACAAGTCTAAAATGCAATACATTCCTCGGTAATATATTTTGAAACTTATCACAATACTGCATTAATTTATTATATTTGAAAACTTAAACCTTCATCGAAAAAAATGAACTTCATTCAAATGACGGCATTGAAATATAAATTGCCTGGTTTAAACATCTCTAAAATGTTATACATTCCTCGGTAATAGTTTTAGAATTATCATAATACTACGATAATTTATTATATTTGAAAACTTCATCGAAAACAACTGAAATTAATTCAAATGACGTCGTAGAAAAAATAACACGCCTGGATCTCTCTATGAAAACAGGATTTCATTCGTAACTTTCTCCCATTCATTTCATTCATCACAATACTATAATAATTTATTTTATTTAAACATTTTGTTTAAGACCATGGAGCTACAAAAAATTAAACTCTATGCTGGAAACTTCATCGAAAAAAATCGTCCTTCTCTTTATGAAATCAATTAATATTTCATTCATATCAGCCATGCAGACTCCATGGACTAAATTATTTTGTGTTAAAAAAATACAGGAATTCTAATACAACTCATTCTATATATTTTGCTGTTTATATTTTACATAGGTGAAAAATAGGCTTAGTTGTAGAAATAATCAAATTTAGATGAGCATTTAAACTCAAATATATTGTTATTGCGTTGTTTCAGTATGTGGATGCACAGAATTTAAGCAAAAATAAAGTAGTTTTAGGACGGATACAACACTCAATATGAATTTAAAAGAACTTAAAAAAATCACGATTTTGAAACAAGATGGATGCCATATATCATTTTGAAGTGGGTCATGTGATCGTTTCATATCATGGTCACGTGATCGTTTCATATAAGAGGTGTAATTATTATTTTAATTTTTATTTAAAAAACTACTGAATATATTTCGCTGAATTTTTTTTATATATTTTATGGAACAATTTGAATATTACCTAAAATTTTCGAAGCAATTTGTGAATTTTAAATCCGCTTAAAAAATGTTTGAAAAATTAGGTCCCATAGGGCTCAATGTATTTCATTTTTTCGACCCGGGTTCAATCCAAAACTAATTGGGTGATATTATTCATTTATATTCTCATAGGTTCTACAGACCGTCTGAACAACATACTAAAATTTCATTTTGATTAAGTCATTTTTACTGCAGTTATCGTGCTAACGGACAGACAGACAGACAGACAGAATGAACAAAGTCATAATAAACACTTTTCAACTTTGTTGTAAAGTGTTAAAAAAATGCTAAAAGTTCTAGCTATGAACAATAAGTAGCAATTTGTAGTATTTCAAAAACATGACTAGGATGTATAATTGGATTTCTTAGTTTTAGAAATTAACTGTTTGGTTCTTGGTTTTAGAACTTAAGTAGTTATAATTTCGATATTTTAATATTTAGACCTGTGACGCCTTCCCGCCAGTGAAAGCTATAATATTAAAATATCATGAATGTTGTAGCACAATGTGTTTCCGCCTTGATGAAGTATTGGTGCACAAATGCGAGATATTTTATTTCGTTTCAAGGAAAATAGGAAGTGAACTTTTGAATTATTAAACATATTTAATGATTATTAAAGTTTGAAGATAAGAAATGGAAGTATGATATTCCATAACAGTGTTTTTCAAAGGGTGTTCCGTGGATTGTTTTGGGCATTTTCCTTATAATAATAATAATAATAATAATAATAATAATAATAAACGAGTAACATTTCGATTATATAATTTGCACCACAATGGGCTTTTCCTCATTTTGATGTTCCGCCATCAAATTGATTTACAAAAAGATTCCGCGACCCAAGCAAAGAATCTCGAGAAAAGAGAAATTTGTCAAACAGATACGGCGGCAGCGTCAGCTACTTTTTTACTTTCCTTATATACAATAATGTATAAGAAAAATATTGTGATGGGGTCGAAAATTCGAATTCGAGTTTTCGACGGGAGAGCACGTTTCAAGCATCCCTGATCACGAATCGAACACTTTTAAGATGATGTCTGTGTGTGTGTGTGTGTGGAGACGATAACTGACGAACAAATGGACCGATTCGAATGAAATTTGGTACAAAAATTACAATCCGTGAATACTGGAAGCCTATTGTTTTTATGCGCAATCGAATGTTCAGAACTCCCTAAATTTTTCAGTGAAATTTTGAAAAAATCATCAAAAAATCAAAACCTCTAATAAAGTTAAGCAAATGGACATTTCTTATGTAATTTTTCATTAGAAAACGATTAACATAAATTTGAGAACGCTAGCATGAACCGTTCTCGAGATATTGCACATTTTCAAAAAAAAATATCAAAAAATTATATAAAATAAAATAAAATATATTTCCTATTGAGAAACATGTTCACTTTTCATATGTAATATCATGCGATAAATTGGGTGACATCATTCTCGTGGATCTAGCTCGTTCCATTCATGAAAAAAGATCCTTTGAGTAATACTTTTGTATTTGATCACCAATAGTCATTTATCTGCTATAAGGATAACTTATTTCTCCGTCCATAAGGCTTGGTGATATTTTGGCGACAAATTTGGAGGAATGTCGCCAACTTGGCGACTTTTTTAAATGTTACCACATCTAAGAAAATCTCGCCAAATGGATAAAAATGAAGCAATAACGACTATTTAACGAAAATTCAATATCTTAAAAAATATATAAATATCTACTAAAAGAATAACCTATTTTGTTTTTACTGAAAAGTAGTAAATACATTGATTATATAAGGAAAGTCATGTGTTGCCCACATCAGATTTTTTTAATATAGAGAGATACTGCATCAAACTGAGCCGGACACTCCACAAAACCAGATATACACATAGACACTTTAAAATCAATTTTCTATGGTTATATTTCTTGCCTTTATATTTCCGGAACCGTTATTCAATTGAAAACATATGACTTATTTTTCCCGCGCTTTTATCATTCTGCGTACTTTTCCAATTTTCCAAATCCTTTCAGCAAGCATTCCTTGCTTCCGGGTTCGCTTCCCATCCTATTGCCATGGAGACGCCAGTAAATATCCTAAGAATGAACATTAATCTTTAAACTGTGCGGCAGTTTATTAAATCGATGTGGAAAGCTGTATTCATTCCAATTTCTTTTTGTTATCAAATGAGAATTAATGGAGTCACCAGATGTCTTAAGTACATACTTTACTTTCCTTGTACAAGGTGTCAAGGAAAAGCATGGATCAGTCAAATAATTGGAGAAATAGGGTTACTGTATATTTTTACTTTCCTTATATACATAATGTATAAGGAAAGTATTGTGACGGGGTCGAAAATTTGAGTTCGAGTTTTCGACGGGAGAGCACGTTTCAAGCATCCCTGATCACGAATCGAACATTTTTAAAGTGATGCCTGTGTGTGTGTGTGTGAAAGTATGTGTAAAAGTGTGTGTGTGTGTATGTGTCAGTGAGTCTGTTCAGAAGATAACTGACGAACGAATGGACCAATTCGAACGAAATTTGGTACAAAAATCACAATCCATAAACACTGGAAGCCTATTTCTTTTATACGTAATCGAATGTTCAGAACTCCCCTAAATTTTCGAGTGAAATTTTGAAAAAAATCGTCAAAAAATCAAAACCGCTAATAAAGTTACGCAAATGGACATTCCTTATGTAATTTTTCATTAGAAAACGATTCACATAAATTTTAGAACGCTAACATGAACCTTTCTCGAGATATTGCACATTTTTCAAAAAATTATCAAAAAGTCATATAAAATAAAAGAAAATATTTCCTGTTGAGAAACATGTTCACTTTTCATATGAAATACCATGCGATAAATTTGGTGACATCATTTTCGTGGATTTAGCTCGTTTCATTCATGAAAAAAGATACTTTGAGTAATACTTTTGTATTTGAACGCCAATAGTCATTTATCTGCTGTAATAATAACTTATTTCTTCGTCCATAACGCTTGGCGAGATTTTGGCAACGAATTTGGTGGAATGTCGCCAACTTGGCGACTTTTTTAAATGTTGCTAAATTAACGAAAAACTCGTCAAATGGATAAAAATGACGCTAAATCGATGATGACCACATGGAAAATGACGACTCAATTCAATATCTTGGAAAGAATATAAATAACAACTATAAAAATAATCTATTTTTTACTTTCCTTATATGCATAATGTATAAGGAAGGTATTGTGACGGGGTCGAAAATTCGAATTCGAGTTTTCGACGGGAGAGCACGTTTCAAACATTCCTGATCACGAATCAAACATTTTTGAACTGATGTCTGTGTGTGTGTGTGCGTGTGTGTGTGTGTGTCAGTGAGTCTGTGGAGACGATAACTGATGAACGAATGGACCGATTCGAAGCAAATTTGGTACAAAAATCACAATTTATAAACACTGGAAGCCTATTGTTTTTATACGCAATCGAATGTTCAGAACCTCCCTCAATTTGCGAATGAAATTTTGAAAAAATCGTCAAAAAATCAAAACCACTATTAAAGTTACGCAAATAGACATTTCTTATGTAATTTGTCATTAGAAAACGATTGACATAAACTTTAGAGCGCTAGCATAAACCGTTCTCGAGATATTGCACATTTTTCAAATAAATTTATCAAAAAAACCCATAAATTAAAAAAATATATATATTAACTATTGGGAAACATGTTCACTTTTCATATGTAATACCATGCGATATATTGGGTGACATCATATATATAACTTATTCCTTAGTGCATAACGCTTGGCGAGATTTTGGCGACGAATTAGGCGGAATGTCGCCAACTTGTCGACTTTTTGAAATGTTGCCAAATTAACGAAAATCTCGCCAAATGGATAAAAATGACGCTAAATCAATGAAAATGACGACTAATTGTCGAAAATTCAATATCTTGGAAAGAATATTAGTATCTACCATAAGAGAAAAACCTATTCTTTTTACTATAAAAGTAGTAAATTCATTACATTATATAAGGAAAGTCATGTGTTGCCTTCAGCAGATTTTTTTTAATGTAAAAGTAGTAAATTCATTGCATTATATAACGAAAGTCATGTGCTGCCCACATCAGATTTTTTATGCAGTTGCATGTATAGAAAACCTCTATTTCACTACACATGGAGACAATTTGGGGGGGGGGGGGGCAGACTCCATTTTTAACGAGGCACGAGGGAGTTTATCTCGCTTTCTATTCGAGTTAGTTGCGGGGAGGGGTGATCATTTACAAAGTTATAAGGCAAAGTTCTGGAAATCAGAGTCCACCGACGATAAGAGCTTGTAACTCCATACAAGTAGCCGTCCATGTTTATTTCTCTGTGTGTGCCTTCTGTAACGAAAAATCTAAGCTTCGAACATCCGCGAAATTCAGTTCTGAGTTAGATGAACTTTCGGTACGACACACCTCGGCTAGACGGGCGCGGTAGCCCATTGGTTAGCGCGCTGGAGTTGCACTCGGTAAACCCGGGTTCGATTCCAGCTGCTGCCAAAACTGCCGCCGCGTTCACGCGGAGTACGATCACGTTAAACATGTGGGTCCGTAAGTCCTTCCGAGAGGTTGGTGGTAGGGGAAGGAGGGTACGGTCCCTGTGGATGCCTCCCCCACTGGGTTCCGGTCTAAATTGGGTGGCACTTCCCGGCCGTCCAAACAGTTACCTTACACCTTTCTGGTAGGTCGGACGGTCTGGGTCTCAACAACAACACCTCGGCTAGATGTTTTCAACTTCGAATTAGTTCTCATTTATTTTACGTTTTAGCACGATTTTGAGCGATCTTTATACCCAAAGCGGTTCCTTAGCGATCAAAAATACGAGTATTAGCACAGAGTTTCCATCTCAATGTCATCGGAAAGAATTAATAAAAACGCTATTGCTAACGATTTTTGAACCGAATCCGTATAACAATTCCTTCAAATTTATTAATTTTTAAACACATCGAAATATGATTATTTTATTTTTTAATTTCTTATTTACACAGCATTCAAAAAAGGAAAATTAACACAATTCTATAGTTTGTCGAAAATATGGATGTATATCCTCACATTCTAATAAAAAAAAATTGTTTTTTTTTTAATTACTCTATTTCTGATTTTCTGTGAAATTTCAAACTAAAGCATAAATATTGAGATTTTCGATGAAACTATAGAAGTGCTTCGTTCTTCGGATAAAAAAATAAAAATATCTGATGTGGGCAGCACATGACTTTCCTTATATAATGCAATGAATTTACTACTTTTACGGTAAAAAAAAATAGGTTATTCTTATAGTAGATACTTATATTCTTTCCAAGATACTGAATTTTCGTCAATGAGTTGCCATTTCATTGATTTAGCGTCATGTTTATCCATTTGGTGAAATTTTCGTTAATTTGGTAACATTTCAAAAAGTCACCAAGTTGGCGACATTCCGCCAAATTCGTCTCCAAAATCTCGCCAATCGTTGTGGACTGAGAAATAAATTATTCTTATAACAGATAAATGACCATTGGCGTTCAAATACAAAAGTATTACTCAAAGTATCTTTTCTCATAAATGGAACGAGCTAGATTCACGAGAATGATGTCATCCAATTTATCGCATGATATTACATATGAAAAATGAACATGTTTCTCAACGGTTAATATATTTTTTTCTATTTATGGGATTTTTTGATAAATTTATTTGAAAAAAGTGCAATATCTCGAGAATGGTTCATGCTAGCGTTCTAAAGTATGTCAATCGTTTTCTAAGGGAAAATTACATGAGAAATGTCTATTTGCGTAACTTTATTAAAGGTTTTGATTTTTTGATGTTTTTTTCAAAATTTCACTCGAAAATTTAGGGGGCTTGTGAACATTCGATTACGTTTAAAAACAATAGGCTTCCAGTATTCACTAATTGTGATTTTTGTACCAAATTTCATTCTAATCGCTTCATTCATTCGTGAGATATCGTCTCCACAGACTCACTGACACACATACACACACACACACGCATACTTTCACACACACACACACACACACACACACAGACATCACCTCAAAAATGTTTGATTCGTGATCAGGGATGCTTGAAACGTGCTCTCCCGTCAAACACTCGAATTCGAATTTTCGACCCCGTCACAATACTTTCCTTATGCATTATGTATATAAGGAAAGTAAAAATTATTAATAATTGATTTTTGAAATAAAATATATGAAAACCTTGAAAGTAAAGCAACTAACAGCAGAAATGAAATATAGACGTTTTAGATACCGCAATTCGCGTGTAAACAAGAACTATAAAATGGGCGCCATTTTTACGCTTAAAATTGAGACGATATTTGACATTTAGAACTTTTATTAAGTGTGTAGGTGTTGAATTTAGTGACCACGAGCCATATCGGCTACACAAAGATTGGGTGGAAAGGGCTAGTATGAAGATAAACTCAGATATAACAGAAAGATTAAATCCTTCAACTCACGTATTTATTTGAAGCCTCACTAATTCTCCGCCACCTCTTTTCTATTTCATCCTGTTCTCGCCGCGGATAAGTTTCCTGCACCTCACGTATCTATATCGTTCCTGAAGGAACAGTATGGCTTTCAGACTGATTGCTTACTATTTATTTACAAGCGCTGTGGTGAGATAGACGATCGTCTGGCTGTTGTACAAATGCTGGAAGTTTTCATACTTATAAAGTAACTAGCAGTCTGCATGTTCTTCATGCGAAATATATTATAGAAAAAAGAAACTTGAAATTTACAATCATATTCAAATCCCTATAGTGTTATAGTGTTCTAAAGGACATCGTTATTCAAAACATTCTATTAAAGTATTTAATTTAATTTTCCGAAAATCTATAAGCATCTCGCTATACAAAATTATCGGCACAGACAGATCTGAAGAATAAAACATCTTGGTCCCGTTTGTAAATAGATTTATAAAAAAAATATGAAATTGGATCAACATATGCCAAAATGAAAACGCTAAAATGGTATTAAAAGATATTTACCACTTTAATCTATTTTAATAATTGGCTAAACACAATATATGAGTTTGAGAAATCTTTGCCAAAACAAAACGGATGACTTAAGAAATTGAAAATATCAATAATCCCCGTGACATTTCAACCCGAGAGCCGTAATTGATATAATCCAGTCAAAAATGCAATTCCTGTAAAATTTGTTTTTATTAATTATTTAAATCGGAAAAGATTTAATAAAAATTGTCTGCTGTAGAAACTCATTGGGTTTCCGTTGCTTAGCAACATGATATATATTTCTTTTCAAATAAATATGCTATATAAACTCATTGGATTTAATTCCGTTGCTTAGCAACATGATATTATTTTTTTTTTCAAATAAATTTGCTATATAAACTCATTGGGTTTAATTCCGTTACTTAGCAACAATATATATATATTTTTTCAAATAAATATGCTATATATAAACTCGTTGGGTTTAATTCCGTTGCTTAGCAACATGATATATTTTTTTTTTCAAATAAATCTGCTACATAAACTCATTGGGTTTAATTCCGTTGCTTAGCAATATGATATAATTTTTTTTTCAAATAAATTTGCTATATAAACTCATGGGGTTTAATTCCGTTGCTTAGCAACATGATATATTTTTTTTCAAATAAATCTGCAATATAAACTCATTGATTTTAATTCCATTGCTTAGCAACATGATATAATTTTTTTTCAAATAAATCTGCTATATAAACTCATTGGGTTTAATTCCGTTGCTTAGCAACATGATATAATTTTTTTAAGTAAATCTGCTATATAAACTCATTGGGTTTAATTCCGTTGCTGAGCAACATGATATAATTTTTTCTTTTCAAATAAATTTGCTATATATCCTCATTGGGTTTAATTCCGTTGTTTAACAACATGATATAATTTTTATTTTTTCAAATAAATTTGCAGAAAAAAAAATCGTTTGCATAATACTATCTCTATAGGAGATTTGTTTTCTATTAATGTCTCGACAATTCCTTGTCCTAGAAACTCGAAACATTGACTGAATTTTAAGTGGAGCTATTTCACAACTAACCACAAAATTTCATGAAATTCAGTGCAACCGTTCCCTCGTGATGATGAGATAAACACACATACACATACTCACAGATAGATTTTCAAATCAGCATACGAAATTTCGTGTCATTTTGAAAAATATGATGCACCCACTTTGCAAAAGAGAAATTTCCAATATTTCGAGAACGGCTCATAATAACTAGTAAACAATAGTCTCCATTTATTTTGGTGGAATGTATGTCAAAGCATTCAATTATTCGATAATGGTGAAAATATTTTATTTTTATGATCGCCCCGATTTCAGATTAAAAGGACAAATAATATCATAAAAACGACCGATCTTATCTTTCTGTAAATTATATAATTTGCTTTTAAATAAAAAATTGCATATAACATAACTATTTTCGCAACTAATTTTAACATAATTTTGGTTTTTATCATTTTTTTTTCACGATTTTCGAAATATATATATATTTTTTTTTTTTTTGAAAATTAAATGTGATTTGAATTCGTCAATAATAAATAGACTTCTGATACTTATTGATTCGAAAAATTGTACCCAAATTGTATCCAATTTGCTCAATTTCTTCAAGAAGTATAGCTCTCTCCAAGAGGGAAAATTAAATTTTGAATATAAAGAGGGCTCTTGATAATTTTTAACTATTAGTGTCCATTCAATCTGATATGAAGTTATTAACAAATACTTTACTCATTTATTAATAGTTATTTTACTTTATTTTTTTTTGTTTCGTTTCAGATAAAATGTATAAAATATCTCGAGAACGGCTCATGTTAGCGTTTTATAAATGATAACATCTTCTTTTAAATAAAAATAAATCACATATTAAATATGCATTTTTATATCATTTGTGTACTTATCTCATAAAACATTTACAACGTTTTTTTCAATTTTCGAAAAAAAAATATTCCAAAAATTAAGAGCCATTCTCTAGTCCGTTCACTTCAAAAATTAGCAGGTTTATGACGTTCACCCATTGAATTAATCATACCAAATTTTGTTCTATTTTATCAATTTGCTCGAGAGATATCGTGCCCACAGACACGCGGAGAGACGGACACACAGATAGACGCACAGACATCTTTGAAAAAAAAATGGTTGATTCGATTTCAGAGATGCACAAAACGTTTTGAGTTTTAATCCATCAAAATCTGAGGGTTTGATTTATAACCCATTCCCGATACTTCCTCTTGGCATTACTAAATATGCTAATGAAATTAAAAATCACTTGAACTGTTGAACTTAAATAATAAGAAATTTAAAATACTTCATAGTTTCAGCATTAAATAATTCTTTAAAGGTGTAAACCTGTTTCAGAAATAGCAATAATCGGCGGCGGTTCCAGTCCGATGGAGCTGAAATGGTTTTACGGGAATAAAGTATATATCGATCCATCTCAGCTTCAAGACCAAGGGGTAAATCTAAAATTTCAAATATTTGAGTTAGGGGCGATGGTGCAAAGGAATAATGAAGAAATTTAAGAATTATTTCAAGAAAACACCAAGAATTATTTCTCAGCCCGAACAATTTCTTCACTGCAGTGCAAGAAAGAAAGTATAAGATGCTTGAGGCGTGGAAATCTCAACCTTGGCGAGAATCCAGAGAGAGAGGAAAGTAGGATGAGATGCTTCAATGAGACTTGAAACTTTACAGTAGTTTTAATTATGCATAAGAAAAGCCAATATATATGTCTGTCATGCTTGGCCACGCATTTGGCTTACAATTGCCAACTTGGCGACTTTGGGGGAATTTTGCCAATATTTAATTTTTCACGTACTATTTTATTAGTTTTTTTTTTTTTTTTTAATATTATGCTTTGACGGAAAGACACGTTTAAAGACCATCCGTACACATTTCAAACACTTTCGGGAAAATGTCCGTCTGTGTGTGTGTGAGAGAGAGAGAGAGAAAGAGAGAAGTTTGACCCCAATAACTCAAGAAAAAAATGCACATACCGTCTTCACATTTTATGTGCGGATGCATTACGTAAAAACTATAACCAGATAGAATTTTTTTTTAATTGACAGCATTAGAAAACAAATTGTTTGAAATTTAGGTTTTCATAGCATAATTTTCTACGAGAAGCAATAATAATTTCAGAATAATATCAACAGTATACGGGAAAATAATGATTTTAATTACACTATGCATGTAAATGAAATAAAATACAAGAAAACATGAAATATACATGAAATATAACATATAGAGTGATTGAAAACTTCGCGCAATAAACTTTGAAATAATACGTATAATGTAACGACAAAATTGAAGCAGTAGAATATTTTTCAGTTCGAAGGCACTAATATACCCTGAAAATACATACACCAATAACATCGTCTGTTTTTTTTTCCTGGACGACAGACGATAATTATACAGAACTCTTCTATATCAATCAATCAAAGAAAATGACTTTTCCCCCAAAGTGAAATATTTTTATTTTAAAGCAATTTTTCTCTAGCCTTTCTTACGGGAGTGTTTTTGAAGAATTTCAGAAGAAATATCCATGCTCTAAAAACCCCAATTTAACAACATACAACGGTTTTTTAACTCTTCCAAAATTCTTCAATGACACTCCCATAAATATTGCGCTAAATATTGCTATTGCTCTCATAATATTACTTTCATAATATAGCTCTAACATAAAAAAAAAATCATTTCTCTCTAGTAAAGCGTCATGTTGTATGCAAGATTTTATCCAGAGAGGTGCTAAAATTGATTACTTTTGTATTTTAAAGATTACTAGCAGCCTTGTAATATGAATTATTACAAAGCAAATTTAAATAGATTATATGAGCCTCATATTTTAAAAATTGGTGTGTGCCTTTAAAAAATATCTCCTCTTTTATAACATCCTTCTAACCTTCCTGGAGGCAGAGCAACTAAACTAACAAATTAGGCATTCATAGGCATACCAAAGACAATAATTTTTGGCTAAGTTTTCCATATAAGTTTAAATTGTTTTTATTAATATACATGTGATAGAAAACACAAAGTTATGGTTGAATGTTATAATTCTAAAAAGCATTTTTCTTATTTTTTTTTCTCCTCACAGGTTGGCTTTTAATTCAATTAACAATTTTCCAGACGGGTGCTTTGACACTCCTCTAACCCCCCCCCCCTATCCCCCTAAATTCGCCCATGTTTCTGATATATTTTAAGAGTATATTCGTGTTGCCCAACTAAAAAATAATCTACTATTTCAATTTATAGGTACCATATATGATTGCAAAATTTGATGTGTACGAAGCTTTCGTTACATTGCATTAACAGAGCAAATAAATTAATCGGTGTGACAAACCTATTGCCAATTTATAACAAAAATAATTAACTTAAGAATTTTTACGAAAAAATTTAACAATTTTTAATAAAATGTGATAAAAAGATACCTTTTCTTTTTCTGATATTGATTCTCATGGAAGTAAATCTAAACAGTACAAGATATGAATACATACTAAAAAATTTGATGTGGGCAACACATGACTTTCCCTGCATATTCAAATTCATTTTTTCTTTATTTCTTAATAATTCATTAAATTGAGTTTAATTGCACAAAATAACACTAAATTTGTACTTTTAATTCAATTTTTGTTTTTATTTGGGAATTGCATATTTTTCAAAAGGCGGCGTAACAAAAATGCTAAAAATCTCAAATATCTCGAGAACGGTTAGTCCTAGAGTAATGGAGATAAATTATGTATAAAACAGGCATTTAATAGATACATTTGAGCATATATAGTTTTTTTTTTTTTTAATTTTGGCGATTTTTGCAGGCCATTTCGGAAATAAACGCAGGTTATTTTTTTCAAATCGTACCAAAATCTAATCAGCACCAGGGTAACCCACGAGTGACATTTTGTAAAATGTGATCTACTAGTTTTTCAGCTAGAATGGATACAGGCAATTTTTAGGGGTAATTTCGCAAAAAAAAAAAAAAACGGGTTCTTTTATCCCGAATCGTACCAAAAACTAATCAGCACCAGAGTCGCACCCACAAGTCACTTACCTACCAAATTTTATGAAATTTGGGCCATTATGTTTTGAGTTAGAGTGGATACATACATTGCACATACAGACACACACACAGACGTCACGCTAAAAATGTTGTTTTGTGTTCAAGAGGTCCCGAAACATGTAGATCCGTTGAAAGCTCGAGTTGCGATTTTCAGCATGATTCCAATACTTTCCCTATGCATTACCATGTATTGCAGGGAAAGTAAAAGCATTGGAGAATCACACACCGCATATTCTTTAATATAATAAAATATAGTATACTTTTAATAGTTATTTCTCGGATGTTCTATTTCGAATGGCATCCTTTGCAAAATCATCGCCTCCCCCAATTTCACGTGAATAATCCTCCACTATCCCGCTTTGATTGATCGGTAAGTTGAGCGATGACGTATATTCGCCGTGAACCTTTCATACGCCATCTTAGACCCCCCCCCCTTCCCTGCTTTCTCGGATAATAAATCACAGTTGATTGAATAACAACTTCCTCACATGCAATTATGCAAAAAATCTATATATATAAAATTGAAAATTTGTTTGTCTGTCTGTCTGTTTGTCCCATCATCACGAGAGAACGGCTGAACCGAATTTGATGAAATTTTGTGGGTAGCCTGAAAATAGCCCCACTTAAAATTTAGTCTATGTTTGGAGTTTCTATGACTAGTGGTTCTCGAGATATTAGTAAAAAACGAAATTTTCGTTTGTCTCATCATAACGAGAGAACGGTTGAATCGAATTTAATGAAATTTTGTGGGTAGCCTTCATATAGTCCCCCATAAATTTTTTCCAAGTTCCGGGTTTCTAAGACCAGGGGTTGTTGAGATATTAATGAAAAACGGAACTTTTTCCTGGGAGTTCTACTCTCTCACTCCGTAGTTTATCCAAATGGAAAGGAAGAAAATCGTTTGTTTAAAACGTCAAAGAGAAATAAAACTTTATTTAAGTTTGGTGGAGATTTTTTGCGCTAATTAGTCACTATCTGAAAGCATGAATTGTTTGAAGCATGAATTTAAATGGAAAAATCTACCTCCATGGCTTATAATTTTCACAAGCTTTTACTCAACGATGAAAAGTATAAAGAAATCAAAATGGTTATTTAATTTCGCATTTTATGAGGAAGATTCTATCTTATATCATATTGCTCGGCAACGAAATAAAATTAAATGTGTTTGTTAATGATTATTATTTTTTTTTCGATTTGAATAATAAATAAATGGATATAAAAATATATTTTAGAAAAAAACGGTTTGATTTTTCTTTTAATTATATTAATTGCGAACTGCGTACATCACTTTCATTTATTTTGGCAAAGAGGTTTCAAGCTTATATTGTGTTTAGCTAATAAACTCATATATTCTGTCTGACCAATAAATTCATTTATCCGATTGTTGAAACAGAAAAAGAGTAGAATAGGTATATCTTCTAATAATATTTTAGTGTTTTCATTTAGTATATACAAACTGGATCACGATATTTTATTCAGATCTGCAAATTTAGAGCTACGAATTTAGCTGGATATCGTTAACTTGGCAAATTTCTTAAACGTTGCCAAATTGATTGAAATGTCTCCAAATTGATAAAAACGATGTAAATCAATGAAATTTATTTTGTTTTGCTAGAAGAAAGTACTGAACTGGTGTTTCGTTAGCATTTGTTTGTCAGTGTCCAACCGTCTTACTTAGTAACACATTTAGCGAGTTTTAAAATATCACCAAATCGATAAAAATGTTTGTAAATCCATAAAAATATCTTGAAATTGATAAAATTGAGCTAAATAAATGAAATTGTGTTTTTTTAGGGGGGATAATATTTTGATGATGGTTCGTCAATTTATTGCCAAGTGGAACTGTCCCACTTGGCAATAAATTAGGCGATTTTTTTAAATGCCGCCAAAACTTCATTAGAGATTGCATTATTCAGACGATATTTTGACCACCAATTTATTTGAAGCAAATCACAACATGTCACTTAGCAACGGGTTTAAATCCAGTGTGTTTATGAGGAAAAAGATTTTTATTAAATATTTTCCGATTTTAATAATGAAGATATGTATATAAATTAAATTCCATTGTCATCGTATTTTTGACTGGAAAATATCAATTACGATCTTCAGATTTAAACATTATTATTAATGATGTTTTCGGGGATTATTGATGCAGAGATTATTGATATTTTCAATTTCTTATGCCATTGTTTTATTGCGGCAAAAATTGTCGAAACTCATATATTGTACGTTGTACGAGTAATCTTCTACAAATACACGGCTATATCTTCTAATGTATGAGAATATAAATAGTACAGGTATATTGGCATATATTTTGGCATATATTGGAATCAAGTACGGCCTTCTGGTATGAAGATTACGGGGATTATTGATATTTTTAATTTATTAATTAATCTGTTTTATTTTGGCAAAGATTTTTAAGACTCATATTTTAATACGAGTAATCTTTTACTAACACTAGGATATATCTTCTAATCTACGACATTATAAGTAGTACGGATATATCTTCCCATATAATTTTAACACTTTCATTTCGGCGCATATTTGAATCAAATACTGCCTTCTGGTTTAAAGATTACGGATTTATTGATATTTTCAATTTATACGTGTAATCTACTAATACAGGTTATATCTTCTAATATTCGCGTATATAAGTAGTACGGGTCCCATACAATTTTAACCCTCTTATTTTGCATATATTGATTCAATTCCATATTTTTTGTGAATTTGCTTACAAAAGAGGTCAGGATGTTTTATTCTTCAGATCTGCCGGTGAAGATAATTTTGAATAGCGAGAACAGACATTCTTAACTTTATTTTAGGAGCATTATGTTAAATATTTTAGCAGAATGTTTTGAAAAAATATCATTTAGTATACTATAGGAATTTGCACATGATTGTGAATTTTAAGTTTCTTTATATTATATACTCCGTACGAAGAACGGGTATGCTGCTAGTAAAAAATAAAAAATAAAAATATTGAATTTGAGTCTCTACTTAACTTCCTCATATATTGATATTCCATATTATTAAGTCTGCGATCAAATTTGGTACACAGGTACTTTAGGACCCGGAAAGGTGCACCTCGCTGTTGTTTTTATACATTCGAATTAGTTTAAAATTTTAAAATTGACGAATTTTTAAAGCCTAAAATCGGCTAATCTCCAGCAGCTACCAATGCGATCTAACAGCTGCCGTCATTATTATTATTATTATTATTATTATTATTATTATATGCTCTATAACAAAAAAATCGACGCACCAAGAAGGAGTTGTCCGATTGTAATGAAATTTCGTAAGCAAAGACATTTTGAGTGAACATGCAAGTGAATAAAATTTGGTGTCCAATGAATAAATAGTGGGAGCTCCAGCACATCGGAACTGTATGCACATTCAGCAGGTGTATATAAGGAGCTATTCTGAATCTGTGGCCAAAATTTCTGTTGCATTTCGATTGCGGATATCTTACGTCTTTGGTAGTTATTTCTAGCACACTGACAGCACAGCGGTACGTGGACAACCATTCTACGACAGGTTGTGTTACCGTTCCTTTTGCGACACCTCGGACTTACTTTTCAACAAGATAATGCCCGGCCGCACACGGCACGTGTTGCTATGAATTGTCTTCAAGCTTGCCCAACACTTCCTTGGCCAGCTAGGTCTCCTGATCTCTCTCCCATAGAGCACATTTGGGACGTTATGGGAAGGCGGTTGCAACTATCCCGGAATGTTGACGATTTAGCCCGACAGTTGGAGACAATTTGGCAAGACATTCCGCAGGACATCACCCGTGAACTTTATCAATCTATGCCATGCTGGGTGATTGCATCCAGGCCAGAGGTGGACCAACGCCTTATTGACTTCCTCCCTTTGTATGCGGCCAAACTCTAAAATCATTAAATTGTTCTGAAATTTTAATCATTTCTTTTTCTATGTATTGTTCTTCACATCCACCAATTTTTATCACAATCGGACAAATCCTTCTTGGTGCGCCTATTTTTTTTTGTTATAGAGTGTATATATATATATATATATATATATGTATATATATATATATATATATATATATATATATATATATATTTTTTTTTTTTTTTTTTTTTTTTTTTTTTTTTTTTTTTTTTTTTTTTTTTTTGAGGGTAGAAAAAGACATGAAAAATTCACAAAGAGGGGAAAATTAAATATGGAGTGACCATTGAAAAATATTTGTAAGGATCCATAATTTGTATACACGGCCCAGTCGGGTGTGTGTGTGGGGGGGGGGGGGGTCGAGCGCCAAAAGGGACCCTGTACCACTCCAATGTTTGTTTGTTTTTTCGGGAGAAGGGGGAAGACATGAAAAAGTCACAAGAAAGAGGAAAATCAAATTAGGAGGACGGAGGAGAGGCGTAAAAAATATTTGTAGGAAGACCACAATTTGTATAGAAGCTCTATTAGTACAACATCTATTTAGACTCCACTGAATATTGTGTTTATTTTGCGCTATTTAATGCGTTTATAGATAATATTTTATTCCTTTTATTTCTTAATTCAATTAGAATACACACACACACATATATATATATATATATATATATATATATATATATATATATATATATATATATATATATGTATATATATATATATATATATGTATATATATAAATGTATATATATATATATATATATATATATATATATATATATATATATATATATATATATATATGTATATATATATATGTATATATATATATATATATATATATATGTATATATATATATGTATATATATATATGTATATATATATATATATATATATATATATATATATATATATATATATATATATATATATAATGATAATAGTTTAAAAGTCTTAAAAGTCCAATGATAGAATAGAGAGAAGTTGCAACTCAAAAATCCTAACTTAATATAAAACCTACAAAATAAAAATAGGTATTAAATAGCGAATCTTCAATCAAATGGAAAAAAAATATGCAAATTTCGAGTCATCAAGTTGAAGATAATCAACAAATATCAATGGTATGGAATCAATAATAGAAAAACAAATAAAAAATCCAAGCGTTAATGCTATACACGTGGACAAGGACTAGACCTAAATAATTGAATTGTTCATTTCGACAAAACTCTTCGTCGGGTCCAAGTATTTTCTCAAAATGAACACAAAATATCTATGTTTCTGAAGAAATAGATAGATTATATCTATAAACTATTTCTATTTATTTATATATATATATATATATATATATATATATATTACTTCCATATCCATGGAAATATTTGCAGAGATAACGAAATGTCGACTTTGCCCGTCCTGACATCTGTCGGAAAACATATGCACCCTTGGATCAATATTTTCGTCATTGATCAAGAAAGTGCTCAGTTGTCCCTCTTTACGCTACCTGTGGAGCGGTTTCGTGGTCTTTGACACACTTCAGCAAGGATCAGGCTATAAAATAAATGACTGACGCGCACAACATGTAGACGTTCTTAGGAGATTTTGGATATTGCTCCCTGACCTTTGTGAAGAATGAACTCCCATATCTGACATAGATTAGTGTAATGTACTGCATTTCAAATTTATTTTTCTAGGGAAATTCTTTATCTGGGAGGTGCTCTAGCTCCCTGGGAGCCAACCCCATGCGTAAGTCACAGAACACAAAACTCCTAAAAATAATGATTCTAATGTTTCCTGAATATCTAGAGTTTTACCGAAGTTGAAGGGATTAAAAATAATACTTTAGTCACTTTGGTGGAAGTATATGTTGCATGCATTTAAGGAGTTTTGCGCTCGGTGGTCATTTCATAGTCGTGGGTCGCACATACTAATTTTAGCCCACTTATAAACATTTATCATGCCCCCCCCCCCTATTTATATTTTATTTTCCTTCCTTATGAAGATTTTATGTCTCCCCTCATTAAAAAAAATCAGGTGGCCAGACCCCACTCCCCGGTCCCCCCCCCCTTCCAACTCGAGTGGTAACCGCCCTCTATGGGCAGCCCTGCATCACATGCCCCATGCTGATGAGCAGTAATGAACACGAAACCATTGTCCATGAATAATGAGGAATCACCAATTGAGCACTTATATTCTTTTATGCAATGTCTATTATTGATGTCGCTTCCAAGTAATCTTTGAGCGCTTAGAGTTGCTAAAATAATGTCCATCATAGTTATTAGTTTCAAAGCAAATATTTCTACAAAAAACGCTCCAAAGCCCTTGTTTTAGATTTTTAGGTTCGGCGATCCCATCGCCTTCCCCACGCTGACGAATGGCAGTAACTACGAAACCAAGATCCACTAGTGTTGGGGGGGGGGGGGGGGGATAACAAATTAAACACATTCACTATTTCATTACTTCCAGAATTTCTTTTTAGAATCGTTGCATTAAGAAATTTTTGTGCACCTCGGTCATCTTAATGACTTTCCCTTGCTGAAAAGCGACTAATATCGGGAAAACAACAATGAACAACGGCGGTGAAAAAGTGACTAAGTAAGCACTTTCTTGTGCATATGCATCGTCATCAGGTTGCAAGGCAAAAATTGATTGCTTTACTGCAGGTACATCATTGCTCAGTGGCAGAACTACTAATGTTCAGTGGCATAACGACTAATGTTCAGTGACGTAACTACTATGGTTCAGTGGTGTGACTACTATGATTCAGTGGCGTAGCTCACAATGCTTAGTTGCATAACTAATAATGCTCAATGACTACTAATATTCAGTGGCGTATGGAAAATTTTATCATTTGTCCATAATTATTAAGATTAGTTTCCCTATTTGATGCTAGGAGGCCCTCTCCTAGACCTGGAGTTCCTGGCATTTTGCCATCTCACCGACCTACAGTTACGCCACTGTCAATGTCGTTTACGCTTCGTTATCTGTATGTAAACAAACACTTACCTTGTACTGCGCTATGTGTCGTTTTTGCATCACTGGTGGAGCTGGGTACCGCCCCCTCTCCTAGAGCCTCCTCCTCCTCCTGCCAGCCGGACGACGAGCTGACGTCCGGCTCGCTGCCACCGCTGCCACTGCCACTGCTGCTACTGCCCCTGAAACCCTCCATCGCTGCACCGTATATCCCATGGGCAGCCCCCCGAATGCTTCACAAACAAAGGTATCCTTGGTGCACCATGCTTATACTATCATCCTTCAACGAAAGTTATTTTCCTTGCACAGAAATGAGAGCTTCTCTTCTCTGCGAAGATGCCGATCACAATAACAGGGTTGCTGCAATATCGGAGGCTGGAGACGACGGCGGAGAGTATCGCCAATTGCGCCAAGAGGGATCCTGGAAGCTGGGAGGCGGGAGAAAAATTTCTCCTCAATGATGCGCTCACTCATCTCTGGCTTCTGCTTCGTTTGTTTTTACGCAGCGGTGTAAACAGTGCACCCGGAATTTTTATGTGGAGGGTGAAAAATATTTTGCGTATTGCATTTATTTAATACTAGCAGATATACCCACCGTTTCTCGGCATTTGAAATGTGGGTAAAATTCGAAACGCATTCATATTGCTTTACAGAAGAATGCCATTAAAATATGTAATTTAATTTCCTTATAAATAAAAAAATATCAGAATATCTGTTCCGCTGTATAAAATTATCTGCGTAGGTAAATTTGCAAAAATAAAACATCCTGGTCCAGTTTGTAAACCAATGTACTAACCTATGAAGTTTGGTAAGCATATACTAAAATGACGCTGTATTGGTAACTCAATTTATTTTCCTACCATTTTTTTATCCTGTTGCAACAATCAATTAAACACATTCGAACATATATGAATTCTAGAAATCTGATGTGAGCAGCACATGACTTTTCTTACAACTCAGACAGACACGCAGACATGCAAACACATAGACACACACACAGACAGACAGACGTCATGCTAAAAATAGTTTTTTCAGTTTCTGGAATGCTCGAAACGTATGGATTCGTAGAAAACTCGAGTAACGATTTTCGATATAATTCCAATACTTTCCCTATATGTTATCATATATTATAATGAAAGTTAAAAAATCCGTTCATAAATATTACTTTAGTCTTACATTATATGGCCTTAACTGATATAACAACATCCAAAATACTATTTATTTATTAAGTTCATTTTTATACTCATTTCTTTATTATTGAAAAAAAAATCTAATGTAGACAAGGCATGACATGCCCTATATAATGCAATGTATTTACTTCTTTCACAGTGAAAATTGATGTATACAATCTGCTGCACAATATTTTTACTTTCCTTATATACATAATGTATAAGGAAAGTATTGTGACGGGGTCGAAAATTCGAATTCGAGTTTTCGACGGGAGAGCACGTTTCAAGCATCCCTGATCACGAATCAAACATTTTTGAAGTGATGTCTGTGTGTGTGTGTGTGTGAGTGAAAGTATGTGTGTGTGTGTGTGTGTGTGTGTGTGTGTGTGTGTGTGTGTGTGTGTGTGTGTGTGTGTCAGTGGGACTGTGGAGACGATAACTGACGAACGAATGGACCGATTCGAACCAAATTTGGTACAAAAATCACAATCTATAAACACTGGAAGCCTATTGTTTTTATACGCAATCGAATGTTCAGAACCCCCCTAAATTTTCGAATGAAATTTTGAAAAAATAGTCAAAAAATCAAAACCAATAATAAAGTTACGTAAATAGACATTCCTTATGTAATTTTTCATTAGAAAACGATTGACATAAATTTTAGAACGCTAACATGAACCGTTCTCGAGATATTGCACATTTTTCAAAAAAATTATCAAAAAGTCAAATAAAATAGAAAAAAAATATTTCCTATTGAGAAACATGTTCACTTTTCATATATAATATCATGCGATGAATTGGGTGACATCATTCTCGTGGATCTAGCTCGTTCCATTCATGAAAAAAGATACTTTGAGTAATACATTTGCATTTGAACGCCAATTTATCTGCTGTAAGAATAACTTATTTCTTCGTTCATAACGCTTGGCGAGATTTTGGCGACGAAATTGGCGGAATGTCGCCAACTTGGCGACTTTTTGAAATGTTGCCAAATTAACGAAAACCTCGCCAAATGGATAAAAATGACGATAATCAATGAAAATGACGACTAATTGTCGAAAAGTCAATATCTTGGAAAGGATATTAGTATCTACTAGAAGAAAAACCTATATTTATTTTACTGTAAAAGTAGTAAATTCATTTCATTATATAAGGAAAGTCATGTGTTGCCCACATCAGATTTTTAATATTGAATTTACATTTAGCGATTTAACGGATGGCAACATGTAAAACTGCTTAGAAGTACCCAATTAACTTATATTTCTCACAACTCTAAATTGACAATTATTATTATCGATAGTATCCGCAATAAGCAATATAAACCACATATTAAAATATTTTAATATTTAATTCATCAATTTGGCTTCATTTTTGTTCATTTTTGCAATTTTAACGATATTTTCGTTAATCTGGGGCTAAATATCGCGAAGTTGGCGATATTTCACTAAATTAGTCTCCAAGTCCACCAAATTTATCACCAAACGTTACAGAAAGACATAGAGAAGACCATTTCTTATAAATGAGTGGTGGCGAATGGTTAAGCGTCAAAATACAAAACTATTTACTATACAAGTATATTTTCTCGTAAATGTTAGCGTAAACTAGATCCACAAGAATGATGATAACAAAATTATCGCATAATATTACATGTGAAAAGCGAACCTATTTCATAATTGATAATTTTACTTTCCTTATATACATAATGTATAAGGAAAGTATTGTGACGGGGTCGAAAATTCAAATTCGAGTTTTCGACGGGAGAGCACGTTTCAAGCATCCCTGATCACGAATCAAACATTTTTGAAGTGATATCTGCGTGTGTGTGTGTCTGTGTGCATGTGTGAAAGTATATGTGTGTGTGTGTGTGTGTATGTGTGTGTGTGTGTGTGTGTGTGTGTCAATGAGTCTGTGGAGACGATAACTGACGAACGAATGGACCGATTCAAACGAAATTTGGTACAAAAATCACAATCCGTGAATACTGGAAGCCTATTGTTCTTAAACGTTATCGAATGTTCAGAACTCCCCTAAATTTTCGAGTGAAATTTTGAAAAAATCATCAAAAAATCAAAAGCCTTAATAAAGTTGCGCAAATAGACATTTCTTATGTAATTTTTCCTTAGAAACCGATTGACATAAACTTTAAAAAGCTAGCATGAACCGTTCTCGAGATAGTGCACATTTTTTAAATAAATTTATCAAAAAATCCCATAAATTAAAAAAAATATATTAACTGTTGAGAAACCTTTTCAATTTTCATATGGAATATCATGCGATACATTTGGTGACATCATTCTCGTGGATCTAGCTCGTTCCATTCATGAGTAAAGATACTTTGAGTAATACTTTTGTATTTGAACGCCAATAATCATTTACCTGCTATAAGAATAAATTATTTTTCCAATTATAACGCTTGACGAGATTTTGGCGACGAATTTGGCAGAACATCGCTAACTTGGCGACATTTAAAATGCTGCCAAATTAACGAAAATCTTGCCAAATGGATAAAAATGACGCTAAATCAATGAAAATGACTACTAATTGACGAACATTCAATATCTTGGAAAGAGTATAGGTATCTACTATAAGAATAACATACATAATGTATAAGGAAATATACATAATGTATAAGGAAAATATTGTGACGGGGTCGAAAATTCGAAATCGAGTTTTCGACGGGAGAGCACATTTCAAGCATCCCTGATCACGAAACAAACATTTTTGAAGTGATGTCTGTGTGTGTGTGTGTGTGTGTGTGTGTGTGTGTGTGTGTGTGTGAAAGTGTGTGTGTGTGTGTGAGTGTCAGTGAGTCTGTGGAGACGAACTGACGAACGAATAACTGACGAACGAATGGACCGATTCGAACCAAATTTGGTACAAAAATCACAATCCGTAAACACTGAAAGCCTATTGTTTTTATACGTAATCGAATGTTCAGAACCCCCCTAAATTTTTGAATAAAATTTTGAAAAAATCGTCAAAAAATCGAAACCACTAATAAAGTTACGCAAATAGACATTTCTTATGTAATTTTTCATTAGAAAACGATTGACATAAATTTTAGAACGCTAACATGAACCGTTCTCGAGATATTGCACATTTTTCAAAAAAATTATTAAAAAGTCATATAAAATGAAAAAAAAAATATTTCCTATTGAGAAACATGTTCACTTTTCATATGTAATACCATGCGATAAATTGGATGACATCACTGTCGTGGATCTAGCTCGTTCCATTCATGAAAAAAGATACTTTGAGTAATACTTTTGTATTTGAACGCCAATAGTCATTTATCTGCTGTAAGAACAACTTATTTCTTCGTCCATAACGCTTGGCGAAATTTTGGCGACGAATTTGGCGGAATGTCGCCAACGTGGCGACTTTTTGAAATGTTGCCAAATTAACGAAAATCTCGCCAAATGGAAAAAAATGACGCTAAATCGATGAAAATGATGACTAAATGTCGAAAATTCAATATCTTGGAAAGAATATTAGTATCTACTATAAGAAAAAACCTATTTTTTTTACTGAAAAGTAGTAAATTCATTACATTATATAAGGAAAGTCATGTGTTGCCCACATCAGATTTTTTTTATAAAATTATCAGTTTAAATAAACATTTTAGGTCTTTTGCCACAAAAATGTATATAATGCAGGACTTATTATCTGATTTCCGCGCCACCTGAATGAATGTCTCAAATGATATTGGTGTTTTCTAAATATGAAGTTTTAAGAGGGTGTTTTGAATTTGAAATTTCCGTAATAAAATTGTAAGGATTGTTTACTGTACTTTTCGTGATATATGTTCAAAATTTTTTTGAATTTGTGCAAAATATTTTGTATTTTTTGGATTCTCCTTAGCTAAACGTATGTTTTTTGATAATTGTATTTATGCAAATTTGCCACCTTTTCTGGTCTATATATGAACGATCATTCCTATTTCCATGTAGCCGCTGATGAAGAGCGTATTTACGCTCGAAAGCGCTCTGGCCTTTTAAAATTTTGTACGTCTTATAAGAAGTGAAATAAAGTTATTCATGAAGTTTTAACTCTACTTTTACCTCCATTGTTTAATCGATTGTTGAAACGGGATAACATTCGTACAGCGAGAACAGAATTTTTTTATGCTTTTTTAGGGGAGTAACATTGAATATTTTATTAGGACATTTTAAAACACAATATCATTTAGAAAACTATTAGATTTTCTACATTTTTAATCACAAGTGAGACGGAGTATATATATTAGTTTCAATTAAAAAAAAAATCTGATGTGTGCAGCACATGACCTTCCTTATATAATGCAATGGATTTACTAGTTTTACAATAACAAAAAAATTGTGTAAGATCCACAGCGCTGTGTTTTTATCGTTGAATTATACATTGGGCGATTTTCAGGATGACGACATGTAAAACTATTTCAAAATACTCAATTAACTTATACTTTGGCAACTCTAAACAATCATCAATATTTATAGCATCCTCAATAAGCGATATAGTCCATATATTAAAATACTTTAATAATTACTTCATCAGTTAGTAGTCATTTTCATTGATTTAGCGTCATTTTTATCAATTTGGTGACATTTTCGTTAATTTGCTAACATTTAAAAACTTCGTCAAGTAGGCGACATTCCTCCAAAATCTCGCAAAGCGTCATGGAAGGATAAATAAGTTATTCTTGTAGCAGATAACTGACTATTGGCGTCCAAATACGAAAGTATTACCTAAAGTATATTTTCTTATGAATGTAACTAGCTAGATCCACAAGAATGATGTCACCCAATTTATCGCATGATATTACTTATGAAAATTGAACATATTTCAACAATAGGTAATATTTTTTTTAATTTTATATGATTTTTTCATAATTTTTTTTTGAAAAATGTACAATATCTCGAGAACGGTTCATGCCAGAGTTCTAAAATTTATTTTAATCGTTTTCTAATGACAATGTACATAAGAAATGATTATTTGCATAACTTTATTAATGGTTTTGCTTTTTTGAGGATTTTTTCAAAATTTTACTCGAAAATTTAGGGGGGGGGGGGGGGGGGTTCTGAACATGCGATTGCGTAAAAAAACAATAGACTTCCCATATTCATGGATTGTAAATTTTGTATCAAATTTCGTTTGAATCGGTTCATTCGTTCGTCAGTTATCGTCTCCACAGACTCACTGACACACACACACACACGCAGACATCATCTCAAAAAGTCTGATTCGTGTTCAGGGATGCTTAAAACGTGCTCTCCCGTCAAAAATTCGAATTCGAATTTTCGACTCCGTCACAATACTTTCCTGATACATTATATGTATATAAGGAAAGTAAAAAAGATTTGTATATTTACGAAATTTCATATTTTTACTTTCCTTATATACATAGTATAATATATAAGGAAATTATTATGACGGGGTCGAAAATTCGAGTTCGAATTTTCGACGGCAGAGCACGTTTCAAGTACACCCGATCTCGAATCGAACATTTTTCTGGTGATGTCTGTGTGTGTGCGTGTGGAGACGATATCTCACGAACGAATGGAGCTATTCGAATGACAGTTGGTATAAAAATTACAATCCATGAATACTAGGAGCCTGTTGTTTTTAATCTCAATCGAATGTTCAGACCCCCCTCCTAAATTTTTGAGTGAAATTTTGAAGAAATCATTAAAAGATCCAAACCTTTAAAATAGTTTCGTAAATAAACATTTCTCATGTAATGTTTCCTTAGAAAACGATTGACATAAACTTTAGAACGCTAGCATGAACCGTTCTGGAGATATTGCACATTTTTCCAATAAATTTATCAAAATATCCCATAAATTAAAAAAAAATATTAACTGTTGAGAAACACGTTCACTTTTCATATGTAATATCATGCGATAAATAGGGTGACATCATTCTCGTGGATCTAGCTTGTTCCATTCATGAGAATATATACTTTGAATAATACTTTTGTATTTGAACGCCAATAGTCATGTATCAGCTATAAGAATAACTTATTTCTCCAGCCATATCGCTTGGCGAGATTATTACGCAACTTTGTAATTTATTATGTATGTCTAAGATCAATATTTAAGGAACAAAAGCCGATGTCAATGTTTTTGGGACACCCCGTATAGCTTTAATGTAAAGACCACGAAAATTTCTAATTAACAACCCATCAATTTTCGTTGTTTAAAGAAAATTGTTAAGAAACTTGTAAATCCATTGGAAAAATGAATTAGAATCTTTGACTTGATTCATAATTTTTTTCGACACATTATAATATGTAGGGCAAAGAAAGTGCAACGGAGCCAATTGCTTTAAACAAAAATATTCCACCCAAATTCTTTAGAAATCCATTACACCGATAAGCCTGCAACATCCATTGCTCAACATCTAGATTGGTCTCCCATCCGAGTGGACGCTGACCTAGTGAATGAGGTGTTCATCGAACTCCAACATCAACTAGGTTGGTCTCCAGCCGAACAGGACGCTCGACTCTAGTGAATATGTAATGTAGTCGCATAATTTCAACATCAGCTAGAACGGTCTCCAGCCGGAGAGGACGCTCGGCTCTAGAGTGCTAACATAGTAAAGACTAGATCAGCTAGATTGGTCTCCTCGTCCGATTGGACGCGTCCTAGTGAATCAGAAATTGTAACTTCAAGGTGTAGGTTCAGATATTTTCTACTAATCTGAGTACAAATATATATACATATGTCTTCCATATATATGAAATGATTGTAATTATTTTTAAAAATTGGTAGAGAAAACTGGTAGTGAGTTTAAATCCGGAAATTTCATTCATCTATCATTCATGTCTTCTACAGATAATATTTGTAGAAAACATTAAACCCTATCAAATTATATCTTCCTTTTTGTTCTACGATAGAAATTGGGCAATTACGGTTGGGTGTTACTTTTCGTTTGACAGCTATACTTGGCATCTAATCTACCTGTATATATATATAAAGAAGAAAGGTATGTATGTATGTATGTATTTATGTATGATCCACCATAAAGGGAGAACGGCTGAACCGAATTTGATGAAATTTGGTAGGTAGTCTTGAAATCTCCCCCACTTAAAACATGGGCCATGTTTCGAGTTTCTACAATCAGTGGTTTTCGAGATATTAGTGAAAAACGACACTTTTTCGTTTGCCTCATCACGAGAGAACGGCTGAACCGAATTTAATGAAATTTGGTGGGTAGCTTTGAAATAGCCCTCCATAAATTTATTCCAAGTTTCGAGTTTCTAAGGCCAGGGGTTGTCGAGATATTGATAGAAAATGAAACTTTTTCCTGGGAGTTCTACTCTCTAACTCCATGATTCTCAACAAAAAAGATTGGAAATAGTTGTTTTAAAACGTGAAAGTCAATTAGATCTCTGAATTTTGTGGGAGTTTATAAACGTATTAGTCAATTTTGAAAATCGCAGGTTTGAGATATGAATTTAAATGGAAACTATGACCATGGTTTATTTCACACAGGCTTACTCAATAACGAAAAGTATTAAAAAATCACAAGAAAGATCAATCATGCATAAAGCATTGATTATGAAACACTTTCCACATTTAATTTTATTTAAATATCTCTAAAATGCAATACATTCAGCGATAATATATCACAATACTGTAATAATTACTTATACTATTTGAAAACTTAAAAACTTCATCGAAAAAAACGAACTTGATTCAAATGACGTCATCGAAATATAAATCGCCCGGCTCTCTACGGCTTTTTACGGCAGTTATCGTGCTAACGGACAGACAGACAGACAGAACGAACAAAGTCATAGCCACTTTCCAACTATGTTGTAAAATGTTAAAAATGGTTATTTAATTATCAGCATTTTATGAGGAAGATTATTTCTTATGCTGGTATGACTTATATAATGCAATGATTTTTTTTTCTTACATAATGCAGTGAATTTACATCTTTCACAGTGACAAAACAATGTATAAGATTCAAGGCCCTATATGTTCAGGTGTAATTTTTATCACAGTTTTACATCGTAAATCCCGAGCAACGGCGGGTAATCGCTGCTAGTTACATATAAAATATGCCGAAATAGTTGGTTAACTGAATTTAGATGGCTGTTCATTTAATAATAATAAAATCATATATAAAATGAAAATAATAATATATATGAAGTATTAAACTCCACTCGACGTACAATCATACAATCGTATTACATAGTGTTTAGTTCAACTTGATCTTTTCATCATTTTTAAGTGTGAAAGAAATAAATTCATTGCATTATATAAGGAAAGTTATGTGCTGCCCACATCAGATGTTTTAGCATTTGTTTACAGGACCAGGTTGTTTTATTCTTCAGATTTGAGAACAGAAATCATTTTGTATAGCGAAAGTATATATTCTTATATGTTTTATTGTTTAAAGGGGAATTTATGTTGTGATGAAATGTTTTAAAGCAACATGAATGTATTAAAAGTTTGCATATATTTTAAATCACGAGCAATGTTGGGTATATACAGCATAGATTCAAAATTCAAAACTGATTGTTTATTTGACAGTTCTATATCCAAATCCAGTTTTTGACGAATATATTTTTTTTCAAATTCTGCATGGTTCTCTGTTTCACGGTGAGAAGCCCCGTCCATGTTTCGAATTTCCAGGATGAGTTGTTGTAGCGATAATAATAACAAGAAAGATCAATCATTCATAAAGCATTGGTTATGAGACACTTCCCACCTAAAATGCAATTATATTTAGACAGCTCTAAAATGGCATACATTCGGCGGTGATATTTTGTAAAATTATCACAGTACTGCAGTAATGTATTATACTTGAAGACTTGAAACTTCATCGAAACAGAAAATTCTAGTTACACAAAATGAACTTTATTCAAAAAGCGTCATCGAAATATAAATCGTCTCAATGCAATATCAATGAATATTTCATTCATATCACTTATATTCTGGATTTATTTTTATATAATTTATCTGATTTAACGGATTCTTATTTAATTTATTTGGTTTAAATTATGAAGCATCATCTATATAATATATAATATTTTTATATAATTTATTATATAATTAAATATATAATAATAAACATATAATATATATATATATATTATATATTATATAATTAAATTATTAATATAAATTATATTAATATATAATATATAATAATATTATAAATTAATATAATTATTAATATATTAATTATATATATATATATAATATATATATATATATAATTATATATATATATATAATTATATATATAATATAATAATTATAATATTATATATTATATATATATATATATATATATTATATACTAGCCGCCTTTGGCGACCAGCCTGTTCGCTACCCTTGAAAATTCTGACCGTGGCAAACTCGTTGGCGCGACCTACCAGAAAGGTGTAAGGTAACTGCTTGGAAGGCCAGGAAGTGCCACACAATTTAGACCGGAACCCAATGGGGGAGGCATCCAAAGAGACCGTACCCTCCTTCCCCTACCACAAACCTCTCGGAAGGACTTGCAGTCCCACACGTTTAACGTGATCGTACTCCGCGTGAACACGGCTGCAGTTTTGGCAATGGCGGGAATCGAACCCGGGCCTACCGAGTGAAATTCCCGCGCGCTAACCACTGGGCTACCGTGCCATCCGCGACAATCTCCATAACTTTATTTTTATTCGGCAATTTTGGGAATCGAACCCGGGCCTACCAAGTGCAAATCCCGCGCACTAACCACTGGGGTACTTCACCCTCCGCGATATTCTTCATAACTTTCTTTTTATTCACCCAATTTAGACCGGAACCAAGTGGGAGAAGCATCCACAGGGACCGTACCCTTCTTCCCCTACCACCAACCTCTCGGAAGGACTTACAGACCCACATGTTTAACGTGATCGTACTCCGCGTAAACACGGCGGCAATTTTGGGAATCGAACCCGGGCCTACCGAGTGCAATTTCCGCGCGCTAACCATTGGGCTACTTTGCCCTACGCGACAATCTCCATAACTTTCTTTTTATTCATCCAATTTAGACCGTACCCTCCTTCCCCTACCACCAACTTCTCGGAAGGACTCACGGACCCACATGTTTAACGTGATCGTACTCCGCGTAAACACGGCGGCAATTTTGGGAATCGAACCCGGGCCTACTGAGTGCAATTCCCGCGCGCTAACCACTGGGCTTCTTCGCCCCCAGCGACTATCTCCATAACATTCTTTTTATTTACCCAATTTAGAACGGAACCCAGTGGGAGAGGCATCCACAGGGACCGTACCCTCCTTCCCCTACCACCAACCTCTCGGAAGGACTTCCGGACCCACATGTTTATCGTGATCGTACTCCGCGTGAACACGGCGGCAGTTTTGGAAGTGGCGGGAATCGAACCCGGGCCTACCGAGTGCAATTCCTGAGCGCTAACCACTGGGCTGCCTCGCCCTCCGCAACTTTCTTTATATTCACCCAATTTAGACGGGAACCCTGTGAGGGAGGCATCCACAGGGACCGTACCCTCCTTCCCCTACCACCAACCTCTCGGAAGGACTTCCGGACCCACATGTTTATCGTGATCGTACTCCGCGTGAACACGGCGGCAGTTTTGGAAGTGGCGGGAATCGAACCCGGGCCTACCGAGTGCAATTCCTGAGCGCTAACCACTGGGCTGCCTCGCCCTCCGCAACTTTCTTTATATTCACCCAATTTAGACGGGAACCCTGTGAGGGAGGCATCCACAGGGACCGTACCCTCCTTCCCCTACCACCAACCTCTCGGAAGGACTTCCGGACCCACATGTTTATCGTGATCGTACTCCGCGTGAACACGGCGGCAGTTTTGGAAGTGGCGGGAATCGAACCCGGGCCTACCGAGTGCAATTCCTGAGCGCTAACCACTGGGCTGCCTCGCCCTCCGCAACTTTCTTTATATTCACCCAATTTAGACGGGAACCCTGTGAGGGAGGCATCCACAGGGACCGTACCCTCCTTCCCCTACCACCAACCTCTCGGAAGGACTTACGGGCCCACATGTTTAACGTGATCGTATTCCGCGTGAACACTTCGGCAGTTTTGGCAGTGGCGGGAATCGTACCCGGGCCTACCGCTAACTTCCCGCGCGCTAATTTACAATTTAAAATGACCATATGCTCTCTAAGCTCTTAATTCCATCATCCTCATTCCATTGTTCCATCATTTAAAATATCCATAAAATTTAAATATCCATCGTTCCATCATTTAAAATATCCATAAAATTAAAATATCCATCGTTCCATCATTTAAAATATCCATAAAATTAAAATATCCATTTAAAAAATCCATATCGGTCCATCATTTAAAATATAAATATAATAATTTCTACAGTGCATATGTTAAGCTCTTATTTCATTTAAAATCGGAAGCGCGGGAAACGGAAAGTAAAAACTAATTCGGTTTCTTATTGTCCCACCCATCGCTATGCATATACAGAACCGTGACGTCACCTCCACCTTGACGTCCCCACCCACCACCTTCCCTGCTTCAGCGGGGGAGAAACGAAGCGTCACGCCGAGCGGAACGGCGAGAAATTTAAAATCATGACGTCTTTAAAATTGCGATCCTGAAGGCAATTTTCATTATTTCTGGACCAGATTAGACTTGTAAGAATGCCAGATGTTTGACCTTTCTGAAAATGTAAATTATTAGTCGAAATTATGAGTACTTTTCACGATGCGAGAATTTAAAAACCAAAAATCGTTTTCTTGAGCAAAAAGTGACTTTTGTTTTAAAATCTTTAAAAAATATTAGAAATCGAAATTCAGATTTGAAATTGATATATTTTTACTCGAAATTCTCTGCTCTTTCCGATGGTGTAATTTGTTTTTTTCTACGATGTCTGGATCGTGGAGAAAAAAGGGCAAAAAGGGCAAAAAACGGTCGAAATCGCATAAAACATTAAATAAATAAAAAAATAATTAAAATTTTAAAAATCGGTTTTCACGTGTCCCCTTCCCTCCCCCCCGGGTCTCCGATTGCCAAATTTCGTAGCTCTCCGACGCGCGGTCGCGAAACGTATAGTGTATAAGACAGACACACAGACACACAGACATTGCCTTTTATTATATAGACTAGCCGCCTTTGGCGACCAGCCTGTTCGCTACCCTTGAAAATTCTGACCGTGGCAAATTCTGATCGTTGCAAACTCGTTGGTGCGAACTACCAGAAAGGTGTAAGGTAACTGTTTGGACGGCCAGGAAGTGCCACCCAATTTAGACCGGAACTCAGTGGGGGAGGCATCCACAGGAACCGTACCCTCCTTCCCCTACCACCAACCTCTCGGAATTACTTACGGTCCCACATGTTTAACGTGATCGTACTCCGCGTGAACACGGCGGCAGTTTCGGCAGTGGCGGGAATCGAACCCGGGCCTACCAAGTGCAGTTCCTGCGCGTAACCACTTGGCTACCGTGCCCTCCGCAACAAACTCCATAACCTTCTTTTTATTTACCCAATTTAGACCGGAACCCAGTGTGGAAGGCATCCATAGGGACCGTACCCTCCTTCCCCTACCACAAACCTCTCGGAAGGACTTACGAACGCACATGTTTAACGTGATCGTACTCCGCGTGAACACGGCAGCAGTTTTGACAGTGGGGGGAATGGAACCCGGGCCTACCGAGTGCAATTCCCGCGCGCTAACCACTGGGCTACTGCGTCCTCTGCGACAATCTCCATAACTTTCTTTTTATTCACCCAATTTAGACCGGAACCCAGTGGGGGAGGCATCCACAGGGACCGTACCCTCCTTCCCCTACCACCAACCTCTCGGAAGGACTTACGGACCCACATATTTAACGTGATCGTATTCCGCGTAAACACGGCGGCAGTTTTGGCAGTGGCGGGAATCGAACCCGGGCCTACCGCTAACTTCCCGCGCGCTAATTTGCAATTTAAAATGACCATATGCTTAATTCCATCATCCTCATTCCATTGTTTCATTGTTCCATCATTTAAAATATCCATAAAATTAAAATATCCATTTAAAATATCCAAAAGTTAAAATATACATTTAAAAAATCCAGATCGTCCCATCATTTAAAATATAAATATAATAATTTATATAGAGCAAAGGCGCTCTATTTAGAACCATGACGTCACCTCCACCTTGACGTCCCCACCCACCACCTTCCCTGCTTCAGCGAGGGAGAAACGAACGGAACGCCGAGCGGAACGGCGAGAAATTTAAAATCATGACGTCTTTAAAATTGCGATTCTGAAGGCAATTTTCATTATTTCTGGACCAGATTAGACTTGTAAGAATGCCAGATGTTTGACCTTTCTGAAAATGTAAATTATTAGTCGAAATTATGAGTACTTTTCACGATGCGAGAATTTAAAAACCAAAAATCGTTTTCTTGAGCAAAAAGTGACTTTTGTTTTAAAATCTTTAAAAAATATTAGAAATCGAAATTCAGATTTGAAATTGATATATTTTTACTCGCAATTGTCTGCTCTTTCCGATGGTGTGAGTTGTTTTTTTCTACGACGTCTGGATCGTGGAGAAAAAAGGGCAAAAAGGGCAAAAAAAGGTCGAAATCGCATAAAACATTAAATAAATAAAAAAATAATTAGAATTTTGAAAATCGGTTTTCACGTGTCCCCTTCCCTCCCCCCCGGGTCTCCGATTGCCAAATTTCGTAGCTCTCCGATGCGCGGTCGCGAAACGTATAGTGTATAAGACAGACAGACAGACGCACACACACACACACACACAGACATTGCCTTTTATTATTTAAGATATATTATATATATATATATATATATATATATATATATATATATAATATATGATTATTATAATTATAATGTAATTATAATAATATATATTTTTACTTTCCTTATATACATAATGTATAAGGAAAGTATTGTGACGGGGTCGAAAATTCGAATTCGAGTTTTCGACGGGAGAGCACGTTTCAAGCATCCCTGATCACGAATCAAACATTTTTGAAGTGATGTCTGTGTGTGTGTGTGTGTGTGTGTGTGAAAGTATGTGTGTGTGTCAGTGAGTCTGTGGAGACGATAACTGACGAACGAATGGACCGATTCGAACCAAATTTGGTACAAAAATCACAATCCGTAAACACTGGAAGCCTATTATTTTTATACGCAATCGAATGTTCAGAACCCCCCTAAATTTTCGAACGAAATTTTGAAAAAATCGTCAAAAAATCAAAACCGCTAATAAAGTTACGCAAATAGACATTTCTTATGTAATTTTTCATTAGAAAACGATTGGCATAAATTTTGGAACGCTAACATGAACCGTTCTCGAAATATTGTACATTTTTCAACAAAATTATGAAAAAGTCACATAAAAAAAAAAAAATTCCTATTGAGAAACATGTTCACTTTTCATATGTAATACCATGCGATAAATTGAGTGACATCATTCTCGTGGATCTAGCTCGTTCCATTCATGAAAAAATATACTTTGAATAATACTTTTGTATTTGAACGCCAATAGTCATTTATCTGCTGTAAGAATAACTTTTTTCTTAGTGCATAACGCTTGGCGAGATTTTGGCGACGAATTTGGCGGAATGTCGCCAACTTGGCGACTTTTTTTAATGTTGCCAAATTAATGAAAATCTCGCTAAATGGATAAAAATGATGCTAAATCAATGAAAATGACGACTAATTGTCGAAAATTCAATGTTTTGGAAAGAATATTAGTATCTACTTTAAGAAAACCCTATTTTTTTACTGTAAAAGTAGTAAATTCATTACATTATATAAGGAAAGTCATGTGTTGCCCACATCAGATTTTTTGATAATTAAATTCCGCATTTAATTCATCGTAATATTTCAATATTTGGTTTAAATTATGAAGGATTTGATGGAAAAATAAATTTTATAAATGTACAGTATTATATTTGATTGGGTTATATTGGCTACAGCTTTGGGATATAAGATTAATATTTTCATTTTCATAAATTATCTATCTAATAATCGATCTATTAATTTGGCAAAGATTTGTCAAATTTATATATTTTCTATTGTGTTTAATCGATTGTAGAAACAGATTAAAAATTGTACGGATATATCACAGCGTATTATTTTATACGTTTCCATTTTTGCGCATGTTGAACATATATTTTTGTAAATTTATTTATAGGTCGTTTTGTTCTTCAGATTTACCTGTGAAGATAATTTTGTATAGCAAGAACAGAAATTTGTATGTTTCTTTTTAGAAGAATTAATTGAATTGCCTCAATATAATTTTAAAAAATCTGATGTGGGCAACACATGAATTTCCTTATATAATGCAATGAATTTACTACTTTTACAGCTAAAAAATTATCAATGTGGCGAGATTTTTGTTAATTTGGCAACAATTAAAAATGTCGCCAAGTTGGCGACATTCCGCCAAATTCGTCGCGAAAATCTCGCCAAGCGTTATGGACGGAGAAATAAATTGTTCTTACTTCAGATAAATGACTATTGGCATTCAAATACAAAAGTATTACTCGAAGTATCTTTTTTCATGAATGGAACGAGCTAGATCCACGAGAATGATGTCATCCAATTTATCGCATGGTATTACATATGAAAAGTGAACATGTTTCTCAATAAGAAATATTTTTTTTTATTTTATATAACTTTTTGATAATTTTTTTGAAAAATGTGCAATATCTCGAGAACGGTTCAAGTTAGCGTTCTAAAATTTATGTCAATCGTTTTCTAATGAAAAACTACATAAGAAATGTTTATTTGCGTGACTTTATTAGCGGTTTTGATTTTTGACGATTTTTTCAAAATTTCACTCGAAAATTTAAGGGGTTCTGAACATTCGATTGCGTATAAAAACAATAGGTTTCCAGTGTTTATGGATTGTTATTTTTGTACCAAATTTCGTTCCAATCGGTCCATTCGTTCGTCAGTTATCGTCTCCACAGACTCACTGACACACACACACACACACACACACACACACATACTTTCACACACACACACACACACACACACACACACACACACACACACACACATACTTTCACACACACACACACACAGACAGACATCACTTCAAGAATGTTTGATTCATGATCAGGGATGCTTGAAACGTGCTCCCCTTCGAAAACTCGAATTCGAATTTTCGACCCCGTCACAATACTTTCCTTATACATTATGTATATAAGGAAAGTAAAAAATGTTATTCTTATAGCAGATATTTATATGCTTTCCAAGATATTGAATTTTCTTCAATTAGTCGTCATTTTCACTGATTTAGCGTCATTTTTATCAATTTGGCGAGATTTTTGTTAATTTGGCAACAATTAAAAATGACGCCAAGTTCGTCGCCAAAATCTCGCCAAGCGTTATTGACGGAGAAATAAATTATTCTTACATCAGATAAATGACTATTGGCAACGATTGTGTATAAAAACAATAGGCTTCCAGTGTTTACGGATTGTGATTTTTGTACCAAATTTCGTTCGAATCGATCTATTCGTTCGTCAGTAATCGTCACCACAGACTCACTGACGCACACACACACACACACTTTCACACACACACACACACACACACAGACATCACTTCAAAAATGTTCGATTGGTGATCAGGGATGCTTGAAACGTGCTTTCCCATCGAAAACTCGAATTCGAATTTTCGACCCCGTCACAATACTTTCCTTATATATTATGTACAATATAAGTTTCTCAAGTTTCTCTGTCACGTACCGAAAACTATATAGCATTAAAAAAAAATCTGATGTGGGCAACACATGACTTTCCTTATATAATGTAATGAATTTACCACTTTTACAGTAAACTAAATAGGTTTTTCTTAGAGTAGATACTAATATTCTTTCCAAGATATTGAATTTTCGACAATTAGTCGTCATTTCATTGATTTAGCGTCATTTTTATCCATTTGGCGAGATTTTCGTTAATTTGGCAACATTTCAAAAAGTCTCCAAGTTGTCGACATTCCGCCAAATTCGTCGCCAAAATCTCGCCAAGCGTTATGCACTAAGGAATAAGTTATTCTTACAGCAGATAAATGACTATTGGCGTTCAAATACAAAAGTATTACAAAAAGTATCTTTTTTCATGAATGGAACGAGCTAGATGCACGAGAATGATGTCATCCAATTTATCGCATGGTATTACTGAAAAGTGAACCTGTCTCTCAAGAGGAAATATTTTTTTTTTATTTTATATGACTTTCTGATAATTTTTTTGAAAAATGTGCAATATCTCGAGAACGGTTCATGTTAGCGTTCTAAAATTTATGTCAATCGTTTTCTAATGAAAAATTACATAAGAAATGTCTATTTGCGTAACTTTATTAGTGGTTTTGATTTTTTGACTATTTTTTCAAAATTTCATTCGAAAATTTAGGGATATTCTTAACATTCGATTGCGTATAAAAACAATATGCTTCCAGTGTTTACGTATTGTGATTTTTGTACCAAATTTGGTTCTTATCGGTCCATTCGTTCGTCAGTTATCGTCTCCACAGACTCACTGACACACACACACATACTTTCACACACACACACACACACACATACTTTATAATAACTGACGAACGAATGGACCGATTCGAACCAAATTTGGTACAAAAATCACAATCCGTAAACACTGGAAGCCTATTGCTTTTATACGCAATCGAATGTTCAGAACCCCCCTAAATTTTCGAGTAAAATTTTGAAAAAATCGTCAAAAAATCAAAACCACTAATAAAGTTACGCAAATAGACATTTCTTATGTAATTTTCCATTAGGAAACGATTGGCATAAATTTTAGAACGCTAACACAAACCGTTCTCGAGATATTGCACATTTTTCAAAAAAATTATCAAAAAGCCATATAAAATAAAGAAAAATATTTCCTATTGAGAAACATGTTCACTTTTCATATGTAATACCATACGTTAAATTGGGTGACATCATTCTAGTGGATCTAGCTCGTTCCATTCATGGAAAAAGATACTTTGAGTAATACTTTTGTATTTGAACGCTAATAATCATTTATCTGCTATAAGAATAACTTATTTCTCCGTCCATAATGTTTGGCAAGATTTTGGCAACGAAACGTCGTCCACTTGGTAACTTTTTTAAATGTGGCCAAATTAACGAAAATCTCGTCAAATGGATAAAATTGACGCTAAATCAATGAAAATAACGTCTAATTGACGAAAATTCAATATCTTGGAAAGAATATAAGTATCTACTATAAGAATAACCTATTTTTTTTACTGTAAAAGTAGTAAATTCATTGCATTATATAAGGAAAATCCTGTGTTGCCCACATCAGATTTTTTTTAAGATATGTACAGTAGCCGAACTGAATTACTCTTCCCAGCACCGATTTGTTATACTATGAGATTGAGACGAAGGATGTTTATAAATATTTAAGGGGACACGGTTCCCTAAAATAACTAAAATATTGATTTTCTGTTTTATTAACTCAAATTATAACAGTAACTTTTCGAAATATATAGGTGAAGTTTCGAAGCTGTATCTTCGCAATTTAAAAAAATCTGATGTGAGCAGCACATGACTTTCCCTGCAGACTTATATCCACGTTCTCTTTATTTAAATTATATTTAATTAATTTTTAATTCAATTTTCGTTCTCATTTGAAAACTGGACTTATTTTCAAAAATGGTGTAGGAAAAATACGAAACACTAAAATATCTCGAGAACGGCTAGTCCTAGTGTAATGGGGTTGGTCTTATTCTTTTCTTCGCTAAAAATTACGTATTAAACATGCATTTAATGGCTATATTTGAGCAAACGTAGTTCTTAAGTTCAGATTTTGATGATTTTTGCGGGCCATTTTGCAAAAAAACGCAGGTTATTGTTTTTTCGAATTATACCAAAGTCTAATCAGCACCAGGGTGGCCTACAAGCGAGTTATCTACCAAATTTTGTGAAATTCGGTTCATTAGTTTTTCAGTTAGAGTGGATACAAGCTTTTGCGGGCCATTTCGCAAAAAAAGCGGGTTCTTTTATTTCAAATCGTACCCAAAACTAATCAGCCCCAGACTCGCTCACAAGTGACTTACCTACCAAATTTTGTGAAATTCGGTCCATTAGTTCTTTAGTTAAGGTGGATACAAAATCTGCACAGACAGACAGACACACAGACAGACACACAGACACACAGACAGACAGACACACAGACACACACACAGACGTCACGCTAAAAATGGTTTTTTCGTATTCTAGAGGTCTTGAAACGTGTAGATCCGTCGAAAACTCGAGTTGCGATTTTCGACATGATTCCAATACTTTCCCTATACATTACCATGTATTGCAGGGAAAGTAAAAATATTAATGTTTTTCCGCATGATGATAGAATAGAAAAAATCTGATGTGGGCAACACATGACTTTCCTTATATAATGCAATGAATTTACTACTTTTACAGTTAAAAAAAATGTTATTCTTATAGTAGATACTTATATTCTTTCCAAGATACTGAATTTTCTTCAATTAGTCGTCATTTTCATTGATTTAGTGTCATTTTCATTAGTTTGGCGAGATTTTTGTTAATTTGCCAACAATTAAAAATGTCGCCAAGTTGGCGACATTCCGCGAAATTCGTCGCCAAAATCTCGCCAAGCGTTATGGACGGAGAAATTAGTTATTCTTACAGCAGATAAATGACTAAAGGTGTTCAAATACAAAAGTATTACTCAAAGTATCTTTTTTCATGAATGGAACGAGCTAGGTCCACGAGAATAATGTCACCAAATTTATCGCATGGTATTACATATGAAAAGTGAACATGTTTCTCAATAGGAAATATATATATTTTTTTTTATATAACTTTTTGATAATTTTTTTGAAAAATGTGCAATATCTCAAGAACGGTTCATGTTAACGTTCTAAAATTTATGTCAATCGTTTTCTAATGAAAAATTACATAAGAAATGTCTATTTGCGTAACTTTATTAGCGGTTTTGATTTTTTGACGATTTTTTCAAAATTTCAGTCGAAAATTTAGGGGGGTTCTGAACATTCGATTGCATACAAAAACAATAGGCTTCCAGTGTTTACCGATTGTGATTTTTGTACCAAATTTCGTTCGAATCGGTCTATTCGTTCGTCAGTTATCGTCTCCACAGACTCACTGACAGACACACACACACAGACATCACTTCAAAAATGTTTGATTCGTGATCAGGGATGCTTGAAACGTGCTCTCCCGTCGAAAACTTGAATTCGAATTTTCGACCCCGTCACACTACTTGCCTTATACATTATGTATATAAGGAAAGTAACTATAAAGAAACTTGAATTGCATGGAGTCGAGAATGAGTCGCCAAGCATAACTTAAAATCTGAACGGGATCAAATTTGCAAATCGACTCGCGGTAAACATAAATAAAGAGGGACTCAAAAAAGGAGAATATTACGAGGGTAATTACAACGCATAAGAAGGAAAGTTCTTTCAAAAATGGGCCGGATATTTTCTTTAACAACAATATAAGCAAAGGGCCGTAGAAAGTTTACCACCTTTGACATCCCTAGTATGTTCTGCCCAACGGATACCAATAGTACGTTTTGTACTGCCAATATAAAATTTAAAGTTACCATCAATGGACAAGAGGGGAACCACATACACCCCAGCAAAACTTTTAAAGTCATCCTTATCACCCAGCTTATCAGACCAAATCCGGTTAAATAAAGAAGAAACTTTAGAGTGAGCAGGCTAGAAACCAAAATCAGAGCAGAACTGAATAAAGGGACGGAAAATCCTAGGATGGTACGGGAAACTAGATTTATGATTCAAACGATCTTTTAAAGAAATAAGTTTAGTATCAATTTGAGAAAATTTACGGCGAACATGGGAAAAAACCTTACGTATAAATTCAAAGGAATAGGCAGCCTCATAGCCAAGATTGAAAATGAAATCAATTTCGTCACTTAAAGAAGAAAAAGAAGAACACACGTTAAAAGCACGATTAAAATAAGCGTTAAAAGAAGATTTTTTAGAGGAAATAGGATGGTAAGAATTAGCAGGAATTAGTAAAAGACGGTTTACGGTAAACAGAAGTGTGAAAACCAACAGCAGAACGGGTAACCAGAACATCAAGAAAAGACAAGGAACAATTATTTTCGTGCTCAACGGTAAAATTAATCGAAGGGCAAAAATCATTAACCTTGGACAAAAGAAGAAGGAGATCATTTTTAAATCACCATCCCAAATAATAAAAACATCATCAACAAAACGGCACCAAAGAGAGGTGGAGATGGGCAAAAAAGGCAAAATTTCATTCTCGAGCTCCTGCAAAACCGCGTCTGCCAAAATACCAGATAAAGGGCTACATATAGGGGCACCACAAGTTTGTAAATAAATATTATCACAAAAACCAAAATAATTTATCTCCGTAACAATGTTCAAAGCAGAAGTGATTGCGTCGATAGTAGGGGTTTTAAAATTATGATTTTGCAATTTTTTAACAATAATTCCAATAGCAATGTCAACGGGAATGCTAGGAAATAAAGAGATAACATCAAAACTGCGAAGGGTACTATTAGGATTAAATTTAGTTTTAAATGAAACATTAATAAAATTTTTAATGGAACTTATAGAAAACCTATGATTATTAAAAAAGAATTTTAAGAAAAAGGCAAGGGATTTCTCTAAAAAATAAGTAGGTCCACTACATTTAGAAACAATAGGACGCATGGGATGATTAGGTTTATGAAGTTTTATTTGACCAAAAGGATTTTGTTATTTATTAGGGAGTTGATGAGAAGTAAACGAAAAATCGCAGATTTAACATTGGGAGGAAGATCATTACATTTTTTAAGTTTTGCGATCCTAGCATTAATCATATAGATCGGAAATTTTTTGACCTGGTTACATTCCATCTCGTCAATACACTTCTGCATTGAATGCACATAATCAGATTTATCAATAAGAACAAGTTGCTTAGTCTTGTCAGCAGATAAAATGACAATATCAGGATTAGATCTCAGTTTCTTAATTTCTGCAAGTTCAGTATTTAAAACAATATCAGAACTAAAATGTCTATATTTATTTTTATTCCTAAGTTTATTCTCATTTTGAAAAGCAGTATTTGACCCCGTTCAGATTTTAAGTTATGCTTGGCGACTCATTCTCGACTCCATGCAATTCAAGTCTCTTCATAGTTATCCTTGACGTCATGCTCTCGGAGATTGGACCTGATTGCCCCCATATTTTAAAATTTTTTGAATTTGAAAATTCTGTAATAAAATTGTAAATTTTTACTGTTCTTTCCGTGATTTATGCTCGATTTTTTAAATCCGTGCAACATGCTTTGTATTTTTGGATTCTCCTTAGATAAACGTAAGTTTATTGATAATTGTATTTATGCAAATTTGTCACCTTTTCTAGTCTATATATGAACGATCATTCCTATTTCCATGTAGCCACTGATGAAGAGCGTACTGACGCTCGAAAGCGCTCTGGCCTTTTTGAGTTTTGCACGTCTTAAAGAAGTGAAATAAAGACCTTCTATTAAATTTTAAGTAGCTTGTAATTTTTTTTTTTTTTTTCAAATTTTAGCAATTTTCTTTCTGCAAGAAAAAATTTGAAAAATCTGTATTGTTTGCCTAAATGATAATAATTATAACATGTTACCGTTCACTTTAAAAGGCTTAACAAAATCTTTTCGATTGATACTATACTTAACAATGTATCCCCCGGGGAGTAACTTCCCCCTCCCCCGAGGGGACTAATGACGTCACGAACATAATTGTATCGCGGCTCTTTTTCACAACAATGATTGAAACTATTAAGTTTAGATCATTGAGCCATAAATAAACTCTTTTATGCATGATATCTCAAATTTTGCCCTAAGCTGTCATGTTAAAAAAATATAAAATTTCGAATAAACTTCGAACTTTTAACTCGAATTAAAAAAACTTCTATCTAGTTCTAGATTTTTTTGATAACAAAGCCGGATAAAATTTCGTGAAAATCCATTGATATTTGCGGCAGCTTGTACATAAAGCAGCTTGTACATATTTGTACATAAAGAACGACCACAGACAGACAGACGAACGAGCATCACTTCAAAAATAGTCAAAACATGATCAGATGGTCCTAAAACAATGCTGACATCAAAATCTCGAATTCGAAAATTTTCGTGGAATCAATACTTTCTCTATACTATATTTCATATTAGCATAAGAAAGTAAAAATTATATTTTTATATTTTTACTTTCCCTACAATATATGGTAATATATAGGGAAAGTATTGGAATCATATCGAAAATCGCAACTTGAGTTTTCGACGGATCTACACGTTTCAGAAAATCTAGAACACAAAGAACTATTTTTAGGGCGACGTCTGTGTGTGTGTCTCTGTGTGTTATAAAAACCTGAAAATAATATAAATAAATACACTAATACACCTATGCACTTTCAATTCTTATTTCAGCATCTGCTGTACTTCTAAACTGGAGAACTTTCTTTTCTTGAACCCGTATTTGTCACGGCCGCAATACAGACACACTTATTATGGTATACGATAACTTTACGAATCTCGTGATAAATCTCAAATGGAGACACATTTACAAAGCTTTTATGTTTACCAACGGCCTTCTTTTTACATCGCCCCGTATTGCGGCTAAACCCCTTGATGCTAGACTTTTCCAGTCATAGTTGTATCTAAGTGAGTTTCCTTCCACTAGGCTCGGCGATTGTTCTAAAGACTGAACCAGTTAGGATGGTTAGTGAAAAAAACATAAATTATAATGCAAACTGTGAGAAATAATAATCGAAAAATTATATAGACCTCACAATGTATCTGTGTGCATGTCTGTCTGTGCAATGTATGTATCCACTGTAACTCGAAAACTAATGGACCAAATTTCATAACATTTTATAGATAATTAGATTTTGGTATGAATCCGGAAAACAAAGCCTTTTTTTTTTTTTTTTTGTGAAATAGTCAGCAAAAATCGTCAAAATCCGAAAAGACTACGTATGCTCATATATATCTATTAAATGCTTGTTTTATACTTAACTTTTGATGAAGAAAAGAATGAGACCAACTCCATTACTCTAGGACATATTTTACATTTTCGCTACGCCACCTTTGAAAATAAGTCCGGTTACCAAATGAAAACGAAAATATAATGACAAGAAAAAAGATCAATCATGCATAAGCATTGATTATGAAACACTTTCCAACTGAAATGCAATTTCATTTAAAAATTTCTAAAATGTGATACATTTAGTGCTGATATCTTTTACATTATCACAGTACTACAGTAATTTATTATACTTAAATATTTAAAACTGTATCGAAATATAAATCAACTGATTCTCTATGCAAAATCAATGAATATTTCATTCATATAACTTGTATTCCAGACTCCAGAGCTAAATAATTTTGTGTGAAAAAAATTCAGCAATTCCTATGTAACTCACCTTATAATCGCTTGAGATATTTACATTCTGCATAAGTTAAAATTGGGCTTCGTTGAAGAAATAATTAAAGTTTAGGGATCGTTTAAAATCACAACTATTGTAATTGCATAGGCACGGAATTTAGATACACAGATAATACACAGATACACAGATAATATATGTGTGTGTATGTGTGTGTGTGTATTCAAAGTATTGGAATCGTGCCGAAGATCGGAACTCGAATTTTCGAAAGATCTACACGTTTTGGGACTTCTAGAACACGGAAAAACTATTTTTAGGAAGACGTCTGTGTGTGTAAGGGTGTATCTGTGTATGTTTCTGTGTGTCTGTGAGGATATTACATCCACTCTAATTGAGAAACTTATGGACCGTATTTCATAAAATTTGGTAGGTATGTTTTTTGTGGGAAATCCTGATGTTCATTAGATTATAGTACAATTCGTAATAAAAGAATCTGCCTTCTTTGCGAAATGGCCGGCAGAAATTGCCTTTATCCACTCTAGCTAAAAACTAATGGAACAAATTTAACAAAATTTGGTGTATAATATTTCAATAACCTACAAGTGATTTATATACCAAATTTAACAAAAGTTGGTATATAAATCATTTGTGGGTTATTCTAGTACGATTCGGGAAAAAGGAACGGGCTATTTCTGCGAAATGGTCCGCAAAAATCGTTAAATATAAAAATAAAAGACTACGTCTGCTCAATTATATCAATTAAATTCCTATTTTATACGTGATTTTTGACAATAAAAAGAAAAAGACTAACCCCATTACTCTAGGACTAGCCGTTCTTGAGATATTTTAGTTTTTTCGCGTTTTCGCTACGCCACCTTTGACAATAAGTCCAGTTATCAAATGAGAACCAAATTTAAGTTTAACGTGCGAATTCAATGTCATTTAAAATACTTATGGCTGTTATTTTGTTCAGATAAACTCAAATAAACTCAAATTATTATTGAAGAAATAAAGAGAACGTGAATATGAGACTGCAGGGAAAGACATGTGCTGCCCACATCAGAATTTTTAACAATATTATAACAATGATTTATAGAAGTGAACGGCGATTATTTGCAGGCCATTTCGAAAAAAATGTATGATCTATATTTAAAGATGCACCAAATTTTTGTAGAATAAAGTGTTCAACAAATTTAAGCTGTGTACCAAATTTGAACTCTCTAGGACGTAGGAAAGTGCATTAAAAATGCCATCAAATAAGTATATCATGAAGAGTTATATTAAATTAAAAAAAATTTTGAAAAATTGTTGTCTACCAAATTTATTTTAAAAAGTGAAGCCTCTCTCATATACAAAATGATTAAACTCTTGGAAAGATATTTATTATATAATATATTTCTTTTTTCCTTCTGGAGGATATCCCAAAAGTCAGAATTTAATGGAATTTGTTTTTTCCCTATATTAAATAATTTTTAATTAAAAACTACTTAATATATTTTACTGAAATTTTTTTTATATATTTTATGGGATAATGTGAATATTTCCTAAAAATTTCGAAGCAATTTGTGAATTTTAAATTTGCTTAAAAAATGTTTGAAAAATTAGGTCCCATAGGGTTCAATGTATTTCATTTTTTCAACCCGGGTTCAATAAAAAACTATTTGGGTGACATTATTTATTTATATTCCCATAGGTCCCACAGACCGTCTGAAAAACATACTAAAATTTCATTTTGATAGTCATTTTTACGGCAGTTATCGTGCTAACGGACAGACAGACAAACAAACAGAATGAACAAAGTCATAAACACTTTTCAACTTTGTTGTAAAGTGTTAAAAAGTGCAAAATTAAGTGTAATTTAAAATAATTATGGGTGTTATTTTGTGCAATTAAACCCAATTTAATGCATTACTTAAGAAATAAAGAGGAAGTGAATATGAGTCTTAGGGAAAGTCATATGCTGCCCACATCAGATTGTTTTCTTTAAGTTGACTAATAAAATGAATATTTTAATTCATTTTAGAGAAAATAATTTTCAAACATTACTGAGACCTGTGATTGGGTTCAACTACGTAAAATTATATAAAAATACGCTGTCTTTCTGCACCTATACTAACAAACGTAATTCATTTAAAGATATGCCAACATGAAAAGCAAATAATATCTTGTATAACTGAAACGGTTAAAAGTTATGCCTTCAATACATGAATTCACGTTATATAACATATTACTGCTCTTAAAATACCCTGAATGCTATTTATCTTCTCGCTGGTTAAAAGATAGTCCTTTGATCTTGGTCTGACTGATAAAAAATCCCTTCGTGATAGATTATGTGATGCATAGCAGCTACACCCCTATTCATCTAGTACCCTGTGTTATAATATGGCAAAGTATAAGCACCCGAACGTCCCCATGTTAAGGTATATCACCCGATGGTCCGGTATCACCATAACCTCCCTACTAGTTTCCATTTAGTTTTTTAATACGTGAAAAATGTTGCCCTTTTCTACACGCTCTCGATCATATATTTCGAAAACAGAACTATTATACAGCTGTGCTTTCTTTCTTTCTACCCATACTGCCCGACCTACCCGAAAGTGTAAGGTCTGGACGGCCGGAACAGTGCCATCTAATTTAGACTGGGACCCAGTTGGAACGACATCCACGGAGACAGTACCCTCCTCCTGTCATCAACTTCTCGCAAGGACTTTCGAACCCACAGATTTAACGTGCCCGTACTCCTTATAAACACGTGGATAGTTTGGGCAGGGACGGGAATTGAACTCAGGTCTTCCGAATGCAAATCCTGTGCTCTAATCACTGAGCTGTCCCGCGAACTTTAAGAGATATTTCACTTAAAAGAGTGCATTCGAATTTTGCCTTTTATATATTATATTAGCTTTTTGTCTGTAAAGAAGGGATCTACGTTTGTTCGGCTATTTATAACAAATGTGTTACTAGCAACTTCAGTGGGATATAATGTCCGAATTAAAATGGCACTTATATATTTTTATCCACATGTTAAAATGACTCCATGTGCTTATATTATTTCTCTATATTAAAAAAAATCTTTATACAAGATTTTTTTTAATATAGAAAGATAATATAAGCACATGCATGTGACTGTCCCCTTTAGGAACATATGACTTTCCCCTGCAGGTTCAAACTCATTTTCACACGTTTTTCGCCGAATTTCAGCTCAAACAGTTGCGAAATATTTTCTGAAAAATAAAATGCATATGCTTATATTATATTAAAACAAAATTTAATACCCAATAAAACATAGAATATATTTTTTTTTTTAAGCTAAAATATTTTTGGTGCTGCCATCTGTTGTAGTAATTTAATTCATACCGATTATTTTTATTTTTAATGAACATTTTTAAATATCTATTCCTTCTAATACAGCATTAAATACAACAACAGATCATATATAATAATGCCACAATCACGAAAAGGTAATTTCTCATTCTATAAATTTGATAAGGGGATCTGAATGTACATGACTGGGGACTGCACCTTTGTCTTCAAGTTCTTTTGCCTTCGAGTCCAAGTTCAATTACGTTTCCATGATTGTGGCTTTATTGTATATGATCTGTTGCTGTATTTAATAGCGTATTAGAAAGAATAGACATTTAAAAATGTTCATTAAAAAATAAAAATAATCGGTATGAATTAAATTACGGCAACAGATGGCAGCACCAAAAATATTTTAGATTAAAATAAAAGATATATTCTATGTTTTATTGGGTACTAGCCGCCTTCGGCGACCAGCCTGTTCGCTACCCTTGAAAATTCTGACCGTGGCAACTCGTTTGGCGCTCTTCTGTCATCTCTTGTCTATTCGTTTTCCCCTGAATCCGAAAATAAAATTTAAAGACACACGGGGGTGTCATTGAATGATGAATTAGGGTAGGAGTGGGGAATGAACCCAACTTCCAAAGCATCAAATAAAACATATGTTTCGTTGTGCTATGTATTGGTAAATAAAAACTGCCACCGTACAGAAATATAGAATATTTTTAAAGGTTTTGGTGCTGCCATCTATTTGTAAACAGATGAAGTAATCTTGCATAAAAATACATAAATTCGCTAATTGTTGCTTTTCCATATTTTAGTTATAAAATAAAGGTATTGTGATTAAGATTGCAAATCGGACTTTTGAATAGATTTTTAATAGATTCACTCACTTTGAACAATCCTATTCCCGAATTAATCGTTTTGTGGATTATTTCTGTGAAGCACGATGTATCTATCAGTCCGAGTGTTTGTGGGCACAACATCTCTCAAACAAATTGAGTTATTCAAATACAAACTATTATTTTTCAGGAGGATCAGACCATGAAAGACACTCAAATTTTCTAACTTCTTTTTCTCTTTTCTTTCCCCCCGAAAAGAATAAAAAAAAAAATAACAAAAATAAAAGGAAAAAAATCTGATGTGGGCAACACATGACTTTCCTTATATAATGTAATGAATTTACTACTTTTACAGTAAAAAAATAGGTTTTTCTTATAGTAGATACGAATATTCTTTCCAAGACATTGAATTTTCGACAATTAGTCGTCATTTTCATTGATTTAGCGTCATTTTTATCCATTTGGCGAGATTTTCGTTAATTTGGCAACATTTCAAAAAGTCGCCAAGTTGGCGACATTCCGCCAAATTCGTCGCCAAAATCTCGCCAAGCGTTATGCACTAAGAAATAAGTTATTCTTACAGCCGATAAATGACTATTGGCGTCCAAATACAAAAGTGTTACTCAAAGTATCTTTTTTCATGAATGGAACGAGCTAGATCCACGAGAATGATGTCACCCAATTTATCGCATGGTATTACATATGAAAAGTGAACATGTTTATCAATAGGAATTTTCTTTTTTATTTTATATGACTTTTTGATATTTTTTTTTAAAATGTACAATATCTCAAAAACGGCTCGTGTTAGCGTTCTAAAATTTATGTCAATCGTTTTCTAATGAAAAATTACATACGAAATGTCTATTTGCGCAACTTTATTAGTGGTTTTGATTTTTGACGATTTTTTCAAAATTTCATTCGAAAATTTAGGGGGGTTCTGAACATTCGATTGCGTATAAAAACAATAGGCTTCCAGTGTTTACGGATTGTGATTTTTGTACCAAATTTGGTTCAAATCGGTCCATTCGTTCGTCAGTTATCGTCTCCACACACACACACACACACACATACACACACACAGACATCACTTCAAAAATGTTTGATTCGTGATCAAGGATGCTTGAAACGTGCTCTCCCGTCGAAAACTCGAATTCGAATTTTCGACCCCGTCACAATACTTTCCTTATACATTATGTATATAAGGAAAGTAATAGTTGAAATTACGTTACCACTGCAACAACCAGCATCAGGGGATCGAGTCCGCTCTTGCAAAAGCTCATCAGAACCAAATAACTTTTAACTGTACTGGCAGTTATAAAACTTACTATGTGTACGAGCGTTTTAAAAAAAATCAACCAGGGAACAAATATAGCCAGGGAATATTAGCCAAGGAACAAATCAAGAGGCATAACCCAATACTCGAGTTGGTGACGAAAAGAGAAGTCAAGTAGTTAGAGATATAGGGACAGCCGGAAAATATGTTAAAAGAAACATCGGAGATGAGTTACTTCGCCCTTGCAGTTCTTGGGGGCACCCCTCTCCATTTGATTTCTTGTCCGTTGTAGCCTGTCTGACCAGAAATTAAGAGTTAATAAACTAACTAAAAATTAGGATTGTTTAATTGTCTCCAATTAACAGTTACTTTAGATATCAAGAAATTTAATGAGGAGGGGCCTCTTTTATTATAATATTCGCAATAGCTATGTGGAGTGATATACTATCCAATTATTTTAAATAAACCCTGGTATATTTTAAATTGATATTTTTACTTTCCTTATATGCATAATGTATAAGGAGAGTATTGTGACGGGGTCGAAAATTCGAATTCGAGTTTTCGACGGGAGAGCACGTTTCAAGCATCCCTGATCACGAATCAAACATTTTTGAAGTGATGTCTGTGTGTGTGTGTGTGTGTGTAAAAGTATGTGTGTGTGTGTGAAAGTATGTGTGTGTCAGGGAGTCTGTGGAGACGATACCTGACGAACGAATGGACCGATTCGAACGAAATTTGGTACAAAAATCACAATCCGTAAACACTGGAAGCCTATTGTTTTTATACGCAATCGAATGTTCAGAACCCTCCTAAATTTTCGAGTGAAATTTTGAAAAATCGTCAAAAAATCAAAACCGCTAATAAAGTTACGCAGATAGACATTTCTTATGTAATTTTTCATTAGAAAACGATTGACATAAATTTTAGAACGCTAACATGAACCGTTTTTGAGATATTGCACATTTTTCAAAAAAATTATCAAAAAGTTATATAAAATAAAAATATATATTTCCTATTGAGAAACATGTTCACTTTTCATATGTAATACCATGCGATAAATTTGGTGACATCATTCTCGTGGATCTAGCTCGTTCCATTCATGAAAAAAGATTCTTTGAGTAATACTTTTGTATTTGAACGCCAATTGTCATTTATTTGCTGTAAGAATAACTTATTTCTCCGTCCATAACGCTTGGCGAGATTTTGGCGACGAATTTGGCGGAATGTCGCCAACTTGGCGATATTTTTAATTGTTGCCAAATTAACAAAAATCTCGCCAAATTGAAAAAAATGACGCTAAATCAATGAAAATGACGACTAATTAAAGAAAATTCAATATTTTGGAAAGAATATAAGTATCTACTTTAGAATAACATTTTTTAACTGTAAAAGTAGTAAATTCATTGCATTATATAAGAAAAGTCATGTGTTGCCCACATCAGATTTTTATTTATGATTTCCTGTATTTTCTTTATGCATTGCGGTAGAGGGTAAGCTTGTAAAGTACAAATGCCATGTCTCTTTATCCTGATTAGCGGTCGTTCTTGAGGATGGATCTTCAATATGTTAACAGTGACTTAACTCGATCTTTTGATATTTCGTCCTTTCGGTCTAAAGGGCAATAACGCGGGACTGCAATGGATTGAATCAAACTAATATTTATTATGAACTTCACAGAAGTAACAGCATCTGGCTGTTTAAAACAATTGATGGCGTAGGCAATAACTATTATTGTGCACGTCCAGAATAATTTAAATTTATATACAATGTAGTACAATTAACTAGCCTGGTGCTCACTCTTAAATTGATGCTATCCTACAGCTATTATGCTTACCACTGGCGTTCTTTCAAGTCAAACACACTCAAAGCCAAGACCAGCCCACGATCAGAACGCACTAACGCCAGACAAGAACCCACAACTCCATCCAAGCCAAGCCAACTGAACTCTTCCGTTCCGAAACTTATCCTACTCCAAAGTAGGAACGCAAAAAAAAAAAATCTGATGTGGGCAACACATGACTTTCCTTATATAATGCAATGAATTTAATACTTTTACAGTTTAAAAAAATGTTATTCTTATAGTAGATACTTATATTCTTTCAAAAATATTGAATTTTCTTCAATTAGTCGTCATTTTCATTGATTTGGCGTCATTTTTATCCTTTTGGCGAGATTTTTGTTAATTTAGCAACAATTAAAAATGTCGCCAAGTTGGCAACATTCCGCCAAATTCGTCGCCAAAATCTCGCGAAACGTTATGGACGGAGAAATAAGTTATTCTTACAGCAGATAAATGACTATTGGCGTTCAAATACACAAGTATTACTCAAAGTATCTTTTTTCCTGAATGGAACGAGCTAGTTCCACGAGAATAATGTCATCAAATTTATCGCACGGTGTTACATATGAAAAGTGAACATGTTTCTCAATAGGAAATATTTTTTATTTTATTTTATATGACTTTTTGATATTTTTTTTGAAAAATGTCCAATATTTCGAGAACGGTTCATGTTAGCGTTCTAAAATTTATATCAATCATTTTCTAATGAAAAATTACATAAGAAATGTCTATTTACGTAACTTTATTAGCGGTTTTGATTTTTTGACGATTTTTTCAAAATTTCACTTGAAAATTTAGGGGGGTTCTGAACATTCGATTGCGTAAAAAAACAATAGGCTTCCAGTGTTTACGGATTGTGATTTTTGTGCCAAATTTTGTTCGAATCGGTCCATTCGTTCGTCAGTTATCGTCTCCACAGACTCACTGACACACACACACACATCACCTCAAAAATGTTTGATTCATGATCAGGGATGCTTGAAACGTGCTCTCCCGTCGAAAACTCGAATTCGAATTTTCGACCCCGTCACAATACTTTCTTTATACATTATGTATATAAGGAAAGTAAAAAGCTTATTAGGCCGGTGATTCATCTAACAACTGAACCAGTTAGGATCGTTAGTTTTACAATAACATAAATTATAATGAAATCTAAAGAAAATAATAATCGAAAGGTTATTTAGACCTCACAAGCTCACCCTGTGTTTCATCGATAATTTGAGTAAGTGGCGTAACACAATCATCAGCTATATTTTTATAACGTTCATTTTACCGGAGCAGCGTCATTATCTTTTAGCTAGTTTCTTAATTCTTAATCTCTACCGGGCACACTAAGTGCACAAGAGAATAAAATAGAGAATAATTTGAATAAAATAGAGAAACGAAAGGCTTTACCTAAGTTCACCCGTGAGAACTGCAAGGCTGGTCAAGGCGAAGAAACTCATCTCCGAACTCTCTATATCTCTAACTGCTTGACTTGTCTTTTCGGATTTAGCTCAAGAATTGAGCTATGGTTCTTGATTTCTCCCATGGCTGATATTCGCTTCTGATACGCAGAGGCGCTCGATAAATCTGTTAACGTCGTCTCTGGTACCATGAATCATTGGATTAACCCTTTCCAGAGGGTGGACTAAAATTAGAGGGACGTCAATGCGAGTGCCGATGTCCTATTTTATTAAAAAAAAATCTGATGTGGGCAATCAAGACTTTCCTTATATAATGCAATGAATTTACTACTTTTACAGTAAAAAAATCTGATGTGGGCAACACATGACTTTCCTTATATAATGTAATGAATTTACTACTTTTACAGTAAAAAAATAGGATTTTCTTATAGTAGATACTAATATTCTTTCCAAGATATTGAATTTTCGACAATTAGTCGTCATTTTCATTGATTTAGCGTCATTTTTATTCATTTGGCGAGATTTTCGTTAATTTTGCAACATTTAAAAAAAGTCGCCAAGTTGGCGACATTCCGCCAAATTGACGCCAAAAGCTCACCAAGCGTTATGCACTAAGAAATAAATTTTTCTTAAAGTAGATAAATGACTATTGGCGTTCAAATACAAAAGTATTATTCAAAGTATCTTTTTTCATAAATGTGTTTTAAAACAATAGGCTTCCAGTACTCATGGATCGTGATTTTGTACCAAATTTTATTCAAATCGCTCCATTTGTTCGTGAGATATCGTCTCCACAGTCTCACTAACACACACACACACACACAGACATCACCTCAAAAATATTCGATTCGTGATCAGGGATGCTTGAAACGTGCTCTCCCGTCGAAAACTCGAATTCGAATTTTCGACCCCGTCACAATACTTTCCTTATACATTATGTATATAGGGAAAGTAAAAATATGATGTGGACAGCACATGACTTTCCCTGCAGACTCATATTCACATTCTCTATTTCTTCAATAATTCATTAAATTGAATTTAATTGCACAAAATAACAGCCATAATTATTTTAAATTACACTGAATTTGCACTTTTAATTCTATTTTCGTTCTCATTCGATGACTGGACTTATTTTCAAAGGTGGCGTAGCGAAAATGCGAAAAAAAATAAAATATCCCAAAAACGGCTAATTCTAGAGTAATGGGATTGGTTTTATTATTTTCAGCGTCAAAAATTACGTATAAAAGAAACATTTAATTGATATATTTGAGCATACTTGGAATACAAGGAAGTTTTAACTTTCCCTGCAATACATAGTAATGTATAGGGAAAGTATTGAAATAATATTGAAAATCGCAACTCGAGTTTTCGACAGATCAGCACGTTTCGAGACCTCTAAAATACGAAAAAACTATTTTTAGCGTGACATCTGTGTGTCTGTGTGTCTGTCTGTGCAATGTATGTATCCACTCTAACTCAAAAACTAATGAACCAAATTTCTTAATTTGGTAGGTAAGTCACTTAGGAGTGACCCTGGTGCTGATTAGTTTTTAGTACGATCGAGGTAAAAGAACCCGACTTTTTTTGCGAAATGGCCCTCAAAAATTGCCGTATTCACTCTAGCTGAAAAACTAATGGACCGAATTTCACAAAATTCGGTAGATCAGTCGCTTGTGAGTCATCCTGGTGCTGATTAGATTTTGGTACGATTCGGAAAAAAATAACTTTCCTTTTTTTGCAAAATGGCCCGCAGAAATCGTCAGAATCTAAAATAAAAAACTACGTATGCTCAAATGTATCCATTAAATGTTTGTTTTATATGTAATTTTTAACGAAGAAAAGAATAAAACCAACCCCATTTCACTAGGACTAGCCGTTCTCGAGATATTTTAGTTTCTTCGTATTTTCTCTACGCCACTTTTGAAAATAAGTCCAGTTACCAAATGAGAACGAAAATTGAATTAAAAGTGAATTAAATTTAATTAAAATGAAGAGAACGTGGATATAAGTCTGCAGGGAAAGTCATGTGCTGCCCACATCAGATTTTTGCTCTCCCTACAATGCATGGTAATGTATAGGGAAAGTATTGGAATCATGCCGAAAATCGCAACTCGAGTTTTCGACGGATCTGCAGATTTCGAGACCTCTATAATACGAAAAAACTATTTTTAGCGTGACGTCTGTGTGTGTGTGTGTGTGTGTGTGTGTGTGTGTGTGTGTGTGTGTGTGTGTGTGTGTGTGTGTGTGTGTGTGTGTGTGTGTGTGTGTGTGTGTGTCTGTGTGTCTGTCTTGTCTGTCTGTGCAATGTATTTATCCACTCTAGCTCAAAAACTAATGGAACGAATTTCATGAAATTTGGTAGGTAACTCACTTGGGTGTGACCCTGGTGCTTATTAGTTTTTAGTTCGATTCGGGATAAAAGAACCCGCCTTTTTTTTAGAAATGGTCCTCAAAAATTGCCTGCATCCACTCTACCTGAAAAACTAATGGACCGAATTTCACAAAATTCGATTAAGTCGCTTGTGGGTGACCCTGATGCTGATTAGCTTTTGGTACGATTCGGATAAAATAACCCGCCTTTCCAAAATGGCCCGCAAAAATCGTCAAAATCTAAATAAAAAACTACGTATGCTCAAATATATCCATTAAATGCTTGTTTCATACGTAATTGTTAACGAAAAAAGAATAAAACCAACCCCATTACACTAGGACTAGTCCGGCCGTCCAAATAGTTGCTCAAGTCCACTGGATGAGTCGGACGGTCTGGGTTCTCAGCACTAGGACTAGCCGTTCTCGAGATAATTTAGTTTTTTCGTATTTTCTCTTCGCCACTTTTGAAAATAAGTCCAGTTACCAAATGAGAACGAAAATTGAATTAAAAGTGAAATAAATTTAATTAAAATAAAGATAACGTGGATATAAGTCTGCCGGGAAAGCCATGTGCTGCCCACATCAGAATTTTTTTATTTACTCCCCTTACTTAAAAATCCATCTACCCGAAACTTGGTGCTGAATCTATGTGATATCATCTAAATTATGTATAACCGATTCCGTGAAACTGTTGTTTCAAGGAAAATGAAAATTTTTGAAGCAAAATTGCATAAAAAACCAGAAGTAGAAATCCGTACTAACCCTGAACTGATGCATTGATTGAAAATTGATGCTGTATCCATATCAGTTATCATCTAAGCTCAATGTATGCCCGGGTAATAAGTATGTCCGGGGAATAGATACTTCAAAAAAGTTTTTTTTTTTTTTTTTGTAAAAGCAATGGTATTGTAACATTTTTGCCTTAAAGAAAGTAATTTTGCTCCCGACATCGGTTGTCTATAGTGATTTTAAATTTCTCCAAGTTAAAATTTTCGCTTATGGGTAGCAAAAGACTGATATGTCAAGCATCACTGATGAGACCTTAACATTATAGAAACGTGTTCGGACTTTTAGCTATACTGTAAAAATTTCCTTCATATTCCTTTACAGGACAGGAGAAAAATTTGTTTTCTTTTAGAAAACACAAAGCTTTCCGGCCATAGCATTTCCCAAGTTGCAAACAAAGGGGATTTTCCAGAAGTTGCCCATCTGTATCTGCACGATACCAGCAATACCGAAAAACTATATACGACATCTGTAGGATTCAAGGTAGCGAAATGCATCGTTAACAAAGGAGGCGATATTCTATATTAGTATGGTCATACAAACTAGTTTTAGCACTATAATTTTTCTTTAGTAATGTAATTCTAATTTTACTGAGTGTATGCATAAATTGTATAAATAAAAATTCTATTTATATATTTTATTAGTAGAGATCGTGGGTGTTTTACGATAACTACCATACCGTGAAACACTGCAATGCTGGGAGAGAGGGTTAAATTTTATAAAAAGGTCCAAAAGAAGAATTGTGGAAAAAAATCTTTAGGAAATTATAAGTGATATCGGACTATAATCTAGACTAGAATCTCCAGAGTGGGTCCAAGATTGGAAGTACCGCCACTGATTTGCTTGAATTTCTCGTACAATACAAAATGTATTCTATCATTTATGACTTAGAAACGTCTTGATGGTTCATTTGCTCCATTTCGAAATTTAATAACTCTTTTTCGTTTTACCAACATGACCAAGAGCGCATTCGCAAAAAAATGCAATAAATACCCCCCCCCCCCCCCCCCCAACGATTCAGGTTGAAAGACGCGCCTAAAATAGAAACGGTAAAAAATATTGGAGATCTTATAAGTAACAGAAGAATAAAAAGGCAAAATGTTAGAATTTATTTTAGTTGTTTTAGGTTTTCTAGTTCCTCTAGTTCTTGAATTATTCCGGAATAGCATGCACCTTCTTATTGCGGCTCCAAAACGGACTAGACTGGTAAAGTTCAAAATCCAAAGAATTAAAATACACTCTGTTGCAAATATATATATATATATATATATATATATATATATATATATATAATACAAAAGAGAATGAAGAAAGAACGACAATGTATCAAAATTTCGCCGGGGGGGGGATTGTGACCCCACTTCCCGGTTAAGCCAGCTTGATGTCATGACGACACGCCCGGAAGCGGATACAATGTCGTAAACCAAATACACTATACCAAAACTAAAAATGTAAAAAAAAGTTGAAAGACCCATACTGACTATACCACAAAAACTGTATCATCAAGTTTCATTACAACAAAACAGTAACACATATGACAATTTAAAAATTATATATATAACAAGACAAACAAACCTCGTACACACGTCACCATCCAAGCATCAAAAATGTAATTGACACTACCTGTGTAGGAATAGAACTCCTTTTAACTGTTCAACTATTACGTCCGTGGTAGCAGCATATCTGCTGTTCAAACTGCAAGTGTACCTTTATATAAATATAAGGTGTAACTTTCCGTTACGGTTATGTTGTAGAATTTACAGGTAATGTTACTTAGAAAACGCAATGGGTAACCCTTTGCAATAGCCTCCTTCAGATAACACAGATCGCTTCCATGTCGATTTTCTCCACTACTATTTAATCGTTTGCTTCTGATCAAAAAGTTTAATATAATGTTTCTGAATACATTACGATGTAGACATGAATTCCATTGAATTACGTAATTTATTTTAAAATTGAAATCTTTTCTTTTATCATAAAGTTTAAATCCAACATAACCATTAGATTGCTGGTATATAGTTAAGTCTAGGAAATTAATGCTTTGATCAATGTTACGTGCTGTTTCAGTCAAGGTTAAATTCGATGGATAAAAAGTAAAATCTAAGTTATTTTGGCTATCGGGGCAAGCATACAAAATGTCATCCACATAACGAATAAATATTATTTCATTTAATATATGAGTTCCTTCTTCATATTTATTTAAGTAGATATCTGCTAGAATAGAGGAGCAAGCCCCTCCCATAGGTATGCCAAAGTATTAAAGAATGACAATGCAATATATATATACAAGACCTACTCAATAAGTCTCCGGTCTAACTAAGAAAAACAATTTTTTTTTAGAAATTCGACTTTATTCATCAACATACTCTCCTTCAAGAGTGATACATTCATTCCAACGCTCCCCTAACTCTTCGATGCCTTTTTTGTAGAACGATTTGTCTTTGCTCTCAAAATAGACCTCAGTTTCGGCAATCACTTCTTCATTTGAGCCAAATTTCTTTCCCTGGATCATCTTTTTGATGTCTGCAAAAAGCCAGTAGTCGCTGGGGACCAGATCTGGAAAGTACGGTGGGTGAAGAAGCAATTCGAAGCGTAATTCATATAATTTAACCATCGTTTTCATCGACTTGTGACACGAGGCATTGTCTTGGTGAAACAGCACTTTTTCTTTTGCATGTGAGGCCGTTTTTTCTTGATTTCTACACTCAACCGATCCAATAATGCCATGTAATATTCGCTATTGATAGTTTTACCTTTCTCAAGATAGTCGATGAACAAAATACCATGCGCGTCCCAAAACACGGATGCCATAACCTTGCCAGTTGACTTTTGGGTTTTGGGTCGCTTTGGATGACTTTCACCGGCTGCTGTCCACTCAGCTGACGATCTTTTTTATTCAGGTGTGTAGTAATGGATCCATGTTTCATCCATTATCGCATACCAACGCAAGAAATCCATCTTATCTCGCTTGAACAGCTCCAAACAGCGCTTTGAATCGTCGATGCGTTGTTGTTTTTGGTCCGGTGTGAGCAAACGCGGCACCCACTTCAAAAGCAACTTACGCATTCTCAAATTTTCGTGTAAAATTTTAAACACACTACCTTCTGATATTTTTAAGGTGTCAGCTATCTGGCGCATCTTCACTTTACGGTCTTTCAAAACTATTTTGTGGACTTTTTTTATGTTTTCCGGAACAACTGCCGATTTTGGGCGACCAGAGCGTTCAGCATCATCGGTGTTTGTACGACCGCGTTTAAATTCAGCATACCAGTCAATAATAGTTGATTTCCCTGGTGCAGAGCCTCCATAACGCTTTAACGCTTATCAAGCCACTGTTTGACTTCAACATTATTTTTCCCCCATCAAAAAACAATGTTTAATCAACACACGATTTTCTCTTTTATCCATTGTTTTGAAAATTACAAAACTGGGGTCACTAAAACTACTGTAATCTTTAAACTGATTGTCAGAATGTCATGAAATTTTGACACGTGTCGTTTGAAGGTTGGTACTATCCAGAAATCATATGGGTCTGTCAACAGTGTTGCCATATATGTGTCAGACCGGAGACTTATTAAGTGTTATATTATGCATTTATTAGAAATTTAGCTACAACCGCGAAACTCGGCATGTATGTATCGTTTGAGAAGATATGCGCATGATTAAAATTTTGGAGCAAAATAATGGCAATAAGTAGATAACATTTTAGTAAGTCGTGAATCCTCTCCGGACAGCCATACAAGCCAATATCCGGTGCTGCATAGTGTCTCTCTGCTAAAGTGTCTGCCACAATTGATCATCTAATTCAGTGGAATACTGAGAAGGCTGTAATTGCCGTCCCAGCATATCTCAGACGTATTCTATTGGTGATAAATCTGGGAACCTGGATGGCCATGAGAGAATATTAAATCCTCGAAGACATTGTTGAGAAAATCGTGCAGTATGTAGTCAAGCGTTTTCGGGTTTACAAACGGAACCTGAACAGCTTAAAAGCATAAGCAGAATAATTAGCTGCAGATTATCGTCTACATACAAGCGAGCAATCTGCTTAGATTGCAGCACAACTAGAGGAGATCTCTCTTTCGACACAGACCACCCGACCTACCCGAAGGTGTAAAGTACCTGTTTGGACGGTTGGGACAATACCTTCCAATTTAGACCACAATCTAATGAGAACGACATCCAGAGACCATACTCTCCTTCCCCTACCACCAACCTCTTGGAAGAACTTACGGATCCACATATTTAAGGTGCCTATGCTACGCGTAAACACGGGGATATATATATATATATATATATATATATATATATAGTGAAACCTGTGAAGTTGACCACCTGTCTAAGTTGACCTAATTGACCAGGAACGGAATGGCTTAATTACTTTAACATTGAGTGAATCCTTTATAAGTTGACCACCTGTCTAACTTGTATGTTGACCAGGTAATTAGGTAGAATTTGTCACAAAGCATAGCTCAAAACCTTTGTAAGTTGACCACTTCCAGAATTTTCCAGGCTGCAGAAAATTGTGAGAATGTGGCAAAATTTGTCAAGGAAGTGACAGTCTTAGACGCAGACCGATGCATTAATGAAGCATGAAAAAATCTATCAGAAAACACGGTTGTTAAGTGTTTCAAGTATGCGGGATTTCTATGTGATCTCATCTCTTCTGCGTGCCAAGTGACAGACTGTTTCAAATTGGAGTCACTGGATGAAGAACTAAAGTGCCTTCCTGAAACGTGCAGAAAAGAAGTTATCCGATGCTTGTCAAAATTTTGCATTTGTCAAAATCTTTAAACCCATGATATTGAATCTCCATTTGTTGCTACATCGAGCAAGAGTGATTATGGCAGGTTTTCTTCGGAAGAAGAGGAAAAAAACAGATGTAGAACTTCCTACACACGAAAGTGCAATGCAATGTGTCAAAAAATTAGAACTGTATGCTTTTATGCAAAATGCGCCAGAACACATTAAGGCTGTGTTTAATCTGCACAGTAAAATAGAAATACAATGGGCATCTGGAATCAGAAAAAAACAAGCTCTTCTGACAAAATACTTTTCTGAACAATAGAAATGGATTACTGCATCAATCTGATCTAATGAATTCAAATACAGCATGTGAGTAGCCGTTACATATTACATATAAAAGTAGGTGTATGCAGATTCCTTGATTCACATTTTAAGTATGTACGTACATACATAAGTATTTTGTAACAGTAATTACAATATTTAATTAAAACCATTGGCTCATTAGTATTTTATATATGTTAAAAGGAAAGTATTTAGAAATGCTTTATTGTAGGGAAAAATAAAATTTTATCACACTATGGGCCGATCCCACCAACGTCTGTTAAAATAGTGCTAATGTCTGATTAACTAATCAGTCACTAAATTTAACGGCCCACTAAAGTATACTTAAAAACTATCCCGTCCCACCAAGCTATTCGACTGTTAAAAACGTTCCGGTTAGTTAATCAATGATTAAACCGATTTTTAGATGATACGAGTTCTCTGATTGGTGCGTTATTTCTATCTCGAAAATACAACTTCAACTTCTGCATGTTTACGTTTTTACTTCTCGTAAGGGAGCAATTTATTTATTTTCGTGTTATATCAAATTTGTTCTACAGGAATAATATAAATATCATTCACGTTTACACAAATATATATACATTATGAGAAAAGATTTTGTTATAATTTAGCGGGAATTCTTTCCTTTTTAAGGAAATACGTATTTGAAATTAATGCATATATTTCTAATTTAAGAAGTTACCCAATTAAAAAAAATCTCTCTTTTTAATTGTATTACGATCAGTATATATAGTTTCTTTAATTCGCACTATAAATACTATTTCAATGTGGTAGATTTGTATGAATGGTACTGCCAAAAATGTAGAGAAATGTGTGTGTGTGGAATGGAAACAACCATAAATGTAATTTTATAACTTGGGTTGGGAACCAGTGATTAGTATGCTCTGCTATGTAACACAATGGTGCTATTAGATCATGATGCAAATCCATAAAAAAGTAATGCACAAAATTGAAAGAAAAATATATTCCTAATAACAAACTTTAAAGTATATTATGCTTTTGTTTCATGTATAACCCTACAATAGGATAGGTATGAATTAAATAAGCCCTATCCAAGAACCAGGTGGTGCGTCAGTTAATTTGGATGAGCAAAATACATACTAGCAGGTTTGTGAAGTCAGTAACTCAAACCGTGGACTTCAACTCCTCTTTTTTTTTCTACTGTCTGACACAGACTCCTCCTATTTTCTAATATCAGACTCCAATACTGATATAAATAGCAATTAGTTTTATATTTTTTATATCAATAGTTTTTTAATTGTTAAACGTTGGATGTTTTCTTAATTTATTCCCTAAAAATCTCTCTATATTAAAAAAAAAGTAGCTGACGCCACCACTGTTTCACAAATTTCTCGAGATTCTTTGCTTTGTACTGCAAAAACTATTGCATATAAAAATATGAAATTTGGTACACTTGTAAAGCTTTGGGGAATACGCTGAAATAAATTGTTTTTTGATATATATATTGTAGTTTAAGAAATATTTAATATCGAAGTCCAGACAAAATATTTGTGCTGCGAGTTCACGTCCTGGATAGACTAACTATAGCAAAACCACAAATTTTTGCAGGCAGGTACCTACATGGGTGAATTTTTCCCCTTCTTTTAATTTTGATGTAGTTTTTGAAATATTTTACTTTTTATGATGCACTTCTGAAGTAAACTTTTTTTTTCGTATCGGCACGTCTAGTGATATCTCTGTCTCGTACCGTAAAAACTATAATATACCAAAATATGAAATTTGAATTTGTATACCAAAATTTGAAAAATATGAATTAATGTAACATACCATCTAAAGTTTAGATTTGAAATTTTTTATGTACACACAAGCTTTCAGTTTGACTTAACGTACAGTTTTTTTTTTAAAAAAAGAGAGGGGTTGGGAGCAGGAGTTCGATGCTCAAATAGATTTAAAATGTTTTATTAAATTGATTTCAATTGGATTTTAAGAACAGGGGTCATATTATCCTTTTTTCTGCGATTTTTACCTTGGTGACATAGAAATGCCACCAAGTCTGTCGGACAGCATGTCTGCCATAACAGAAATGCATAAAAATATAAAATTAATATTGATTTAATACAATTATAGAAATTTTGATTAAATAAAAGAAGAGCAACCTGATTTGTAGCAATTTAAACATGAACCTATGCCTGCTATGCGAGTTTCACTCGCCCACTAAAAAAACATGACAGAAAACAGTTCTACTGGCTGTCGGAGATTGCACGTAGCAACAGATATTCCATGGCACATAAAGTACAGTTAGGTCCATACAGTGGATGTAACATGAAAATTTTAAAAACATTAAAATGACAAATATACAAAAGAAAGCAAATGTCAACAACTTAATTTTTTAAATACAATGTAAACCCATTAAAGTGATATTTTGAATTCATTCCTCACAATGTATACAAAATATAAAATTAACTGCAAAATTGAAAAATAAAAATCCTATTAGCCATCTCCATTGTGCTCAAAGTTAGCCTACCACACACTAGCTATAATAAATATTTTTTTTATTAAAAGATTTAATTTAACTTATTGGGCATGTACTGTTATTTCAAATACGTATTTTCAAATATACGTATATAAATAAAAATATTTAAAAGTACGTATAAAAATACATATTTTATACGTATTTTTAAAAATACGTATAAAAATTGTAAAATAAAATACTCCTTGCACAGGCGTAGTTAATTTCCAGCATGAACTATAACTTAGAATTTAATATTCTAAACTATCTAATAATGCGAATTACTAGACGAGATCGTATTCTAAACTAACATCTCTGTGCACAGGCGCAGTTCTCTGAAGCTCCTTAGCAATCACTTAAAGATCAGTGCACTACACTATCTGAGGAATTATACAGTGCATTGAAAATTCGCATAGAGGAAAGTCATAGTGAACTAGAAAATATTTTAAGGTATTTACATAATTATAACGACTTTAAAAAAGAAAATGAAAATGAAGAAAAGAAGCTAACAAAGTCAAATTTAATTAAGTTCGTCGTAAATTTCCACAAAAACATTTATGAAAAGTAAACACAAACCTATCCAGAGAAATTCGTTGAAGATGATGTTAATATCGGAAAATAATTGTCTTTCCAGAGGAAATTACAATTAGCTATAAATAAAAAAATTGCCACAAACAATAATACAAAAAATAGATTTATCCAAAACCGTCAGACGACAGACCGAGTTGTTAGAAGGTGAAGGACTTGGAGGCGAATATTTAGAGAAAGTATATCACTCATTATTAACAGTACCACCTCATACAAAGTCTTTATGAATATTCTATATACATTTTGTAATTAGGCTCCATTTTAAGTGAGCTCATATATAAGAAAACTTCGGTTATCTAAATTTATAAGAAAACCAAAAATTACTTCGAATTGAATTCATGGATTTTGCTATTCGTAATGCTATTCGTAATTTTGCTATTCGAATTGAATTCATATTTTGCTATTTGTAACCATTTTAAAATGGTTACAAATAGCAAAATATAAATATAAAATTATTTGAAAACTGCAAATTACATGTAATTTCAAATAAATATACTTATTTGAAGCCAATAAAACTCACAAATGTATATAAATAAGGAAAAATATTTAAATTACATCAGAATACTACAAAAATAGCTTTAAAGTAAAATCTCATTAAAAATACAGCATAAAACAAATTTCAATGATATTAATCAGTTCAGCGATACTTGACTGAGGTGGTGATTTTAATCTCTTTGTGTTTTGTCTTAACTTGTGTGAGGAAAACTGATTTACGAATAAACAAACTTTGTTACATTTTAATTAACGAACTGAAATAAAATTAAAGGTGTTTTACATTGAACTTCTCAAATACTTTACATCAAACAGGGGTCCAGAATAATATTTCAAGTTTGACGGAGATCTATTTGTAAAATTTCAAAGTTTTTTCACATTAATTGAAACTTAGTATGAACTGTTTTGTATAAAATGAGCAACAGTACATTGAAATGTATATATATACAGTACCCACTCTGTATAAATAATTCTGTTAAATCTTGCTATACAACTAGACTCAAAATCAATAATTTACAGGTTACAATTATATCCTAACCTTTTACATAATATGTAACTTCCCAATCACAATCTGTCATGCATTTCAAAAGGCTGATATTGCAGCATTTCTATGACAAACATTTATATTCATCATAGAAAAAATTTCTGGAAATTCTATACATAGCAAGATTAGAAATTTTAGCTCAGAATTTACTCGCCGAAAGATTCTTTTACTTATCAGTACCATATAAATAACATTGCATAACATTTGCCATTTCTTATACATTGAAGAAAAAAACCCATATGTAGATTTTTTTGCTATTCAGATGAAAACGTCTACTTCTCATTTACAATTGAAATTTTTGTACCCTGTACATTGTGTAATCAAACTTCATTTGAAGCGAACTCATGTATAAGAAAACTTCACGATAAAATACTATGAACTAAATTCTTATATATCGCATTTTAAAATGTTTCCAAATAACAAAATATGAAAAAATTATTTAAAAATTGTGAGTTCAATGTAATTTTAAATAAATATCCATTTTTGGTGGTGATAAAACTAATAGAAATGTATATAAATTAAGAAATTATTTAAATTAAAACAATATGCTATAGTAAAACTGTCACTAAAATTACAATATGTAAAAAATTTGTAATGGTATCAACCAGCTTGGAACAACTCCTTCTTTAAAATAAAAAAAAAACAAAGCATCCATGTCAAGAAAAGCAAAGAGACAGACATAAAAAAACCTTCTTGCCCTTGGTGTAATTGCTATGTCTTTTTATCCTGAAAAATTAGATGTTTCTTGTTTCCGAAACCGGTTGATATTGATACTATTTGTTATATGCTGTAATTGTAAAGAAGCTTTTACTTTAAGGATAATAGCATATGTGATTTGTAGACTATCCGGCAAGTTATGCCTAATCATAAATAAAGAAAATAATATTCTAATTATTATTAAGGAGGCCACATTTGATATTATGCGACTGCTTCTGCATATCATGTGACCACATAATCAAGGTAACCGGGGAAAGTTTTTGGTCAATCTGGTTATAATCGTACTGTCACTGAAGTGAATTTTTAAATGGCAGTGGTTATAAACAAGATCCCCAAAACTTGTGTTACCTTACCAGTAAAATAAACTATCCTTTTGCTGCCATGAAAAAGTTTGAATTGTAGTAACATTCGAATATAATTATTCAAATTAATCAGATTTTACTGTATTAAAACATGAGCTTGACATCTAGGGGGAAGTCAGTAGAATGCAAATTTGTAAAGCGAAAAGAAGAGTTTCATTTAACCAATATTATTAATTATTTATTACCAGTTATAAATCATCTTTGCACAAGTACTACTATAAACAAAATCAAATTTTTATGTTGTTTTATAATATTGTGTTTAGGCGAACAATCATTGTTCATTGTTCAAACTATTGAAGTACATGGTATAAATAAATCAAGCTATTGCTACATCAATACTGTTGTGCATCAATTAAAAGATAAAATATTGGGGCAAATATCTGGTGTATATAACAGAAAACAAAGTACTTCAAAAATCACTTCACATTTGTTATATATCCATTAAAGCATTTTAATATATAACACTTACCAAACTTGACAGCAAAAAAAAAAATTCATTTATTTTATGACATAAAAACGAGCTGAAGGTATATACGCAACAATTTTACAAATTGTCTAGGGAGCAAAGTTGATCAAAATCCAACAAAAATATTTAACATACGGTACAGTGGTGAATTCTAGTCTAGAAAGCAGGTCATGCAAAAGTGCATATTACATTCCAATCCCTGTGTTCTCAATTGCACCACAATACTCAAGGGATATAATGACAATAATAGCAATGATAATAATGTTATTGCTATTGTGTTATATATTTTAACCTAGAGAAGGGTTTTTGTCGATAAATTTGGTATAGTAGTGCCATACCAAATTCAACGACAGTATTCGTTACTGATAAGATAACGTCATTTATTGACTTATATAGGTAAATAAAGTTATTTTTAAAACAATTGTAGTGTGTTGAAATTTGAAAGTGAATTTTGATCACTTATTTTTAATATTAGTTATTAATTTGTGAAGACACATTTCACTTTATTTCCTATATAATATAGAAATTAAGTAAAGAATATGACTTTCCGCACAATCAATATAATAAACTAGAACACAATATAAAATGCAAGGTAAATAAATATACGTATGCTTTTTTTTTGCTGCATTTTATATTGTTATCCAGTTTATTATTAACGTAGAAATTATCCTATCCTATTTTCAAAGATTTCTTTTACTAGTGTTGTCATTAGAATCATTCATAAAAAAATTTCATGGAATAAGAGAGACTTTTGCAAGAGCAATTTTAAATATGTTAAACTTTTAGTATATAAAGTATGTGTGATAAAAAATGTCTTGCTCAAAAGAGCGAACTCAATAAAAGTCAATTCAGGAGAAATTATCACAGCATACAATGGCAAGATACTTTAGAATACTACATTGAAATTTGAAAAAGGCCCTTTCTATAAGGTACCAACTAAACATAGAAGCAAGTCCATGGAAGCATTCCAATTCAGACAGGAAATATTAAAAAGAAACATCAGACATTTAATGGAAATGCAATTTTTATCTTTCGGAAATACAATAGGGATTACCATTCACACCATGCTGAATACATATACATTTAAATCTAATAACTAACTATTGATAAATTCATTTATACCCATACATAAATTATGTTTGTTACAGACAATGCTTATTTTCCAGTTTGGCTTTCTAAATAAACGGTACAGCATGCATAACTTCAAGTAAATTGAAGTTTTGAAAATATAATTTCTGAGATTATATGCAAATAAATGTAAAAATGTTATTCTAAACAAGAAAAAATTACGGACAACATATGAAATTTTTAAATCAGACCATATAGGACAATTTCTATAACTGGTTCAACAATAAAACAGGCTATCTGATATAATAAACAGATCGGCCGAAATATTGCAGTACAAGTTTAATTCTCTTCCAAGACTTTAAATTCTGTAATTTTAGCATAATTCAAAAGCGTACATCATGGTTTAAGAAGTTAAGAAACTTGTAGCATAATATAAACAAAATATATGCATTACATACCTGAGTAGTGTATTGTAAATACTTCTAAGTGTCTTTCAAACTTTCACCGACTTCGATAAATAAGCAAAATCGGCTTTATTTTCCCCTATGTTGTAAAAACTTTCAAACACTCTTCTTTCGGAAAAAAAATATAAAAGAATTCAATCTTAAATAAAATTTCATCTTGAAATATCAAATGATACAGAAATTGCCGCCATCTTGTTCGACTTTTAATCAACTGTTAAATATTTAAGTGGCCAAAATCGGCCACTTAAATTAACAGCACTTTAGTGAGCTCTTTAACGCCGTGAAAGTGTTGGTGGGACGCAAAACAGTGCTAATCAACCGTTAAACCTTTGCTATATTTTAACGGTTGTTGGTGGGATCGGCCGTCACCTCCAAAAGAAAAGGCCGATCTACTTTCCCCCCCTTCACTTCGATACGTATGAGTCGTAGGCCCATGCTATTAGATCGAGCCTTCGACCTTCGAGACGTTTCGACCTCCGACCGAAGAATTCTCCCACACTTCTTGTTCCCTCGTGGTGGCTTACTTGCTTGTTCGTGTTGTGTTTCTTCGCATTATTATTTATTTGTGACAATGGTGTATAAATGCTGTGTCCCGAATTGCATTTCTAATTATAGAAATGGACCCAAAAGAAGCATATTTAGATTTCCCCGGGACAATAATTTACAAATAAAATGGATGAATGTCATTAAACGTGCAGACTTTAAGCCTAACGAAAACTCCAGAGTAAGTAACAATATATGTCGTTTACATTTTATTAATTTTGAGACGATTTTTGTCTAAATCTGTGTTGCATGATGAGGAAAACAAAATTGTGCATTAGTATTATTTTTCGAATTGTGCAATCGTTATTATCACAGTATTAAGTAATTAATGATATCCTAACTACTTAAATCGTCTATTACATTTGTGTAAAATTCTGCTTATTAAAATTTAAGCAGTTTCTTTTTGTAATCTGAATAAACGTTGGGAATTTATTTAAAACAATAATTGATAGTCGTGCAAATCGTGTTTAAATATTGAAATGGACGATCCAAATTTTCTAATGTTAAATAATCATATTATATGCACTTTTTCATTAGAAAATGAATGGCACTCTTTTTAAATATTAGCAAGAGCCACTGAAATATTGCTTCATAAATACATTTATCAGAATGGTTATTTAAAATTATTAAATAAATTTTTTACACATGCTTATTATGTGATTATATATTGAATTTCATTAATTGAAAATGCATATTTTGTAAAGTTTTACATATTTTGTAAATTTTCGTGCTTACTAATTTGCCAATTTTAATTTATTTCATGTGATATTTATAAAAAGTCAATGGTATTTTATGTGAATTTTTTAAGTTTGCATAAAAAAACATTTTTACTAATAAAGCTGCCAAATTTCAGTTTACGTGATGTTTATTAATCCCTAAAACACCCTATGAGTTTTTCTATTTATATATATATTTGGGGATTTTATGTACAATTATTAAAGGTTGGCATAGTATAAAAGATTCATCTTTGAATTTAAGGAATAAGCAATACTTTTTAGTGAAATATGACATAAGTAGAAATTTTAATTTTATAACGTGATTGGAATTGAAGTTATTTATTACCTTCACAGTTGTATTTAATATTCTGGTTAGTATGCACTGCTTTTTTGAACTGATGAGCGACACATATACCTTTCTTGAAGCAATTATAGTAACTTATTTTTCATATATCCCCTATGTAGCAAGTATGAGGAATTTGTATGGTACTCATATTTCATTAATAATGCTTGTTCAAAATAAATAGTTGTAATGTATATAAATCTATGAGGTAAATAGTAATGATAAAGGCTTAAAACTAAAAATAATTTTGAGGTAGTAAATTCTAAAATTAATTTTTCTAGGTCTGTGAGGAACATTTTCTGCCTGAGGAGATTATAAGAACCTCGGAAGTATATGACAGTGTGAATGGCAAGCTTCTTTCTGCACCATTGAGTTGCCCAAGACTCAAAACGGATGCTGTGCCTTCTATATTTCTTGGATCCCCTGACTATTTAACTATACAGAAGAATGTGCGAGAAGGTCCTGAAGAAAAAAAGTTGAGACGAGAGATGCAGAATCTTGAACATGCTCTTGCAGAAAGTCTCGAAACTGCTACAGAATATGAAAAGGAGATAAGTTTTTCAAATTTTATTGAACTTTTAAAATGTCTGCATGAAAGTAAGTCAAAGATTTCATGGGATATTATTTGTAAGCAAGATTATGTTTTTATTTTTAAATTATCTGCACCTCCATCTCCTAAAATTATTAGTTCATTATTTATAAGTGAAAATTTAGAAGCATCAGTTGAGTTAAAAGGGATATCATTAAGTAAAGTTGGAACTTTCACTTTTCCTTGCAAAATAAGAAATATTAATGAAATTTTGTCTATTATTGAAACATTTGACAACATGGAATCTAATCCTACTAAACCTAATAGTATATCTTTCATAAATGATGTAGTAGCAATTCTAAAAAAATCTTATCCTGATAATATTACTTTGTATGAATTTATTCAAGAACAGTTAACAAATAGCATTTTATGCAATAACAAAAGGCATTATTCAACAAATATTTTAATTTTTTCATCTCTATTATTTTCCATATCTCCCCATTCTTATAAATTTATTCGCAGTTCTCAGAATGTAATTCTTCCCCACCCATCTACTATAAAGAGGTTATGCTCTAAATTCAACATGAAAGCAGAAAGTGAAGTAAGTGATAAAAATTTTTTATCTTATATGAAGCTCAAGTACAAACATTTGTCTGAAGAAGATCACATCATAACATTAATGATGGATGAGATTTACATTAAACCTTATTTTGACTTTAAAGGTGGTAATATTGTTGGCATTGCCTATAATAAAGATACCGCAGCCAGTACTGCACAAGTTTTTATGGTCAGTAGCCTATTTTCTACTTATAAAGATGTGTGTCATATTTTACCAGTTAAAAATATATGTGCTGATGAATTATTTATATTTTTGAAAAAATTAATTCTAGGTTTAGAAGATATTGGTTTTAAAGTTATTTGCATAGTTTCTGATAATAATTCTATAAATAAAAAAAGTGTTTCCTATTTTGCTAATCCTCCAAAATTTTCTATTTGTTATGAACATCCTTGTGATGCATCTCGTGTACTTTTTTATTGTATTGATTCTGTTCATATTTTAAAATGTATTAGAAATAATTGGATCAATCAGAAAGATGTAGATCAAACCATGTGTTTTCCAGGATTTGAGGATACAAGTAATAGAATTAAAGCAAGTTTTTCAACTTTAAAGACATTGCATAGAGCAGAAAGTGAGTATTTGGTTAAATTTGGTCATACTCTTACTTTAAAGGCATTATATCCTACTAGTATAGAAAGACAAAATGTTAAACTTGCTCTTAAAATTTTTAATGATCATGTCATTACTGGACTGGAAGAAGTTGCAGAAAAAGAAAATTTAAGTGAGTATTCTGATTGTGCTTCTTACATAAATTTTATATTGAAATGGTGGAAAATAATGAATGTGAAAACTTGTTTTAAAGGCATAAGTAAGAGGGATGTCTATCGAGAACCTTTATATGCTTCTGATACGGATGAACGGTATGTTTATTTACAAAAATTTTTGGTATGGTTAGATGCTTGGTCAGGTCCCGAATTTCAGCAAGGAAAATTGAGTCGAGAAACATTTTCTGCATTGTATCACACTACTTATGCTATGGTAGAATTAAGTAAGTTTTGCAGAAATGAGTTAAAGAAGGATTACATACTTCCAGGCAAAGTCCAGACTGATGAATTGGAACATAGGTTTGGTCAGTATCGCCAATTGGCTGGTTCTCAGTATTCTATTTCTCTTCGACAGGTGTATGAGACTGAAAATAGGTTAAGAATTTCTTCTACAATGGCGTTATCTTTAAAGTCTGTGCATTTCGGATCTTGTTCAATTGAGCCTTTTGTAGATTCTGATCATGATGATGATATTGAAGCTGTTTATACCCAAGTAAGCAATATTAGTGTTTCCTCTAATGATATTGAGAATGTTAATTGCAGGTTGCCTATTCTGACATACATTGCTGGATACTGTGCGCATTCTGTTACGAAAAAGGTAAGTTGCTTTTCTTGTAAAAAAGTGCTTGTTTTAAATAAGAATTTGGATATATCTATGCTATCGGACAGTTTGATCACAAGACTTGATAGAGGAGGTTTAAGCTATCCCCGACCGGAGGTACTAAATGCTGTGTTATATAATTATGTTGTTATTAATAAATTAATTTCAGAAGAATATGAAAAAGAATTTTTACAATTAACAAGTCAGAGGAAAGCTGCTCTATTTACTACGTATGAGATATTGGAAGATCAAGACTTTGATTTGGATTTTGATAAGTGCTCGGAGGGTCATTCTTCACGTGAAATGATGAAGCAGGTACTTAAAGCATCTACGAATACATTTCTGAACAACTACTGCAAAAAAAGAAATGATGTTCTATCTACCAGTAAAAATAAGAGAAAATTAGAAACATTAGGTAAGTAGCCCAATTTGCATGTGACTGATGTGCATGGAATTGCTCAAACTTTTATACATTTGTAAAGGAGTGCATGAAATTAACAATTTTGCATGTTTTAACAATACTGCATCTAGTTAACACAGTGCAGGAAATAATTAATAGAACTAAATGTTTTTAACAGAAAGCATGAAATCTAACAGTATTGAATGTTGGTAGCAGAGTGCAGGAAATCTAAATATTTTGCATGTTTTTAATAGAATGCATGAAATTAAATAATTTTCCATGTTTATAACAGAGTGTATGAACCGTAACAGTTTGGCTAGTTTCTAACAGATTGCATGTAAACAGAGTGTATGGAATCAAACGCCTTTTAAGTACTTTCTGGTGCATAAAAATAAAAGGATTTCTAAAATTTCAGCAAACTTTCTAGTTCTTTTGCAGAAAACCCTCAAAGGTATAGTTATCCACACAGCATATGAAGAATGTGTTTTTTATGTACAGTGTAACATGTAAATATAAAGTTGTATGTAATAAGTTGAGCATCTTGATGTTTTGCATGTGTATAATTTAGATTAAGGTGGAGCTTGTTTTTAATAGATTGCATGAATTCTAACTATTTTGCATGTTTCGGGGAAATAATTAACAGAACCGCATGTTTTCTAACAAGAGTGTATATTGTTTGTTGATAACAATGTGCAATCCTGTATTTATTTCATAAATTCAGTATTATTCTATATATCTTTTAATTTCAGTTTAATGTTTAGATTGTACAGTGGAATTTATAAAGTACATTTAAGTTGTCTTCCACTAGTCATATAAAGCTAAATAATCACTCGAGTTATGCTGCTTATAAAATGTCAGCAATCTTCCTAGTGTTTTTTTGCTGAAAATATTCAAGGATATTTTTTTCATTTGACAGAATTGAAAATGCTTTCTTTCACGTAAGTAGTTGCATGTAATAATTTCAGCATTTTGATATTTTGCATGTGTATAATTCCGTCTAAGTAAGAGCTCAACTGAAATAGCATGTTTTTAATAGATTGCATGAATTCTAATAATTTTGCATGTTTCGGGGAAATAATTAACAGAACTGCATGTTTTCTAACAAGAGTGTATATTGTTTGTTGATAACAATGTGCAATCCTGCATTTATTTCATAAATTCAGTATTATTCTATGTACCTTTTCTGTATATCTTTTAATTTCAGTTTAATGTTTAGATTGTATGGTGGGATTTATAAAGTACATTTAAGGTGTCTTCCACTAGTCATATAAAGCTAAATAATCACTCGAGTTATGCTGCTTATAAAATGTCAGCAATCTTCCTAGTGCTTTTTTGCTGAAAATCTTCAAGGATATTTTTTTCATTTGACAGAATTGAAAATGCTTTCTTTCACGTAAGTAGTTGCATGTAATAATTTCAGCATTTTGATATTTTGCATGTGTATAACTCCGTCTAAGTAAGAGCTCAACTGAAATAGCATGTTTTTAATAGATTGCATGAATTCTAATAATTTTGCATGTTTCGGGGAAATAATTAACAGAACTGCATGTTTTCTAATAAGAGTGTATATTGTTTGTTGATAACAATGTGCAATCCTGCATTTATTTCATAAATTCAGTATTATTCTATGTACCTTTTCTGTATATCTTTTAATTTCAGTTTAATGTTTAGATTGTACAGAGGGATTTATAAAGTACATTTACGGTGTTTTCCACTACAGTCATATAAAGCTAAATAATCACTAGAGAGTTATGCTGCTTATAAAATGTCAGCAATCTTCCTAGTGCTTTTTTGGCTGAAAATCTTCAAGGATATTTTTTTCATTTGACAGAATTGAAAATGCTTCCTTTTACGTAAGTAGTTGCATGTAATAATTTCAGCATTTTGATATTTTGCATGTGTATAACTCCGTCTAAGTAAGAGCTCAACTGAAATAGCATGTTTTTAATAGATTGCATGAATTCTAATAATTTTGCATGTTTCGGGGAAATAATTAACAGAACTGCATGTTTTCTAACAAGAGTGTATATTGTTTGTTGATAACAATGTGCAATCCTGCATTTATTTCATAAATTCAGTATTATTCTATGTACCTTTTCTGTATATCTTTTAATTTCAGTTTAATGTTTAGATTGTATGGTGGGATTTATAAAGTACATTTAAGGTGTCTTCCACTAGTCATATAAAGCTAAATAATCACTCGAGTTATGCTGCTTATAAAATGTCAGCAATCTTCCTAGTGCTTTTTTGCTGAAAATCTTCAAGGATATTTTTTTCATTTGACAGAATTGAAAATGCTTTCTTTTACGTAAGTAGTTGCATGTAATAATTTCAGCATTTTGATATTTTGCATGTGTATAACTCCGTCTAAGTAAGAGCTCAACTGAAATAGCATGTTTTTAATAGATTGCATGAATTCTAATAATTTTGCATGTTTCGGGGAAATAATTAACAGAACTGCATGTTTTCTAACAAGAGTGTATATTGTTTGTTGATAACAATGTGCAATCCTGCATTTATTTCATAAATTCAGTATTATTCTATGTACCTTTTCTGTATATCTTTTAATTTCAGTTTAATGTTTAGATTGTATGGTGGGATTTATAAAGTACATTTAAGGTGTCTTCCACTAGTCATATAAAGCTAAATAATCACTCGAGTTATGCTGCTTATAAAATGTCAGCAATCTTCCTAGTGCTTTTTTGCTGAAAATCTTCAAGGATATTTTTTTCATTTGACAGAATTGAAAATGCTTTCTTTCACGTAAGTAGTTGCATGTAATAATTTCAGCATTTTGATATTTTGCATGTGTATAACTCCGTCTAAGTAAGAGCTCAACTGAAATAGCATGTTTTTAATAGATTGCATGAATTCTAATAATTTTGCATGTTTCGGGGAAATAATTAACAGAACTGCATGTTTTCTAACAAGAGTGTATATTGTTTGTTGATAACAATGTGCAATCCTGCATTTATTTCATAAATTCAGTATTATTCTATGTACCTTTTCTGTATATCTTTTAATTTCAGTTTAATGTTTAAATTGTACGGTGGGATTTATAAAGTACATTTACGTTGTCTTCCACTACAGTCATATAAAGCTAAATAATCACTAGAGAGTTATGCTGCTTATAAAATGTCAGCAATCTTCCTAGTGCTTTTTTGGCTGAAAATCTTCAAGGATATTTTTCTCATCTCACAGAATTGAAGAATGTTTTATTTTGCGTAAGTAGTTGCTTGTAATAATTTTAGCATCTTGATATTTTGCATGTGTATAACTTAGACTAAGTTGGGGGTTTAGAATTGAAATAGTATGTTTTTAATAGATTGCATGAATGTTAACAATTTTGCATGGTTCTAGAGAATCATTAACAGAACTGTATGTTTTATAACGAGTGTATATTGTTTGTTCATTGGAATATGCAGCCCTGCATGGATTGAATATTGTTCTATGTACCCTTTCTGTGTGTCTTTTAATTTCAGTTTAATGCTTGGATTGTACAATGAGATTTCTAAATTATGGTTCGGTTTCTTCCACTACAGTCATGCAAAGCTAAGTAATCACTAGAGAATTATGCTGCATATATAAAATGTCAGCAATCTTCGAATTTTTTCTTTTTCCTGAAAACTTTCAAGGATATTTGTCTTGTCTCGCAGATTTGAAAAATGTGTGATTTTTTTGTGTACCATGTGGCATGTAAGTAGTTTCATGTAATAATTTTTGTAATTTTAGTATCTTGATGTTTTGTATGTGCATGAAATAGCGTATTTTCAAGTGTTTGTCAAGTAAGTAATTGTATGTTAAAAATTTAGTATCTTGATATATTACATGTATATTTTGATTATTTGTCATAGCATGATAAAACTGAAAAGAATGGGTTATTTTTAGGTTGTGTAAATTTGTTTTTATAATATAGTGAATGAACTGTTATGTTATTAAGAATAGTTAAAATTACTTGGGAAAAAGTAAAGTAATTAATTTATAGTTTCAAATTGTCATTGCATGTATTAATATTTTAGTTGCTATTTTTATAATACAATATATATATATACTAATTTTATCTTTCTTATATTTTCAATCCAATGGAAGTATATATGGGACATTAATGTCATAAAGTTGTATTATACAGCTTTATTAAGCTTTTTATAAAGCACCTGTATTTCAAAATTTAGAATTGAGCAAAATATTTTACTATTTGTTAATGTGTGGAAGTGAAAGTAGGAGTTTATGATGTGCTATATTATAAAACCTGAACTTCTATAGATTAATAGATTATAGTCATAGGTTAATGAATGGCATTCAACTAGTATTTTATCTTAATTCTAAACTAAAATAAATTTACAATTTAAAACGAGGAATTCGGGGGAAAGAGCATAGAAAAGCATATTGGAAGTTAAATTCTGAGTTTATTTTTTATAATTATTTTATGATATTTAAAAAAAAAAGACAAAGAAAAAACAATATTAATTTTTAAAATAACCCAATTTTATCTAACTTATCGGCATTTTCTTGCGTTTAAATTAATTTGTTTCACGATCTATAAGTACTGAAAGTTTTGAACTTATAAATTTAATTAATACTATTACTTTACTAAAAAATATGTAATTATTCCTTTACATAGAACGGAGAAACGAAAGGGAAGCAAATAGAACCACCTATCGAGATCTGGGAGGGAGAAAAACTCGCAGTGGGCCTACAGCCGATACGTCACAAGTTAATGAGTCGGCTTCTACTTTCGGAGGTGACGGATCGGCCCTATGTTAGACACCTGTCTAAGTTGGACACTTTTAGGGGGAACCGTGAGTGTCCAACTTATACAGGTTTTACTGTATATAATAAAAATATAATATGAAAATCCAATGATAAAATAGAGAGAAGTTGCAACTCAAAATACCCTAACTTAAAATATGATCAAACACGTGAAAAATAAAATGCATATTTCTAGTCATCAAGCTAAAGATAATCAACAAATATCAATGGTGTGGACTCGGAGAAAAAAAATATATATATATATATATATATATATATATATATATATATATTGGTTTTTTTTCCCCAGAAGCAGAGTGCATATTACGAAAATTAACGATATGACTAATTTGAGCATAAGTTAAAATAAAGTTTTGATCATCCTAATTTTATTAAAATTGAACAAAGTAGGAACAATGCGAGGTTAGCGACAGCAGCGCCGTTAAACATGAACCTTTCCAGTCTTTGCTGGAACTTGGGAACATAATCCAAGCTGTGTGATTAGGCATAAAACTATCCAAGATGGCGACCTCATTGCGGTGACTTTTTTTAAATTGTCACCGCTGACGTGTGATTTGTTTACTTTTGAATAAATGAACAGAATATCTAAAATTATCGCATAATTTAACAATTAATTTACTTAAATTCATTTTAGTATGTTTGAAATAACAGATATTCAAAGTAAGGTTTTATAAAATGTAATAATTTCACATTAATTGCTGGTAATGAAACTCGTGATTCATAACTATGAAACAGATGTGTGTTTCCTTGCATGTTTATCTTTTTAATTTTATGCTTACCTTCAACTTTATAATTAGGAGTTTTAGGAATTAGTTACTTCATGTTAATTATGTTTCGGTAAAATTCTTTATTTAAAATATCGTTTTAATCAATAGTTCAAAAAAATTTAATAACGCTGCAGCTTTCTCCCTCGCCAAGTTTGAACCTGGCAAACCTCAGAAAAATTTTGAAGCCAGATGTCTGGGAAAAGTTGCCAAGTGGTTGGGGCAAACTCGGCAAAAAAAAATTACATATAAGATACTGAGGTAAAGGGGGCCAATATCTACATTCATTAAAGCCAATTATAGTAAAATGGAGATTTTATATGTTAATTCTTCTACTCTTTGATACCAGTTTTCTCCAGCTTTTTGAGAGTGAAAGTCTGTTGGATTTGGTCCTTCTAGTGAAATCAGCATTAAATTGTTTAGAATGTTTTGTTTTATATGATTCCTTAAGCAGGTTTAAATTTGCTTTAAAGCAGATCTTTTTTTGCACTGAGCAGTGCTTACAGATATAGCCAATCATATAAGAAGATACAAACTGTAGCCGAGCGATTTGTAAAAATTGTCTGGAGAGAACACGGTATAGGACTTAAACCACGTTTTGCTAGATCAAATGAAACGGGAAAATTCTAGATTTCAGGAGTCGTACAAAAATTAAATTTTGTTAGATAGTCTTCATTCAAAAACTTACATGTGTACCTATCTTTAGCAAAAGTTTTATTCCACCCCCATTTATCCATTGAAAACTTTAATTAATGATATCTCTGGTACTTTTGATCGTATGACAATGAAACTATTTTTATTTGACTAATTGGACTATGGATAATATTTTTATAATTGAAATTTTTTCTCTGGAGACCATATAAAAGTTACATAACTTTTTTACTAAAAGGTGTCACATGTTCAAAACTTGCATAAAGTGATAGTAGTTACCTTAATTAAAGTATTTCTTAAATTAAAACCATCAATCTATATGACTAATCGATCAAGAGATATTTAGTTCTGCAGTCTTTTTAAAACAACCTGTATATATCAGTGCTATGTATTAAATATAATTTTATATTAAGAGGGTTCCCAAGATCCTTAGAAAGTCCTTTTTTTTTTCATTTTTAAGAGCCCTTAAAAGTACTTATTTTTCAAAGATCCTTAAAGTATTTATTTTTCTCAAAGGTAAATGTCCTTATTTTTTCCTCCATGGAAAAATAATTTCAGATAAAATAGATTATTTAAAATAAGTATCAAATTAAGTGAATCGTCACTAACACTTATGTGCCCTGCTTATGATACTGTGACCTACCTTTTTGCATTTTTCTTATTTTGGTTGTATAATATCTTACTTGAACCGAGTCAAAATATGCATGTATAAATGCCTTTTGGGTCTTTAAAATGTCCTCCTTTTTTTTTGTTACTTGTAAAGAGTGGGAATGCTGATAAAGTAATTTGTGAGACTAACAAGCAGATAATAATTTACAATAATAAACCCTTATGAACATTATCTGAGTTACACTGGATTTTTAATTTCTTTCGCCAAATTAAATATTCATTTGTCAGAATTTACTTTCACCTAACAGTTCAAAAACTAATTAATTTTATGAATTTAGATATTTCATATACTTTTACTCATCAAAATAATGTATACAAAGCAGAAACATGACACACATTGAAAAGTAATATAGATAAAATGTAAAAAAAAAAAATGCTTCAAACTTTTGACAGTTTTATGTAGCAATAAAATTAAGTAATTAATTAAAATAAGTTCAAGCAGGTAATTAATGATAAAATAAGCATGTTGCTATTGCATATGCAACAAACAAAGGCGAAGATTTCTATTTATCAAAGTTATCTACAATTTAGAAAATATCTGTGTATGGTCATATGGTATGTATGTGTGTCTATCTCTACATTCTATTTCTCTGCCATGCTCCATTGCAGTTGCAGTTAATTAGCCACCCAAACAAAAATGTACACAAAAGAATTTGATTATTGCTCATCTCATTAGCTATTGAATATTAAAGAATAAGGAAAACTTGATCAACAAACCCAAAGACAAAATGGGTGCAACTAGAAGAAACGGGTATTTATTGAGGCCACTATTTTCCTCGACCTGAATTAAGTGTTCACTTGAGAGTCTCTTAATCCAGATCTTGGATATATCAACCCCCCTGTTTCTTCTATTTTTGTGTCCATTTTGTCTTTTTGACTTTAGGTTTGTTTGTTCTCTTGCCCTGATAAAAGAGATCCAGCGTTTCCTCAAAACAGCTGTATGCCACATTTTTATCTTATTTGTGCTTAAATGTGTTGCTCAAGTTTCCATTATCCTTTGCACAATTTGTTTTTTACTTATTGATTAAACAATAATTTAATTAAAAATGTTAGCCTGATCTGCAAGCTTTGAACCAGCTATATCTATAGGCCAGGATAGGCTGGATAAGTCTTTTTGACAATTTCAGGTTGAACTTAATTTTTAAAAGAGTTGGGCCAAGCTGCATACATTAAATGTTTTAAAGGAAATTTAATAGAGTATGAAACTATTTTTTAATTTCAGATATGTGAAAATAAAGATTTAAAAAGAACAACTTTTACCTTAATTCTGAGCACAAAATTTACACAAATTTATTATATTGTTCTAGGTTAGGATCGAAATTGTCATTCAAAATTTGTTTCATGGTCTATTTCGAGCACCAATATTGCCAGAGTGGCAAAAAATCTAAAAGTTTCTTTGTTGATGTTGGAAGCAAAAAATTGCAGAGCAAAAGTGTTTAGCCATTAAAAAGTATTTTTCGGAGGGGGGGACACTTTTTGAAGAAAAGGGATTTTGTATCAAAATTCAGTGTTAAAGCCAAGAAGTTTATCAACCATCCTTAAAACTTGGGTTAATATTTTGTTAACAATGAATGAAACAGTAGTTCAACATCCTAGTTTATGATTAAATGTCTATCTCTATTTAATAAATTTTCCAAATAATGAAGTTTTTAAATGAGATTTTGTAGCTTTCATTAAATAGAGATCCAATTGTTCTATTTTATTTTAATTTAATATGTAAACCTTGATTAGCTACCTTGATTAAAATGTATTTTGAAAACCTTTTTTTTCTAGAAATAGGAATTGGCCTAACTGGCTTCGGGGTTTTCTTCTTGTTCCTTGGTGTCCTTTTCATTTTCGATAAAGGACTTTTAGCTCTTGGAAATGTAAGTAGTTTAGATTATTTTGAATTTGCTGTTTTCTGTACATGAATTTTGCAATTTTCACTTTTGTATTATAAAAAACTAGGAAATGTATCCCGCCTTGCCCGGGATTTAAGAGGCAAATCTCTGATTAAAATTACGCCAGAACTTGCAGCAAATTTTCGAAAAGCAATGAATACTTTAGCATATTGCCCACTTATAATACACAAAAAAAAAGCTATGTAGGCACACACACAACTACCTAAACCATTATTGCTGTGTTTTCTAAAAACTTTTAAATGCGATACCTTTCTTGCAGTAGCTTTTGACCACATAGAAAATGTACCTAGTGTTGTTCAAAATACACCTTTCCAAAAGACATAGTCACTCGTTGCATGGCTGAGCCACACTCATTAAGCTGACATAGTACATCCTAATTAAGTGCCTAAACATGCCTTAGTTCACTGCAAGTGCATAATACACCTTAGACCCAGTGCTGGGCATATCAAATGATGTGCCCTAATACACTTTAAATATGCCTTTCCCCTTTCAAGCATAATACCCCCTAAATATGCCTCATGCCAGACTACTTTGGTAGCCTTAAGTATGCCTTTCACTAATAAGTGCAATTATTTGGCTTAATTTTTTTGAAATCAACAGTACGTTTCTTAAATAAAAAAATACTTACAATCCTAAAAATTGACTGGGCATCACCCCGTATTCCTTTACTGTAATATTATCTTTAGTATTCCAAAAATCTGAAACAAATGTCAAATGCTGTCAAACAGTATTCCAGATTCTGTGACGTCACATTCGCCTATTCCCCACACTAAGGCTCTCCAGGCCTCTCAATTTGCTGCTCAAACCTTCAGGTGAGTCAGGCGGCCTGGGTCTTCTACACTAAGGCTCCTAAATACATCCCATACTACAATGACCAATATGAAACAGAAGAATTGCCAGTGCAAGGAGGACAAATTTCTAGAATAGTCACTTCAGCTATCAGAGTTTTAAAATTTATAAGAGGTTTCATATTAACATTCACATGAAAAATCAGGAATACAGTAATTAATATATATATATATATATATATATATATATATATATATATATATATATATATATATATATATATATATATATATACATATATATATATTATTATTTGAGTGTGAAAATGTCATTCAATAGTTATACCAAAATTGAGATTGTACTACTATTCAGTTTTTAGATGTTACAATATACTTATAAAATATCATAAACTTTTCATATTTTGATAAATTTTAAATTTTTTTTTAAATATGAGGGAATTATCCCACAGATTTTGTTTAAAGCTTGTATAAAAGATAGTTCTTCGATCTTTTTCCAATGATGTTAATATAGAAACTCTGTGATAATATTTTGAATTGGTAAGGAACTGATTTGTGTGAAATTGGCACTTCAACATTTAATAATAAAAATTCAAATCAAATTTTAAAATATTTCTACAATGTGTCTTTGGGTCTGAACTGGAGTATCACTGTATCAAATTTCATAGCTGTGTGCTTCTTAGATTTTATACTATGTGACCAGTAGACAGACAGACCAAAATATTTTTTTATTAGTATAGATATCTGCAGGTTAGTTGATTTTAGAATGTTTGCAAGTAGCAAACATTCTGGCTCTCTCTCTCTAAGTCTCTGACTCTAACCCATGAGGTTATGATTGCATTACCAAAAAGCATTGTAAATCAAGCTGCAAGGTAGGGTTTCAATGTGCTGTGCAGATAGTATTGACAGACAATGTGCATTAGAGAGCCACTTAAAAATCAAATTTGGTGAAATTGGGTGTGATGCCCTCTAAATGAGTATATTTTCACAAAAAGACTTATCACACCCAGAACCTCTTTATAATGTTATTCTCATACATAATGTAACTTTCTGCAGAAATAATTTCAGTGTAAAATACTGTACAAATAAGAGTGTAGTAAGCAAACATACGTCTTAGAAATACTTGGATTTTCTTCTCGTGGATGAGAGGCCATTACCAATCTATTAAAACTGATACCATCAATACAAAATTAACTAAAATAAGAAATGTTATCTCAAATTTTTCTATTACTATTGTGGCAGCAGCCGACTCTGCTCCTGCCGAAAACATTGATTGAAGATGCTAGGAATCAGTACCCAAATTATAAGTTCAAATCCGAAACTAGCATTTGGTCTAATCTTATAATGTCAGTCTTGTAAGCTCTATGGCTGGAGTTCGAGCTTGGCTCGGGACCAACATCATCAAGTTCTACAATGGTGAACTGAACAATTAATGCACGTAACCAACATGAGATGGCAGCACCAAACTGAGCCTGAGGTGCTGACGAGCTGATGACACCTCTCTCCAGGATGACAACAACTGACGTCACGTAGACGCGTGATGAGATACGACATGCCCCCCAGCTATTCAACTCCCGACTGAGTTTCAGGCGGGGTCCGAGGGTAACAGTGGGGAGCCGCTAATCCCCAGTAGTGGGGGATAGGTTTGAACTCAGAATTTTTAGATTGCTGATCCCGTTCTATGCAGTTAGGCCCAAAAGAATTCTTCAAACACGAGAGTATAATTCGGGATGCCTTTTGTAGCAGTGAGTGATGCAATGCAGCCCCCACACACTCCCCTTCCTGGTGAAAACATAGATAGGATATCTACGGGCGAAAAGCTCGATCGAATTTTAGTGAAGAAGAGGGCCAGCCAGAAAAAAACCCTACTACGTCTCCAAGCTGAAACTCAATCATTAGCTGAATAGCTGGGAAGTGTCGAAAACCCAGACCGTTCGACTCATCCGAAGACATAGAGTAACAATTTGGACTGCCGGTAGCTGGGAGGTGTTGTTGTTGTTGAGACCCAGACTGTCCGACCTACCAGAAAGGTGTAAGGTAACTGTTTGGGCGGCCGGTAAATGCCACCCAATTTAGACCGGACTCGAGTGGGGGAGGTAGCTGGGAGGTGTTGAAAACCCGTGCCATATCTCATCGTGCAGGCAGCTGGTCAGTCGTAGTCAACTGGAAGAGGAGAGGAGAAAGTGTGCATCATATATAATGCTGCTGCCATCTCGTAAGAGAGGCGAGATCAATCATTGGAGAGAGGAAAGGTTGCATGCTCGTATATCCAAAGTCACCAGCTGGGGACGGAGCCTCAAGTTCCCAATGCTGGGGGATAGGTTCCAAATTCGAATCTGTCCCCCACCATTGGGATCTTCGCCCCCCCCCCCCCCCCCCACACGCACACACACACACATTCACACTATTTAGATTATACAAGATTTTATATTTTACCTAAACTTCATAAAGTTGGCATTCCATTTTGGCCCATTGATTAAAATATTAGTACTACTTATCCTTTGGTTAATTTTCTTGTTAATAATTTTTTTTCTCTTACTTTCCCATATAGCCTGTGGGCCGGTTCCAGTACAATAAATGTGTTTATCTGGCCCACAAACTCTTTGACAAAAAATATTTTTTTTTATATTTTTCTAAATTTGTAATTACAAAAAATAATTTCTATGAATACTGAAATGATGAGACTTCTGTATGAAGTACACAAAATATCTATATACGTATATACACCAATTAAATATTAAACTTGTATCTATTCATATTTATTTATAGATCTATATAATATGCACTGAACTAACAGAGTGGATGAATGTGTAAGGATATGATGTATCAACATTATTAAGGACTTCCACTATAGCTAGAATCTTGGTTTTGGAGTTATTCAATCTGTCTCAGCTTCGAGACCAAGAGAAAAATCTAAAATTTAAAAAATTTGAATTAGAGTTGACAGTGCACAGGAATAGTTTTAAAAAACCCCAAAGCCACTTAGCTTTGTTAGCAAACACTTCCACTCTAGCTACCATTTTGGTTCTGGTATAATTCGATCCATCAGGTGAACAAAAAAAATCTATTTCAAGAATTCAAATTAGGGGTGATGATGCAAAGGAATATGAAATTCAAAACCACATTTCAAAATGATAGAGTGCTTCAACTTAAGCCTGAATCTTAGTTTTGGTCTCATTCAATCCATCTCAGCTTCCAGATCAACAAGAAAAATCAAAAATTTGAAAAATTATAATTAGGGGTGATAATACAAAGGAATTTTTAAAAACTTACACCGCTTTACCCCTCAAAAATGATAAATACACAATTTGATATCTTTTTGCTGTCAACAATTAAAACTCCAATTTTTCCTTGTATGGTTCAAAAGGTATATATGAAGGCTAGTCAAAAAAGAATCAGAAAGAATTTATTACTCATGAAATACATTAGAGAGAGTCTTATCTTCATATGTTCTCTTTCGAAGTAGTTACCATTAACTGCTATACACTTGCCCCAACATATCTACCACTCCTGGAACAATGTGCTGGAACCCATTTTTCGACATTGTCTTTAAAACATCCTCCACCTTCTTTAAAGTGGCCATTGATGAATCAAAACTGGGCCTCAAAGCTCTGATTTTAGACAAGAGAATAAAAAATAGTTAGAGTTAGGTATGGAGGGTACATGGCACACATTCTTTTCCTTTTAGAGTCAAATATTGGATAACAATGTTGCAAACATGAGGGCATGCATTATCGTGATGTAAGCGCCAATTAGATGCATGCAGCTCAGGTCGTTTTTGTCAGATATGTTCGGTCAAGGTTTTCAAAACTGTCGCATAATGTTGGCCAGTAACAGTTGTATGCTCAAGCACTGCATGTTGATAAACCATTCCATGGTAATCAAAGAAAAAAATAACCATTACTTTTCCTGCAGACTTTACAACTTTGGTTTTCTTTGAAGTGGGAGAACTTTGTGATTTCCAGGCTGTGCTTGCCTGTTTACGTTCAGGATCTTAATGGTGTAGCCATCTCGTATCAGCAATAATAATGGATTTCAAGTATGCCTCACCATATGCTTGTTGCAACATTTCATATGCTTCTGTAGCGGATTTCTGTAAACGAATGCAAAATTTCAAGGCATATTGCTCATCATGAACAGACAACATTTTCCATAGGTGAAAAAGAACTCATTTTGTATTTGTGTTCAGCCAAATGCATTGCCAGATTTACTCACAATTTTGTTCCCTAAGCAGACAATATCCAAGCTATTTACTAGCCCTCTTACATAATAAATAGAAGGAATGTATTATTTACAGAGTCCTCATAAATTACTATTTATTATGTAAATTGTTATAATTATTTTATATCCATCCAATACCAGTAAGAGGAATTACAGGAGTTGCACCAAGAATTTATTTTGATTTTTCTGGCTACAAGTGCTGTTAACTGTTCAATTCTTAAAGCTAGTCCTATTTTATTTTAGCATTTATTTAGATTAAACAAATGGGCAAACCCTTTCTTAATGTAGGCCAAACCTCCCACATGTGGGAAGCCTTGATCCACAAATTGCTCTTTATATAAATCAATTATTTTTCTATTTTGGTGTGAAACATACTTTAGTTGTATTTTTATTTTGATACTAAATTGCATGGTCTTTAAAAAAAATGTATTAAGCATATCTGTGGGTACAAAACTTTTTTTATATAAATTAGATTTGTAAAAAGTGGCTCAACCCTCCCCTACAACTTTTATTTCAAATATAAAACTAATTTTTGAATTAAACAAAAAGAAATAAATTTGTATTGTACTAAAACTTAATATTCTTTTGCAGATTCTGTTTCTCTCAGGTTTAGCATTTGTCATCGGTTTAGAGAGGACCTTTAGATTTTTCTTTCAACGCCATAAGTTAAGAGGATCAGCAGCCTTTTTTGGAGGAATATTCATTGTTCTCATTGGTTGGCCTTTAATAGGCATGATAATTGAAATGTATGGATTTGTTGTGTTATTCAGGTATGCCTATATTTTTTGCATAGCGTTTATATTTGACATTACATTCATTTTATGTAAAATTTTTATTTATAATTACATGAAACAACAAAAATCCTACTTTTGTGAATGTCAATTGCCGCTTACTAAATGGTGAATAATTGGTTATTATCTAGTAAAATTTAAGACCCTTGTGACTATAGCAAGTAGCTTTTCCTGCATATTTTTACCAATCTGATAAAGTGAGGTTTGATTTTTATGGAGCATTCTCCTTTCTGTTATTTATTACCAATTTGTTATTGGAAATTGAATAATGATGAGTATAGTCCTTTCTTTCCCTGAGCATCTTGCTTGTAGGCACCTTGAACGGTGATGGTGAACACATCGTGACACTGGTGCCCACGATTGCATAGGGCCAGTCTGTGCCAGTAAACAAAGTATTCTGAAAAGGGTGCCTATCAAACATTTCAGTTAAGGATCAAAAGATAGGATTGTAGGATGGAAAATTCAACCTTGTATTGTTTTACTTGATATTTGCAAGGATTGCACTTGCTATAAATCACAATTGACATATGATACAAACTTCACAAATGTTGCATTTTCAGTTTTGTTTATGTCAATTTCTGTCACAGTTTGAAATTAGAACCTCACACTTTCAGTTCAAAAATATTGAAAAGAAAGTTGTGGAAAATATTTCTCTTATTTCATAAGGATTGGCCTAATAACAAAATCAAACTGCACCCAATCCTTTAAGTCCCTTGTTAGTATTTGCAGCTACGATTACCGTCTCTCATTGTGAAATAAATGTTTCAGAAGATTGCTGCTAAAATGCTAAGTGCTGATGTTAAAAAATAAAAATTGTGCTTCCTTGCTGCTATAATATTTTAATATTTGGATTAATTTAGGGTATTTTTCTTTTCGGTTATATTACCTTTTTAGTGTGTATGTCTCTAATTTCTTTGATAATTTTGCAGTATCACATCTATTTCTATTTCATTTAAATACACAGTGGTACCTCCAATATACTGGATAGTCACGGGATTGGAAGATTCATCCATTATTAAAAGGTGCCCACTGTTGGGGAGGACACATCATTTTTTTAACTGATATGATAGCATGTCAAAATTTTAATTAAATATGTAAAATATATAAGAGAATAAGAAAAAAATGTTTTTCTTGTTGCTTTTTAAATAATTTGTTTTTCTTGAATAAACTGCTCATAACAAAATTAATATTACTAACTAATGTAATAATCTATTAATAGAGTTTGCTTTCTTTTTCTTATACTGCACACCTGTTTCTCAGTGTGAATTTTCAAAGCATTTAGTTTTGCAAGGCCCTCAGTATCCCTGGTGTTTAGAAGAAACTTTTGGAATTGTTCACTACATCTCAATGCTTTTTAAGAATCCTAATTTGGCAAACATCACTTTTCTCCACTGTCATCATCCACAGAAAAATCAATTTCTTCAGTAGTGTCTTGAAGAATGAAATTGGAAACGTCCAAGTCCTCTTCCTTAATGTATAAATTATCATCAATTTTTACTCTTCAGCGCTGACATTTGAATCCAAATGTGTCACTGGATCAGTAAACTCTTTGTCGTTTTCTTCAGTTGCACTGTCGGATTCCACTGGCATGATCTAACAAATTGCGTCCAAAGTGGATACAGATTTACTTAACTCTTCACTAGATTTACAGGAAGAAATCTTAGAAAGAACATGTCTAAGAAGAAGCTTTCGGTGACCAAATTTAAAGCTATGGATGATTCCTTGATCTGAGCAGCTACAACATAGAAGTGGACAATAAATGGAAGTGGTGTTAGAAGGCAAAATGACTAGTTTTGCATTTTTCAGTAATAAATGGTCAGTATGAGAAGCGGCACTGTCCAGGAATAGAATAATTTTTCTCCTCTGAATTTTTATTCTTTTGTCCAGATAGTCTAGTTAATCATTCATTATCTCTGTGGTCAAACATTCTTTCTTATTGAATACCAAGAAGCATTTCAGTGGCATCATTGAATATGTAGATTTTCTCCCTCTTGATTCTGAAGAATGGGTATTTCATGAAGATGACCATCTGCCAGTACCTATTTTCTAATTGTGTATGTGTGTACAGGGGGTCAATTATACAAGGGACTAGAAATAAGCCATTGTAAGGCCACAAAGGATGGATGGTTCGAGCCCTTTGGAGATAAGGGCAAAGTTTCTCCTAAATAAAGTCAAATACCAGGACAAAATCTTGTTGCTGAGACCCAGATCGTCCGACCTACCAGAAAGGTGTAAGGTAACTGTTTGTTTGGACGACTGGGAAATGCCACCCAATATAGTCCGGAACTCAGTGGAGGAGGCATCCACAGGGACCGACCGTACCCTCCTTCCCCTACCATAAACCTCTCGGAAGGACTTATGGACCACTTGTTTAACATGATCATACTCCGCATGAACACAGCGGCAGTTGTGGCAGCGTGCAAATTCAGCGCGCAAACTACCGGGCTACCCTGCCCGAAATGTGCCAACAGCACGCGGTGTTCCCAGGTGGTCACCCACCCAAATGCTAACCGCACCCGATGCTGCTTGACTTTGGTGATCTAACGAGAACCTGTATTATCAGCAGGGTAGGGCCATTGCACCAGACAAAATCTTGTAAAATTTTGTAGCAAAGGACTGTCTGCTATTAGACATGTCCACGATACAGAGTGAATAACATGAAATGTTCTATATTAAGGGACAGGACATTGCAAAAATGTCCTTTAAATAGAGGTGTCCATTAAGGGAGGTACCACTGTATCTTGAAACTTCTTGATTGTCTACTTTGAAACCTCTGGATTGACAAGATAAGATAGTAAAAATAATAAAATAACTTTTGACATGATAGAATACATGTTTTTAATGTGTAACATTTTTGTTTTCAATATTCATCATTTGCAATCTGCAGAAGTTTGAAATCGCAAAGAGTGGAAATTGCTCGTGCCTTCAGATATTTTTCAGGTTAAATCATTTCTTCTATTTAGCATATAAAATTTCTCAAAAATTGAATGTTTTCTCTGACCCTGAAAAAAAAATAAAGAAACTTTCCAATATAAATTAATTGTAATTATTCACATACATATGCAGGGTTCATGCATGTCATGGAGAACCTAGAAAAGTCAAAGGAAAGTGCATATTTTTATATTTAACAGTATTTTCTATTAAAATGTGGAAAAAAGTGGTTAATTTAGAATGGATGGATAAAATTCTTGATTCTCAGTGGGCCGAGTGGATTAAGGTCAGTAAAAGATGATTCACATAAAGCATGTGGTCGCCTATATATGAAATATTTTATTTTAAGCAATATGGGAAGGCAGACAATTGTTAATCACCAAAAAAATTGCAAAACAAAGAATTGTTTGAGAATGAGGAACTAAATTAAAATTCTGCAGTAAATAAAAATAATGTTGTCAACTGGTATAAGTATGCAAAGGCATAAAATTGTGAGGGAATATTTTAACTAGAAGAAAAGAGTTGTAATGAAGGCTTAAATAAATTTTTTTTTAACTGAAAACATAATGTTTTATCTCTCCTTTTATGGTAAAGTAATGTGTAAGATATTAAGTAACAAACAAGTAATATTTTAACTCTAAAGTATAAGCAGTAGTTTGGGTAGATCTTTAATTATTTATTGTAATAGATGACAACAAATAATTTGTTTAATTATTTATTGTCGTAAAATTATGCTAAATAATAATTCACACACACACACACATATATATATATATACATATATATATATATGAGTTACTACTTCCATTCTACCATTGGATTTACAATTTTAATATTTTATATATATATATAAATAAAAATTGAAATTTTTTTAAACGAAAACTATGCGTAAACTACGGCAAGTACAAAAAAACCCATCTCTAGCATATCTATTACAAATAAGTAACTATAGACCAAGACTAAGGATAAAAATAGAAGGTGACTTATCACTATAATGGAAAGGGGGTGACGGGAAGATGAGTATACTAAAATTATAATTAAAAAGGTATATATATGTATATATATATAAAATAAAAAAGCAAACACGGCAAAAATGAGAAAAGGCAATAATAAATAGCTCACGATTGAAGATCAAGGAATGGAGAACAATCAACTGAAACTACACAAAAAACGGCGGTTAGTTCGAAATTGCATTCTCGTCAGGACAGCCATACAATTTGAGTTAAAACCGAAAGAATAGCCAGTTTCTGACAATGACAATGGCGATAGTATTTACCTATGGACACCGTTGGAACTGGCTATTGGAAAGACATATAATAAAAACCAAGTGAATTATGAACCAGAAATATAAAAAACAGAAATATTAACTCACAGGCACAGCCACTACGTGGGAGTTTACACGTTCGCAGGAGTACATTCGACAGAGCATTTTACATCTCTTCGTCTAAGTGAGTGGACACCGGAATGAATAAGATTCTTATCACTGCATACACATGATATAAGATTATCGGAGTTTAATGACCTTGAAACTTCATTGTAATTGTAAATAGTTCTACCAATTGGTAAATTATATTTGAAAGATTTTTGTATTTTGATATCATTTACAGGTAACAAGTGCTGATGTTTTGCAAATAAATTATTAAAGTTAAGAGAATTAAGAATTGGGTGTTTAAAAGAAATTACACAGTAGGCAATTTTAGTAAGTTGTTGTTGTTGAGACCCAGACCGTCCGACCTACCAGAAAGGTGTAAGGTAACCGTTTGGACGGCCGGGAAGTGCCATCCAATTTAGACCGGAACCCAGTGGGGGAGGCATCCACTGGGACCGTACCTTCCTTCCCCTACCACCAACCTCTTGGAAGGACTTACGGACCCACATGTTTAACGTGATCGTACTCCACGTGAACACGGCGGCAGTTTTGGCAGTGGCTGGAATCGAACCCGGGCCTACCGAGTGCAACTCCAGCGCGCTAACCAATGGGCTACCGCGCCCGCAATTTTAGTAAGTGGATTAGTAAGCAATTATTAGTAGCAATTATTAGTAAGCAATTTTAGTAAGTGGATTAGTAAGCAATTATTAGTAGCAATTATTAGTAAGCAATTTTATATATAGTAAGTGGATTAGTAAGCAATTATTAGTAGCAATTTTAGTAAGTGGATTAGAGTAAGCAATTATTAGTAGCAATTATTAGTAAGCAATTTTAGTAAGTGGATTAGAGTAAGCAATTTTAGTAAGTGGATTAGTAAGGTAGCAATTTTAGTAAGTGGATTAGTAAGCAATTATTAGTAGCAATTATTAGTAGCAATTATTAGTAAGCAATTTTAGTAAGCAATTTTAGTAAGTGGATTAGGTGACTGGTGTAGGTGGAAATTTAAGAAATTTGTACGAGAAAGAAGCAAATCATAAAATAAATGCTTAAAATGCTCATTCGTTAATTTTAATTTTAAAAAGTAAGCATAGACAGTATTAAATTTGCATTTTCTGACTTTACATAACAAAGTTCTAATTGGAAGGAAATAGTAAGTTTGAGAATAATTATATTGTAATTTCAATATGTCTGCATTGTAATCAATAGAATTAAGTTACCTTTTCCTTTTCCACTCTTATATCTCTTTTTACTAAGAGTTGATAACTTTGAATACTGAAAACGTTGTTTATATACTGAAGATTTATTGGAATTGTATTCAAAACTATTGTTAACCACATTATTATTATTATATATTTGATTTAAGCCATAGGGGAAGAGTGTTTTGTGTTTTTTAATATGATAATTTTCAATATATATATAATAATAGTTTGAAAATCCAATGATAGAATAGAGAAGTTGCAACTCAAAAAACCCCAACATTAAAAAATACCTAACAAATAAAAAAGTATCAAACAGAGAATCATCAATCAAGTGGAAAATAAAAAGCAAACCTCTAGTCATCAAGCTGAAGATGAACAACAAGCATCAATGGAAAGGAATCGATAATAGAAAATCAAATAAAATCCAAGCATTAAAGCTTTACACGTGGACAAGCCCTAGGCCTAAACAAATGAATTGTTCATTTCGATGAATCTCTTCATCAAGTCCAAGTATTTTATCAAAATGAACACAAAATGCATGTTTCTGATATCAGTGGTAGATTATTTATATTTATAAACACTGATAACTTGGACAACATGCATAAAGATTGAAAAATTATAGGAAACAAAAATACCTGTGAAAAAAACACTGCATATGTCTGATCCATTAGAGCCTTGAATAATCCATTGAATCCATTGATGATCCATTGGAACGCAATGTTGCCAATCGCAAAAGATAAAAGGTTGAGAACTGCTGTTGCCAATCGTGAGAAATAAATAACAGTAATGTGAAAAAATGATGAAAGATGATATTCAACAGTAAGAGCTACAAAATAATGGAGTAGATGATAATAGAAAACATAGAGGCTAAATTTTAAGGGGATGTAAATACATGGTAATGCTTATTTAAGAGAAAGTGGATGTCTGGCTAATATACAATACTAAGGAGAGAATTTAAGTATATTCAACCATTCCAAACATTTTAACTATACCATGTACTAAATATGCTGGATATTTATATAATTTGCTGGTAATTTTTAGCTTATTAATATGCATAGCATGAAATTTTTTATCTGATAATCTATAAATTCTAAAAAGTTGATTAAGTATAATATTTCTAAACAATTGAATTGAGTTACAGGAATTAAATGATAATATTTTATTAATGTTAAATTTAAAATAGTATTTTTTATCATATAAATTAGTAACTCCTATTAGTAGAATAATAAGATTTAAATCCAAAAAATTAATGTTATTACTAATAGTGGCTTCTTTAGGAATTAATTCCAAATTATCCGGATAGAAATCTATATCTATGACACAGTTGTCTGTAAAGACCAAACAAGTCAGATCACAAACTACGGTAAGTACAAAAAACCCATCTCTAGCATATCTGTTACAAATAAGTAACTATAGACCAAGACTAAGGATAAAAATATTAGGTAACTTATCATAATAATGGTATGGGGATGAGGAGATTATTAGTATACATAAATCACAATTAAAGAGGTATATATAGATAAATATAAATATATCAAATAAAAACGTAAACACGGCAAAAATGAGAAAATGCAATAATAATTAGCTCAAGATTAAAGGTCAATACATGGAGAACAACCAGTTGAAACTACATAAAAAATTGGCTGTTAGTTCGAAATTGCATTCTCGTCAGGACAGCCATACAATTTGAATTAAAACTGATGCGATAGCCAGTTATGTATATATATTGTTTGGGGTAACCATGGAAATTTATGAATATTCTTCTGAAAACCTGGAAAAGTCAGGGAATTTAGTTTCAGAAATGGAGTATGAGTCCTGATATAGGAAATATTGAAATTATTTTAAATCAATAGCATTTATGCAATATTCGCCATCTGCACCTTGAAAGCAGGAAAAATACCACAGATCCGCAGAGGAATTCACAAAAAGTAAAACATTTAATGTTCCCAAAAAGTACAACACCCAATATCTCCTGATAAAAGTTATTTAATGAATTGTAATAATCAGGAAATAATAATATATTAATAATATTTTGACTTGCACAGGATTTTTGTCATCTGTGCCAGTGAAAGTAAGGAAAAATTGTGAAATCACAAAGCAAAAAATGCCTTGCTTCTAAATTTTGCTTTTTCTTCTTTTTTACAAAAAGAAATTTGCTTAGGATTTAACATACCTTAAAATTGAAAACTTTTTTAATGAATCATAATTTGCCAAAAATGAAAAAAAAAATCCAGAAATCAGATAAATGTAGTTAGAAAACAAAATAAGCATTAAAAAGGATAAAATATATTTGAGAAAGCTTTAAAAAAAACCTGGAAGTGACACCATTTCTTCAAAGGATTTAAGAATTTGGAAACACCAGTATTTTGCTATGATCATCTTCATGAAAAAGCCTGAAAAAAATTTATTTGTCGCCATGATAAATTGATTTTATTTGGGGATGGGGCTATTTTTTAAACTTTTGTATCTTTAATGGTAAAAATTTGATTTTTACCATTATCGAAATTTGATTGGAATGTCTCGCTAAATAAAAAAAACTAATAAAAAGAAATTTATTTCATTTTTATATTAAATTTGAATGTTTATTTTTCATAATATGAAAGGGATCCACTTGTAAAAGTTATAGAAAAATGTTTATAATAGAAAACAAAATTAATATTCACCTTTTCTTAGTGTAGAAGGAAACTAGTTTATTTTGCTGCATTTTAAGAACTCATAAATTGGGCAAACTAGGGGTTTAAAAAGAAAAATCTCTCTGGATCCAACCCAGCCAACCCTGACAGTAACATACAGTAATTTAAAGCAGTTTCATTAAATACTATACATGATGTGAAATTAACTCTACTGATAACAATTGATCTTATTGTTAAGTAGTATCCATGCTCAAGTTTCACTATGTTCAGAAAATTATCCTTTATAACAATTGTACATATTCAAAATTTTATCCTTATCTTGCATTTCATTTTTAATGTACACTTTATACACTTAAGATATTTGAATATGTATGTATTGATTTTCTTTTAGTGGCTTCCTTCCTGTAGCAGTTAATTTTCTACGAAGAATTCCAGTTTTAGGTACCTTCTTAAATTTACCTATTTTAAATAAAGTGAGTATAGAAACACTAGCTTTGTATTTAAGCTTTTTACTTTTGATAAGCTGAAATCACCCAGGCATTTAATAGAAGGGCTATGTCCCTAAAGTTCTAAATTTTGCCAATAATTAGTGCAGTTGTCTTGTTATACCATTATCTACTTATATTGTCATTTTTTAACTATTTAAACAGAAATGAATATTAAGTGAATTCCATTTTATTGTGAATTATAATTTTATTTATCCAGAAGAATAACTGGGATCGCAGGCATCCTATTTTCTCCTATTTTTATGACTTTTTTTTTTTTTTTTTTTTTTTCTGTTATGGTGCAAGAAAATCTTGAGCCATGCTCTCCACTCATACAGATTTATCTCATTCAGTGTTTTTTGTCTGCTGTTTTGACTCTGAAGAAAATCAAATTCCATGTGCTCTGCGATCGTCAAAATTATCAAGTTAAAAGGTGGCTTTACCCCTCTCAAACTTGCAAATGTCGCAACCAACCAATCAGGAGACTTTTCTGTTTACCATATGTATTAAATTCAGTTTTCTTCCAGAACTCACCGAATCCTTAGAAAATAGTTGCTAATGGACTTAACACTATTAATAGAAAGTGCTAAAATTGGCAATTTTTATATAAATAAAAGTGTAAAGTTTATGATTTTGAGAAAGAGTGTTAGAATTTGTAATTTTTTAGAAAGCACTAAAATTCAACATTTTTAAGAAAACAAACATTTTTGATTTTTATGAAAAAGCACTAAATTTTGTGATTTTTCAGAGTGTGTGCTAAAATTCTTGATTTAACTTAAAAGTGCAAATTCGTAAATTTTATTTTTAAAAATCTTTATAAATAAGAAAGGCCTTCCTGTTTTTAGCACTTTGAAATAAATTACCATAAATTTTAGTGTTTTTAAATACAATCACACTTTTAAATGCAGTCACATATCTTTTACACTTTTAAATAAGAGTGCAAACTTTGAGCTCTTTCTGAAAATTAGTTAATTCTAGTGCTTTTTCAAAAACATCGAAATTGTATATAAGTTACAATTGGATTGTATTATTCTATTCCTGAAGTTTTATCATATTTATTTTGATCATGCCAAATTTGTGTTCTATTGAAATATGCAATAATCTGTCTACAGAAGCAGGAAGAACTGTCTAATCGCTAATTTTAGCACTTTTTTTTATAAAAGCCACAAATTTTTAAACCCTTAAGTAAAATTGTGAATTTTAGCACTTTTTCATAAAAATCACGAATTTTAACACTTTAAAATGATAATCTTGCTGCTTTTAAATAAAATTGCATACTTTGCATTTTAAAATGAAATATCAAATTTTAGAGTACTTTTTAAAATATCTCAAATTTTTACACTATTTAAAAAGTCATGAATTTAAGTGCCTTTTCTTAAAAATTGTGAAAATTAATACTTTCTCAAAAATTGTAAATTTTAGAAATCTTTTGTATAAAAGTCTTTAAATTTAGTGCTTTTTTATAAAAATCATGAATTTAAGCACTTTTTCGTAAAAATGTCGAATTTTAGTGCTTTTCATAGAAATTTAGAATATTTGTACTATGTTAAAATTACAATTTTTGCATTTTTATATGAAAAATGAAGAAATTACCAAATATTGCGAGTATGTAAGGCTACTTTGATTTTCAATAAGTAAAAACACACAAAGGATAAGTTAAATTTAAACAACATAATTATGCAGCATCTAGCCCATTTTATCTTTTTTACTTTGAATTTATTGAATAAGGGGATCCAGTGTATCTTTGAAATAGCTGTATATTGCATTGTGTAATAATTTGTGTGCAATTGCATTGTGTAATAATTTGTGTGTAATTGCATTGCTTAATTTTTCCATAAATTTATTTTCATTGCAGTGCGTTACTTAGAGAAGTATAATAAAATGCAGCAGCTTATGGCTTTTATGCCTGTGAATAAATATATGGCTAGTAGTCCTGTTTCATATTTATTCCCCCTCAGAACCAATTCTAGTGAGCTATTTTAAAATGTCATGTATTGCTTTAAACAGATAGAAAATGTCAATATTTTCTTCTGTCTGTCTTCAAAATTTTAAAATGCTAATTCCCTTCCTTCACACAAAAAATTTTTTATTTATGTAAAATAGCATACAATATGCAAATTTTTTGCTACAAACTGTTACAAGTGTAACCTTTCCGTCTCCAAATTTGTAATTTTATTACTAAATACTACAACAAAATAAGATTTTCACTACTCCAAAAGCACTTTATTGCTGTGGTATCACTGCATTAACTAAAAAATTGTCTAAAGTGCAGAAAGAAGAAGTAAATCAATCTACTGTCCACTTTTAAATAAGTGTATGATCACCAAAAGAATTACATTATGATGTTAGATAAAAATTAGTTGCTTCTAAGCACTGAAATAGCTTTATTTATTTATTTATTTTTTTCAATGTCTCAAACATTGTTATTCGATTAAATATATATATATATAAAAATCTTCAATTATATATATATATATTTTCTCAGTATTCCAATTTTTACTACTATTTTTCTTCAAATTATGACTACTGTCCCTGGAACCATTACCTTGATATTTTTACAAAACAACAAAATATATATTTTGACTATGTATACAAGCAAAATGCCATTTTAAATAGTTTTCAGGTATACAATTGAGTATTAACAAAAATGGTTATGTCACTAGAAACTGAAGACTGTAAAACCCTGCAGGGAAGCGTAAACAGAAACTAGATATTTAACTCTTGATACATAAATGAAATTTCTTTTTAAAACTGAGTCGGCCACAAGGGACTTAAAACAAGGCCATTCCTAGTCAGATATACTGTATAGATATTAAACTTGGTATTTCCAGTTAAAAACAGAGTTGCCAGATTGGGCGACATTCCGTTAATCAGGCTACTATTGAACTCTTATCATGATTTGTTGAAACATAAATTAACTAAAGCACTAATACGAATTTTAAAAAGTTAAGGTGCGCCTTCCCAGATCTTGCAGTACCTGTGTTCCAGATTTCATGGCCGTACGACGCTTATTCCAGCTACAGACACTCACAGACATATTTTATTATATAAGATTCTGTCCTTATTATTTTTGTATTTTATCATTCAACCTCACTGCTTTATAGGCTTAAAAGGTACACCTGTATCTTCCTCAGAATTAAAGAAATGTGTGTATTTTTTATTAAAAATTTAAACTGATTGAAAAATATACAATATGTATAACATAATATACTTCATTTTCAGTCTTTAATCATGCTTAACTTGTTATATAATGCTTTAAATCTGCCTTATAACTAGAAACTGTAGGCTTTATATATAACTAAAAATAACTAAACAAAATAAAATATTTGCTTTATTGAAAAGAAGTGTGAAAGAGGGTTATAAAAAACAAACACTGGGTCCAACTAGGTTGGACCTAACCCATTCAGCAATGCTTCTTATGAATCCAAATTGTAGGGCTCTTAAAAGTGACATTTGTAATTAAAGTTATGTTAATACTGACATTGATAATGATTAAACATTGAATAAAGCCACAAAAAACATTAGTCTTTATGTCTCTGAATAGTAAAGTATTATATGTAAGAAATGCAAAATAAATTTTAGGTCATTTAAAAGTTATTTTTTATAGACTTTTGTGAAACTTACTGACTTTTATAAAACTTGAATATATTAAAATTTCATTGTTGAGTGTTATTCTAAATAAGTATCTGTTTCCACATATACATATATATACCACTATTAACAGTCCTGTCTTTTTCTTTTTAAAGAATATTATTTCTCATTTTGGAAAATGAGGTAAACATTTCTTCAAATAATTATTAATTCAATACAATTTTATTCTAGAAATTATATTTAGATGACTATTTGCATTTGTCCTAAAGTTTTTTCTCTTCATGATTTAAGATCCCATCTTTATGAATAAATTAAAAATATCTGTTGAGAAAAGGTATTTCAAATTATAATTATTTTGTTCTGAAGTATAGGTGTCCATTTAGTGACTATATCTTCTACTCTATTAAAAACTTTTTAAATTTTGTTGCAGTATTGTAAATGCAGTGCTTTAAAAAAATCCAACAATTGGTAGGTTTTTTTTGTTTTAATGTTTATACAATTGAATTCCTCTAAAGCAGCTTTCATTGAGTTTTCAGTAATAATTTTTTTAGCTTTACCAATGAAAAAATCTGATGTGGGCAACACATGACTTTCCTTATATAATGCAATGAATTTACTACTTTTACAGTAAAAAAAAAAATAGATTATTTTTATAGTATATATTTATATTCTTTTTAAGATATTGAATTTTTGTCAATGAATTGTCATTTTCATTGAGTTATCGTCATTTTTATCCATTTTGCGAGTTTATCGTTAATTTAGCAATATTTAAAAAAGTCACCAAGTTGGCGATATTCCACCAAATTCGTCGCCAAAACCTCGCCAAGCATTATTTATGGAGAAATAAGTTATTCTTACAGCAGATAAATGACTATTGGCGTTCAAATACAAAAATATTACTCAAAGTATCTTTTTCCGTGAATGGAACGAGCTAGATCCATGAGAATGATGTCACCCAATTTATCGCATGGTATTACATATGAAAAGTGAACATGTTTCTCAATACGAAATATTTCTTTTTTATTTTATATGACTTTGATAATGTTTTTTGAAAAATGTGCAATGTCTCGAGAACAGTGCATGTTAGCATTCTAAAATTTATGTCAATCGTTTTCTAATGAAAAATTACATAAGAAAAGTCTATTTGCGTAACTTTACTAGAGGTTTTGAATTTTTGGCGATATTTTCAAAATTTCACTCAAAAATTTTGGGGGTTTCTGAACAATTAATTGCGTATAAAAACAATATGCTTCCAGTGTTTACAGATTGTAATTTTTGTACCAAATTTCGTTTGAATCGGTCCATTTGTTCAACAGTTATCGTCTCCACAGAATGTTTACACACACACACACACACACAGACATCACCTCAAAAATGTTCAATTCGTGATCAGGGGTGCTTGAAACGTGCTCTCCCGTCGAAAACTCGAATTCGAATTTTCGACCCCGTCACAATACTTTCCTTATACATTATTGTATATAAGGAAAGTAAAAACTAACTTTTGTGCATTTTTAAAAATGCATTAGGCAAACTTTTATCTGAATAACCTTATGTATCCATGTTAAACAAGCTAAATGATTTTTGTTTAAAATTTTTTGAGAAACTGTACACTGCATGTTGCTTTATAGGTTCACTGGTTATTTGACTCTGCTACTTTATTGACTCAAAAATACAGTATAGGACTGATATCTAGAAACCTCCAGACCAATGACGTTCTGGATTTCAAGTCCATTATAAAATTTGGTGGTGGCTCCAGTCTATTAGAAGCAATATGGTTTTACATAAATAACATATTTCTTTGTGGGTGATTTGTCTTCTTTAAACATTTTAAAAGCAGTTCAAACTAATGAAATATCAAAATTTATAAATAAATTATATAATAATATTTCAGAAACTAAGAATCTGATTTATAATCAAATTATATATCCTTCTACGGCTTTCAAAGGGTTACAAATTACTTCTTATATTTCATAACTAGCTCTTTTAGTTTTCAAAATACAGTGGAGACTACTTTTAGCAAGCTCGAATGTAGTGAACTATCTGTTATTACATTTTTTTTTACTTATATACAATAATGTATAAGGAAAGTATTGTGATGGAGTCGAAAATTCGAATTTGAGTTTTCGACGGGAGAGCACATTTCAAGCATCCCTGATCATGAATCGAACATTTTTGAGGTAATGTCTCTGTGTGTGTGTGTGTGTCAGTAAGTCTGTGATGATATCTCACGAACGAATGGAGCAATTTGAATGAAATTTGGCACAAAAATTACAATCCGTGAATACTGGGAGCCTTGTGTTTTTAAACACAATCGAATGTTCAGAACCCCCTTAAATTTTCAAGTGAAATTTTGAAAAAATCACCAAAAAATCAAAACATTTAATAAAGTTATGCAAATAGACATTTCTTATGTAATTTTTCCTTAGAAAACGATTGACATAAACTTTAGAATATTTGCATAAACCATTCTCAAGATATTAAACATTTTTCAAATAAATTTATCAATAAAATCCTATAAATTAAAAAAAATATTAACTGTTGAGAAACATGTTCACTTTTCACATGTAATATCATGCAATAAATTTGGTGATATCATTTTCGTGGATCTAGCTCGTTCCATTCATGTGAAAAGATACTTTGAGTAATACTTTTGTATTTGAATGCCAATAGTCATTTATCTGCTATAAGAATAACTTATTTCTCCATCCTTAATGCTTGGTGAGATTTTGGCGACAAATTTGGTGGATGTTGCCAACTTAGCGATTTTTTTAAATTTTGCGAAATTAACGAACATCCGAACATCTCATCAAATGGATAAAAATGACTCTAAATCAATGAAAATGACGACTCATTGATGAAAATTCAATATCTTGGAAAGAATATAAGTATCTACTATAAGAATAACTTACTTTTTTTACTGTAAAAGTACTAAATTCATTGTATTATATAAGGAAAATCATGTGATGCCCACATCAGATTATTTCTGTTGCCTTGGATCTACAATATTTTCATAATATTAAATGTATCGCTTACAGCAAACAATTAGATAGATACCTGTACATTGTTTGTTCCAAAGTGTTTAGTGTGGGAGAGGTAAAAAGAAACATTATTTTCATGGAACTTCTTGGAGTAAAGGCAAACTCTCAAGAGTAGCAATTAGTTTAGTAACATTATATCTTCAAATACAATAATCCTAAACACATTCCCAGATATATTGAGATAGTCTAAACATAAATCCAGATACATTGAGATAGCCTAAAAACTTTTCTAAACATATGTTGAGATAGCCCAAACTTGTGAAGATTGCCTGTGAATTTTTAGATGAATCCTGATGGGGATGTTCATCTGTAAACAGAGCAAAACTGCTAGAAGCATGCTAGATTTTTAGGAAAAATTCAACAACTCTTCAGGTCTGATCTTGGATATGAAGAATGTCGAAAACCTAGGCCGTCCGACTCATCCGAAGGCAAAGGGTATGAAGAATGTGGAATAGGTTACTAGAAAAAGGAGTTTTGCCAGGCAATCATACTTCTGACGATCATACTGTAAGCAGTGATTGTGTTGAAACAGAAGCACAAGAGACTGCTAATGCCAATGTTACTACAATTGCGTATAATACATCTGATGAATCTGAATAAACCAAAATTGATTTAAAAAGAGAGAAGATAGCATTAATAATTTCTGTGGAAAGCCTCTAAAATTTGTGTGACTATTATGAAGCCCACAACATTAATTGCAATGATAATTTAAGTGCAGTAGTAAAAGCACTGTGCAGATGTGTTGTAAATTCAAAAGAGTTACAATTTTTTTTTCAATATAAATAAAAGAACAATACATTTCAACTCTACTATACTGATTTTTTTTCCCACAATATACAGGCAGATAAGTCATTCATATTGTTTATCTCATAAATAATGTAAACACATCCCATACCTTTCATTGTAAATAAAAGAGCGATACATTTCAATCTTGCTATAATGATTTTTTGTTTCACAATATGCAGGCAGGTAAGTCATTCATATTGTTTATCTCGTACCTAAACAACTTTTCATTGATTATTGCAAATATCGGTTGTAACGAATATTTTTTCCTGTCCCTTGCTACTTTGCCATATTTGTATTCTATTGTATAAGCATTACAAACTGAAAAAACCCGAAAAGTTTTCAATCTTCTTGAACTTTACAAAATAATTCCTTAAAAGCTATGAGCTTTGTAAATATGAATTATTTATCTAGAAACTGTATTACCTACTAAAAATGTTTGCTCCTTACTGTTTATATATATCTTTTATAGTTTAAAAAATATTTTGAGTGAAAGTAAGCAAAGTGGGACAAACACTCACCTGGACAAAAGCCTATTTTTTATTTTATTTGTTTATTTAATTAATTATTAAATATTGAACTTATTTTTATATATTCATAAATAGAATCATATTTCAAACGAAACAAGTAAGAATTGTTTGCATCTTTGTCTATTAGGTTTGGAGCTATGAGTGTCCAAAATGTTTGCATTTTTTGTAACACTCCGATTTCAGTCTGAGATACCCCAGCCATAGACGTTATTCATATCAAAATAAACCAATTCAATGTTTACACAATTTTATTGTATAACTAATCCTGTGGCAAAATTTACTATAATAGTGTCCAAGATTGCCTACTGTTGCAACCAAGGACATTTTAAACCTCCTTGGGTGCAAGTACTCCTCTGCAGAATACAAGATATTTTTGGAGAAAGGAAATTCATTTCTCCTTTTTGCTCATGCAATCGCAGCACAATTCTGCACATGGACGTACATTGCAAAAAATAAGAGTTCTGGGCTTTAGAATTCTAGATAATGGGTCCTATACTGTACAAATCTATTTTGGGATTCAAAAGATATTTTGGACACGAGATAGCAGCTATGTTTGCAGTAAAACTTTAAATGTAGGTTTTAAATATTCATTGTACATGATGCATTATCTAAGCCAAATATATAAGGCAGGCGAAAGAACCAAACTGTAAGTGCCCTACTATGCGTCAAAAGGAATTATTCAAGCTCAGTAGAACTGGCATCAGAAGGGCTGTTGGGCTCCTTACTGGGCACTGCACCCTTAAAAAAACCTAAATATTATGGGTGTCATTAAGTATTCGCTATGTAGAGGCTACAATTACAGAGAAGAAACTAACGCACACATACTCTGTGAGTGTGAGGTGTTCTCTGTCCACAGGTTCAAATACTTGGGTCGACATGTGATCAAGCCCTGAGAGTTGCAAGACAATCTTGTCAAGTGCCTGTTGATTTTTGCTTCGGTTACTGGTCTCTTTTCTTAGGGACCTTTTCATTTAAGGAGATAGTACAATAGACCTCTGGTCGCTGTGCTGGGCTCTCTTGGAACCCTTATGTCATTCATTCATTCAAACCAAATATATTATATTTGTTTACTTCGCACACATTACAATGAAATAAGCCAGTAGACAGTAATAGGGCAGTGTCAGCCAATCCCAAGCTACTATATATTTTTAAATCTATTAAATGAATATTAAAATGAAAGTCATACATTATATAGAAACATAGGCTACATTACTTTTCCATTTTCTCACCTAAAATTTTATTCTGATTAATATGAACTTAGATTTTTAACACTCTACAATGTAGATGAAAAGTGTTTATGACTTTGTTCATTCTGTCTGTCTGTGTGTTCGCACGATAACTGCCGTAAAACTGACTTTATCAAAACAAAATTTTAGTATGTTGTTCAGGCGGTCTGTGGGACCTATTGGAATATAAATGAATAATATCACCCAATTAGTTTTGGACTGAACCCGGGTTGAAAAAATGAAATACATTGAACCCTATGGGACCTAATTTTTCAAACATTTTTTAAATGAATTTAAAATTCATAAATTGCTTTGAAAGTTTTAGGAAATATTCAAATTATCCCATAAAAAATATGAAAAAAAATTCAGCAAAATATATTTGGTAGTTTTTTAAATAAAAATTAAAATAATAATTACACCCATATTATATGAAGAGATCACATGACCTGCTCCAAAATAAAATATGGCATCCATCTTGTATCAGAATCGGGATTTTTAAAGTTCTTTTTAATTTACATTTAGTGTTGTATCCATCCTAAAACCGCTTTATTTTTGCTTCATTTCTGTGCATCTATATTCTGAAACAACCCAATTACAATATATTTGAGTTTAAATGATCATCAAACTTTGATTATTTTACAACAAAGCCTAATTTTCACTTATGGAAAAAGTAAGCACATCAAAATATAGGATGAGTTGTATAAGAATTACTGAATTTCTTTAACGCAAAATTATTTAGCTCTGCAATATAGCTGATATGAATGAAGCATTCATTGATTTTACATAGAGAAGCTGACGATTTTATAGCAGACTTCTTCGATAATGTTTTAAGCATAGATTTAAATTACTTTTACCTCCATGTAAAATATATTGCTGTAGTATTGTGATGAATGAAAGGAATGGAATAAAAGTGTATGAATGAAATATTTACAGCTTTTACATAGAGAACCAGGTGATTTATATTTGAATGATATCATTTGAATAAAGTTCATTTTTTTCGATGAAGTTTTAAGTTTTCAATTATAATAAATTACTGTAGTATTGTGATAATTTTTAAAATGTTACTGCTGAATGTATCGCATTTTAAAGATGTTTAAACCATGTGATTTATATTTCAGTGATGTCATTTGAATGCAGTTCATTTTTTTCAATGAAATTTTAAGTTTTCAAATATAATAAATTAATGTAGTATTGTGATAATTTTAAAAATATTACCACTGAATGTATCGTATTTTAGAGATGTTTAAATATAATTGCATTGCAGTTGGAAAATATTTCATAATCATGTTTTGTGCATGATTGATCTTTTCTTGTTAGTACATATACTAGTTTGCATCTACTCTGAGCAAAGCTGGGCATTCAGACAAATAAAAGATAGACAGAAATAATTTCCAGAAAAATATCAACTAAATGGACTTTATTTAAGTACTAGCAGCGATTACCTGGCATTGCTCATGATTTACCATGCAAAACTGTGATAAAAATTACACCGGAACATATAGGGCCGTGAATCTTATACATTGTTTTTTCACTGTGAAAGATGTAAATTCATTGTATTATGTAGGAAAAGAAAAGCATTGCATTATATAAGTCATAACTGCATAAGAAAGAATCTTCCTCATAAAATGGTGATAATTAAATAACCATTTTTAACACTTTACAACATAGTTGATGAAAAGTGTTTCTGACTTTGTTCATTCTGTCTGTCTGTCAGCACAATAACTGTCCTAGAAATGATTTTATCAAAATGAAATTTTAGTATGTTGTTCAGACGGTGTGTGACCTATGGGAATATAAATGAATAATATTGCCCAATTAGTTTTGGATTGAACCCAGGTTAAAAAAATGAAATACATTCAACCCTATGGGATCTAATTTTTCAAACATTTTTAAGCGAATTTAAAATTCTCAAATTGCTTCGAAAGTTTTAGGAAATATTCAAATTATCCCATAAAATATATAAAAAAAATGTTCAGCAAAATATATTCAGTAGTTTTTTTAAATAATAATTAAACCCTTTATATGAAGAGCTCGCGTGACCATTATATGACGATATCACGTGACCCACTTCAAAATAAAATATATCATCCATCTTGTGTCGAAATCGTAATTTTAAAATTATTTTTAATTTATATTTAGTGTTGTATTCATCCTAAAACCGCTTTATTTTTGTTTAATTTCTGTGCATCTGTATTCTGAAACAGCACAATTACAATATGTTTGAGTTTAAATGATCAATACCATCCATATCGTTGTTGTTGAAACCCAGACCGTCCGACCTACCAGAAAGGTGTAAGGTAACTGTTTGGACGGCTGGGAAATGCCACCCAATTTACACTGGAACCCAGTGGAGGAGGCATCCACAGGGACCGTACCCTCGTTCCCCTACCACCAACCTCTCGGAAGGACTTATGGACCCACATATTTAACATGATCGTACTCCGCATGAACACGGCGGTAGTTGTGGCAGCGCGCAAACCACCGAGCTACCGCACCCGAAATGTGCCAACAGCACACGGTGTTCCCAGGTGGTCACCCACCCAAGTACTAACTGCACCCGATGCTGTCTGACTTCGGTGATCTAAACCATCCATATTGTGTAAAAGTTGTGATTTTTGAAGTTCTTTTTAATTTAAATTTAGTGTTGTATCCATCCTAAAACCTTTATTTTTGCTTAATTTCAGTGCATCTGTATTCTGAAACAACACAATTACAATATATTTGAGTTTAAATGATCATCAAACTTTGATTATTTCTACAACGAAACCTAATTTTTACTTATGGAGAATGTAAACTGATTAGGCTGTAAGATGAGTTGTATAAGAATTGCTGAATTTCTTTAATGCAAAATTATTTTGCTCAGGAGTCTGCAATATAGATGATATGAATGAAACATTCCTTGATTTTACATAGAGAAGCAGACGATTTAATGGCAGACTTCTTCGATGAAGTTTTATGCATAGAGTTAAATTACTTTGGCCTCAATGGTTTTAAGTTTTTAAGTAGAATAAATTATTGTAGTACTGTGATCAATGAAATAAAAATGTATGAATGAAATATTTACTGCTTTTACACAGAGAGCCAGACACGGGCGCGGTAGCCCATTGGTTAGCGCGCTGGAGTTGCACTCGGTAGGCCTGGGTTCGATTCCAGCCGCTGCCAAAACTGCCGCCGTGTTCACGCGGAGTACGATCACATTAAACATGTGGGTCCTTAAGTCCTTCCGAGAGGTTGGTGGCAGGGGAAGGATGGTACGGTCCCTGTGGATGCCTCCCCCACTGGGTTCCGGTCTAAATTGGGTGGCACTTCCCAGCCGTCCAAACAGTTACCTTACACCTTTCTGGTAGGTTGGACGGTCTGGGTCTCAACAGCAGAGAGCCAGGCACAACGTGGTAGCCCAGTGGTTAGCGTGTGGTAATTGCACACGGTAGGCCCGGATTCGATTCCCTCCGCTGCCAAAACTGCTGCCTTGTTCACACGGAGTACGATCATGTTAAACATGCGGATCCGTAAGTTGTTCCGAGAGGTCTGTGGTAGGGGAAGGAGGGTACTGTCCGTGTGGATACCTCCCTCACTGAGTTCCGGTCTAAATTGGGTTGCACTTTCTGGCCGTCCAAACAGTTACCTTACACTAAAGTTGGAAAGTGTTTCATAATTAATGCATTATGCATGATTGATCTTTCTTGGGATTTCTTAATACTTTTTGTTGTTGAGTATGTCTGTGAGAAATAAACCATGGTGGTAGTTTCCATTTAAATTCATATTTCAAACCTGCGATTTTCAAAAGTGACTAATACGTTCAATAAACTCCCACAAATCTCAAGAGATTTAATTGACTTTCATGTTAAAACCAACGATTTCCAAACTTTTTCGTTGGGAATCATGGAGTTAGAGAGTAGAACTCCTTGGAAAAAGTTTCGTTTTCCATCAATATCTTGACAACACCTGGTTTTAGGAACTTGAAACTTAGACTAAATTTATGGGGAGCTATTTCAAAGCTACCCACCAAATTTCATTAAATTCAGTTCAGCCACTCTCCAGTGATGATGAGACAAACGAAAGTGTCATTTTTCACTAATATCTCGAGAACCACTGGTCGTAGAAACTCGAAACATGGACTAAATTTTAATTATTTCAAGACTATCCACCAAATTTCATCAAATTCGGTTCAGCCGTTCTCCCGTGATGTTGGATCATACATAGATACATACATACATACATACATATTTACTTTTCTTCTTTATATATATAGATTGTTACACATGCACATAATGCAGCCACTCAAACAGCTGCTGTAAACCCTTGTGTTAGTTGAGTGGTCTGGGTTTGCAACATGCATATAATGGTGTTTGTAATGTTTGATGAGAAGGGTGATGTCATAATTAGGGATTCGACAGCTACTGGAAAAAATTTGTAATGTATAAGGCTAATTGGGGATTTGCTATGGGCTGCATTACCCAGGCTATATTGTGACTAATTAAAGTATATATGTTTTTCTTTTTAATGTTTATTTAACTGCATAAGCATTAAATATATATTTAATGTTTAAGCAGAATTTTGAGCCATTTGCATGCAAATCTGTTCATAGGAAAAATTATCAAAGTTGCAAACTTTGCATCATTGTAATGATTTTTCAAAAGTTTGATGATGCAAAGAGAGATTGAAATTACTTTGGAATTGAGTTTTTCGACAATTTCAATAGAAATTTAGGCTTTGATAACATTGCTGTAGGATGTCTATCAGCAGTTCTACAACGTATAGAAAGTTAAAAAGTGCTTGCTGCGAAAAATTACGGCTCAGTTTGATTTGCCATATAGAATTTTCGTTTTCAATTTAGCATCCAAGGAAATTTTAGTATTCAGTAAATTATATAACAAAACTATTTTATAATGCTTATTAAATCTATTGTTTAGAACTTTTTTAATGTGTATTTCATAAACTAATTGTTATTATTTTTATAATAGGTAGTTGACAAGATTGCTGGAGATCCAAACAGATCCATGGTGTAATTTATTCAACTTTTAGTACTTTTGTATTATCCTTATGCCTTTGAAGCTGCTGTTATTTGACAACCACATAGAGCCAAAATTTTATCTTCATATTTTCTATATGTGTTGTTTCAAATTATTTTTTATTGAATTTCATAAAAATTTATGTTACACAAAACATTATTCAATCTTCTTTAAGTTTTTATGTTTCACACTTTCAACAAAATATATCTTTTGGCTTCAAATTAACAGAACTCATGTGGGGTATGAATAATGCAAAAGTATCTGATTTTTTTTACCACTTGTGTAAGAAAATTTCAAATGTTCATCATTGTAAAAAATTGACTTCATTGCTTTCACCCATAACTTTTTCAAGATTGTTATAAGATGTTTATTAAAAAAAAAAAATCTATTACATTCATCTTTTGTGTTGACTTTATTTGAAATTTTTTATATTTATTTTGTTATGCTACTCATTTAGCTTGCAAATTTGTGTAATTTTTTTATTAATTGAAATTGTATTTTTAATAACATTTCCTGTGTTATATCTTACCCACATCATCACTTAGATAGCAGATTATTAAAAACTTTTGTATTTTATAAAATATGTTTGTAAAAATTATCTCTCTTATACTTTGTTTAAAATATCATTAGTAAATATTCATTAAACCTTTCATGATTCTTTTTGGTTAGTAGTTTTCTGTCTCATTTTAAAAATTTAATTGTACTAAAAGGTTCCCCCTTATCCAACACACTTATTAATTTCATAGCATTAGCACATCAAATTTATTATATTTCAATTGTTTCAAATGTATTACAAGTATGATGTTGGTTTACAATGATCTGTTTACAGATGAATTACATGGTGCCATATCTGACAAAACAGCAAGGGATTACATACGACTCAAACCACTGCTAAAGTAATAAAACTAAAATTAATTCATTAAAAGCAGCATACAACACAAAAATAATAGTGTCTACAGATTTAGGCAAGAAACAGCCTTCTTCGTCAGGATACACAAGAAGTACAACCTTCACTCATGAAAGTTAGATTGGCAACTGATGTTAAAACAGCAAATGTGACATAAGAACATCCATGCTTACTGTTCTAAGTTCTAACATCAGTTGCCAATCGAAGTTGCACTTGTGTGTTCTAATGAAGATTGTTAAAAAAAAGTGTTGACAAGTTTCAAAGTTATTAGTTTTTTTAACAAGAAGATTGCTATACTACTGAAAGTAGTTGATTATATACCTGAAAATGTTTGTCCAACAGATGCTAAGTGAATGTCACCTATTGGCATATTTGCAAAATATCTGACTGTGACATAGATAAAAATCTATTGATCCACTCATTAAACATAATAGTATAAATAAAACTAATTGATAGAAATATAATTTTGGCCAAAGTCTCATTTTAATAGTTATATGGAAAGGTGGTTCCCAACCTTTATTCAGAGTAACCCCCCCCCCCCCCTTAACTTCCCATATTTTTTTCAGTCCTACCCACTGACTTCCCATTTTCTCCAACTGTGCCTTATGACACTCCAATTTTTTCCAATTGTACCTCCTGACTGTTCATTTCTTTCAGTTGTAATCTCTGGCCATATATTTCTTTCAATTGTGCACCTGACTTCCCGTTTTCTTTCCTATTTTATCACTTCAAGAACCATTTCTTTTAATTGTAATTCCCCCACTTCTTCCAATTATACCTCCTAACTATCCATTCCTCTCAATTGTACTTCCTAACAATGAAAAACTTACTCCTTCCTTCATTTTACAATTAAATGGATATTGTAATAGTTGCACTAGTTTCCTATAATTAAAAATTCACTTTAAAAATTTTAAAAATCACACAATTTTATCAATTTTAAGGAACACAAACAAATAAATCTTTTTTAAATTTTCTTAGAGCAGATACAAGAAATGTAACACTTTCAAAACCATTTTATGAAAGGTGTATACATATACAGATAACTGGCAAGAATGTCTAAAATGGAAAATACATCATTACAAACTGCCCTGATAAAAAATAATACTCAGCTTGTCCCTGAGGTGCAATATAAGCACTTTTAAAACAGTAACTACATAAAATGTTGCAAAAGCAGCAGCTTACTGCAAAACCATCATACAGATATATAAATATCAAGATTTGACAAAATATCAAGCTACATCAATCCAGAATTGGTGACAAAGTTCACATTCAAAAACAACAAAAAAAAAGATGCAATTTTTATTTTCCTTTGTATAAATCAAATTTTTGTTTAGTCTTGAAGAAAAATCTGGTTTAAAACATCAATTTGTTTATGTCTGCCATTGATAAAACTTTTACATGTACCCCTACAAACCATAGATCATGGGCACGTGATGTCACAAGGAACATTTTTGCCTTTACTTTTCCAAAACAAAATACTCATATGCTTAACAGTATGGAAATTTTCATTATTTCTGTATTAAAAACGGTTATTTTAGAAATTTACAATTTAGCCCCTAATTTTAATATGATATATCTACATTTATCTTCTTTCATAGATATTTTTAATTTACTGAAAAATAAATTATTCACTTTCAATAAAATATATACACAAGTTTTATTAAGTAAATTAGTTATGTACCTTTCTGTTGTAATTCGCATATACACTGCAAAACTTTCTTAGTAAATGTATACAACTACAGAACTAGTTAGTGACTATGGTAAAAATAAGTAGTAGTATGCATTCATTTAAAATCACAAAAAACACTTTAGCAAATGAAATTTTTAAACATATATTGTTACCCTAAAATTTTAAATAAATTATCAGCATAAAGATAAATTTCAAAGTTTAATAGGTCTACATTTATTCTTTATTTACCATCATCGTCAGTTTACCATTACCTACTATGTAAAAATAATGCCCTTTTGCCCTTACGTTTGTGTGCATTCTACTATGCAGACTGTTTATTTACGTTTGTGCCCATGCTCTATTCACACACCCCAGGTGGAAAACACTGATGTACATCACATTGTTATCAACAATGTACAATTGTCTTTTAACCCACATTGCATTTTAAAATCTTGTAAAAGTTTTTTAATTTGCCAGCATGCAAAAAACCACATCAAAAAAAGTTATCAAAGAAAATTATTTTACTGAAACTAAAATATTCATTTAAAAAAAAAATCAACCAATAGTTTGATTTAAAAATAAGCTTGGATGGACAACTATTAAGTGACTTTTTATGAAGCAAAATTTCAAGGTTTATTTTTTATAGTTTAAATTATGAACTTGTATGATTTTATAATCCAAAAAGTATATTTTAATATCAAGATAATTTAACTTGTTTTGCATTTATCAACTATGCCCATAGGTAGAGGTGTGGATTTTCCTCAGTGGAAAATTTTGAATATGTTCTTAAATATTACATTTAAGCTAAAATAATATGTCCAAAAGTTCTTACATGTTCTTACATTAGAGCTACAATCATATATGATATGATTAAAAAGGATCTTAATTTAGAAATATATAAAAATATTCTACGCACAAAAATTTTTGATACATTGGTACATATTTTTGATATGTCAGCAACTGTAATTTAATATTTTCATTGAGTACCTGTGCTTCTGAAAAGTTATAAAATAATTATATTTTATCAAATATAGAAAAAATTTTTGTAAATCATAAATTTAAAACAACATAATAAATTTAAAAATACATAATTTTTAATTACAAAACTTAAAACAAAATTAAATTTATTAATGTGAAGTAAAACTCTGAATACTGAGTCAATATATATGAAAAATACCCAATTCTTTATTCTGATTATTGAATTTATAAAACTTTACCACACACATAGTTGATATATAAGGAGTGAAAAAATATTCAGAGAGGGAACTTGCTTGAGCCTGGTAGTCCCCTAAATATGCCACTGCCTGTGTGCCCCCATGCGCACACTTTTTCAATGATTCTACATGTATGATGTTTGTGTTCTTCAAATTTAGGTACATTTTGTTCATGGACCAATAAAAAATTTTCTGAGTATTGCTATAGATCTGCAAATCAACTGTTGAGAATCACTAGATTAAAGTACTTAATTTTTCTTGTACACATTGGTTTTTGCTCTATGTTGTTGTTGATGAAACCAGACCGTCCGACTTACCAGAAAGGTGTAAGGTAACTGTTTGGATGGTCGGGAAGTGCCACCCAATTTAGACCGGAACCCAGTGGGGGAGGCATCCACAGGGACCGTACCCTCCTTCCCCTACCACCAACCTCTCGGAAGGACTTTCGGACCCACATGTTTAACGTGATCATACTCCGCATGAACACGGCGGCAGTTTTTGGCAGTGGCTGGAATCGAACCCGGGCCTACCGAGTGCAACTCCAGCGCACTAACCAATGGGCTACCGCGCCCCTTTTGCTCTATGTGTAAATTTTTGCATAACTTGTACCATGTGAGAAATGTTCAGTAAAATAACAGATCTCTTAAAGCAATAGATGCATAACTGCAGTTTAAATTGGATGCTACAAAAGCGAGACCAGGTTTTGTTTCCCTGAAATATGACTAAAATTTTGTTCATTATCCAGGGTTTGGTTGACACCTGATAATGGCTTTATTTCTCATACTTAATATTAACTTAAGGTGTATTCTTAATTTAATATGCTGAAATGTCCTTACTTTTTTATAGCTTGGGTGTAAATCCTGCTTTACATTTTAGTTGCTTAGAGAATGCAGCATGATTTGTAACATTGTCATCTATATTTGAGTACATAGAAAAGGATTGTCAGGGAATTTTAAAAAATGAGCCCAAAGATTAGGAAGTTACTAGAAATATTTTAATTAATCTGAAATCGGAAAAAATTAGTATAGCATTTAAAATTTTAATTAACATTTATAAAATTGCTTGTATATATTGTGCTGTCAAATTGTTAACTTATAGGCATCATGATTTGCCCCCTCGTATAGATAATTACTAACTAGTATTTTCCATGTTAATATTGTATGTATCTATAGTTGCTTAGGGCCGACGTGGTTGTCGAGTGGTCAAGGCAAGCGCTTCCGTAGAAATCGCTCAACCGCCACGTTGTGGGTTCGAGCCCCACGTAAGGCATGGATGTTTGTGTTGTGGGCGCAATGTGATCTGCCCCCCCTCTGGTGCGCCTGGGGCAACATCAATGGACGGCTAAATGGTTCACACTCTGGCCGCTGTAATAAAGGTGAATGATGAAGGTCAAAGTGCCTGGCCATTTGAAAAAAAAAAATAGTTGCTTAGGTTAAAGCATTTTCTTTCCATGTATACTAGAGCTGGGGTATTAATCAGTTCGGTAGTTGATACTTAAATTTTGTTTTTAATAAATAATTATTTATATATATGTACATATGGGCAACTGCTATACAAATGGGTGCATTTAGCTTAAGTTCAATTTCCTCTCTTCTTTTTGCTTTTCTTATCTTAATTTTATAAACACATACCTGAAAAAATCAAAATTCTGTTAAACTCTTTGGAAGTTAACAAGTTACATATGAGGCATCCTTCATACCTGGAATTTCAAGCTTTGGCCTTTAGAACTACTGTTTAACAGTGAATGAATTCCATTAAGATTGATTGCACAAAGAGTTTAAATTCAAATTGTACAAGTGGCAAAATGAGAATAACTTCAGTTACAAAGCTGTATCTTGTTTTCATAATTTGAAGTTTTAGAAATGTTAAGTACATTTTAGCAAGACTTGTGCATAATTTGTCACATATGCAACGTATATTAGCTTCTAAATAAAAGGGTATTTAAACTTTTTGCCATTTTGAAGGAAAAATTAATTCCTTAATTATTCTAAAAAAAATATAAATAAATAAAGGTCCACAGCATCTGAATATTACTTAAAAAGTCATCAGATTTGGCTAACATATGCCATATATTTCAAAAATACAAATATTAACTGTCAACAACAGTTGTAAAATTAAAAAATTCCCGATCAAATAATAAACAATGAATGTATTTCAAAATAATTTTTTGAAAGATATTCATTTGTGAAAATTTATGATTTTTGAAAATGGAATAGAAATATTTGCATTTTGTTTGAAAGTATTGTATTTTGATTGCTTTGTATATATGTTATATCTTCTCTATATATATAAAAACGTTTATCTTATATATTAATATTTTCTGACATCTACAGTAAGTAGAAAGGTGAAATTTAGTACTTTACTGGTGAGTAAAATAGTCAGGTCTTCAACATTACTCGCTGGGGTTTTGAGACAAGCGAGTTCACATGCTTACTCGATTACGCAATCGGAGTTTTTAATTAAAAAGTAGTGAGTAAACTCGTTTTGTGTAATCTATTAAAGGAACGAGAATTTGAACACAATGTCTTATCCCTTCCTAAATAAATAAATAACATTTGGAAAGATGGAGCCCTCAAGCTTAATGCTTTCACAATCTGTGCATGATTAACTTGAATGCTCAAAATGCTATTGTTTAAAGAAAGAGAGATTCATTGTCATATATTTTAAATTTTAGGAAATAACACTTTATATTGCCATTGATCAATACAGGACACCACCACCATAAGAAAACATTTTTGGACTGTTTGTCAGTTCATACTCCTACAGGCTACATACCAAAAGGCAATGATACAAAATTAGTTAATGCAATTTTTGTGTAACTTTATTCTATGTGACTTTCTCATGATTGATTTTAATAATGTAGATGAAAGGGTGGGAGGAAATTACTTGTACTTATTATAGTAAATTTTTTTAGATATATATATATATATATCTAAAAAAATTTACTATAATAAGTACAAGTAATATATATATATATATATATAGTCACTGTGAAAAAAGGGAAACCCCCCTAAATCAATTTTGAATTTAATATGTCAAATGTAAGATAGACCGTAATTTAATGTTTTAACGTTTCAACAAAAAATGTATATTTTTCTTGAATTTAAAACTTTTGTTTATAAGTCAACGAAATTTTAAACTTAAGGATTATAAATATATAGATTAAGATTCTGTAAAGAGATAGGGGTATGTTATAGTTCACTTTTTTCACGACTCATTCAATTTTTTCCCAAAATATTGTTTTATTGCATTTATTTTAAGTCATCAAACTACACATATAAAGACAAAAAAGATTTCAAAATTATGGAACAAATTAACAGAGAAACATCGGTCATATTTTCTGTCACAAAAAACCAAGAAATTGTTTTATTACATTTATTTTAAGTCATCAAACTACACATATAAAAACAAAAAAGATTTCAAAATTATGTAACAAATTAACAGATAAACATCGGTCATATTTTCTGTCACAAAAAACCAAGAGATTGTTCTAGGTTTTTTATTATGCCTCTCCCACTGGATTTTGGTCTAAATTGGGTGAATAAAAAGAAAGTTATGGAAATTGTCGCGGAGGGCACGGTAGCCCAGTGGTTAGCGCGCGGGAATTTCACTCGGTAGGCCCGGGTTCGATTCCCGCCATTGCCCTAACTGCCGCCGTGTTTACGCGGAGTACGATCACGTTAAACATGTGGGACCGTAAGTCCTTCCGAGAGGTTGGTGGTAGGGGAAGGAGGGTACGATCCCCGTGGATGCCTCCCCCACTGGGTTCCGGTCTAAATTGGGTGGCACTTCCTGGCCGTCCAAATAGTTACCTTACACCTTTCTGGTAGGTGGCGCCAGCAAGTTTGTCACGGTCAAAATTTTCAAGGGTAGCGAACAAGCTGGTCGCCGAACGCGGCTAGTAAGTCATCAAACTACACATATAAAAACAAAAAAGATTTCAAAATTGTGGAACAAATTAACAGAGAAACGTCGGTCATATTTTCTGTCACAAAAAATTGTTCTAGATTTATTATTATTTTTTTTTATTGGATGAGACAACTCGATTGATGTACAAAAACGTTTGGCAGGATTGGTAATAGGACAAGCAAAATATGGAATCTATCGGACATTTAGAAAGAGATATATTCAAAAAGCACCCCGCCCCAATTTAATAAATTAGCAGAAAATCCTAAAAGTGAATTTTTTTTTCTAGACGCCAGATCAGTGTTATATTTATCTTGAAAAAATCGTTATAACTTGTATGTTTCTTACCATGATCTCGTAAGAAGGGGAGTGGACTTACAGCGAATGTGAACCTAATGTGTGTAGTTATATAATGATTCCTTCACTAACTGAACCATTTTCAGAATTTACTGATAGATCACTTCACTTTCTGCAACCAAGAAAAATATCACTGCTACGGTAAAAAAAAAAATTAATGTGTGCAACTCATAACTTTCCCTACAGACTCAAATTGATTATCTCTTTATTTCTTTCATAATTCATTAAGTTGAATTTAATTACACAAAATAACACGCATAATTAATTGAAATTACACTGAATTTGCAATATTTCCAAAGGCGACGTAGAAAAAATGTGAAAGAACTAGAATATATCGAGAACGGTTAGTTCTGGAGTGGTGGGCTTGGTCTTGATCTTTTCATAGTCAAAAATTACGTATCATTTGAGCATACGCAGTCTTTTTTTATATTTTGACATTTTGTAAAAAAAAGCAGACTCATATTTTCCGAATCGTAACCACAATCTAATCAGCACCAGGGTAACCTACAAATGACTTATCTACAAAAATTTGGTAAATTAGTTTTAGTTAAAGTGGATACATGCGATTTTTGAGGGTTATTCAGGTTCTTTTCTCCCGAATAGTACCAAAATCTAATCAACACCAGGGCCATCCACAAGTGACTTATAAAATTTTATAAGAGTTGGTCAATTAGTTATTGAGTTAGTAGAGTGGCTACATACATTGCGCAGACTCCAGACTAAAAATAGGTTTTCGTGTTCTAGAGGTTCCAAAACGTATAGATTCGTCGAAAACTCGAGTTGTAATTTTCACCACTTACCAGATACATTACCATGTGTTGTAGGGAAAGTAAAAATAAAATTGGTCGAGTGACGTTACCCTTTATTGCAATCACATAGTGACGGACCATGGTGATCAAGGTTATTATACATGGTGATTGGTTTTCAAATTTTAATTATATCTCCCATGGATTTTTTTTAAAAAAAAGAACTGGATGGATAACGAAACGAGGTGCTATCCGAAATTGCAAACAAAAAATTACGAGTGGACGTCATGAATGAATTGTGCCGTAGTGTACCTTTATTTTTGGTGTTAATTTTGAAACCACATCTGCTAAAATGTAAAAATATCATTTCGTTTGGTTTTCGAAATAAGTGAAAATAAAATAAAGTAGAAACCCCCAGAGGAATTTGACGTCCACTATGCACAAATCATCTGCAACCACGGCCGCGTTTCTGTTTTTTAACATTATATCCTTTCAGTAAAACCCCCTGGCTTCAAGCTTAAAATCTAGTGTTGGCAACATTACGGAAAATGCTCGTACCAGTTTCGGCAACTTATCGCGCAACTTCGGCGCCTTTCGAATAGTTCGGGTTACTAAAGAGAACATAAATCGCTCTGAGAAGGGTTTTTTTTATCTTTTGCATATCTTGGTTTGTATATAAAGTGCGCTACATCATAGTCTTTTTTATTTTATTTTATTTTAATACCACCCAACTTGTAGTGTCTGTACAATTTTATTTTCTGCATAAGTTACTGTCCAGATAAGAGCTATCGCAATGTAACTCACACATTAAATTGTGAAACAAAATAAAACATTATTTACGTTTAGCCTTATTATTTTTGCTACATTGATTGTATTGTCGGTAGGTAATAGGAATAGAGAGAAAGAGTATTGCAACGGCAGGGATCAGAGGGGGCCCAAAGGATATACTCAGCCCCCCTGATAAAAATATTAAATTTTTAGCAGCGATATGAAATTTCATATAAAATGTCATTCAAATTTTGTATAAAAAATTTCTTTATTTTAAAGATTTTTTAAATAACTTTATAAATTACTTCATTTTAAAGATTTTTAAAATTATTTTATAAATTACTTCATTTTAAAGATTTTTTTTAATTTAGCTGAATTTCTGATTATACTAGTGATCAATTTATTTACATATTTAATTGAAAAATATTTAAATTATGACAATGCTATTTATGATGCTTTTATATTATTGTGGGGTTCACTGTTATACATTCTAGCGTCAATATCAACTGATAAGTAGGTAAGGGTTAATATTAAACATTAACTTGTATTAGCTTTCAGAATGTTTCTACAAATTATTAACAGCTTTGTTACTAGTTAATGCTTACATAAAAATCAATTGTAATTATTATATATTAATATTGATGTATAGTAGCTATATGGATATTAATAATCAGCTCTTAGCTTTCAAATGTAAATATTCAATTTTTTGTTAATAATTTATATGAATTGAAATATATAATAATAACTTTTATGGTTTATAAATACTAATGATTAATTGTGTTTTTGATGAACCCCACTTGAATTTCCTTCTAGTCCCTGTTCAATTTCGTCTTAGGCTACGGCCGACAGGATCGAAAATTCGAATTCAGATTTTTGACTGAAGAACACGTTTCAAGCAACCCCGAGCTTAAATTAAATGTTGAGGTGATATATATTTCTCTTTCACTCTCTTTGTGTCAGTGTGTGTCATGAAAAGTAGAAGGATCTCTCTACACTTCATGGTGTGTATGTGACATACAGTAGAGTCGCCAGAAAAAAAGAAGAAAAAACTGGGGTAGTAACCAAAAATTTTGTTTCCCACTTCACCAAATATAATTTCTCCTAACGTCAATGTGTTTCGATGAGTTTCTAGAGGGGAGGGGGGGGGGGTATGACCCAAAAATCTCCCCCCTTAGTAACGCCACTGCATACAAGTCTGCGTTTGCAATATCTCATTAACGAATGGAGCGTTTCGAAAGTAATTCCGTACGATTGTTATCCGAGAATATTGAATTTTAGAATTAATCGAACTTGAAGACCACCACATTTTTGAATGAAATTTTGGAAAAAATGAAAAAAAAATCAAAACCTTCAATAGTGTTACATAAATAAACATTTCTTGTGTAATTTTTCAATAGAAAACGAATAATACAAACTCTAGAATGAACCGTTCTTAAGATATTTCACGATTTTCGAAGGAATTTAAAAAGATCATTAGAAAGTAGAAACATTTATTGCTGTTAAATAAATAAACATTTCATATGTAATTTTTCATTACAAAATCAATGACACAAACTTTAGAACGGCAGCATAAACCCTTTTCGGAATATTGCAAGTTTTTCAAATAAATTTATCAAAAAATTGCATACATTTTAAAAAGTGGAATTATTCCAATATGTCTATCTACCATGTGCAATAGTTTGCGATAAGTCTGTTAACATAATCCTCGTGAATCTACTTTGTTCCATTCATTACAGAAGAAACTTTTAGTGATAGTTTTTGATTTCAACGCCCAAAGTAATTTACTTCATGGGATATTCATTCAATATTAATTGCTTTTTGGTGAGGATTTTAGGCATGAATATGAATAAGTCCTTCTGTTTCGACTCATAAGTTTCCAAAAGTTTTCAATTTCATTATGTCAATTCAATGCCAAAAATACTGTGTCTTATAACACCATTATTTCTTCAAAGTCATCATTATTTTGTTAAGCACACCATTATTTTTCAAAATCATTGCAATATGGATAAGAAAGGAAAAGTCTTATGCTGCCCACATCAAATTTTTACTTCCCTGATATGCATGATATAATGAAAAGAGAAAGTGTGGCTCGAATTCAAGTTTTCGACAAATGGGCACGTTTCAACCATGCCTGAATATGAATCGATTGTTTTTTAGGTGATATCTGTGTGTGTGTGGTATACCTAAGTATGTGTGTGTGTGTGTGGTATAACTAAGTATGTACGTGTGTGTGTTCGTGAGTCTGTGCAAACGATATCTCACGAACTAAAGGTGCGTTTCGAGAAAAAATTGTTATAAAAATTACAATCATTAAGTACTAGAAGCGTATTGATTTCAAACGCAACCGAATGTTCTGAAGACCTCCAAATTTTTGAATGAAATTTTTAAAAAATGAGAAAAAGAACAAAAACATAAAAAAAACGTTTAATAATGTTACGTAAATAGTCATGTCCCATGTAATTTTTCATTAGAAAACGATTGGCACAAATATTAGAACGTTAGCATGAACCCTTTTTGAGATATTGCACTTAAAAAATAAAAAATTATATAAAATTATAAAAAGTATTAGCTATTATGAAATATGTTCACTTTTCATATATAATATTATGCAATACATTTGTTAGCACCATTCATGTGGATCTAGTTTGTTTCACTCACGAGAGAAAATACTTTGGGTAATAGTTTTGTATTTTGACGCCTAGCAATTCGCTAACAGTCATTTATACATAAGAAACGCTCTGTTTGTCTGTAACGTTTGGTGATAAATTTGGCTAACCTGGAGACTAACTAAGCGAAATATCGTCAACTTAATTTCGAAATGTCGCCCCAGATTGACAAAAATATCTCTAAAATTGCAAAAATGCCTCTAAGTCAACGAAAATGACGCCAAATTGATGACTTAATTATTAAAAATATTTTAATATATAGATTTTTGCTTATTGCGGATGCTATCAATGTTGATAACTGTCAACGAAAATGACGCCAAATTGATGAATTAATTATTAAAAATATTTTAATATATAGATTCTTGCTTATTGCGGATGTTGATAACTGTCAATTTAGAGTTGCATGAAATATAAGCTAATTGGGTACTTCGAAATAGTTTTACGTGTTGTCATCCGGAAAAGCGCCAAATGTACTATTCAACATTAAATACACTGTGCCGGGGATCTTATACATCATTTTATTGCTGTGAAATAAGTAAATGCCTTGCATTACGTAGCGAAAGTCATGTTCTGTCCACATCAGAATTTTTATATTCTATATTTTTCTATATTTTTCTTTAATCACAGTTGGTGTTAAATGGAAAAAAAAAATGAATCTTTTTGTGGGATTCATTAGAAAGTTGTTCTTTTAAATTATTTCTTTATTCTTTAGAATCAGATGTTTTTAATGTCTTAAATTTCTTTATTTTTGAGCACTTTAGTGTCAATAATTAAATAATATTTCTTAACATACATGCGTTTCTAGATTATTTTTTAAATTTTCAGATACATGAGTTAAAAAAAATTGAGGTTTTTTCTTCTTCCAGCCCAAAAGTGAATAGACCTCTGACGTTCTTTGACTTAAAAATTCGTACTAAATCTTACTTGATTTTTCTTTACCTGCTCAAGAGATATCGTAGTCATAGACTATGACAGACAGACACATAAGAGTTAATCAAAATAGTTGATCATTTTATATGGAAAGTCATGTGCTGTTCACATCAGATTTTTTTATATGTTTTAATTCCATTCCAAACGCTGACTGCATAAACGACACTGAGCGACATGAAAGTTGAATTTTTTTTTTTCCCCTTTAAGAAATACTGGATGCAACATAATTTACAGAAATATGAATGTATTTTTAAAATTAATTTTAGCATCCGCAATAAGTGAAATTGCACGATTTAAATTGCAAAATTATCTTAGAAAAACTGTTTACTCATTTTAAATATCGATAAACGAAAATAAATCGGCAGTGGCTCTAATCCGATGGATCCGAAATTATTTTGCGGAAATTGTCTCGTTGCGGAATTGTCTCGTAAAATAAAAATCTAAAAGTTCCAATTAGGTATCCTTATAGGGTTTTCAAAAAACAACAAATTACTCGTTTCCAGTTAATGGCTAGCACTTTTAATTTTCGAAATATAAACATTACAATCTTCAAAAAACGGAATATTTTTAATCTTCTTCAATTTGTCAAGACGGTACTTAAGAACTATAACAGCTTTGTACAAACTAAATATTGATCTGAAAACTAGATTTCCTACTAAACACTTTTAGTCCTTACTGTTTTTATCCATTTCATTTTATAGTTTAGATGATATGTCGAGTAAAAGTAAGTAAAAGGAAACAAAAACTCACTCGGACAAAAACTGTTTTTTCAAACAAATATATATTAATATATTGAGTTTATTTTGTATATTCACAATTGACACCCTATTTTCGACAAAACAAGTGTTTATATTTATATCTATTAGGTTCGGAGATATAAGCGTCCAAAGTGTTTGCATTTTCCGTAACACTCCAATTTCAATCAGAGATACCCATCACCATAAATGCTATTCACATATAAAAATTCAAAGTTTATATAATCAAAACAAACCGAGGGAAATGGGGATATTTTTATTCTATAGCACAATACATCCTAGGATAATGGATATCTAATTATTTTTCATCCTCCTAGAATACATCATGCATAGACCTAACCAGAATCTCGGAAAATGGGGTGAGGTGGGGGGCTTGCAGCCCCGGATTTTGTTTTCTGATGTGCAATCTATGGAGAACAAATGCAACTTTACTCCCTCTTCCCCTGCCTATATGCAACTTATGAGATAGTCATAATGCTCTTGGAAAATATCATTGTGATGATAAGAGGGGAAAAAAATCTGATGTGGACAGCATATGATTTTCCCTGCATAATGCACGTACAAAATTCTCATCAAAATGCAATTAACTGTTAATGAATAGGCCTTGAAGCAAGTGATTATAGGCGAATTCTTTGGCGTCAAAATACAAAACGAGTACATAAAATATCTTCTTTCGTGAATGGATTGAACTCTATTCACGTTACTACTTTGTCAGTTTTGTCATACAATTACTTGAGAAACGTGCAATACCTAGAGAACAGTCTGTGCTAGCATTCTAAAATTGGCGTCATTCTGTTTCTAATGAAACATTGCATCGGAAATGATAATCACCTCTAAAGCGCAGTGTCAGTATGCCAAATGCAACCCCGAAGGCTAAGAAAAAAGGGCTAAAACTTTAATCGATACAGTTGTCATTCAGAGGCAAAAGTTGTTTTTTTTGTTTGATTTTTTCTTTTTTTTTGGGGGGGGGGGGGGGGATTAACAAATACTTCAAAACGAAGTCAATTATAGCATTTTCAATGACAGTTTGATACCAAAATTTTAAAAGGCTTTTGTTTACGCCCAGCTATTACCCCCAAACTGCGTAACATTTTTTTTTAATGGTATATAGTAAATAATGAGGGCTCCAAGTTAATTTGTTATCTATTATGAAACCAAGGAATTTTAAATTTGTAGAGGATTTTAATGATTTACTTCGTAATTTAAAAATTGGGTTCCTCTTCAGATTTGTCCTTTTTCTTTAATCAAAAATGATAGAACTGCTTTTTTTTCTATAGAAATTTGGAGATGTAATGAATTTAAGGAATCTAATATCAAGTTTAAAAAAAGAATTTGTGTTAAGGTTGATTTATTAATGTTACCAAAGGTGACCACGGCGAGGTCATCAGCAGAGGCTTGTAAATAAATAAGATCATAGTTGAGTAATAAATTTCATTAAAGGATAAATTACAAAGTATGGGGGTTAATCATAGATCCCTGCTGTGATCCCTTTCAAATAGTTTTAGATGGGTATAAATTTATCTTCAATTTATAAAACCATTCTATTGTTGAGATATGAGAATAGGAAAATCCGAAAATTTATAGGAATTTTTAATTTTTCAAAAGTTAAAGGAAAAATATTCCAGTCCAGATTATCAAAAGCTCCACGAACATCTATAGTTGTTAGGGAAACATGATTTAATTGGATAAGATTTTTTTTTTTTTTTATACTACGAATACATTTATGAGGTGCAATTTCAGAACTGTAGAGCTCCCTGAAATCAAATTGGCTTGAATGAAGAATGTCTTTGATTTTTAGGAAATGATTAAATTTATTAATAAAAACCGTTTCTAAAATTTTTCCCAAAGTGGGTTAAAGACAATTGGGCCACGGTTGTGAAAAAAAATTACTTTAGCATCTCTTAAATAACGTGGAAAAATATAACAACATTTAACAAAGATTAAAAAGTTTTATAAAAATATTAGAATTAAAATTAAACAAGCCTTTCCAAATACTAAACTCAGTTGTCTAAGGAGCTTAGACATTTTAACTCATTTTGTAAATTATTAAAAACCAAGTAAATTATTAATTCTTCTCCAGTGACCAACCCTAGTCCATCAAATGAAACCGAAGAAAAGGTGGAGGGGGGGGGGGGGGAGATCCTGAAAAGATCCTAATCATCCTGAAAACTGTAACCAAAGAGCCGTGAGATTTTCTCAGCATATGTTGAGTTTAAATTATCCGAAAATTGCAAATGGATATAATGTTTTTTAGATAATTTATCAAATGCAGATTGAAATTGAGTATCAAATTTCGAAATAAAATTAGAACAAATATTTTTCCAACCATCGCATTAATCATTAGTTTAAATTTAACTCTGTTAAGTTTAAATTTAGCTTTGTTAAGTTTAAATTTAGCCTTAGATGATACAATTTCACTTATTGATGCATAATTTTTGATTAAAGATTTGACTTTTTCAGAAGGCGCTGTAACAAAATTTCTGAATTTAGCTAAATATTTGTTACACAAGGAAGGAGAAACCAATATATTTGTTTTTTATATTTTTTTCTTTCAAATAAATTTAAAAGCACAATATTTAACTTTTTTGATAAAAATAATAAAAAAGTTGTCAAAAGCTCTTAATTTTCAAAATTAGAGAATCTAAATACTAAAGGGGGAATTTAAAGTTATATATAAATAAGTTTAAAAATAAAAATAATAAGTTTCAAAAAGAATATAAATAAGTTTTAGAAAGAATATATAAGTTTTTAAAAAGAAAGAGTTATCCGAAGCAATCTCTACACCAATGAACGGTAAAATAAAATTGTGATCACTAAATGAGTCACGAGATAGTATTTTCCAATTTTGAATTGGGAAATAATATATATTATACATATTCTTCTTTTTCGACCCAGACCGTCCGACCTACTCGAAAGTGTAAGGTATTTGTTTGGACAGCCGGGAAGTGCCACCAATTTAGACTAGAACCCAGTGGGGAGCGGTATCCACAAGGACTGTACCCTCCTTCCCCTACCACCAACCTGTCGAAAGGACTTATGGACCCACATATTTAACATGTGTGTACTCCGCGTGAACTTGGGGATAGTTTTGGGAGCCAGGAATCGAATTCGAATTGTTCGAGTGCAATCCCTGAACGCTAACCATTGGACTATCCCACCCCATATATTATATATATTCTTTTTCTTCGAACCAGACCGTGCGACCTAGAAAAGAAATGAAAACTCCGAGGGTGTAAAGTATATTATATATATTGAATTATTAAAATAATTCTGGTAAAAAGTGTTGTTGTTGAGACCCAGACCGTCCGACCTACCAGAAAGGTGTAAGGTAACCGTTTGGACGGCCGGGAAGTGTCACCCAATTTAGACCGGAACCCAGTGGGGGAGGCATCCACAGGGACCGTACCCTCCTTCCCCTATCACCAACCTCTCGGAAAGACTTACGGACCCAGATGTTTAACGTGATCGTACTCCGCGTGAACACGGCGGCAGTTTTAGCAGTGGCTGGAATCGAACCCGGGCCTACCGAGTGCAACTCCCGCGCGCTAACCAATGGGCTACCGCGCCCTGGTAGAAAAGTGTAAAAAATTTTAATTTTAGATATGCGACATCTGCTTTATATGCCAGTATATTCTTCTCTCTAGCACCGACCACTCGGTGGAATGACTGCAAACATTATCGTCATTACAATTTCATCTTCGGTAACTAAGTCTTTTGAGGTCTGATTTCGACGAAATAAACTACATTCTATTTTCTACAACACACATCAGCCTTTTCCCATTAGAAATATGCGAAATTAGTGATGTTTCACATCAATCTATAACAAGTAATATATAGTTACCCACAATTTTTATTTTAACTTCACACAGTGTATATATGTATTTGATTTGCCACGTTTCAAATCTTGGAAGCCCTAACTAACCAGATTCCACTAACCGTAGCGATATGGATTTTAGCATGTAGTTTTTTGTGGTACTTTAAACTTCTTTAGAATTTTAACCTTATCGGATTAGCCCATCCTGGACCGCCATAAAATTATATCCTTTTAGTTTGCCTTACAAGTCTTTTCAGTTGGACGACAGTTTGTTTGCAACAATAATGATATGAATAACTATTGCTGCAAGATAGTTAAGAAAAGTCCAATATTCAGCTTCTATTATACATAAAAAAAGGAACTTTTTTACATGTGATAATAATAGTGAAGCTCAATATTCGAATCTTTTCTTCAGGTATTTAAATTATATATAAATAGTGATATATTTTGCTTTTACTTGTTATAAATCATCTGCACACAAAATTTCATATTGGTACGCGCATTCGTTCTTGAGTTATCATGTCCAAACCTCACAGACATATCAATTTTCTAAAAGTGTTCAGGAGGTTAAAATGGTCTCTTCTGTCAAAATCTCTAATTCGGAAATTCTCAGCAAAGTAATATTTTTTCTATCCAATCAGAAAGTATAAAAATAGATCTTTTTATGAGCTTTAATTCGAAAGTATTTTTTTAAAATTTTTAGTCAAAATCTTAATTTTAATTTTCTTATTTCAAGTTGGTAACAGGCATGTGGTAACATATTATTTTTTAATACAAAATGTACTATTCCGTCAAAATTGAATCAATATTATACGCTATAGTACAAGAAGGAAGAAAGAAATCGATAAAAACTTCGAGGAAAAAGTCAATTCTGACTTTTAACGAACAACTTGTGGTAGGAAAATATTTGAAAAGAGTTTCCGGTGAATTTATACATTTTGAACAGTCTACATCACGAACAAACTATTTTTAACTTGATGATTGTGCATGTGTCTGTCTGTGCATTTATGTATTCACTCTAGTTCAAAAACTATCGCGCAAATTTCACATAATTTGTTAGTTGATTTATTTGTGCGTTACCCTGGTGCTGTTTAGATTCCAATACAATTGGAGAAAATAAAACGGGTTTTTTTTTTATTTGAAAAGACCTGCAATATTATGATACATTCTTAATCTAACAAATAAGATTAAGATTACATAGGTTCAGATATATTAATAACTCCTATACGCTAGGATAAACAATTTTTGAGATATTTCACTTTTTTTTTTCACACATGCTTAGTATGCCTATTCAGATATCCAATCCTCGAGTCTCCAGGCAACTTTATCATTCATATTTATACCGTTTAAGTGTACTTCTATGCCTAATATAATCTGCATCGTGCATTTTCTGTATTATCTTGATTTTGGCGTTGGGTGCTATTCGAAATGGGTTGCTTTAAAAAAGGAACGCTTCTTTGGCGCCTCTTGGCGTAATTTCCACATAAAACCGGCTATCTCACTCGGCAACCTTCTTTCCTTCCTCCTATACATAGGTGCTACATAGCAATATCCACGCCATCCGCAAAAAAAAAAAAATGTCGGGTTTTGATCCCAAGTCTTTCGCTCAGGATTTTATTGCTGGTGGAGTAGCTGCTGCTATTTCTAAAACTGCTGTTGCACCCATTGAACGCGTAAAATTACTACTTCAAGTTCAACATGCTTCAAAACAGATCGCTGTTGACAAACAGTATAAAGGTACGTAACCCAATTTGAATTTAACCCTCTCGACGCCATATTGGAAATGCCAACTACCACGTACCGGAGGACACGGCTTTAGTTATTTTAACATGATATTGTTCATGTTAGTTTAAAAAATATCCTTGTTTTAACTTATTCGCGATTTCCCCATATTCAATTTCAGTTGCCATTTTAAATTTTCAGTGTTAAAAAGGTAATTCAACGTTAGTGTTAAGATTTGCAAGTACTCTTCAAGACTTTAGCTAATGTAGTGCGTTTAAACTCAATTTGTATAATGGTATATTTATTTTGCATAAAATACCATGCTTTGATTAACAGTTTTAAGGATTTTTTTTGTTTGACACGTGGGCATATTACCGCGAATGACAAAGATAATGCCGGGTTCAATCATAAAATTATTTTCAACTCTCTTGTATCTAATTTACGTGTTATAAGTTATTGGGATTGTTACTTTTAAATGTAGTTATGCTGTCATGTTTAGCGGTTTGTGCAAAAGGAACGAAGGAAAAAAAATATTTTTGCATACAATTGGTTGAAATTTTGTGTTCTAGACAATACAAACCACACTCAATTAGGCCTAGCTATAATAACCCAGTTTGAGTCGTTGCAAAATAATTTTTGCTTTTCACCGGTTCCGCAAATGTTAAATTATATCTTTATTGTGCACTGTTAAAACCTTTCTTAGTAGTACTGATAACCTTGAAATGATGCTTGATCATGTTCAACTCTTGAATATAATGAAAAAAAAAAACTACTGATTAAGGAAGCAGTTCTGAACTTACACTCAAGCTGGTGTAAAGCACATGCATTTCATAGGTTAGAATTGAAACTACATTGTGAAGTAGATCGATGCATGCATAAAGACATGTGCAAACTGCAATACAGCAATCATTCGATGAGCGTGATTAATTACGTGAAAATACTGCGATAAGTGAAAATAATTATCCAAGCATCCCAAGACCAAAAATACCAATCAATATTTTTAATGCGTTTTTATGGCAATTTAATATACAGTAAAATAAAAACAAATGATAATTATTATTATTTGCAGCAAAAGTTTAGCGAAATTTACAAAACACTATATTTCCATGAAAAATAGTCAACTTACAGTACAGTAAGATACTCTTGCATTTCAAAATATTTGTGTATGTACATTTTACTCGTAATTTATATTAACATAATAAAAATTTATGTACCACTAAACACCACAGCACATTGATGATGAGTGCTGTTATTGCTGCCAATATTCAAAAGTTACAATTAATTAGCACTTTATTTCTCTCTAAAATATTTTAAGGTTTGCACAGATTTTTCTTTATTTTTTCATTTTAACTTTGTACAAAAACAGGATCTTTCATTGTCTGCAAAATGTGAAAATGCTTTGAAATCTATGAACTTCTGAACCAATGTTTGAGAATGTTTTATTGTACAGTACAGTAAACATACATATAAGTGACACATAAGAAAAAATTATAGCCGAATATCACCACTCTTTATGAATGCAACCTGCATCTGAAATTTCAGTTTACTAGGCTTGATCCGTAGCCAAATATATTGTGCTAATTGCAATTTGGTTGCCAATTATTAACTGCACTAATCGAGGGGAAACAGTTTATCAGCATCTTCATTCATGCCTTCCAACCGGGACTGTAGAGTCAGTCTTTAAAAATCTCCTAAATAAAACTTATCTTAAAATAATATTTAGTTTTTAAATGTTTCCAGGCAGTAAAACTACTGCTAAGCCTATGAACATACACTTAACCGTGCCATGACCGATTCTTGAAATGATGTTTATACCATGTTCAACTCCTGAATATGATGAAAAATTTCTTTTTGCTGATCAAGATATTCCAATATTCTAAAAGTTTTTATAAGATGTAAAATAATTCTGTACACAACTGAATAATTTTAATTAACTTTTTAATGGTATTCAGGTAAACATTAACTATCATAAATGTACCATAATTTTAGTTTATAACTGAAAGCCTTGATATGATGTTTAGAACATGTTAGACTATTGAGAATTAATGAGAAAATCTGTATTCTGACCATGGCTTTTTATTTGCAATTTTTATAGCCAGATTATATCTTGCTTCTTTAATTTTATTTCCATGGTATAAAAAGATTATGTAGATCTATGGAATAATCACAATGCTTAAAAATTAATTCTTGAAATGATGTTTGTACCATGTTCAACTCTTGAATGCAATGAAAATACTCTTTTTGCTGATCAAGAAATACTGTCGCTACATTAAAAAAATAAGTAATTGCTGCTGTGTAAAAGCTATCATGAAATTTGGTGTATTTGTAGAGAAATGTTAGGGAACATACTGAAATACAGTGTTTCAATTTAAAATTTAATGTCAGCAAGGGTATTTGAGCTGCAAGTTCACGTCCTGGACAGACTAGCAATAATAAAAATATTTTAGTTTTTCATAAATTTCAGTAAAAGTACAGTTTTTCTTAAATGTTGAAGTCCAACCATTTTTCTTAAGAGGCAGAAAAGGGGGGGGGGTCATACACACCATTTTTGATTTTGCTGAAATTTTTATAATGGTTTCTTCTAATGATTTTAGAAGGCACGTAACTTCCCCCCCCCCCCCCCCCCCCCCCCCCAAAAAAAAAATTTTTTTTTTTGTGTCCCACAAAAATTCCTAAAGTGGGTTGCGACCCAGTATTTTTCTCAAATCTGCATCTCCCTCAATTTTATTATCTCTGTGCATTGAGCATCAACCAAAGTAATTCTTGTGATTACAACATGACCTTTAGTAGCTAAATTGAATTATTTTGTAAATTTCATGGCTGACCTTCAGTGCAGCCTGGTAGGATTGGCCAAACTTTGTCGTGGAAAGTGAAAAAGTACCATAGGAGCATTGGTTTTCTATTGGTTGGGAGTTCCGGGAAGTTTTCTTTACTGAAACTAGCAATATTATTTTGATTTAGGTTAGAGTTCTCATGGGTTTTGTTTTTCCTAAACATGTCCGAAAAGGACTAATTAAATCTATACAAAAAACATAATGCGATATTTTGCCATTGTATTACAACCAAACTGCAAAACATACATATAATTTCTTAGTTTGTTGAACAGTGTCAGGATTGATAAAGCAATGTAGAAACAAAAAATTTACATTGTTGAATAGCTGATACTTAGCAATTTGAACATAAACCTATGAAAACTTGGCAGTCTAACGTCCACAAAATCCAGTCCCACTTGTTGGCTGAGGTCTCTCATAGCAAAAGCTGTTTGTGCAACAGTTGATCTGTAGCAATTCGGACAGTGATCGGTGACCGCTTTGTGGTCTTGCCTCGCTACACGTATAAAATTTGCGCCAAGTTGGTGCGTTTCCCTGTGTTTTGAAAATGACTCCTCCCAACTCAAGTGACTTTGTTTCCCATGTTTTAAAATGGGCTCCTCCTACCAAACTGACGTATTCTACAGTTTTATGAACTGAATTTTTGAATGTAAATGATAGTGCAAATCAATTTTAATGAAATGGAATAACACTCCTATAAAGCTTACAAAATACGATTTTTGTGCATTATAAAAAATATTGAGTAATGGCAGAATTAAAAACTTTTTGACTGAAATATTTTTGATTCTAAATCAATATCAAAAACTTAACTCGAAACATCGAAAATTTAATTTAACAATACTTAGAAAAATACGAAATTTACAAAAAAGTTTGAACTTTTAACTAAATTTAAAAAAAAAAAAACTTAGAAAAAAGATTTATACTTTAACGAAATTTAAGAAAAATCAATACTTATGAGAACCATTTTAAAAACACAGGAAAATACAAAAGACAGTTTTAAAACACGAGATGAATAAATAAAAGAACTAACCTTTATGTAACGGAACACGTTTCACACAGCAATCCAAACTATTGACTGATATAACCATATTTTTAATTACATCCACACCGGAACACGTTTTCTTGAACATGCACGTACATTCAACACTGGAACACGTTTCACACTCCAATCCAATTAAATCTATAAAAATCTGCATATCTACTGAAAATTTGAGTAAAATGCATACCTGCCAACTTTTACGCATTATGCATAAAATTTACGCATTTTCACTGCTCTTTACGCTTTTACGCATATATTGCTATATTTCACGCATTTCGCATTTATTTGAATTTTTTAACATTACTAGGAAATCAATCTCTGGCGAAATTCTCCGGCTTTTTTTTTTAATTTATCAATTAACCAGATATGGTATAATTCCTCAAACAGTTTCCGCTTTTTTAGCACTGATATCTACCATTCCCGGGATTGCAGCAAATCTATATAATAAAAGGCAATGTCTGTGTGTGTGTCTGTCTTATACACTATACGTTTCGCGACCGCGCATCGGAGAGCTACGATATTTGGCAATCGGAGACCTGGGGGGGAGGGAAGGGGACACGTGAAAACCGATTTTCAAAATTCTAATTATTTTTTTATTTATTTAATGTTTTATGCGATTTCGACCTTTTTTTGCCCTTTTTACTCCACGATCCAGACGTCGTAGAAAAAAACAACTCACACCATCGGAAAGAGCAGACAATTGCGAGTAAAAATATATCAATTTCAAATCTCTATTTCGATTTCTAATATTTTTTAAAGATTTTAAAACAAAAGTCACTTTTGGCTCAAAAAAACGATTTTTGGTTTTTAAATTCTCGCATAGTAAAAAGTACTCATAATTTCGACTAATAATTTACATTTTTAGAAAGCTGAAATATCTGGCATTCTTACAAGTCTAATCTGGTCCAGAAATAATGAAAATTGCCTTCAGGATCGCAATTTTAAAGACGTCATGATTTTAAATTTCTCGGCGTTCCGTTCGTTTCTCCCCCGCTGAAGCAGGGAAGGTGGTGGGTGGGGACGTCAAGGTGGAGGTGACGTCACGGTTCTGAATAGAGCGCCTTTGCTCTATATAAATTATTATATTTATATTTTCAATGATGGGACGATCTGGATTTTTTAAATGTATATTTTAACTTTTGGATATTTTAAATGGATATTTTAATTTTATGGATATTTTAAATGATGGAACAATGAAACAATGGAATGAGGATGATGGAATTAAGCATATGGTCATTTTAAATTGCAAATTAGCGCGCGGGAAGTTAGCGGTAGGCCCGGGTTCGATTCCCGCCACTGCCAAAACTGCCGCCGTGTTTACGTGGAATACGATCACGTTAAATATGTGTGGTCCGTAAGTCCTTCCGAGAGGTTGGTGGTAGGGGAAGGAGGATACGGCCCCTGTGGATGCCTCCCCCACTGGGTTCCCGTCTAAATTGGGTGAATATGTAGAAAGTTATGGAGATTGTCGCGGAGGGCGTGGCAGCCCAGTGGTTAGCGCGCGGGAATTGCACTCAGTAGGCCCGGGTTCGATTCCCGCCACTGCCAAAACTTACGCCACGTTCACGCAGAGTACGATCACGTTAAACATGTGGGTTCGTGAGTCCTTCCGAGAGGTTGGTGGTAGGGGAAGGAGGGTACGGTCTAAATTGGGTGAATAAAAAGAAAGTTATGGAGATTGTCGCGGAGGGCGAAGTAGCCCAGTGGTTAGCGCGCGGGAATTGCACGCGGTAGGCCCGGGTTCGATTTCCGCCACTGACATGGAGTACGATCACGTTAAACATATGGGTCCGTATGTTTTTCCGAGAGGTTGGTGGTAGGGGAAGGAGGGTACGTTCCCTGTGGATGCCTCCCCCACTGGGTTCCGGTCTAAATTGGGTGGCACATCCTGGCCGTCCAACCAGTTACCAGGCCCGGGTTCGATTCCCAAAATTGCCGTCGTGTTTACGCGGAGTACGAGCACGTTAAACATGTGGGTCCGTGAGTCCTTCCGAGAAGTTGGTGGTAGGGGAAGGAGGGTACGGTCTAAATTGGATGAATAAAAAGAAAGTTATGGAGATTGTCGCGTAGGGCAAAGTAGCCCAATGGTTAGCGCGCGGAAATTGCACTCGGTAGGCCCGGGTTTGATTCCCAAAATTGCCGCCGTGTTTACGCGGAGTACGATCACGTTAAACATGTGGGTCTGTAAGTCCTTCCAAGAGGTTGGTGGTAGGGGAAGAAGGGTACGGTTCCTGTGGATGCTTCTCCCACTTGGTTCCGGTCTAAATTGGGTGAATAAAAAATAAGTTATGAAGAATATCGCGGAGGGTGAAGTACCCCAGTGGTTAGTGCGCGGGATTTGCACTTGGTAGGCCCGGGTTCGATTCCCAAAATTGCCGAATAAAAATAAAGTTATGGAGATTGTCGCGGATGGCACGGTAGCCCAGTGGTTAGCGCGCGGGAATTTCACTCGGTAGGCCCGGGTTCGATTCCCGCCATTGCCAAAACTTCAGCAGTGTTCACGCGGAGTACGATCACGTTAAACGTGTGGGACTGCAAGTCCTTCCGAGAGGTTTGTGGTAGGGGAAGGAGGGTACGGTCTCTTTGGATGCCTCCCCCATTGGATTCCGGTCTAAATTGTGTGGCACTTCCTGGCCTTCCAAGCAGTTACCTTACACCTTTCTGGTAGGTCGCGCCAACGAGTTTGCCACGGTCAGAATTTTCAAGGGTAGCGAACAGGCTGGTCGCCAAAGGCGGCTAGTCCATAATAAAATCCAGGGTAATGCCAATTAAATTAATGGAGATTTACGGCCGCGTGTAATGTAAATTAAGATCTGGATGGCTTATGTTATGAAAGTAATAAATATACTTCTTTAAAGGTTGTCTAATTTAGCATAAATTGCTAAAATGTTATTTTGTTCATTAATTTCGCATAAACACTGCAATTGAGCAATTCAGTTTGTTATCATGAATCGCAGAGAGTACAATAGTATCTTTTTCCATCCATCTCAATCTTCTAAATATTGCATTTTTGATTGACTAAACTAGCTTATTTTCATATTCTAATTAATTATTACGGTTAATTTCTTAATTATTTTTGCATAAACAGTGCGATTGTGCAATTCAGTTACTTTGTGTGAATTGCCAAGTGTACGTTAGTATCTTTTTCCATCCATCTCCATCATTTAAATGTTGCTTATTAGATCGACTAAACTAGCTTTTTTCATATTCTGATTAATTACTATGGTTAATTTCTTAATTATTTTCGCATAAACTGTGCGATTGCGCAAATCAGTTACTTTGCGTGAAGTGCCGAGAGTACTTTAGTATCTTTTTTCATCAATCTCCATCATTTAAATGTCGCAAGTCCTTTAAAGTTAAGGGTACAAGCTATAATTGTAATCATTTGGACCAACAATACTGATTTTTCTCTTGCAAAATTTGAAAAAAAAAAAAAAGCTACTAAAATGGATTATGGTATGAAAAAGCCAAGTTGAGCCACATTCTAGTTATTTATAATGGAGTTTACTCACAGCCCTTGGTTGTGCCCAATTGCTTAATATTCAGTTAAAACTTTTAAGTACCTATTCAATTAAAGCATTGCATAGTGTTGGAAGTAAACATGTAATTTTATTACCTTAAATAATCCTTATCTAAAATTTTGGCATTATGTATATACTCATAGTTGCTGGAAAAGCCTTGTCATGATGTTTGAAACATGTTAGACTATTGAAAATCAGTGATAAAAATCTCTATTCTGATCAAGGCTTTTTATTTATCTTTATAGTTATATTTATTGAATTTTATCTAATTTTGGAAACTAGAATTTGAAACGGAATGAATATTTGGCTTAAACAATGATTTTTTTGCCTCCACCCTAGTTCAGGGCTTGAAACAGCCCTTGGCTGTGCGTTATTGCTTAATGTTCAGTTAAAGCTTTAAAATACCTATTCAAAGGACTGCATAAGTGCATTTTAATTATTGTTGCTTTAAATAATCCTTATAAATTTTGGCATGCATATTGCTGAAAAGGCCTTGAAATGATGTTTTAAAACATGTTAGACTATTGAAAACCAATGATAAAAAATTTTGATACTGATCTAGGCTTTTTGATTCTTTGTGGTTACATTTACAAAATTGAAAGATAATTAAATGCAATTCTGAAAATAGGAATCTGCTATGAACATAAAATAAGATAAATTTTAGAATTAAATGAGATAAATTTACAAAATTGAATTTTATCTAATTCTGGAAACTAGAATTTATGACCCTAAATGAAATGAATGGCTGGTTTGAGCCATGGTTTTTTGTCCCCACCCTTGTTCAGGACCTGAACTAAAGTGTAGTTTTTAAGTATTGTTTTTACAAAAAAAATTTTGAATTTGAGATTTTAATGCCGATGTTTTATGACTTTCTGAATACGTTTTGACTCTTTGGGGTGATGTCAGTCTGTCCGTATCTGGTCGATTTCTTGTGTACACAATAACTGCCGTAAAATTTTTATGAAACTTTATATCTGGCTTTGTCATAAAAAAAATATATGTAAAACTAAGCTGAATTTTAATTTAAGCAAAAATTTATTAACTTACAAAATTTATTCAATATTTTATATTTTTTTAGCATGGCAGTATAGTACTGAACACAAGTTGGCAAAATCATGCATGAAAGGCTTACTTATGACTCAATTATCACAAGACTTAATAGTTTAAATCGTAAAAAATAGCTATGATACAATTTTTGTGTCTGTGGCATGAGCTTCCCTTATGGGGGGAGGGGGTTTCAAGTCCTTTAAAGTAAAGGGTACCTGCTATTGTAATCATTTGGACCAACATACTGATTTTTCTCTTGCAAAATTTGAAAAAAAAAGCTACTAAAATAGATTATGGTATGAAAAAGCCAAGTTGAGCCACATTCTAGTTATTATCATTCTAGTTATATTGAGTTTACTCACAGCCCTTGGTTGTGCATAATTGCTTAATATTCAGTTAAAGCTTTAAAGTACCTATTCAATTAAAGCATTGCATAGAAGTGTTGGAAGTAAACATGTAATTTTATTACCTTAAATAATCCTTATCTAAAAATTTTGGCATTGTGTATATACTAATAGTATAGTTGCTGGAAAAGCCTTGTCATGATGTTTGAAACATGTTAGACTATTGAAAATCAGTGATAAAAATCTCTATTCTGATCAAGGCTTTTTATTTATCTTTATAGTTATATTTATTGAATTTTATCTAATTTTGGAAACTAGAATTTGAAACGGAATGAATATTTGGTTTAAACCATGATTTTTTTGCCCCCACCCTAGTTCAGGCCTGAACTGAAGTGCAGTATAACAAAATTTCTCAAACAGCCCTTGACTGTGCGTTATTGCTTAATGTTCAGTTAAAGCTTTAAAATACCTATTCAAAGCACTGCATAAGTGCATTTTAATTATTGTTGCCTTAAATAATCCTTATAAATTTTGGCATGCATATTGCTGAAAAGGCCTTGAAATGATGTTTTAAAACATGTTAGACTATTGAAAACCAATGATAAAAAATTTTGATACTGATCTAGGCTTTTTGATTCTTTGTTGTTATATTTACAAAATTGAAAGATAATTAAATGCAATTCTGAAAATAGGAATCTGCTATGAACCTAAAATGAGATAAATTTTAGCTTGAAAAGTAAAGGTATCTGTAATGGTATAAGTCTCATGAATGGGGATTAAGTTGTATATATATTAATTACATTTATTTTCAGAGATTTGCATTTTATAGTATAATTCTTGCACATATATTTATTAGAAGGCAGATTACTTTAATGTGGCTTTGAGCATAAAAAGGTTTCCCACCCCTGGCATAATTATAACTTGGATTGGTTATTTTTAATTTTTGTAATCTGAATCGGAATAGTTGTATAGAACTAACTACATGATTGAAAAGACAGTTGTTTTGTAATATGCGGAAAGAAATTATTTCCTCAATTCTCAAAAAATTGTAGTTAATGCATAATTGCAAGGGTCGTACTTGTCCTGAACATCCTGAAAAAAGTGTCCTGAAATGTCCTTATTTTTTACGTGCCTTCCTGAAATTTTACGCATCTCAAAAGCAGATATGCCGATTATTACTGATTTTCCGTAGTTTCTACGGGAAATATCTTCATACTACAGATAACGGAATTTGCATAGTTTTCTACAGAAAATTGCCTTCAGGCTAGGTCAATGTAAATTTACAGTTGCTTTTAATGTAAAGTAAGATCGCGATTGCTTGTTTTATGAAAGTAATAAATATGCTTCTTCAAAAGTTTATTCAGCATAAATAGCTAAAATGTTATTTTCTTTTCATTAATTTCACATACCTTACACCTTTCTGGTAGGTCGGATGGTCTGGGTTTCAACAACAACAACATAAGCAGTGGCGATTGCAAGTTTTAATTATTTTCACATAAACAGTGCATATAGCTGCTGTATGCCTCTGGGCCAGTCGAGTGGTCTGGATCTTCAACATAAACAGTGCGATTGCGTAATTCCGTTTTTCTCGTGAATTACATAGTACATTAGTATCTTTTTCCATCCATCTCCATCTTTTAAATGTTGCATATTAATTGACTAAACTAGCTTAATTGTTAACGTTAATTACTTTCCTTATATACATTATGTATTGCATAATGTATAAGGAAAGTATTGTGACTGGATCGAAAACTTTAATTAGAGTTTTCGATGAGAGAGCACATTTCAAACATCTCTGATCATGAATGAAACATTTATGAAGTGATGTGTTGAAACCCAGACCGTCCGACCTACCAGAAAGGTGTAAGGTAACTGTTTGGACGGTCGGAAAGTGCCACCTAATTTAGACCAGAACCCAGTGGGGGATGCATCCACAGGGACCGTACCCTCGTTCCCCTACCACCAACCTCTTGGAAGGACTTTCGGACCCACATGTTTAACGTGATCGTACTCCGCATGAACACGGCGGCAGTTTTGGCAGTAACTTGAATCGAACCCGGGCCTACAGAGTGCAACTCCAGCGCGCTAACCAATGGGCTACCGCGCCCCATGAAGTGGTGTGTGTCAGTGAGTCTGGAGAGGATAACTGACGAACGAATGGACCAATTCGAACGAAATTTGGTACAAAAATCACAATCCGTAAACACTGGAAGCCTATTGTTTTTATATGCAATCGAATGTACAGAAGCCCCCCCCCCCCCCCCCCCCTAAATTTTCGAGTGAAATTTTGAAAAAATCGTCAAAAAATCAAAACCAGTAATAAAGTTACGCAAATAGACATTTCTTATGCAATTTTTTATTAGAAAGTGATTGACATAAATTTTAGAACGCTAACATGAACTGTTCTCGAGATATTGCACATTTTAAAAAAAAAATATCAAAATATCATAAAATAAAAAAAAATATTTCCTATTGAGAAAAATTTTCAATATGTAATACCATGCAATAAATTTAGTGAAATTATTCTCGTGGATCTAGCTCGTTCCATTCATAAAAAAAGATACTTTGAGTAATACTTTTGTATTTGAATGCCAATAGTCATTTATCTACTGTACGAATAACTTAGTTCCTTGTCCACAACGCTTGGCGACGAATTTGGTGGAATGTCGCCAACTTGGTGACTTTTTAAATGTTGCTAAATTAGTGAAGAACTCGCCAAATGGATAAAAATGACACTAAATCAAATGAAAATGACGACTCATTGACGAAAATTCAATATCATGTTGGAAAGAATATAAATATCTACTATAAAAATTATGTCTCTCCCCCCCCCCCCCCCCCTGTAAAAGTGGTAAATTCATTGCATAAGGAAAGTCATGTGCTGCCCACATCGGATTTTTTCTTAATTATATTTGCAAAATAACAAATTTTTCTATTTTGAAAAATGGGTATGAACTCTGGTATTTTCAGAGTATATTTTCCCAAAACTGGTATTAAAGCAATGAGTTAGGCAAATAAAAAGGAAATCATTTTGGCAGGGCTATAATTCATTGCTATATTTTTTATTATTAAAGATCAATATTTGTTACTCTTCAGTGAAAACTTGTGTTTTACCAAACATAAACGTTTCATTATAAACTAATTTTCACCAGATAGAAAGTTTATATATTTTTTGTTTCAATAATTTTTCTTTGTCCTGAAATTTTGTAAAATTGGTGTCCTGAATTTTCATATTCTACCAGTACTACCCCTGCAATTGTGACAACAGAAAAGCTGAAAAGTTAAGGTAGGGGGATAGTAAAATTTTTCAATGCCTTGGTTAGTCATTGCTCAATTAGCCAGTGTAATAAGATAATAGTATATCTATACAACTGATGCTGGCTCCTTATTCAGTTACTGAATGCAGGACAAAAGCAGTAAGATGGTTGAAATCCTGTTTAATGTCGGTCTTGTTAAAAACCGTATTTATAACAAGCAAGTAATTATAGCATATTCTTGAAATGATGTTTATACCATGTTCAACTCTTGAATGTAATGAAAAAAATTATTTCTTCTGATCAAGAAAAACTGCTATAATGAATTACGTACGATTGGATTGGTGTTTTGGGCAAATTAAAAATTTTAACTAGTCATTCAAAAGCAATTGTGCAAGTTCATAAAAAAACATTTCATAGATCAATTTTTATAGCTTCATTTTGCTAGATGACTCTTAATATGATTAAAGTGTTTAAAGATTCAGTTTTCATTATATTCTGCCAGTAAACATTTCTATTAAAATTTTATGGATGAAAAGGTACAAGTGCATTCATAACTGTATTTTGAATCTAATGCTATACCTTAATAAAAATTATTCTCATTGGGATCAATTCGAACCATATCTTTATAAAAATTACCTCATTGGCTAGGTCCTTGTTTTCAGCTGTTAATTACAATAATCAGCTGTTTATAAATTACAATATACATATATTGATTATTGACTCACCATCCAATGTTCATATTTTAACAGCAGCTCACAAATATATCTAGGATGAATGAATACAAGTGCTTGAAAACTCAGAATTTTCAAGGTTAAGACCTTCGACCCAGACTGTCCTACCTACCAAAAAGTATAAGGTATCTATTTGGACGGCTGGAATGTGCCACACAATTTAGACGAACCCAGTTGGGAAGGCATCCACATGGACCATACCCTCCTTCCCCTACCACCAACCTCTCGAAAGGACTTACGGACCTACATGTTTGACGTGATTGTACTCTGTATAAACATTGCAGTGTTGGGAATCAAACCCAGGCCAACAAGAGTTCAATTCCCATGACCTAACCACTGTGTTGTCCAACCCCCTTAGGTTTGAAAATGCTTCTTAAAAAGGGGAGGGATGAATGTCTTCCATATCCGCGGCATTGCATTTTTTCATGAGAAGTTCTGCTTTTCCTGAAATTTTTTTTAACGATTACGCTGTTCTTGAAAAATTCTTTGTTTTAAGTGCTTGAAATTTTTTACTTACCCTGTATATCAAACTACTACAGAAGGAAATTGTTTTCATAAACCCATCAGTTGATTAATTATAATTTTTAACACTGTACAACATAGTTGAAAAGTGTTTATGACTTTGTTCATTGTCTGTCTGTCAGCACTATAACTGCTGTAAAAATGATTTTATCAAAATGAAATTTTTGTATGTTTTTCAGACGGTCTGTGGGACTTATGGGAATATAAATAAATAAGATCACCCAATTGGTTTTTTATTAAACCCGAGTTGAAAAAATGAAATACATTGAACCCTATGGGACCTAATTTTTCAAACATTTTTTAAGCAAATTTAAAATTCACAAATTGCTTCGAAATTTTTAGGAAATATTCACATTATCCCATAAAATATATATATATAAATTTCAGTAAAATATATTAAGTACTTAAAAATTATTTAATATAAGGAAAAAAACAAATTCAATTAAATTCTGACTTTTGGGATATCCTCCAGAAAGAAAAAAGAGATATGTTATATAATAAATATCTTTCCAAGAGTTTAATCATTTTGTATATGAGAGACTTCACATTTTAAAATAAATTTGGTAGATAACAATTTTTCAAATTTTTTTTTAATTTTATATAACTCTTCATGATATATTTATTTGATGGCATTTTTAATGCACTTTCCTATGTCCTAGAGCAGTGTTTACCAACCTTTTTTGTGCCATGCCCCACCTAAGCCTTTCTAAAATTCTTATGCGCCCCCCCCCCATGTAACATATACATAATTTTTAATATTCAAAAATTGAATTGTTCAGCAAAGAAACTTAAATGATAGGTTTTAGGAAGAAATCACTAGGAAATTGTTGAGGAAACACAGTAAGTAAATTTTCAAAACATGTAATAGAGAACTGAAATTCAAGTACGAAATAATTTTAATGAAAGATTTTTCTATATTTTAATTATTAGTAATTATTTATTATTTAAATTTAGTGAGATTTTATGTTAGGTTCCAATTTAGTTAGCTTTAGTCTCAAGTCTCCCCGTTGTGTTATATCCAGCCGATTTCTTTTTTTTTAGCAGCAAATCATTTATGGCAGTAAATCCACATTCAGTTAAATATGAAGATAGAAACGGTAACAATAGTTTTCTTGCTTATTTGGTATCTTAAACTCTGCATCTTAATTGGCATCTTAAACTTTGGACGAGTCCATTTTCGAATTGCCCCCCCTGTGGGGCGTGGGCCCCACGTTGGGAAACACTGTCCTAGAGAGTTAAAATTTGGTACACAGCTTAAATTTGTTGAACATTTTATTCTACAAAAATTTGGTGGATCTTTAAATATAGATCATACATTTTTTTTCGAAATAGCCTGCAAATAATCCTCGTTCACTTCTATAAATCATTGTTGTAGTATTGTTAAAAATTCTGATATGGGCAGCACATGTCTTTCCCTGCAGACTCATATTCACATTCTCTTTATTTCTTCAATAATAATTTGAGTTTATCTGCATAAAATAACAGCCATAAGTATTTTAAATGACATTGAATTTGCACGTTAAACTTAAATTTGGTTCTCATTTGATAGCTGGACTTATTTTGTCAAAGGTGGCATAGCGAAAACATGAAAAAACTAGAATATCTCAAGAACGGCTAGTCCTAGAGTAATGGGGTTAGTCCTATTCTTTTTGTTGTCAAAAATCACGTATAAAATAGGAATTTAATTGATATAATTGAGCACACTTAGTCTTTTATTTTTATATTTAACAATTTTTTGCGGGCCATTTTGCAAAAATAGCCGTTCCTTTTTCCCGATTCGTACTAGAATAACCTACAAATGATTTATATACCAAATTTTGTTAAATTTGGTATATAAATCACTTGTAGGTTATTGAAATATTATACACCAAATTTTGTTAAATTTGTTCCATTAGTTTTTAGCTAGAGTGGATAAAGGCAATTTCTGCCGGCCATTTTGCAAAGAAGGCAGATTCTTTTATTACAAATCGTACTATAATCTAATGAACTTCAGGATTTCCCACAAAAAACATACCAAATTTTATGAAATTCGGTCCATTAGTTTTTCAATTAGTGTATGTAATATCCTCACAAACACACAGATACACACACACATACGTCTTCCAAAAATTAGTTTTTTCGTGTTCTAGAAGTCCCAAAACGTGTAGATCCTTCGAAAATTCAAGTTCCGATCTTCGGCACGATTCCAATACTTTGAATACACACAGACACACACACACACATATATTATCTGTGTATCTAAATTCTGTGCCTATGCAATTACAATAGTTGTGATTTTAAATGATCCCTAAACTTTTATTATTTCTTCAACGAAGCCTAATTTTAACTTATGCAGAATGCAAATATCTCAAGCGATTGTAAGGTGAGTTAGATAAGAATTGCTGAATTTTTTTCACACAAAATTATTTAGCTCTAAAGTCTGGAATACAAGTTATATGAATTAAATATTCATTGATTTTGCATAGAGAATCAGATAATTTATATTTCGATACAGTTTTAAATAGTTAAGTATAATAAATTACTGTAGTACTGTGATAATGTAAAAGATATCACCACTGAATGTATCACATTTTAGAAATTTTTAAATGAAATTGCATTTCAGTTGGAAAGTGTTTCATAATCAATGCTTATGCATGATTGATCTTTCTTGTTTTAACCTAGCCATATCTTTTAATTTTTTTTTTTTTTTTTTTTTTTTAAATAAGCTTAGCAGTCAGCAGACTCCTCACTCCATTGGTGAGATATAGGGTCAAAAATTCTACCATTCATGGGGGAAAAGACTCAATTTGTTGAGGGGAGAACAGGGTGTTTACCTGTTCCCTTCCAGATATATCCTGTCTGAGATTTTTTTTTTTTTTTCTGTTTTGTGGAGAGCATGTTTCGAAATATGGAGTATGGTGTTTTATGTAGTAGTGGACACTTATTTTGCAGTAGCTAATATAAATTGGTTTTATTGTGGCAAGGTTGTTGAAGTTAAGATTTAAATTACGGCATATAGTTTTCACTCTTATTTATACAAATAAAATTTATTTCATTATTTTATATAATTACTCTGCTTTAATTCCTGGGCAATTTCGGATACATTATCTCATTATACATAATTCTGTAGGCCATTTGAAATAAAAAAAAATAAATCTTTTCACTAATACAATTGATCAGTTAGTAATTCTTTTTTTTATTTTTTATATTGCGAGTGGGAAGCTATTGCTGACTATTTTTTTACTTTCCTTATATACATAATGTATAAGGAAAGTATTGTGATGAGGTCGAAAATTCGAATTAGTTTTCGATGGGAGAGCACGTTTCAAGCATCCCTGATCACAAATCGAACATTTTTGAAGTGGTGTGTGTCAACTAGTCTGTGGAGACGATATCTCACAAACAAATGGAGCAATTCGAGTGAAGTTTGGTACAAAAATTGCAATCCGTGAATACTGGAAGCCTATTTTTTAAAACACAATCGAATTATAATAAATGTATTAAAAAATATTAACTGCTAAGAAACATATTTGCTTTCCATATGTAATATCATGCGATAAATTTGACATTCTCGTGGATCTAACTTGTTCCATTCAGGAATAAAGATACTTTGAGTAATACTTTTGTATTTCAACTCAAATAGTCATTTATCCACTGTAAGAATAACTTATTTCTCCGTTCATAACGCTTGGCGAGATTTTGGTGATGAATTTAGCAGAATGTTGCCAACTTGGCAACATGTTTAAGTATTGGCAAATGAATAAAAATGACGCTAAATCAATGAAAATGACTGCTAATTGAAAATTCAATATCTTGGAAAGAATATAAGTATTGTACTATAAGAATAACATTTTTTTTCACTATAAAAGTAGTAAATTCATTGTATTATATAAGGAAAGTCATGTGCTGCCTACATCAAATTTTTTTAAATTGGGAAATGTTCAGACATTTGAATTTTTTATTAAAATCACATTTCTTTCTTTAGGGATGATTGATTGTTTTGTGAGAATTCCAAAGGAGCAGGGCTTTCTTAGCTTTTGGAGAGGAAATTTGGCAAATGTCATCAGATATTTTCCAACACAGGCTCTTAATTTTGCATGCAAAGATAAGTACAAGCAAGTTTTTCTTGGGGGTGTTGACAAAAAAACTCACTTTTGGAGATATTTCCTTGGTAATCTAGCATCAGGTGGTGCCGCTGGTGCTACATCCTTATGCTTCGTCTATCCTCTTGATTTTGCAAGAACGCGTCTTGCTGCTGATATTGGTAAAGCCAAAAATAGAGAATTTACAGGATTTGCCAACTGCCTGGTCAAAATATTCAAAACAGATGGTATCAGAGGTCTTTACAGAGGTTTCTTTGTTTCTGTACAAGGTGTTGTTATGTACAGAGCTATTTACTTTGGCTTCTTTGATACTGCTAAAAGCATGATGCCCAATCCCAAGAATACGCCTATTATAATATCATTCGCAATTGCCCAAACTGTAACTACAATTTCTGTAACTGTTTCTTATCCATTTGATACTGTAAGGAGGCGCATGATGATGCAGAGTGGAAAAGCTAAAGCTGATCATATGTACAAAAACACTCTGGATTGTTGGGTTAAAATTTATAAGCAGGAACGTGGAAGAGGCTTTTTCAAAGGAGCCTTTTCTAATATTCTTATGGGTACTGGTAGTGCCCTAGTACTTGTATTTTATGATGAACTCAAGAATTTCCTTTTTTAAACACTATGAAAATGAGCTTCATAAAGGCATGACTTATATGTAATGTAACAATCATCTATTGAAGAGTTTTCAATAAAACTTGAACCAGCTGGTTATTCAGAAAATTTATATTTTCAGAAAGCTGCAAAAATATTGCAAGGTTTTTATATAATATATTGTTTTGGTAAATAAAATTATATATAAATTATGCATGTGTTTGGTTGAACTGAAACTAAGGCTTTTATTAAAACTGGTATATGTGGCTGAAAAGGTAATCTCAGTTTTTGCAATTTCTTTTGAATTTGGAATTTAATTTCAGATTGACTCAACACCTTTAAATACCATTCCGGCTTCTTATGCAAAATACCAGGTGACTGGCTGAAGCATAATCTGATCAGATTTTACTATAAATTAATACGCTTAAAATGTTTGCTGATTAATAGGATTTTTAACTAATTTAATTTAATCTCAATTTGTTCATGGAAGACGTGCCCACAGACATAACCCTGTTAAATGGTATTCAAAAGACTTAAAACAACTTATTCCACCAAAACAAACAAAAAAAAAATTATATTTTTGATCTCATTACGAGTTTTATTTGTCCCATGAAAATAAGCTAGTTTAGTCAAGTTAATGTGCAATAATAGGGAGATGGATGGAAAAAATAATTGTGTACTCTAAACAAAGACTGAATTGCGCAATCTTATAATTTAAGCGAAATATAATTTGTTTCGTAAAATATTTCTTTATTTTTACTCGCACTATAAAAATAAATTGGGTCTATTGTTCTGATATGAAATCATTAGAAGAAAATGGATGCAAACTGATAATTTTGGACTCTCAGCAATGCAGGGAATATTAATTGAATGGTGAGATGCATGGATTTCACAAGATTTTCCATAATTTTGGGAGTAATGGCCGTAAATCTGCAAGATGAAGTAAAAATCCGTAAAAGTTGGCATCTCTGCATTTGTTGTAACATTGCGTGCACAGATAACTGTTGTTAAATATATCATAAGTGTTTACTAGTCATTTAAAAACTTTTTTGTTACTTGGAACTTTCGTTACTTGAGAAAGGCTTGAAATGGACTAGGTCCTAAATAAAGATTTCTTTGTCATTCAATTGCTTTGCATAAAGCTCCTAAATATACAGGCTGGTGCCAACATCAGCCATCTTGACTCCCAGTTGTGAAGATATGGCTATATAAGGCAAAAAGACTCCTCCTTTTCTTGGGATCTTGAGAAAATTAAAACATTCTGGACTATTTTTTTAAATGATTGATATAATTTTTTGAAAGCTGAAGTGCCTATGTTTCAGTTAAATTACCTATCAAATATTAGCCATATAACATGCATGCACATGCCATTGAAATAGCATAGGCAGATAATTGACCAGACAAATTGGAGTCAAAATTGCTGTTGTCTCAGCCTGTATATTTTGGAGCTTTAGTTTTGTATAAAGACTTGAGACAGCAACAATAGAATTCCTTGACAAATATTTCCACCATTCTACATAGGCACATACACAGGGGAACGAAATACATACCTGAAGTTGGACTGGCTATGATATGCTCAGCTTAAACTATTCTCCAATCACTTGCTAATCTTTTTCTCTGTTTGCCTTTCTATTTATTTCATGTGTGAAGTATTAAATTTGTAATTTTATTTTTAGGAATGGTTGATTGCTTCGTGAGAATTCCAAGGGAACAAGGCTTTCTCAGCTTTTGGAGAGGAAATTTAGCCAATGTCATCAGATATTTTCCTACACAGGCTCTTAATTTTGCATTTAAGGATAAATACAAGCAAGTGTTCCTTGGTGGTGTAGACAAGAGGACCCAATTTTGGAGATATTTCCTTGGTAACCTTGCATCTGGTGGTGCTGCTGGAGCTACATCCCTGTGTTTTGTTTATCCTCTTGATTTTGCAAGAACACGTCTTGCTGCAGATGTTGGTAAATCTGGTGGTAGAGAATTCAGTGGACTTGCCAACTGCCTTGGCAAGATTTTCAAATCAGATGGCCTTGCTGGTCTATACAGGGGTTTCAATGTCTCTGTACAGGGTATCATCATCTACAGAGCTGCATACTTTGGATTCTTCGATACTGCTAAGGGCATGCTGCCAGATCCTAAGAATACACCCATCATAATCTCATGGGCTATTGCTCAAACTGTTACTACAGTTGCTGGTATTATTTCATATCCTTTTGATACTGTAAGGAGACGTATGATGATGCAGAGCGGACGAGCTAAAGCAGATCTTATGTACAAGGGCACAATTGATTGCTGGTCCAAGATCATGCGACAGGAAGGTGGAAAGGCCTTTTTCAAGGGTGCCTTATCTAATGTTCTCAGGGGTACTGGTGGTGCTTTAGTACTTGTATTGTATGATGAAATCAAAAATATTGTTTTTTAAACAATGTATATTGTAGGACAAAGTATTTAATATTTTCAGAACTAACTTATAAGATTCCATCAACAGCATTCCTGTATTGACCAATTTACAAGAAAATAAAACATATTTTCTTTAAATTTTTGTTCAGTTTTCTTTCTTAATTTTAAGTTTGCTCACTCACTATCCAACGTAAAATTAGTTATGCTAACTAGTAATTAATATGAAAACTAATTTCCTTAGTGGGAAGACTGTTTATCATTCAGTTTAAGATGGCTCAAGTTGTCTACCCTGTATTACAAGCATGTTCATGGAGCTTGTAGTTGTTTCTTGCGGGAGAATATTTGGGCATATATGGCTTCCTCACTGACCTGGGTCGTTTGGAGAAAATCTTATTGTACAGTGACTTTTTTGGGGGGGGGGGGGGGGTACAAGTTCTGGCTGCAGTTTTCTTGGTTTATGCAAAATAAGGTAAAAATGTTTGGAAAGCTGTTATTGATTAAAAAACTTTTTGTAAAAGCAAAATTTTCAACAGCATTTTTTAAAATCTGAATTTTTTTTTTTAGTATGTTGCCCTTTTCCAGTATTTATTCCCCCTCCCCTCATTTTTGTGTGGTGTGAATTTACTTAACAATTTTTTTAGCCATTGAGATTTGGCAGCTATGTATATTTTGTCATCTTGAAAGATTCAAATTGTTTTTAAAAATATTTGTTTAGGTATGATTTTATTTTTTTATTACCAAATTGGCAAATTTTTAAAAATAAAATTTTTGTTACTAAATTTATTTCGTTAAACATAATTTTTACATACTATAAAGTGTAGCGTCATGACAGAAGCTGTGTAAGTTTGCTAAAATGTGTCTGGGAAAAACTGGGGTACATTGCCAAACTTGTATGAACCCAGTTTACATATGAAGCAAATGATTGGTTTGATTTCTGCCAGTGAGACTAGTCAATCATATTTAATTATTAGAAAACTTACTATAATTTTACAGTATATCTGCAGAACTCTATTGAATTATTGGGTATCTAGAATTTTTTTTAACTTGTTACTTTATCTTTCAAATAGGAGCTTTTGCTTTAAAATTTTCTGCCCAAATTATTCATCAGTTCCCCCAGGATTAAAAAAGGGCAGGGTGCTGTTACCAGAAAAACAGCACTTCTTAAAAAAAGGGGGGGGGGCACATATTTTTTGTTTGAATAACATTTATGCTTTGAATTTTTATAACGAAAATTAGAACATTGCAAAAAAATGTAAACACTTTTGTCGCGGACGTATACCTTCAAGTCTAATAGACAAAAATGCAAATATATTTTCTTGTTTTGTAGGAAATAGGGTCAAGATAGTGAATATATGAATTTCAATTTTTTAATATTTTGAATTTGTTTTTTGAAAAACTTAAAGTATCTGTCCGAGCAAGTTTTTTTTTTCATTTTGCTTATTTTCACTCGAAATATCTTCGAAACCGTAAAAGACAAATATAAATAGTAAGGGATAAAAATATGTATTAGCAAATTTAGTTGCTATATTTATATTTTTAAAATGTGCTTATAGTTTTCGAGTAATCGTTTTGTCGAGTTGAAAAAGAGTGAAAATTTTGCACCTTTTTAAAGTTTGTAATGCTATCTCAAAAATCTGATGTGGGCAACACATGACTTTCCTTATATAATGCAATGAATTTACTACTTTTACAGCTAAAAAAAAATGTTATTCTTATAGTAGATACTTATATTCTTTCCATGATATTGAATTTTCTTCAATTAGTCGTCATTTTCATTGATTTAGCGTAATTTTTATCCATTTGGCGAGATTTTTGTTAATTTGGCGACATTCCGTCAAAATCTCGCCAAGCGTTATGGACGGAGAAATAAGTCATTCTTACAGCAGATAAATGACTATTGGCGTTTAAATACAAAAGTATTACTCAAAGTATCTTTTTTCATGAATGGAACGAGCTAGATCCACGAGAATGATATCACCCAATTTATCGCATGGTATTGCATAGGAAAAGTGAACATGTTTCTCAATAGGAAATATTTTTATTTTATATAACTTTTTGATAATTTTTTTGAAAAATGTGCAATATCTCGAGAACGGTTCATGTTAGCGGTCTAAAATTTATGCCTATCGTTTTCTAATGAAAAATTACATAAGAAATGTCTATCTGCGTAACTTTATTAGCGGTTTTGATTTTTTGACGATTTTTTCAAAATTTCATTCGAAAATTTAGGAGGGTTCTGAACATTCGATTGCGTATAAAAACAATAGGCTTCCAGTGTTTACGGATTGTGATTTTTGTGCCAAATTGTGTTCGAATTGGTGCATTCGTTCGTCAGTTATCGTCTCCAGTCTCACAGACATCACTTCAAAAATGTTCGATTCGTGATCAGGGATGCTTGAAACGTGCTCTCCCGTCGAAAACTCGAATTCGAATTTTCGACCTTGTCACAATACTTTCCTTATACATTATGTATATAAGGAAAGTAAAAATTAAACCTGTAAAATTGCAAATACGCGACTATATTGCATATATGCATATAGTTCTTTGAAATCCCTACAAGTGTATATAATTGGATTTTGGATGAGCTCTTTGCAAAGTATAGTAGTTATAATTTCGATATTTTAGTATTTTAACCTAGGTATTCCAATGTGTAGGAATGCTTTAATTTACTTAAAATGGTACTATTGTTTCAGCTGAATCTGTTACTCCTTGGGAAATATTTGTGCATAAGATAATCTTATTTTGTTTAAAAAATTAGGGCATTAAATGAACTTCTTCGACTCAGACCGTCCGACCTACCAGAAAGGTGTAAGATATCTGTTTGGACGGCCGGGAAGTGCCACCCAATTTAGACCGGAACCCAGTGGGGGAGGCATCCACAGGGACCGTACCCTCCTTCCCCTACCACCAACCTCTCGGAAGGACTTACGGACCCACATGTTTAACGTGATCGTACTCCGCGTGAACACGGCGGCAGTTAGGGCAGCGGCGGGAATCGAACCCCGGTCTACCAAGTGCAACTTCCGTGCGCTAACCACAGGGCTACCGCGCCCACTTAAATGAACTTGGAGATTCTAAAAAAGTGTAATGATTGGTTAGGTTTGAACAAAAGAAATGAAAATATACATATTTATGTGCCGCCAGGCAAGTTTATAGGTTATAGGTCAGGTTGCTTTCAAGTCAGATAAGTTTAATTTATGTACTGAAAAACAAGTTCGTAAAATAATTTTATATTTTAACCTGAAGTTTATGGTCTAAGCATCCAAATAAAATTTTTGTGAGAACTAAAGCTAGCTATAAACAGTTAGCGAGTCATTTGTAGCACTTTGGAATCCTGTAAATAATATAAATGAATCTGAAAAAATCGAATAGTTTTATTGAAATTTACTGAAGTTTTATTTTACAAAATGTTATTCATTCAAAACAATTTTAGCTTCATCGGACTGGAACCACCACCACGAAGGCATGAAAATGTTTCTTTTATTGAAAACAAATTTATCATTGAATAAATGCTATTTCTATATCAAATGCAATTATAGTCTTGAGCAATTGGGTTTATTAGCAATTACAATTATTGAATTTATATAAATTAGTTTATTAAATTTAAAAAGAATATTAAATTTTGATTTTTAGTATTTTCTGATTAGTCAATGATGGTTTGATGATTTTAAGGGATAAGATATATTTAAACGTTGAAAATATTTGTTAATTGTTTGTTATATATTGATTACAAAAAAAAACTCTAAATAACTAAACAAAATTCCAGAAAGCTCCATAAAATCACTATAAAGTTTTGAACTATGGATTAGCAAATGTTTAGCTGCTAAGTTAATTATTATTCTATGGAGCAGAGTTTAATAATGCAAGCAACGTAGGTTCATGTGTCTGCGCAGCATCCATATCTTTAGCCGTAAACTCGCGTAGCGGGCGTTTCGTTAAATGAGCTTTATTATTATTATTATTGCATGCGTCCGCGGAGCGGGTCAAAGACAAGTCCGCTAATATGAGGGGGGGTTATTTTGTGTTTCAAATCTGCTGTGCGGATGTCGTGCAACGGGCTAATCTGTTATGAACACGCGCACTATGCGGGCGTATGGATTAACACAATGTCACCCGATTTGCACGCGTCTGCACAAGGTATATATTATCGTTATTGCATGCATTATATGCGAATTGCATACATTCATTAAAAGAAGGCGCTTAATTTTGTAAATCCGCTACGCGAATTAAATATGTCGAATCGTTATTGCATGGAGCGGAGTTATCGTTATATATAACGCGTACTGCATCCGTCTGCGTAGTAGTCGGGTCAGGGCCGCTCATACAAATTTCTGTGTTACCCTTCATATTTCATTTTCCTCTTTTGTGCATTCTTCATGTCTTCTCCTTCCTCAAAAAATTATTGGAGGCCCGACCACTTGAGTGGTGTCCGACCCTCCTTTTGGGCGGCCGTGGTCAGATACACAGCCAATAGCTATTGCATGACCTGCTGGAGTAAATCCGCTACGTTAATTAAATATGTCCGCGTATCATTATTGCATGGAGCGGAGTTTTCATTATATTGTATATAACGCGCAGTGGTCAGATACAAATTCCTGGGTTCCCCTTCATATTTCATTTTCCTCTTTTGTGCATTTTTCATGGCTTCTCCTCCCTCAAAAATTGTTGGGAAGTCCAACACTTGAGTGGTGTCCGATCCTCTCTAAGGGCGGCGGTGGATAATTGCACAGTCGATAGCTATTATACGAACTACAAATAGGAGTACTCTTAGCCGTAACTAGGCAATTAGTAAACAATATAAAGAAAATAAGCTCTCATATTTCATTCAAGCCGGCTAAAATCACTTGTGCTAATCTATCAACTTTTCTCCCCCACCCTTTCTATCATCCTTCGGTTTTGACTGAATCGGCGGAATCAACGTAAACATCTTCCCGCAAATGGCGCAAAGAACCTTAGTCCGGGAATCTATATTTTTAAATATTTATTTTAGAGCAAATATGCTTACAGGGTTTAAATTTACAGAACTTTATAACCGAAATGCATATTAAACATGAAATAATTTAACAAAATTTAAGTTGAAAAAGAAAACTGTTTTGAAAGTTTTCATCAGATGGAATGTACGTGCTTAATATTCCCCTTTCCGTTTTGTTTCTTTTAGTGGAGGAAAGAAGTGATATGGGGCTGTCAATCCTCTTTTTATTGACACCAGATCACCCTTTCTCTTTATTTGAAGGAGGAGGGGAGAGAGACAGGATCAAAATTTACGGTAATGAACTAATAAGTATACATTTGCCCAAAACTTCATATACATTTGAAATGTTGCACCTGCTACAGCTACCATAATCATTGCTATAAAATATAAAAATTCTGAGGAAATTTTCTACATTGGCAATGCAAAAATTGTTGAAATGACAAAGTTTTGCATTGTGTGTTAAACGGGCTGATTGTCAGATTGGAGTTCCATGCAATGAAATTATTCTTGATGGCAATAACATCTGTGCTTGGGGTTTCTATGGAACATTACCAAAAATATGAATACTAACTTTGGATGCTTATGCCTCAGAAACTAATGGAAAAGAATGTAAATAATTTCTTGCTTTGTCATAATTTTTTCTTTTTAAAAGTGTGTCTGAGACAGTATTTTCTTTTTTCTTAACTTTCATCGGAAACATCTTAAAACTATAAAAGATATAAATAATAAACGACAAAAGTGCGTTAGAAAATTTTAGTTTTCAAATATATATATATATATATATAAATAAATAAACTTAGTTTTCGAGTAATCATGTTATGTTGATTACATTTTTAAGTTTAATGCTTATATCTCAAAAACTAAAAGTGCTAGTTATGAACAATAAATAAAAATTTGTAGCTCTTTGAAAGCTCTAAAAGTGTACATAATTAGAATTTGGATAGAGCTCTTGGTTTTGTAGTATTGTGATTATTTTTAGATTTTAGTATTTTAATCTGGTCTTTTCAATGGGTGGGTGAGAAAGTTGTATTATTTAAAATGTCACGATGGTTGCAGCTCAATCTGTTTACTTACTCCTTAGTGAAATATTGGTACACAAGCACGAGATATTTTATTTTGTTTAAAAACATAGGTAAATAATCTTGGGAATTCTCTAAAGATGTTTAATGATTTGTGAAGTTTGAGCAGAATAAATGAAAATGTATTCACAAGTACGTATATAGTGCTGCCAAGCAAGTTTATACATGAATGTAAAATCTTGTCAGATATATTGGAGTCTCATATATCCTTAGTCATTTATATACCAAAAAGCCAGTTAGTAAAATAATGTGATATTTAGATGTAAAGTCTATGGGCGGAGTATCAAGATGAAATCTGAGTGAACACTTACATCAGCAACACTAATATCAGCAGTTTTTAAATGATAAACATTTGTTTTTTTAATTCATTGCATAAAAACTGTTTAAGAAATTGCTAAAAATTAAATGTTCTAAAGTAAAATTATTTTTAAATACTTTTATCAGTCTATATTATATAACTTATGAATTGCAAGGAAAGTTTTTATATATATATACTGTCCCTTTAGAGCAAAATGCCCAATGACTGAAGAAATTGTTTATAAATTTTTATGCAATTAGCTAGCTTACCTATAAAATCAAAGTATGGGAATAAAACATAATTTCTGATACCCAAAGCTACGTTTTCAGTGTTTTAATATTTTTGTAATGCAAAACAATTTTCTAATTGGATGTAGTAGTGTCTAGCACTAACGGTTGAAAAGTTGCCTGGTAAGTCTTGTTCCTGTATAACTAGATGTTGAGTCTGTTATATGACAGGATGCATAAGGTAAATTATACATTCTCTCCCATTCACCTGCTAGCAAAACTTGTGCTTCCACGAATTGTAACACTTTATTTTAAATCGAGAATATTAAATTAATTCCCAGAAAGTGACAGGGAGTATCAAAGATATAGAATTATCGTTTACTGGGCGCCAAAAGTTAACGATAATCTAACTTATAAATCTTAATCTATTGCTCAAATTTGTCTTCCAAGTTAGACAAATAGAAAAACTTTATCTTGTATAGTACTAGAAAATGTGCCCGGTTACAAACGTTAATTTACACCAGAATTTTCAGCAAAATCCAAACAACGTTTCTGCGATACACCTGTTTTGTTCAGAACAACAAATAATTTGTTGCGATGGCTTAATATGCTCTAAATCAGTGTTAATCAATTTTAATATGAATAAGGCTGCTCAGGTGACTTCTATGGTGAATTACGATGGATAAATATTTTTCTTTCTCAATACCGCTTTTTTTTCAAACCGTAAAATCAATGCAATAATACAATAATCCATTTTATACTGAATAATATTAAAACATTTTGGTGATAAGAATGGGAGATGCCAATGAAAATCAGCACATTAATTTAATGTTGGCCTGGGAAAATTACAATATGCTACACGATTTATCAATCACTGGTTCAGTGATTGATAACTTATTTAAATGTAATTTTATATTTGTCAATATGACACACCGTATACATAAATGTTCTAATACGCTTTTGCTTTGATTATGCCGTGATTAGTTAACTATTAATACTTATTCAATGTATGAACTTAAAAAAAAAATCTGATGTGGGCAACACATGACTTTCCTTATATAATGTAATGAATTTACTACTTTTACAGTTATAAAAAATTTTATTCTTATAGTAGATACTTATATTCTTTCCAAGATATTGAATTTTCTACAATTAGTCGTCATTTTCATTGATTTAGCGTCATTTTTATTCATTTGGCGAGATTTTCGTTAATTTGGTAACATTTCAAAAAGTCGCCAACCCGACAAATTCGTCGCCAAAATCTCGCCAAGCGTTATGGACAAAGAAATAAGTTATTCTTACAGCAGATAAATGACTATTGGCGTTCAAATACAAAAGTATTACTTAAAGTATCTTTTTTCATGAATGGAACGAGCTAGATCCACGAGAATGATGTCACCCAAATTATCGCATGGTATTACGTATGAAAAGTGAACATGTTTCTCAATAGGATATATATATTTTTTAATTTTATGACTTTTTGATAATTTTTTTGAAAAATGTACAATATCTCGAGAACGGTTCATGTTAGCGTTCTAAAATTTTTGCCAATCGTTTTCTAATGAAAAATTACATAAGAAATGTCTATTTGCGTAACTTTATTAGCGGTTTTGATTTTTTGACGATTTTTTCAAAATTTCATTCGAAAATTTAGGGGGGTTCTGAACATTCGATTGCGTATAAAAACAATAGGCTTCCAGTGTTTACGGATTGTGATTTTTGTACCAAATTTTGTTCGAATCGGTCCATTCGTTCGTCAGTTATCGTCTCCACAGACTCACTGACACACACACACAGACATCACTTCAAAAATGTTTGATTCGTGATCAGGGATGCTTGAAACGTGCTCTCCCGTCGAAAACTCGAATTCGAATTTCCGACCCCGTCACAATACTTTCCTTATACATTATGTATATAAGGAAAGTAAAAAAATGGAAAGGTATTTACGAGTAAATTTGTTGGGACTGGATTCTCGTGTTATAAAAGAATAATTTACCGGGCCGCGGTCTCACAAAGGTTGAAAAGCACTGCTCCAAGGCAGTAGTTCTTACGATTCCATTCACACATAAAAATTACAGAAGTCCCACCGGAGTAACTATAACTGATGAGTGATGACCGCAGACAGATGGGACATTAAAAATAGTGGAAACGTGTTCAGGGGGTCCTAAAACATGCTGACCTAGAAATCGACAATTTTCGTGAGAACAATACCACGTATGAGAAAGTAAAAATAAATATGAAGGAATTATCGTACGGACTGTTTTAAGAAACCGTTCTTTGATTTTACCGATAGTGGCAAGATGGGGGAGTTTGTGGGATATCGGGGTATCTACAGAACCTGGAATTCAGAGGAATATCAACATTCTGGAAAAATCGGGGAATTTCTATAAAAAAAAAAAAAAACCCGCAAAGTCAGGAAAATTTGAATTTTTTCTTTTTTTGATAAACGTAGCTTTCTTCCGACTTTTGGCAATACACATGTATAGAGCATGGGCATCAGTGTAAATAAACAACCTGCGTGGTGGAATGCGCAGAAACGTAAGGGTAAAAGGACATTATTTTTACCATAGAGTGTAATGGTAAATGGACGATGATGGCAAATAAAAATTGCAACTAAACCCATTAAACATCGAAATGTATCTTTGTAATGAAAATAAGTTATTTAGAATGCTTGAATAACAACATATATTTAAGATTTAATTTGCTACAGTGCACTTTAAGTGATTTTATATGAATATACTACTACTCATTTTTATTGTTGTCACTAACTAGCGTTCTAAAGATGTATACATTTACTAACAAATTCTGCAATGTATATACGAGCTTGAAGGGAAAAAATTGGCCATGTGACGTCACGTGCCCATGCTCCATAGAATTCCTTATTCGCGTCTCATGTGACGTGAGACAGCCTATTGGGACACCTCAATACGAAGAATTTTAAAATTTCAATGTTTCTCAGCCATCCCTCTCGCCTTAATCGTTTTGAAAGTTGTCAAAATGTTTCATATGACAGGGAAAGCAGATTTAAAAAAATACTGTTTCTGTTTATACACAATTTCATTGTAATGTTACCGGCAATGTATGAAAGCCGGCATTCTATACATTACCTAGGCATTATATAGAATACCAAAAACTGGTCGGCAATCTATGAAACGATTAAAATTTCACAGATTTCCTAGGTATTCTATAGAATGACAAATCGGCGAAGTATGAAATACATCTCCGATTCATTCCTTTTTTCATATTTTGCCTAAATAGCATTTGTCATTCTATAGAATGCCTAGGTATTATATACAATGCCTAGGGAAAGTATATAACAATTTTCATATTTCATACTTTGCCTAAAAAAAGCCGGTATTCTATACAATGCCAAGGTATTCTATAGAATGCCGGCATTTCATACATTGCCGGTAACATAATCGGCAATGTATGAAAGCCGGCATTCTATAGAATACCTAAGCATTTTATAGAATACCGAAAACTGGTCAGCAATCTATGAAACGTTTAACATTTCACACATTTCCTAGGCATTCTATAGAATGCCAAATGACAAACCGGCAAAGTATAAAATATATCTCCAATTCATTCCTTTTTTCATACTTTGCCTAAATAGCATTTGTCATTCTATAGAATGCCTAGGTATTATATACAATGCCTAGAGAAAGTATATAATAATTCTCATATTTCATACTTTGCCTAAAAATGGCCGGTATTCTATAAAATGCCTAGGAATTCTATAGAATGCCGGCATTTCATAAATTGCCGGTAACAGTAATACGTGATATTTAACTATATGAATTCTTGACTGGATTTTACAGGACTCTGCTGAGTTTATAGCTTATATAGAATTTTAATGTTTGAAGGAATAATATTCTTGTAATAATACTGTTTTTAAATAACTTGTAGGGATCGCATTCTACCTAAAATTCCTCTTAAGTTGAAGCTTCCCTAATTCCTAAAATTACACCTGAAATTTTATAATTATAAAACTGCCGCGTCAAATTTACTCTACTAGCGCCTGAGTCCATTCGGCAATCGATGTTAAAAATGTCTTCGGAAATTAAAACGTTCAAAATAGCACTCATATTTTACAAGACTGCAAAAGTGTCAACCATGACAGAATTGCTGATTCTCAGTGGCTAAATTGCTTAGCTAGCGTCTAACCACGCGCGGTTTAGTGAAATACGATCGTAATAATTTAGTTAATTTTAAACAAGTTATCTACGCATTATTCTTGTTCGAAGACCGCCAGTTGGACAATTCTGCATCGGAGCTTAGATTTCATAGCCAAGTTACGTAGAGAAAAGGCAAAATTTGGCGTATTTTCTAAAATTACTAAATTAACAATATTTCGAATTTCCAAAATTTTCCAGCTGAGACGCCCTTCCCCCACACACGCAATTTATATGTTGCTAGTGTCCTCCTAAGAAAAAAAAAAAACAGTGTATGTTTATGAGATTTGATCATGATAACTCAGGAACGAATACATCGTTCGATATCAAATTTTGTGGGTAAAAATATCAAGTAAAAAACTAGAATTAAGTACAGATTATAAAAAGATATACAAATTAACCGAATGTTCTATTGCCAACTTGAAAAAAGTAAATTTTTAGCGTTTTTCAGAAAAAAGAATAACTTATGAAGGATAGCTCATAAAAAGGTACACAAATTAACCAAATGTTCGTTTATCAGCTTCACTAAGTTATTGCCAATTTGAAAAAATAAACTTTAAGAATTTTTAAGAAAATTTTTAAATGAATAACTGTTGAACGATAGCTTATAAGATGATGCACGTTTTTCCAATCTGATACAAATTATGATATAGGTTAACCTGATTAACACACAGAACATGACTGTATGAAAAATACTAGTAAAAATATTTTCTCATCCAAACATGATCACTTTTTGTTTTTGCTATTCGGCGACTTTAGTTTGTGGATAAGAACTTCGACTTATCTTCTCCTGAAGTATGTGAATGGAATTAAAGGCACGCTATCTGTTCTATCGATGACCGAATGCTCAAAGTTCGAATACGCAGGATTGCTTTTCCACCTTTGGTGTCAAAATATTTCAGTGGGAAAAGTGAATGGTACTGATAAGAAATAAATCTCTGATATGAAAGCGAACTTTAAAAGTGGAGCAGTAGGCGTATTTAGAAGATAATAAACAGGTACTAAATGATGCTAAAGAAATACAAAACAAATGACGGCATTTTGAGGACTGTGATAAGGTGTTATAAATTATATTAAAGAAATACAAAACAATATGTGGACTAGACAGCACATGACTTTCACTATTAGACTCATATTATTCCAGACGTGCCAACTCTCCGGATTTTGACTTGATTTTTCATTAATTCTCGGGCCTTCGGATTATTAACGAAATTCTCCGGCTTTTTACTTTCCTTATATACATAATGTATAAGGAAAGTATTGTGACGGGGTCGAAAATTCGAATTCGAGTTTTCGACGGGAGAGCACGTTTCAAGCATCCCTGATCACGAATCAAACATTTTTGAAGTGATGTCTGTGTGTGTGTGTGTGTCAGTGGGTCTGTGGAGACGATAACTGACGAACGAATGGACCGATTTGAACCAAATTTGATACAAAATTCACAATCCATAAACACTGGAAGCCTATTGTTTTATATGCAATCGAATGTTCAGAACCCCCCTAAATTTTCGAATGAAATTTTGAAAAAATCGTCAAAAAATCAAAACCACTAATAAAGTTATGCAAATAGACATTTCTTATGTAATTTGTCATTAGAAAACGACTGACATAATTTTTAGAACGCTAACACGAACCGTTCTAGAGATATTGTACATTTAAAAAAAAATATCAAAAAGTCATATAAAATAAAAAAAAATATTTTCTATTGATAAACATGTTCACTTTTCATATGTAATACCATGCGATAAATTGGGTGACATCATTCTCGTGGATCTATCTCGTTCCATTCATGAAAAAAGATACTCTGAGTAATACTTTTGTATTTGAACGCCAATAGTCATTTATCTGCTGTAAGAATAACTTATTTCTTAGTGCATAACGCTTGGCGAGATTTTGGCGACGAATTTGGCGGAATGTCGCCAATTTGGCGACTTTTTGAAATGTTGCAAAATTATCGAAAATCTCGCCAAATGGATAAAAATGACGCTAAATCAATGAAAATGACGACTAATTGTCGAAAATTCAATGTCTTGGAAAGAATATTAGTATCTACTATAAGAAAAACCTATTTTTTTACTGTAAAAGTAGTAAATTCATTACATTATATAAGGAAAGTCATGTGTTGCCCACATCAGATTTTTTTGTTTGAAATTTATCAATTACCCAGACATGGTATAATGCCTCGAAAACACCGATTTTCCGCTTTTTTAGCAATGATTTCTACCATTCCCTGAATCACAGCAAATCTATATAATAAAAGGCAATGTCTGTGTGTCTGTCTTATACACTATACGTTTCGCGACCGCGCGTCGGAGAGCTACGAAATTTGGCAATCGGAGACCCGGGGGGGAGGGAAGGGGACACGTGAAAACCGATTTTTAAAATTTTATTTATTTTTTTATTTATTTAATGTTTTATGCGATTTCGACCGTTTTTTGCCCTTTTTGCCCTTTTTTCTCCACGATCCAGACATCGTAGAAAAAAACAAATTACACCATCGGAAAGAGCAGAGAATTTCGAGTAAAAATATATCAATTTCAAATCTGAATTTCGATTTCTAATATTTTTTAAAGATTTTAAAACAAAACTCACTTTTGGCTCAAAAAATCAATTTTTGGTTTTTAAATTCTCGCATCGTGAAAAGTACTCATAATTTCGACTAATAATTTACATTTTTAGAAAGCTGAAATATCTGGCATTCTTACAAGTCTAATGTGGTCCAGAAATAATGAAAATTGCCTTCAGGATGGCAATTTTAAAGACGCCATGATTTTAAATTTCTCGGCGTTCCGTTCGTTTCTCCCCCGCTGAAGCAGGGAAGGTGGTGGGTGGGGACGTCAAGGTGGAGGTGACGTCACGGTTCTGAATAGAGCGCCTTTGCTCTATATAAATTATTATATTTATATTTTAAATGATGGGACGATCTGGATTTTTTAAATGTATATTTTAACTTTTGGATATTTTAAATGGATATTTTAATTTTATGGATATTTTAAATGATAGAGCAATGAAACAATGGAATGAGGATGATGGAATTAAGCATATGGTCATTTTAAATTGCAAATTAGCGCGCGGGAAGTTAGCGGTAGGCCCGGGTTCGATTCCCGCCACTGCCAAAACTGCCGCCGTGTTTACGTGGAATACGATCACGTTAAATATGTGGGTCCGTAAGTCCTTCCGAGAGGTTGGTGGTAGGGGAAGGAGGATACGGCCCCTGTGGATGCCTCCCCCACTGGGTTCCCGTCTAAATTGGGTGAATATGTAGAAAGTTATGGAGATTGTCGCGGAGGGCGCGGCAGCCCAGTGGTTAGCGCGCGGGAATTGCACTCAGTAGGCCCGGGTTCGATTCCCGCCACTGCCAAAACTTACGCCACGTTCACGCAGAGTACGATCACGTTAAACATGTGGGTTCGTGAGTCCTTCCGAGAGGTTGGTGGTAGGGGAAGGAGGGTACGGTCTAAATTGGGTGAATAAAAAGAAAGTTATGGAGATTGTCGCGGAGGGCGAAGTAGCCCAGTGGTTAGCGCGCGGGAATTGCACGCGGTAGGCCCGGGTTCGATTTCCGCCACTGACATGGAGTACGATCACGTTAAACATATGGGTCCGTATGTTTTTCCGAGAGGTTGGTGGTAGGGGAAGGAGGGTACGTTCCCTGTGGATGCCTCCCCCACTGGGTTCCGGTCTAAATTGCGTGGCACATCCTGGCCGTCCAACCAGTTACCAGGCCCGGGTTCGATTCCCAAAATTGCCGCCGTGTTTACGCGGAGTACGAGCACGTTAAACATGTGGGTCCGTGAGTCCTTCCAAGAAGTTGGTGGTAGGGGAAGGAGGGTACGGTCTAAATTGGATGAATAAAAAGAAAGTTATGGAGATTGTCGCGTAGGGCAAAGTAGCCCAATGGTTAGCGCGCGGAAATTGCACTCGGTAGGCCCGGGTTCGATTCCCAAAATTGCCGCCGTGTTTACGCGGAGTACGATCACGTTAAACATGTGGGTCTGTAAGTCCTTCCGAGAGGTTGGTGGTAGGGGAAGAAGGGTACGGTCCCTGTGGATGCTTCTCCCACTTGGTTCCGGTCTAAATTGGGTGAATAAAAAATAAGTTATGAAGAATATCGCGGAGGGTGAAGTACCCCAGTGGTTAGTGCGCGGGATTTGCACTTGGTAGGCCCGGGTTCGATTCCCAAAATTGCCGAATAAAAATAAAGTTATGGAGATTGTCGCGGATGGCACGGTAGCCCAGTGGTTAGCGCGCGGGAATTTCACTCGGTAGGCCCGGGTTCGATTCCCGCCACTGCCAAAACTGCAGCCGTGTTTACGCGGAGTACGATCACGTTAAACGTGTGGGACTGCAAGTCCTTCCGAGAGGTTTGTGGTAGGGGAAGGAGGGTACGGTCTCTTTGGATGCCTCCCCCATTGGGTTCCGGTCTAAATTGTGTGGCACTTCCTGGCCTTCCAAGCAGTTACCTTACACCTTTCTGGTAGGTCGCGCCAACGAGTTTGCCACGGTCAGAATTTTCAAGGGTAGCGAACAGGCTGGTCGCCAAAGGCGGCTAGTCTATATAATAAAAGGCAATGTCTGTGTGTGTGTGTGTGTGTGTGTCTTATACACTATACGTTTCGCGACCGCGCGTCGGAGAGTTACGAAATTTGGCAATCGGAGACCCTGGGGGGTGGGAAGGGGACACGTGAAAACCGATTTTCAAAATTCTAATTATTTTTTTATTTATTTAATGTTTTATGCGATTTCGACCTTTTTTTGATCTTTTTGCCCTTTTTTCTCCTCGATCCAGACATCGTAGAAAAAAACAAATCACACCATCGGAAAGAGCAGAGAATTTCGAGTAAAATATATCAATTTCAAATCTCCATTTCGATTTCTAATATTTTTTAAAGATTTTAAAACAAAAGTCACTTTTGGCTCAAGAAAACGATTTTTGGTTTTTAAATTCTCGCATCGTGAAAAGTACTCATAATTTCGACTAATAATTTACATTTTCAGAAAGGTCAAACATCTGGCATTCTTACAAGTCTAATCTGGTCCAGAAATAATGAAAATTGCCTTCAGGATCGCAATTTTAAAGACGTCATGATTTTAAATTTCTTTCCGTTCCGCTCGGCGTTCCGTTCGTTTCTCCCCCGCTGAAGCAGGGAAGGTGGTGGGTGGGGACGTCAAGGTGGAGGTGACGTCACGGTTCTGAATAGACCGCCTTTGCTCTATATAAATTATTATATTTATATTTTAAATGATGGGACGATCTGGATTTTTTAAATGTATATTTTAACTTTTGGATATTTTAAATGGATATTTTAATTTTATGGATATTTTAAATGATGGAACAATGAAACAATGGAATGAGGATGATGGAATTAAGCATATGGTCATTTTAAATTGCAAATTAGCGCGCGGGAAGTTAGCGGTAGGCCCGGGTTCGATTCCCGCCACTGCCAAAACTGCCGCCGTGTTTACGTGGAATACGATCACGTTAAATATGTGGGTCCGTAAGTCCTTCCGAGAGGTTGGTGGTAGGGGAAGGAGGATACGGCCCCTGTGGATGCCTCCCCCACTGGGTTCCCGTCTAAATTGGGTGAATATGTAGAAAGTTATGGAGATTGTCGCGGAGGGCGCGGCAGCCCAGTGGTTAGCGCGCGGGAATTGCACTCAGTAGGCCCGGGTTCGATTCCCGCCACTGCCAAAACTTACGCCACGTTCACGCAGAGTACGATCACGTTAAACATGTGGGTTCGTGAGTCCTTCCGAGAGGTTGGTGGTAGGGGAAGGAGGGTACGGTCTAAATTGGGTGAATAAAAAGAGAGTTATGGAGATTGTCGCGGAGGGCGAAGTAGCCCAGTGGTTAGCGCGCGGGAATTGCACGCGGTAGGCCCGGGTTCGATTTCCGCCACTGACATGGAGTACGATCACGTTAAACATATGGGTCCGTATGTTTTTCCGAGAGGTTGGTGGTAGGGGAAGGAGGGTACGTTCCCTGTGGATGCCTCCCCCACTGGGTTCCGGTCTAAATTGGGTGGCACATCCTGGCCGTCCAACCAGTTACCAGGCCCGGGTTCGATTCCCAAAATTGCCGCCGTGTTTACGCGGAGTACGAGCACGTTAAACATGTGGGTCCGTGAGTCCTTCCGAGAAGTTGGTGGTAGGGGAAGGAGGGTACGGTCTAAATTGGATGAATAAAAAGAAAGTTATGGAGATTGTCGCGTAGGGCAAAGTAGCCCAATGGTTAGCGCGCGGAAATTGCACTCGGTAGGCCCGGGTTCGATTCCCAAAATTGCCGCCGTGTTTACGCGGAGTACGATCACGTTAAACATGTGGGTCTGTAAGTCCTTCCGAGAGGTTGGTGGTAGGGGAAGAAGGGTACGGTCCCTGTGGATGCTTCTCCCACTTGGTTCCGGTCTAAATTGGGTGAATAAAAAGAAAGTTATGAAGAATATCGCGGAGGGTGAAGTACCCCAGTGGTTAGTGCGCGGGATTTGCACTTGGTAGGCCCGGGTTCGATTCCCAAAATTGCCGAATAAAAATAAAGTTATGGAGATTGTCGCGGATGGCACGGTAGCCCAGTGGTTAGCGCGCGGGAATTTCACTCGGTAGGCCCGGGTTCGATTCCCGCCATTGCCAAAACTGCAGCCATGTTCACGCGGAGTACGATCACGTTAAACGTGTGGGACTGTAAGTCCTTCCGAGAGGTTTGTGGTAGGGGAAGGAGGGTACGGTCTCTTTGGATGCCTCCCCCATTGGGTTCCGGTCTAAATTGTGTGGCACTTCCTGGCCTTCCAAGCAGTTACCTTACACCTTTCTGGTAGGTCGCGCCAACGAGTTTGCCACGGTCAGAATTTTCAAGGGTAGCGAACAGGCTGGTCGCCAAAGGCGGCTAGTACTTAATAAAATGCACGGTAATGCCAATCAAATTAACGGAAATTTACGGCCACGTGTAATGTAGATTAAGATCTCGATCGCTTATTTTATGAAAGTAATAAATACACTTTTTCAAAGGTTGTCCAATTCAGCATAAATCACTTAAAATGTTATTTTCTTTATTAATTTCGCATAAACAGTGCGATTGCGCAATTCAGTTTGTTCTCGTGAATCACCGAGAATACAATAGTATCTTTTTTCATCCATCTCAATCTTCTAAATATTGCATTTTTGATTGACTAAACTAGCTTATTTTCATATTCTGATTAATTGTTACGGTTAATTTCTTAATTATGTTCGCATAAACAGTGCGATTGCGCAATTTAGTTATTTCCGCGTGAATTGCCGAGAGTACGTTAGTATATTTTCCCGTCCATCTCCATCATTTAAATGTTGCATATTAGATCGACTGAACTAGCTTATTTTCATATTATGGTTAATTATTAGGGTAAAATATTTAATTATATTTGCATAATACAAATCTTTTTATTTTGAAATATGGGTATGAACTCTGAAGGGACATTTTCCTAAAAGTGGTATTAAAGCAATGATTTAGGCAAATAAAAAGGAAACCATTTTGACAGGAATATAATTTATTGCTATATTTTGTTTTTTATTAAAGATCAATATTTGTTACTCTCTTTAGTGAAAACCTGTGTATTACCAAGCATATTTGTTTTCATTATAAAGTAATTTTCGACAGATAAAACCTTTATATCTTGTTTGTTACTTTCCTTATATACTCGTACATAATGTATAAGGAAAGTATTATGACGGGGTCGAAAATTCGAATTCGAGTTTTCGACGGGAGAGCACGTTTCAAGCATCCCTGATCACGAATCAAACATTTTTGAAGTGATATCTGTGTGTGTGTGTGTCAGTGAGTCTGTGGAGACGATAACTGACGAACGAATGGACCGATTCGAACGAAATTATGGTACAAAAATCACAAGCCGTAAACACTGGAAGCCTATTGTTTTTATACGCAATCGAATGTTCAGAACGCCCCTAAATTTTCGAGTGAAATTTTGAAAAAATCGTCAAAAAATCAAAACCGCTAATAAAGTTACGCAAACAGACATTTCTTATGTAATTTTTCATTAGAAAACGATTGACATAAATTTTAGAACATTAACATGAACGTTCTCAAGATATTGCACATTTTTCAAAAAAATTATCAAAAAGTCATATATAAAAAAAAAAAAAAAATTCCTATTGAGAGACATGTTCACTTTTCATATGTAATACCATGCGATAAATTGGGTGACATCATTCTCGTGGATCTAGCTCGTTCCATTCATGAAAAAAGATACTTTGAGTAATACTTTTGTATTTGAACGACAATAGTCATTTATCTGCTGTAAGAATAACGTATTTCTTCGTCCATAACGCTTGGCGAGATTTTGGCGACGAATTAGGTTCAATATCGCCAACTTGGCGACATTCCACCATTTTTTTCAATGTTGCTAAATTAACGAAAAACTCGCCAAATGGATAAAAATGACGCTAAAACAATGAAAATGACGACTCATTGACGAAAATTCAATTGGAAAGAATATAAATATCTACTATAGTAATAATCTATTTTTTTTACTGTAAAAGTAGTAAATTCATTGCATTATATAAGGAAAGTCATGAACTGCCCACATCAGATTTTTTTTATAATTTATTGTTCTGAAATTTTGTAAAATTGGTTTCCTGAATTTTCATATTCTACCAGTACTACCCCTGATATTTAATGCAATATTTTTTTTCGTGGGGGGGGGGGGGGGGATGGGGCATTAAGATTTAATAAATAAATCAAGCATTAATGTTATCAAGTTATTTTTTTTATAATTTGTTACTAACACTATTTTAATTCAAAAGATTGTTCATGATTTTTTTTCGGGCAATTTTAAAGCATAATGTACTTAAATGGTACAGTATTTTAATGTTTTATTTATAAGAAACATATATAATTTTAAACAAATAAGTCTCATAAGTAAACAATATATTTGCAACAAAATTGTCTCCTGCTTTTTCTGTTTGGAAAGTTGGCACGTCTGTTATTCATTTTCTCGTCCTTTCTATCATAATGCATTAAATTGAATTGCTTAAAATGGCGCTGAAACTTTTTTGATATTATATTTAACGTTTAATCTTTTTCTAACTCAACGAATTTTACGTAAACAAAAAAAAAAAAAGAAAAAGAAAAAAAACTAAAATATCTAGAGAACGATTCATCTTAGAGTGAAAGAGTCGGTCTTATTCTTTACGCCGTCAAAAATTACATAATACACAATCATTTAATTAATGCATTCAAGCACACTTTGCTTTTTATTTCAAATTTTGTAAGCCATTAAAAAAAATCTGATGTGGGTAGCACATGACTTTCCCTACAGACATATCCACGTTCTCTTTATTTTAATTAAATTTTATTCACTTTTAATTCAACTTTCGTTCTCATTTTCTAACTGGACTTATTACTTTCCTTGCAATACATGGTAATGTATAGGGAAAGTATTGAAATCATGTCGAAAATCGCAACTCGAGTTTTCGACGGATCTACACGTTTCGAGACCTCTAGAATACGAAAAAACTATTTTTAGCGTGACGTCTGTGTGTGTGTCTGTCCGTCTGTGTGTCTGTCTGTCTGTGTGTCTATCTGTGCAGATTTTGTATCCACTCTAACTGAAAAACTAATTGACCGAATTTCATAAAATTTGGTAGGTATGTCACTTGTGGGTGAATCTGGTGCTGATTAGTTTTGGGTACGATTCGGGATAAAAGAACTCTCCTTTTTTTGCGAAATGGCCCGCAAAGGCTTGTATCTACTCTAGCTAAAAATCTAATGGACCGAATTCCACAAAATTCGGTAGGTAAGTCACTTGTGGGATATCTTGGTGCTGATTAGATTTTGGTACGATTCGGAAAAAACAACCTGCCTTTTTTGCAAAATGGCCCACAAAAATTTAAAATAAAGAACTACGTATACTCAAATACACCCATTAAATGCGCGTTTAATACGTAATTTTTAACGAATTAAAGAATAAGCCAACCCCATTATACTTGGACTAGCCGTTCTCGAGATATTTTAGTTTTTTCGTATTTTCTCTACGCCATCTTTGAAAATAAGTCCAGTTATCAAATGAGAACGAAAATTGAATTAAAGGTGAATTAAATTTAATTAAAATAAAGAGAACGTGAATATAAGTCTGCAGGGAAAGTCATGTGCTGCCCACATCAGATTTTTTTTAAAGGTGGCGTAGAGAAAATACGAAAATTTTAAAATATCTCGAGAACGGTTAGTCCTAGTGTAACGGGATTGATCTTATTCTTTTCTTTGTTAAAATTTACGTATAAAACAAGCATCTGATGGATATATTTGAGCATGCGTAGTTTTTTATTTTAGATTTTGGCGATTTTTGCGGGCCATTTTGAAAAAAAAAGCATGTTATTTTTTTCCGAATCGTAACAAAATCTAATCAGCACCAGGGTGACCCACAAGAGACTTATCTACCGAATTTTGTGAAATTCGGTCCATTAGTTTTTCAGCTAGAGTGGAGACAAGCTTTTGCGGGCCATTTCGCAAAAAAAAAAGACGGATTCTTTTATCACGAATCGTACCCAAAACTAATCAGTACCAGATTCGCCCACAAGTGATTTACCAAATTTTATGAAATTCGGTCAATTAGTTTTTTAGTTAGAGTGGATACAAAATCTGCACACACACACAGACGTTACGCTAAAAATGGTATTTACTTTCCCTGCAATACATGATAATGTATATGGAAAGTATTGGAATCATGTCGAAAATCGCAACTCGAGTTTTCGACGGATCTACACGTTTCGAGACCTCTAGAATACGAAAAAACTATTTTTAGCGTGACGTCTGTGTGTGTGTGTGTCTGTCTGTCTGCCTGTGCAATGCATGTATCTACTCTAACTCAAAAACTAATGGACCGAATTTCATAAAATTTGGTAGGTAAGACCCTTGGGTGTGGCCCTGGTGCTAATTAGTTTTTGGTACAATTCGGAAAAAAAGAACCCGCCGTTTTTTGCGAAATGACCCTCAAAAATCTCATGTATTCACTCTAGCTGAAATACAAATTGACCAAATTTCACAAAATTTGGTAGATAAATCACATGTGGGATACTGTGGTGCTGATTAGATTTTGGTACGATTCGGAAAAGAACAACCTGCCTTTTTTTACGAAATGTCCCGCAAAAATCGCCAATATCTAAAAAAGGAATACGTATGTTCAAATGTATCAATTAAATGCTTGTTTTATACGTAATTTTTGACGAGGAAAAGAATAAGAATAATCTATTACTCTAGGACTAACCATTCTCGAGATATTTGAGATTTTTCGCATTTTTTTATGCCGCCTTTGGAAAAATGTCCAATTACCAAATGAAGGCAGAAATTGAATTAAAAATGCAAATTTAGTGTCATTTTGTGCAGTTAAACTCAATGAGTTCATAAAGAAATAAAGAAAAAATGAATTTGAGTTTGCAGGGAAAGTCATGTGCTGCCCACATCAGATTTTTTTGTATTCTAGAGGTCTCGAAACGTGTAGATCCGTCGAAAACTCGAGTTGTGATTTTCGGCATGATTCCAATGCTTTCCCTATGCATTACCATGTATTGCAGGGAAAATAAAAATCTGATGTGAGCAGCACATGACTTTCCCTGCAGACTCAAATTCATATTTTTTTTCTTTAATAATTCATTAAATTGAGTTTAATTGCACAAAATAACACTAAATTGACATTTTTAATTCAATTTCTGTTTTTATTTGGTAATTAGACATTTTTCTAAAAGTGGCATAACTAAATGCGAAAAATCTTAAATATATCGAGAATGGTTAGTCCTAGAGTAATAGAGTTATTCTTATTATTTTACCCATCAAAAACTAAGTATAAAACAAGCATTTAATTGATATATTTGAACATACATAGCTTTTTTTTAGATTTTGCGATTTTTGAGGGCCATTTCGTAAAAAAGGCAGATTGTTCTTTTCCGAATAATACCAAAATCTAATCAGCACCAGAGTATCCCCCAAGTCACTCATCTATCAAATTTTGTGAAATTTGGTCATTTAATATTTCAGTTAGAGTGGATACATGAAATTTTTGCGGGCCATTTCGTAAAAAAGGGTAGGTTGTTCTTTTCCGATTAATACCAAAATCTAATCAGCATCAGAGTATTGTACAAGTAACTTATCTACCAAATTTTGTGAAATTTGGTCAATTAGTATTTTAGCTAGAGTGGATACATGAAATTTTTACGGGCCATTTCGCAAAAAAAGGCGGGTTCTGTTTTTACGAATCATACCAAAAACTAATGAGCACCAGGGTCATACACAAGTGACTTACCTACCAAATTTTATGAAATTCGGTCCATTAGTTTTTGAGTTAGAGTGGATACATACATTGCACAGACAGACAGACACACACACAGACGTCACGTTAAAAATGATGTTTTCGTATTCTAGAGGTCTCGAAACGTGTAGATCCGTCGAAAACTCGAGTTGTGATTTTCGGCATGATTCCAATACTTTCCCTATACATTACCATGTATTGCAGGGAAAGTAAAAATAGAAGGTTCTATTTTACGAATCGTACTAAAATCTAAATCAGCATTAGGGTAACTAACCCTCAAGAGGCCTACATACATACCAAATTTTGTAAAATTTCGTCATATTGTTTTTGAGCTAGAGTGGATATTTTGCAACAGATAGACATACGCACAGACGTTTATTCTAGAATCAGATTGCTTAAAATTTATAGACCAATCAAAAACTCGATTTTCAATTTCCCATCCTATTCTCAATACTTTCCCTATACATTATCATGTATTGTGGGGAAAGTAGAAAGTGAACAAGCGGGAGATAGAAAACGTATTATCTGTAGGTACAAGAACACGAGTCTTTCGAGATAAAATAATCTCGGAGGATCAAATTCCAACAGTTAAACCGTAAAAAGTTCAGTAAAGAGGCTGCCTTGGAAAAAGGGAGCGAAAACTGGTATCAAGTACGACAATTAAACATCTTATCAGTCCCATGCAAACGAAGGAAGAAATTTGCGCATTGTTCAGATTATAAGTGGGACTTTCCGATAGAATTTTAATGATAAAGAATGCTATCAGCGCGTCACCTCTATCGGGGTAACGGGGAAGAGGTGTTGATCAGTGCTGATTAGAGGAGTGGTCCATATCACCACGAAATTTTGTATAATTAGTTGCGACAAAGGAGTAGATGTAATCTGTAGCTGTAAGAGCCAATTACGGCCATACTGTCAAAGAAGGAATGCTTTGAGTAAAGGGTTTTCTGTGGGAAATCGCTCAGTATATTTACGTTACATGCTTGGAAAACAATGAGAATTTAGCATACGCCGCCCTTCTTCGACCCAGACCGTCCGACCTAACCGAAGGTGTAAGACTGCCGGAAAGTGCCACCCAAATTAGACCGGAACCCAGTGAGGGAGGCATCCACAGGGATCGCACCCTCCTTCCCCTATCACTACCCTCTTGGAAGGACTTACAAACTCGCATGTTTAACGTGATCATACTCCGAGTGAACACGGCGACAGTTTGAGCAGAGGTGGGAATCGAACTCGGGTCGTCGGAGTCAATTCTCGCGCGTTAACCACTAGGCTGTCGCGCCCCTACACGCAACCCTTGAAAACCGCTTGAGCTGATAATCGAAACCTCACCCCTCCAGCTTTATATTTCAATGGTTAGGGTCGTAATTATCAAGGTCTATAGGGCCACCAATAGAGGGGGGGGGGGCGGAGATGCATTTTATATCAGGCTTAAGGGCTTAGAAAAGCATAAACAGTTTATAACAAGAGGTCAGTAATTTGTAAAATAGCCAGGGGATAATGACTTGTATAAGGGCCCCCGCGCATTTGCTGAATAGAGGCCTGAAAATTTCTATCAGTGGCACTGGGGAATATTATACCAGGTTGGCTCTTAAATCTGAAAGTTACATATACAGCGTATTTCTAAAAAAAAAAAAAGAAATCCGACTAGATATCTTTTGAATGATTGATTGTAGACCCATAGTTTTAATTAAAAATGTAATACGGACTCTTTAGGGAAAAGAAGTCCAATTATAAAAGTATTTTCTATAACCCAATTGGTCAGTTCCATTATCATACAATCCAAATTACAAGATATCGTTCAAAGAAGATGGGGTCCATACTATGTTTTGGTTCAGACCGTCAAACCTCCGCAATTACAAGGTACCTGGACGTCCTGCCAGTGCTATCTAATTTAGACCGGAACCCAGAGGGGGCGTACCTTCCTCCCCCTACCACCAACATCTCTGAAGGACTTTCGGACTCATAGATTTAATGTGCCAGTACTCCGCGTTAACACGGGGATAGTCTGGGCAAAACCGGGATAACTCGAGTCCTCCGAGTGCGATCACCGTGCCTTAATCACTGGGCTATCCTGCCCAGGAAAATTAGAGACTGAATAAGACTGTATAAAATTTTTATCTAATAAAATTCAATTTTTGTACAACTCCTGCACACTGTTTGTTTTGATCGTTTCAAAATGATTTAAGATCTATAACTTTGGCAATTTTTTAACGGTCAATTTTGCAGGTTAGAGAACCGGGACTTTTTTAAATAAATAAAAAACAATTTGCTAATGGGAGCTTTTTTTTAGAGGGCCCGTATATAGAGTTTAATTTTGTACTTTTTAGTCTGAATGTGTATATCTTATTTGAATAATTTCTTAAATTCGAACCATGGGTTTGCGACCAATCATTCAAAAAATCGTTCAGTCTTTTTGAAACACCCTCTATAAATAAAATCACTTTTAATGTGCAAGGGGGTTTAAAGCTCATTACATAAACAATACAAAACATTTCTACACACATTACATTGGCATAAAATTATTTATTTCCCTGTTTTTCTCAACAAATTACATATATTTGATAGAAATATACTCAGAAGGGAGATGGGAAATCATTTAACTCTAGAATGGTGATGCTAATTTTCCGTCCCTGAAAATTCAATGGTAAAGTGAGTAAATTTAATTTCTACTCAGCAATACTAATATTGGGTTGATTAATGAATGCCCCCCCCCCCAAGAAAAATAAACGTAGATAAAAAGAGGGGGGGAGGTGTCAGAAATAGGCGTTTCATCCTGGATGATCTGTACCCCCTCCCGATAGTATCGGAGCTACTTGGATCTGGCTACAGTGCTCAGGGCCCGACTACCACAATGGCATGCGGGGCATCTGCCCCAGTCCCCCGCATCAAAGAGACCCCAAATTAAACAATTGCAACATCGAAAAATTAACGACTTCTTTTTAAAAAAAATGTATGCCATCGGAATAGGTTTGTCCCGTGAAAAGATCCATTTTGGGGGATATATACCGCACTCATTTAGCATGTTGGCTTCTTAGCTGTGATAAGAAGGTTGCCAATAATTTAAATTCCATTAAAATATGTAAAAACCACCTTTTGTATACCCTTTTTACTTTCCTTATATACATAATGTGTAAGGAAAGTATTGTGACGAGGTCGAAAATTCGAATTCGAGTTTTCGACGGGAGAGCACGTTTTAAGCATCCCTGATCACGAATCAAACATTTTTGAAGTGATGTCTGTGTGTCAGTGAGTCTGTGGAGACGATAACTGACGAACGAATGGACCGATTAGAACCAAATTTGGTACAAAAATCACAATCTGTAAACACTGGAAGCCTATTATTTTTATACGCAATCGAATGTGCAGAACCCCCCCTAAATTTTCGAATGAAATTTTGAAAAAATCGTCAAAAAATCAAAACCGCTAATAAAGTTACGCAAATAGACATTTCTTATGTAATTTTTCATTAGAAAACGATTGACATAAATTTTAGAACGCTAACATGAACCGTTCTCGAGATATTGTACATTTAAAAAAAAATATCAAAAAATCATATAAAATAAAAAAAAAATATTTCCTATTGAGAAACATGTTCACTTTTCATATGAAATACCATGCGATAAATTGGGTGACATCATTCTCGTGGATCTAGTTCGTTCCATTCATGAGAAAAGATACTTTGAGTAATACTTTTGTATTTGAACGCCAATAGTCATTTATCTGCTGTAAGAATAACTTATTTCTTAGTGCATAACGCTTGGCGAGATTTTGGCGATAAATAGGTGAAATATCGTCAACTTGGCGACTTTTTGAAATGTTGCCAAATGAACGAAAATTTCGCCAAATGGATAAAAATGACGCTAAATCAATGAAAATGACGACTAATTGTCGAAAATTCAATATATTGGAAAGAATATTAGTATCTACTATAAGAAAAATCTATTTTTTCTACTGTAAAAGTAGTAAATTCATTACATTATATAAGGAAAGTCATGTGCTGTTCACATCAGATTTTTCAGAATGTAATTATGATTTTGAAAAATGTTTTTATTCATTTCATATATATCGAGGTGAAGGGGGGGGGGGGAGAATGTCGGGCTCCAAGGTTATTATATCTATATACGGTCGGGCTCTGATAGTGCCTCCTGGAAGTTGATTATCCAGCACTGACTCTACGCTTATGTTCACGAGGCACAGCAGAAACGCGATATTTTGTGCTACTTTTTCTTCGAGCCACCGTGCTCGAATTCCGAGAAGCATGCTTATAAACAACCCAACCTCATCGCAACGCTGATACGAGGTACGAAAGAATGGCTGAATTGCCAAAGGCGAATTGCGAAAATTGGATTTGTTATGAGGCCCAACAGAGGGATTTAATTTCCGATTCGATAAAATATTTGTGCGGAAATGCGAAATTTGGTGTAGAGAATTGGAGGCCTGAGCTGAGCAGTTCTGTATATAAAGCTGGCAAAATGATAACAATAGTATCGTCCCAATTTTTCACGGGGGAACTTAGGTTTTATTAACATCGTACGTGAAAGTAACTCGCTGATTAATCTATAATAATAAAGGAAGTTTGTTTGTTTGTCTGTAGTGAAAAATCTATGTGATATACCGTTATGAAATTGGGTGTACAGGTACTTCAGGATCAGGAAAGGTGCACTTCTGCATTTTTTTTTTAATTCGAATTTGTTCTTTTATTTTTTTTAATATTTTAGCACCATTTTCACACAAATGAGTTCCTTAGTGACCGATAATATTAACCCAGAGTTTCTATCTTAACACCATCGGAAAGGTCGAAAATTTATCTTTCAAACAAAATTTTGAATGGAATTCATATGATTAATAGACGGATGTTTTTGAAATATACTTTTCGTGCGTTTGAAATATCCCCAAATTTGAAATTGCGATATAAAAAAAAAAAGAAAATGACGGCCATTCCAATGTTTATAATGTAACACCATCTACTTTAAATATTACACATTGCTCCAAAACAAAAAATAATTCCGTGAATCCATCCATTCATTAATTATAATTTTTTTAAGCAAGCGAACTCTTAAAAATTTTTAATCTTTTTTGCGTGCGTTCAGTTTCACGATTGAAGTTTTTCTACCCCACAGAAAGTGGGGAATTCGTACATGCGCATAATGGATGTGTGATCATAGATCGCGGGAGATTTTATGAGAATGATATTAGTTCAGAACAGGCGATTTGGAAATCGAGTATGGTGTTATCTATACCTGTATTTAACTAGCGGGCATTTATTTAGGAACCGGACGATTGGAAATATAAAAGTTATTTGCGGAAGAGATGGCCAATATATAAATTGGTCTAATTGTGCCCAGATTGTTGAAATTAAGATTTTAATTGTTGTTGTAGATTTTAACATAGAACGTAGAGCCTCTGCAAGTGATGGGTTTTGGTTTTGTATTGCCTGGCTTTAACTCTCAGTACATTTACTAGTATTTTATAAATCGGCATTAATTAGCCGTTAATGAATGGTGTCAATCATAGGAGTTATTATAAAAAGGGATCCTAAATTATAAATAAACCCCAAAAATTGGTCTTAAATCTAAATTAAGTTGTCATTCTTTTCCCCCTGCATACTGCCTGGTCCTAGACAATGACTGTATTCATACTGAGACTTTGTATACAATACCTCTATGTTTGGCTAGATATTAATATTGGGTTCCTGGGAAAGTCTTTAAGCACCCCCCAATAACTTTGTAAAGAAAGGTCCATCAGTGTACACGCTGGGTCTATAGGGGGAAAAAAATGGAATAAAAGGGACTGCAGCCTGTGGTGTACTTGTGCTAGGACCACTTCGATACTTTTTTTGAGGCATCTATTTTTCAGAATCTATTATACATAGAGCTTAGATAACTGGTATGAATTTAGCATCAAATGTCGAAAGAAGAATGGGGGGGGGGGGGGGTTCTTACTACACATTTTCCCTTATGGTTCTTTTTCTATTTTCAGTTAAAAATGTTCATTTTACTTGAAACATATATTTCTCAATATGGGCCGCTATAGATACAGCTTTGATAATAACTGATATGGATTCAGCATAAAATTTTAAAGGAGATAGGGTGGTACACCGAGAATTTTCACTTCGTTTAAAAATTTTCTTTGAAATATCTATTTCTCAGGACTGGCTATAGATAGATAATAACTGATATGAATTCAGTATAAAATTCCAGGAGTAGGGGTCCACTAAGGATTTCCACTTCCGGTTCTGGCAATGTCACTTCAGGTTTAAAAAAAATATTTTTCTTTGCAACATCAATTTCTTCTTCTTCTTCTTAAGCACTACAGCCGATTGCCAGCCAAGGCTGTCTCAGTCAGTTTCCACGATCTCGACCTATCCGACGCCACTGTCCTCCATCTATTGACGTCAACGCTCCTCAGCCATTTCTCCACATTGTCCAGCCACTTTGTACACGGCCTTCCTCTCCTTCTCTTTTCTTCTGGCTCCTGGAAAGTTATTTTCTTGACTAAGTTATCCTCTCCATATCTATATATATGGCCGATCCATCTTAGCTGAGCCACTTTAATTTAATCACTTTTACTATGTTTGGTTCTCTAAATTTATATTGTAATTCTTGATTATATCTTATTCTCCACACTCCATTTTCCTTTACTGCTCCAAATATTCTTCTCAAGATTTTTCGTTGAAAAGTCATCAACTTATTTTCATCAGTTTTATTCATAGTCCAGCATTCACTTCCATATAAAACAATTGGTCTTACTAATGTCTTGTATAATCCTATCTTTGTTTCTCTACTTATAAATTTTGATTTAAACTGATTACGTAAAGCATAGTAGCATCTGTTAGCCATACCTAGACAATTCGTAATTTCACTTTTGATATTGTTGTTACAATTTACCATTGTGCCCAGGTACTTGAACTGGTCAACTTTCTCAAAAACATAGTCATTTATTTCCTGTGTTAACTGATCTTTGTCTCTACTTATCACTGCCATGAACTTGGTTTTCTCCACATTGACTGTCAAGCCAATATTTTTCGCTGCTGCCTTAAGGGCACAAAAAGCACATCAATTTCTTAGGATAGGCTATATATCTTCCAAACGATAAAAGATAGGAATAAATAGTAAGGGGCGGAAATATGCATTATTGTTATTGCAGTTTTTTACTTTTCTGAGGAGCTGAGCTGTAAATGCCTGACATGCTAGACAGATGTAGTAGTTTCCAATGTGATGCAAGAAGGAAAGTATAACTGATAACATAGCACTTATTTTTGGTTCATGTTCTCCTGATTAATCAGTTTTCTTGTAATAAGAGCGATCTTTATAATCCGTTTTCAGGGGCACCTTTTAATGTTGATATCATTTACTCCTTTTAATATAAGGGTAATTATAATTAATTTTTTTTTAATAGAAATTTTAACCGTTTATGAAATGATCTGACGTTGTAATTTAAAATTTTGTGAAGGGATCAATTTTTCAATATAAAATTTTGTACAGGGTTCTTTTTTTTTTTAAAATGTGAAGCATCGTGAAAGGTCAGTCTTTCAAATGTGGAATTTTGTGAATTAAAATATGCAAAATAAAGAATAACCACGATCAGAGGTCGCCACAAAGAATTTTTTTTGAAGTATTTTTACACCTTTCCGAAACTTTGAGCAGTACTTTTCCGAAGTAGGAAGCATTGAAAAAGAATATATATATATATATATAATAAAAATATAATATAAAAATCCAATATAATTATATATATATATATATATATGAATAATTTTTTAATTTTTATAAAAATACAATAATTATTTAAAAAAATTAATAATGAAAACAGTTGTCTACAGATATTTTTCTGATTTTGAATGATTGTTCTGTTTAAGGCTCATTTTGTCTCTAAAACTGGCTTATACCCATAAATACAAATAAAAGGTGTTTTTAAATAGTACTTTTTAAAACTATATTTGTCAATAAAATATATTTATATTGTTTAAAAAACCATATAAATTAATTTTATTCAAATATATCAATTATAAAATTGCATATACATTAATTATTTATAAAAATTATCACTGCATGCTAAGGGAAAATAACTGCGTGAAATAAAATGTCAACATTTTAAAAAGGATGTTTTATTAACTTTTCATTGCAAATTTTATTATAGAACATTTTTAATAGCAGAATAGCATATTGAAGGGTGAAAATAAAAACAAATATGTATAGAAACTAATAAACAAGAATGAAATAGAAAAAAAAAAAAATTACATTTTCGTGTTTAAAATTTTAATGTGTTTTATTATGTACAGGTAAATTTGAAAGAGTAAATATGTATGTGTACCAGCCACATAATTACACATTTTTGTGAATTCTGCTATACAGAGTGGTCCAAAAGGTCTTAGTCAAGGTTTAAGGGTAGGTCAGGCATACAAAAACAAGCCAGTTTTGCATAGGTACACAAGGCCGCAAACACCACCATGGGGTGTTACAGATGCATGAAGAAGCAAACAGAAAGGAATGCAGATAATACAACATAGGTTTATTGGACATAGCAATTACAAGTATCAATTGCAATTGTTTATCCTAGTATTAAAGTAGATGTTCAAAGTTCTTGCCATCTGCAGATATGCATGTCTGGCAACATCGACACATGGATTAGCAAGCACGTTTAAAAATACCAGGACATGTACTGCGCGCCTCAATCACTCTAGTGACAAGACCAGTGTCATATGTTAAAGAAATTTCGTAAACAAGGCTTTTGAGGTAACTTCACAGGAAGAAATCAATGCGGGACAAGTCGGGGGACTCTGGTGGGTGGCCAAATGAAGGGTCCTTCCCAGCCAATCCATCTGGCAGGAAAGGTCCTATTGAGATAGTCCTGCACATCCTGGCTGAAACATGCACAGCTGCAGATGGCAAGAACTTCGAACACCTACTTTAATACCATGATAAACAATTGTAATTGATACTTGTAATTGCTATGTTTAATAAACCTGTGTCGTATTATCTGCATTCCTTTCTGCATCTGTAGTACCCCATGGTAACATTTGCGACCACATGTTCCTATGCAAATGGGCTTGTTTTTGTATGCCTGATCTACACTTAATATTTGTCTAAGGTCTTTTGAACCACCCTGTATATAGTATTCACATTTCACATTATAAACAATAATATCAAGAAATAGGTCATCTATATGTAACTTTATGTACAGGAGCACATTAAAACCATTTTAAAGAAGCAAGTATGTAGATGATCATTACGATTTGAAAGTTGCCAGTTCTTTGGTCATTTTTAAATAACCCCTGTACAACCTTTAAAAAAAATAAAGAACACAGAAACAAATGCAATTATTTTCAAAGTAGGCACTTTAAATATATGAAATAATGTAATACATTCTTCAATCATATAAAGCATTTATTATAAATTATCCATATTTATGATACTTTTTTTTTATTATTTATAAAAATTTTTATACATTCATTAGTTGAAATTATAAAATTAAAAAATATATATATAATTATAAAAATATTCTAGTCTAGTCCAATGATTGAATACAAGTTCTTCAACGCATAGTAACTAACTCCTCTGCTGAGGTAGGGTGTATTGCAACACAATCATCAAATTGCTTTTTTGTTGCTCCCATCTTGATGGCTACAGCAAAACCTTGAAGCATTTCATCACAGCTGGGACCAACCATATGTAATCCAATAACCTGAAAAGGGTAAAAAGGGTACCTGATATATTTTTCTAATAATGAAAAATACCTATATTTACACAATGATAAAAATGTCACACATATCAAAATTTAAAGTCACATAATATACAGAGAAATTGAAATGGTAGAATTTTTTTTAGTTAGGTGGCATTAATATACCTTAAAAAATATCAGAAATATAATTTGTGTCTGCTATTCTGATATGTCAGACAAGAATTATAGACCTTTTTTATCTATTAAAAAACATGGCATTTTTAAAGAGTAAAAGAATTATTTTTTATTTTAAAGCAAGACTTCTCTAGTCATTCTTATGAGTGTCACTGAAGAGTTTCAGAAGCTCTAAAACCAATAACAATTCAACAATTACGAAGTTAGTAAAGTGTTTTTGAGAAGCTGGATCTGTTGTAGACAGAGAGAGGACAGGCAGGCAATTCAGATAAAATGTCTGAATAGAGACTGTGTTGTCCAAGCTCTTTAATGAACTGTTCTGAAACTCTTTAATGACACTCTTATATGGATAGAGAAATATTGCTGTAAAAAAGATTATTTCTCTCTGGGAAAATGTCATGTCCTTCAGTCCTTCAATTGATAAAAAGAGGTCTGTAATGATACGGTATATTAAAAACAGCAGACAATATTTCTAATATACTTTGGATTGTAAGGGTATGTTAGTGCCACCTATCTAAAGTAAATTCTACAATTTCAATTTTTCAGCATATTATTTTAAAAATGGATGTGCGTTACTTTCGAATCACAAATCATTTTAAAAATGGATGTGCGTAACTTTTGATTATCCTGTACAATAAAAATTGTCTTATGAAAAGTATTTGAAATAAGAAGTACATGACTTTCTTTCACATTCAAAAAAATTTTTTTTTGTATTATTTATACTTATTAAATTGAGTTTTTTCATACAAAATAATACCGGAAATCAATACTTCCTTTAAATTACATCAAATTTGCCAGTATAAAGAATTTCCTTCTTTACTTTACTACTTGATGCATTTTCAAATAGCTCCCCCCCCCCTCCCCCAACAAAAAAAAATTAACAAGAGCCTTCATATAGCAGCAAATGGTGTGTACATTTAATTTTCAATGGAACTGTTAAGCATTTTTATAATCTTTTGCACATTCTTCTCATACAGTCAGATAAATTTTCTGAAAAACTAAAAGTGCTAACTCCAGAACTGGAAGTCCTTAGTGAAGTTCTCCTCCCCCCCTCTCCCAGAATTTGATTCTGATTCCATATTAGTCATTATCTAAGCTTTATAGTTGATTATGAGAAATATATGTTTCAAGGAAAATGTTTTTTTAAATATCTAAAACTTTTAACAAATTTTAAGTTATTTCTAAATTTACCTTTTCTTCTTCTCCCAAACAAACTAGTTTCATGTGACACTTAACCTTCTTTTCATCCAGTGCATAAAATAAAGGCACAAATGTACTTTTATATATTTTGATATTTTCTTGTCCATATTTTTGGATAGCAGCTTCTAAAAATACATCAAAATTTTTATTTTTATTAAATCGGAACACCACAATGAAATCATTAAAAAACAATTCAAATATATAACAATGGTAATTAACTCTTTCTCTCTCTCTCTCTCTGTATGTATATATATATATATATATATATATATATATATATATATATATATATATATATATAATAGAAGATTTTTATGATTACTTGTAATATATATATACTTGTAATATATATAAAGGTTTATTTCTTGACTTAAATAAATTTATCTATAAAATCAGTTATAAATATCAAATCCCTGTAAAAGCCTTCAAACCCTGGAGAGTCTTAATAGAGCAATACTTAAATCACTATATACATAATCAGAAAATTAATAATTCATATAAACTTAATTTAATTAAAAATGATATTAAAGAAATACAAAATGATTTTGTAATTACATATGTCGATAAGGCAAGTGTTGAAGACCCAGACCGACCGACTCGTCGACAAGGACATGAGTAGCCATCTGGTCCGATAAGGCAAGTGGAAACTACTCAATTATTTGTAAATATTATTATAAAAGTACCCTTCAGTCACACCTACTTAATAATCAAATCTATAATTTACATAAAACTAACCTTAAAATCTTATCCAATAGAATTTCAGCCAAATATAAGCAAATCCATCTAAAAAATAGTTGTAATAACATTCCATTTATTGTTTTAGTACCGAAGTTTCATAAATCCCCTGTTGCTTTTCGAGCCATTACCAGTGGGCATAATTCTTACATTACTAATGCTGGAAAATTATTATTAAAGATATTACATGAAGTATCCTTGTCAGATGAAATCTCAAATAATTGTCATATTGTAAAAAACAGTTTTGAATTAGTTAAGAAATTAAAAACTCTTACTAATATTCATAGTATTTATACCTTTGATTTCAAAGATTTGTTTAATAATATTAATATAGATGATCTGTATAGAATTATTTTAGGAATTTTTGAAAAATATAATATCAACCTAAAATATTCAAAATTTCTTTTTAAAAAATTACTTAACTTCACTCTTTATGAGAATTATATTCAACATGGTGGTACTTTTTTTAAACAACAGGTTGGTATCCCACAAGGGGGGTGTGCCTCATCATTGTTAGCTAATCTGTATTTATTCTTCTATGAAAAAAACATTAATCCAAGCTTGCATAATATGCACATGTTTAGATATTTAGATGACATATTATGTGTATCCCCAAATAATATCCCTATAGTATTAAACTTTTATCCAAAAAATTTACAATTAAATGCAAGTAATAATGACTCAAATGTTGCCAACATTTTAGATTTAAATTTAAATTTACAAAATTGTAATATGGTTATAAACTTGTATGATAAAAGACAGGATTTTAAATTTAATACATCAAAAATTCAACATTTTGACTCTTGTTTGCATATATCTGTATTTAGAAATATTATAATAAACCAGTCTCTTGAAATGAAATGAAATGAAATGAAGGTGGGTGGCTCCAGAAGAGCCCAGCACATCGACCAGAGGTCTATTGTACTACCCCAACCAGTCTCTCTTAGAATCAATAAAATTTGTGATGAATATTATAAATTAGCGCATTTTATGGAATTATTGAGTACAGCGACTAATAATGCATATCCTCCCAAGTTTGTTATTAAAATTATCAACTCAGTGTATCAACTTTCACTCGATAACATCCTAGAAAAAACTTTCCCTCTTATAGTGGCTAACATAGATAAAAAAATATATATATATATATATAATTATTTATTAATTATATAAATAAATAAAAATGAAAAATAATAAACTAAGTCAAAAAAATAGAAAAATCAAAAAATCGGAAAATAAGATGCATTAACATTAATGTTTTGAATTTTATTTTCGCAAAAAAATTGTAACTTTTGCCAGTATTGAAACTACGATTTGAGTGCCCTTTTAATGGTGTATAGTGGCATTCTCGTTTATCCAGTTTTCCTATGAATTACTTGTTTAGTAAGAATTTTCATCTTTGATTCATGTTCATATTCATGATTGCATATATGGGTTGTTCATTTTCTGAATTGCTTGTTCGGTCTCCAGCTTAGACTCACTGGACAGGTCTGGGAGTATTACTGTGAACGTTCATACTGCCTCCCTGGTAGAACTTCGACTTGTTTATTCCGGTGCTTCTAGATAATTAAGCTGTTGAGGTTGATCGTGTATACACGTGGTGGAAGAAGGGTTCATGCCGCATGGTAATAAAAATTTTCTTAAAGTATCCTATTTTCATTTTTTGATGCCTGTAGTCTGGGTTGGAGTATTTATAGTAATGTACTATTGCTCTATCTGAAGCAGGCATGTGTTTGGGTTGGTTAGAGTTAAATACTCAGACCTGAGGAGGAATTTAACTCTGACTAATCATCGAATTTGGGCTGGTGCTGCTCTCTTCTATTATCGGCATTATGGCCGTGAATTTGCTTTTATGGTGATGTTAATATTACTTGAATTTTTTTTTATTATTGCATAATTTTTTTATTATTACATATTTCTAATATATATATATATAAAGATAAATCTTTAAGAACTATAATGTCATTTGGCACTAAATTCAGGTTACCTTCATGTAATAATTCTAAACAAGTGTTAAAGTCAATCAATCTGGACCTTGATAAATTTATTTATGGATTAGCTTCTAAATATGCTCAGCCTTTAGAGGCATTTAATATGTGGAAATTTACTATTTTAAGATCTATTAAAAATACCATTTGTAGTATTAATTTATCTAGATCTATATATAATATTGATAATATAAAGCATTCTGTTAATGATTTACATAGATCTTTTGTTATTACTTATGTAGATAAAGCCTCTAATAATTATGCTATTATTTGTAAAAAATTCTATATTCAATATCTGCTAGATTATTTAAAAAATAATAGTCTATTTAAAATTGATTCACACTCTCTTAATAGTATCAAATTGAAAATTATCAATATGTATAGTGATTTAGATATTAATAATAAATTTTTGACATTTCCATATATTGTGCTTATACCTAAATTTCATAAAATTCCTATTAAATTTAGAACTGTTACTAGTGGTCATAATTCATACTCTACTACTGCTAGTAAATTATTACTAAATTATTTAAATGTACTAAATAGCAATTTACGAGATTCTGGTGATAGCTACATTATTCTAAATAACAGTAAGGAATTAAAAAATAAATTAAAAACGCTTGGTAAAATAATAGGATTTCAAACTTTTGATTTTAAAGATCTATTTAATAATATTAAGATCACTGATCTATATGAAGTCATTTTAGCTTTATATAATGCTTATATTACTAAACATTCTAATCTTACAAAATTTACCAATTTTCCTAAGCTTCTCCATTTTGTTCTTTTCAATAATTATATCTTTAAAGGTAATAAATTATACTTACAAGTCTCAGGTGTTCCACAAGGTGGCTGTAGTAGCAGTATGTTAGCTAATTTATACCTATATCATTATGAAAAATTCTTTACTTCAACTGATTATAAAATTTATAGATATGTAGATGATCTGATTTGTCTTGTATTTACTGATAACTATGTCATAGATATAGATTTCTATCCGGATAATTTGGAATTAATACCTAATGAAACTTCTATTAGTAATAATGTTTATTATTTGGATTTAAATCTAATTATAGAACCTGCTCATGGGATAGTTACTAAATTATATGATAAAAAAGATTTTTTTAAATTTAATATTAATAAATTATTACCTTTTAATTCCTGCAACTCGATTCAATTGTTTAGAAATATTATACTTAATCAACTTTTTAGAATTTATAGATTATCAGATAAAAAATTTCATGCTTTGCACATTAATAACCTCAAAACTACCAGTAAAATGTATCAATATCCTGCATATTTAGTCAATAGTATAGTTAATAAGTTTCGATTAGCCTAAAATTCTCATATTCTCCCCTTATTATCTTATTTTAGCCGTACTTCTTCATTCTCCTGCAATTATATTTTCATCTTTTTATCTCGAAGCTTTAACAGTTGAATAACTCATTTTATTTCATTTTATTGCTTTTGCGCAGTACAGTTTTTATTACTCTCTTTGGCAACAGCAAATCACATCTTTTCATTTTGGCATATGGCAACATTGATCCAGTCATATTTTGCTCGTCATGGTTGCGCTGAAGAGGTGCGTTTTGAGGTATTTATGTTTCCTTTATTGCTCCAATCTATATGCTTGTCGTCCATATAACACAAGTTTATAGATAAAATCTATCTTGTGTTTCAGAAACAAGCATTTTTGTGTTCATTTCGAAAGGATATATGGACCCGACGAGAATTTTTTCGAAATGAACTTTTCGTAAGCCTAAATCTCCTCCATGTGCAAGCTTTTTTGCTTGATTTTTTTGTTTTCTTATTTGCATTCCTCATTTTTGAAATTTGTTGATTGTCTTTGTCCTTATGACTTGCATTATGCTTTATTATTTCCTCTTTTTGTCTTAATTTCTTTTATTTCTTTGTATTTGTAGAAAATTTTGGAATAGTGTACTATGAGTTACTACATACATTCTAACTTTGGATTTAATAATTTATATTTATATATATATATATATATATATATATATATATATATATATATATATATATTAGAAATATGTTTATTGCTTTTACGCAGTACAGTTTTTATTACTCTCTTTGGCAACAGCAAATCACATCTTTTCATTTCTGCATATGGCAACATTGGTCTAGTCATATTTTGCTCGTCATGGTTGTACTAATGAGGAGTATTTTAAGGTATTTATGTTTCCTTTATTTTTCCAATCTATATGCTTGTCGTCCATATAACACAAGTTTATAGTTAAAATCTATCTTGTGTTTCAGAAACAAGCATTTTTGTGTTCATTTCGAAGGGATATATGGACTTGATGAGAATTTTTTCGAAATTAACTTATCTTAAGCCTAAAGCTCTATCACGTGTAAGCTTTTTTGCTTGATTTTTTTGTTTTCCTATTTTCATTCCTCATCTTTGAAATTTGTTGATTGTCTTTGTCTTTATGACCTGCATTACACTTTATAATTTCCTCATGTTTTAATTTCTTTTATTTCTTTGTATTTTGTAGAAAATTTTGGAATAGTGTATTATGAGTTACTACTTACATTCTAACATTGGATTTACTAATTTATATATATATATATATATATATATATATATATATATATATATATATATATATATATATATATATATATATATATATAATGGAAGTCTTCATAACTGGCCTGAAAATAGATACATAAATTGGAAATATATTTTAATAATGAACATTACTAACCAAATATTTTAATAATGAACATTATTAACCAAAGCATACACATAGACATTTTTATTTTCAGTAAATTGGAATACCATGAGATTATTTAAAAACTATTCAAATTTTCTTAAAGCAATTGCTTCTTAAAAATATAATTTTTTGTGTCCAGTGAGTATGTTATTAAAGGGGTTACTCCATTCTTAAAATACAAGAATGTCAGCAAAATCAACAGGAGTTTAATTTTGAAAAAATAAAATCTATTGAAGTTATTGGAATGAAATTTTTTGGGTTGAGAAAAATAAGACTCTTCTTTAATTGAAAAATTGGGAAATAATATGTAAAAAATAGAAATAAAAATATAATTTTATCCACACATAAAACATTTAAAAGGGCAAGTTATTTTAAAAGGGCAAGTTATTGTATTTTTTAATTTTTTTCAGAATTTTTGACAGCTTTTTTGTTTCTAAATTTTTTATTTTATGAGTTATACATATAAATCTAGTACAATTATTGGGCAATGGTGTTATTACTAAGCATATAGAGTTTCATAAGAATTCATCAAACTGTTCTTGAAATAAATTCATGCAAATAAAAAAAAAACTGCATTTTGAGACAAGCATGTTCAAAGTATAAATTTATTGGATTTACTCGATGGTAATCTGTCCTATCATTTCCTATGGATCCATTGTTTGGTGGTCCAGAATTGGAAGTGAAACAGCTAAACTAGAACTAGTTAAGCTTCAAAGGATGGTGTGCATTGCAATCTCTGGATGCATGAAAACTACTCCTACTGCAACTCTTGAACTTTTACTCGGTTTGCATCAGCTCTACATGCGTATTGAAGCAGAGGCACTTATCTGCATGAACAGACTTAAATATCTGAAATACTGGAAATATTACTCAAGGTATCTATCTTGGGGTGAACTTAACAGTAATGTTGCTAGTCATCCTTATTTCTGTATGCCACCTGATGGCATTCATGTCAAATACACGTTTGACAAGTCTTATGAAATTCAGGTCCCCTCGCGGGACGACTGGAAGAGGACTCCCACCTACAATAAACGGAATTGTATTGTATGGTACACGAATGGCTCGAAGATTAGCACAAGCACTGGTGCTGGTGTGTGCTGCCCTGATGATGGTACTGAGCTGTTTTATCCGCTTGGCAATTTTGCTACTGTCTTTCAGGCCGAAGTATTTGCCATCCTTATGTGTTGCAGAATTTGCTGTGACAGGAAGTATAAGAATAACCAGATTTTCATCTGTTCTGACAGTCAGGTTGCTCTTATGGCTCTTGGGAAGTTCACTATGACTTCTTCCTTTGTTTGGGAATGCTACAATGCACTCTATGAAATTGCTAGCAATAACAATGTCATTCTTTACTGGGTACCTGGTTATTCGGGCATTTCTGGCAATGAGTTGGCAGATGAACTTGCTAGGAAAGGCTCAAGTACTCCTTTTGTGGGCCCTGAGCAGGCCTTGGGTATCCCCAATGACCTTGTTAGAAGAACTGTCTATAACATCTTCAGGTAAGAACTGGCGTAATACTAAGGGACAAAGGCAAGCGAAAATTCTCAACTGCAATTGCCCTAGTACACGTCAAAAAGAACTTTTCAAGCTCAGCAGAACTGGCATCAGGAGGGCTGTTGGGCTCCTTACTGGGCACTGCACCCTCAAGAGACACCTTAACATTATGGGTGTCACTAAAGATTCATTTTGCAGAGGCTGCAATTACAGCGAAGAAACTGCTGCTCACATTCTCTGTGAATGTGAGGTTTACTCTGCTCACAGATTCGAACACATTGGTCGTCATGTGATTGAACCCTGGGAGCTGAACGACATACCTGTCAAGTGTCTGCTTATTTTCACATCGGCTACTGGTCTCTTTTGGGGTAGTACAATACACCTCTGGTCGATGTGATGGGCTCTTCTGGAGCCACCCACCTTCATATCATTCATTCAAGTATAAATTTATGCTAGGCATTGTATTGTTGGTTTTTGTATTTTCTTAATATCTCCGGGAAAAGATTAACATTTAAAAATGACAGTGGAACAAAAATGTTCAAAAATGACCAGAATTTATAACTAGATAATAATAATAATAATAAAAATTGATTTACACAAGCCACACTGACTATTACATTCAGTGCTTTAATTTTGAGAGATATTTTAACCATGATTTCTCTGTACAGCAAAAACTAACAAATATTTAAAAGTAATGTACAATACAAATAAGTCTGACCTTCAGATAAACCAATTGTTCCAGCTGGAGGGTGGCTGAAAATGACTGAAGGGATGTTGGAGTAATCTAAAGCAGCACTGGAGTCTTTGCCAAATAAACGAGTGGCTAATCTTCTTCCTGCAGCAATGGCAACTGCAAAATCAAATAAACATTGTATCTTGGAATTAAAAATAAAATTATACAACAGATAAATTATGAAAAATATTGGTAATCATGAGTATAGTCAGCGAACACCTAACTTGTAGCACTGTGGAAGCTATAAAGGACTTTTCACTCCTGTTGCCGGTGGTTGGGTTGCCAGATTAAGCACTTAGTGCAAATTTTGGTGACAGAGAATTATTGCAAAAGAAATTTTCCGTTCATGCAGTATTCCTAAAATATGATTGATCATATGCATAATAGAATTACATTTGCTTCAGAATATGAATATAAACTCATATATGTACATATAAAATTAAGAAAAATTATAAAATTAACATAATCATAATTAACATAAACATTAATTAATCAGCTCATAATACCAATTCAAGGATTCAAAGAATTCACTTTAACAATATTTATGTATTTCATATCACTATCATAAAAGTTAATGAATGCAGAAGTTAGATTTAAAAACATTTCTTTTTTAACAACCTTTTATTTAACTCAATCTGGTATTCATTTGTTTGTCAGTGTTATTCAAATCTTTGAGATCTTAACTAATCGTGTTTAAGTAAGTAATTATAGTAATATGAAATTTGGTATGCTGTTGTCTTTTGTAGTACATTTCAGTTCTTTTGATTTTTGAATCTTATTGGGTTAGCCCATCCTGGGCGGCCTGCCTTATGAATATACTCATTTTCAGGGAATACCCCGAAAACCAGAGTAGCTATAATGTCCAAATTTAGTATATCATTGTCTTTTGTTTTATATATTATAATTTTTTTTTTTTATTTTCAACCTTATTGGATGCTCTGGGCCTCTCATAAGATTGTACTTGCTTTTTGGATATAACTTGAGAACCAGAGCAGCTAGAAAGTCCAAATATGGTATGTAGTTGTCTTTCAAAGATTTAAATTACATACAAATAATAAAAATTGGATGTAACACATTTTATAGCTTCTCTCAGACTTCACACTTCATCAGTTTTAAAAATACAATTTTACAATGCTACAAATCCTTTCATGTGACATGCTCGATGGGATTTAATTGGCAGCGATATGGGGGTAAGTGCAAAATTCTATGTCCATGTTGTTTAGCAATTTGATCAATTCTGTAGGATTCATAGTGTTTTCCAACATTCAATATAATCAACAATAATTCTGCTTTCAGCATGCCTGTATATCTCATTTGATGTTTTTGCTGCTCAACCATCTTTGTATATCCAATTTTCTTGTACATGTCTTTGGAATGTTTTCAAAATGTATATTAGCATAAGGAACATTATCAATAATGATCACACTGCTTTGTTCGATCTTCAGCAGGAGTTTTTCCCTGAACCAGGTTTCATACGATTACCCATTCATTCCCTTGTAATAGTTTTTAGAATCTTTATTTTGCTTGAAACATTTCACAACCATTTACTATGACATACATGTATTAGAATAAATCTGGACCCTTTTCCTGATGGGGCTTTCAGTCTAGTTGACAAACCACTTTAAAAGCTTGTTTTGCAGATTTAATTATAGTATCTTGCCAAACCTCTGATTTTGTATGGCTGCAATTAACCCATGTTTCATCCATATAATAGAATTTGTGATCCTCTTCACAAAACTTCCAAATGCTCCTTAAATATCAATGTCTCCACTGTTGGATGTTTCTTTCAATGAAAATTGATTGCCAGTTTCATTTTGCATAAATGAATTCCAGATCTTTCAAGATTTTTTGAACAGTTTGGGTTTGTAAAAGTTGGCAGATTATCATCAGCATTTGCTGCTTCCATCAGTTTTAGTGTAGTGGGTATTTCATTTATTAAGAAGAAATGATGTACTTTTCTTTGAATTGAGCTTAAAAGAAAGTCATATTTTTGCAGCTGCATTTGAGTTCCTACTTTTAATGGTCATTTTTTTCCAGATGTCGAAAATTTTCTAAATTCTTCCTTCAACCGAGATACACTGGCTGTAAAAATGCGTGTTAAATTTGACATCATTTCCGCAATATCATTTTCAGAACACCCAGAGCACCGTGTCTGAAGTTTATAATAAAAATTCATTATTATTTTAGCCAAACTCCACAGAGGATTTCCTGCCCTATGTCTGCGATTTGAAAATGATAGTCCCACAGAATAATTAATTTTCCATGTTGGAAAAATAAACATAAAATATCAAATCAGAGATCAAATGATAGCATGCTAAACTACATATTACGACAAACAATTTGAGATTTGGCAGTAAAAGAAAAAGCAAGACTTCGACAATAAAACTTATCTAAATCTGCTAATAATAATAAGGCAAAAATAAATGTTTATTAATGTTTTCTTATTCTAAATATATTTTTTTATCATGTTAGGTATGTAGTTGAGGTGAAATATTCTGAAAATTTCAAATCCATTTAAATTTTGGTTCTATCTTTTTAAATCATTTTCTATTGTTTAAAAATAGAAAATTCAACTGGAAATAAAAAATAACTTTTAACTTTCACATAAATGATTGGAGTCTCCTGCATAGGTTTGCTACATGGTGATTTCTCACCAAGACCAAGCTAATTCTACCATGGAATGGAATGAATACAAATATTTCACTTCCTATTATATGTAAAAAATATTTAAATTTTATTATAAATCTATTTTATTTACTCTTTCTATTCATTTTATAGTTGAAATCTTAAAGAAATTCTGGTTTAAAAATGACTTTTATCAACTTTTATGCCACATTTTTTTTTTTTGGCAGAAGTTTAAATTTTGTACTTCTATTCTACTACAGGTTAGGTGTTTGTCAAGTATAAATAGAATCAAGATATACATACACAAAAATGTATATTATATGTAAAATGAGTACTCTGTATCTGTAGTAAAAATTAAAATGTATATTGGCTTTTTATTTTGTGCAGAAACATTTTATCTAGATGCTATTAAATCCTTGAAAATAAATTTGGAAACAGTGTGTTTTACAATATACTTTTCAATTTAAAACAGAGTAATAAGTTTAAAAGAAGGTGGTAATAAATAAAAGCAAGAAAGTGCTTACTAGTCATATCACCACCCATACCATGCTGATAAACGGTAATGACAGTGAAACCATGGTCCATGGGTGGTGATAGATGATAACTTAAGCACTTTATTGCTTTTATGCTATAACCTGTTATAAGGCAGAAGTTACTTCCCTGTATAGTAATAAATATTCAACTATTTATCACGATTACACACCATTTTCTGCACTATTTACCTGGAGTAAGCAACCATTTTCCACAAACATCTCCCAATGCATAAATATTACTCTGAGTAGTATTTTGATATTCATCAACTTTAATATAACCAGAGTCATTAATATCAACACCCTGGAAGTAATAAGTTTACATATAATTACAAAATAAGATATAAACAACAACAACAACAAAAAAATCACTCAAATAAGGTTTCCACTTAAACTTAGAAATGAAATTTCTTGAATCTGTAGAAACTCCTAGATTCCAAATCACGATATGATAACCACTTTATTTAGTGAATTAAATTCAAATTCAGTGAAAAACTTAACATGAAAAATTAGCCAATTTGATGTTAAAACAAAGATGAAATCAAATTTTCCAGATTAACATTTTAGTATCAAGTACTGTAGGGAAATTATCTTACATAATAAAAGATGCTTGTGTGTGTGGGCTGCAACGGGAAATCCAAGCATTGTACAGCCATGATATTTAGTACACAGGCACTTCAGGATATGAAAAGGTGATCCTCGGTGTGGTTCTTTAAAAATTCAAATTAGGTTTGAAATTATTTTATGCTTTAGTATTATTTTTACACATATTTATTCCTTAGTAATCAAAAATATTACCACAGTTTCCATCTTGACACCATCAGAAAGATAGAAAAATTATCTTTTAAACAAATGTAGAATGAAATCCATAGATGAATTTTTGTGAATTTAAAAAATATATACTCTTTATATGTTTGAAACATCTCTGATTTTTGAATTGTAATATAAAAAAATTGATGGGAAATCTGATCATTGTAATTTAATAGCAGTTCCTTTAAATATTACATTCCTGAAGTCCTCCATTTATTAATTATACATTTTATAAAGTATAAATTTATTGCTAATTTCTGGACTTCTGTAAAGGCCATTGAAAAATGAAGGTTACTTATCAGGTCACATATGTACATAAACATGTTCTTGGAATTAGGCAGGAAACACGGGGAAACAGGAATTAGGGTATGGGGTGTCAAAGCCATTTTGTTCCTTTTGCGGTCAAAATGGAGTATTGGAAATATTAAAAAAAAATGCTGTTTGCAGATGATATGGCCCATATATAAATTGATCTAATTATCCTGAGATTGTTGAAATAATTATAATGTAAATTGTGTCTGTTGGTAGATTTAAATGTATAGTCTCCATAAGTGAAGGGTTTGGGGTTTCGGTTTTGTAATTTGATGGGGGGGGGGGGGGGGACATATAACGCTTGTTGCACTAATGTACACAGGTTGCATGTAATTTTAATTGTCATTTATACGAATAAAATTCATTTATTTTGTTATTTTATATAACTACCCTGCTTCAACTTCCGGGCAATGCCGGTGGCTCATTTTCTAGTTTTTTATAAAAATAGTTTAAATATTTCAAAGTTACAAAAAAAGAAAATAAAAAGAGAGAGAGCCATTTTCAAGATAGAATTATCCTATTTTTTGATAAAAAAATACAATTTACCAACGGTTTTTCTCATTTTCCCTGTCAATTCTAGATTTCATCTGTTAATAATTTTGACTTAGTTAAAAACAATTTCAAAACTTTCAGTTCTCTAAAAAATTGATTTAGTTCATTTGTTGTGATTTAGTTCATTTGTTGTGATTTAGTTCACTTGTTAAATGATGCAGATGGGAGTTATATGCACTTTGGCATTTCTAATTTTTATCCCTTTTTATTATCTAAAAAATTAAACAAATTAGGGTATGAAAATTGTGTTGCCAATATATAATATCACAACGTATAAAGTTGGCGCCTAAATTTTTGGGCTAGGTCCTAGATACAAATCGAATGCATTCAGCTCTGTGGTAAGCTATCATATAATGAAAATGAAACAATTTGACAGTCATAGTTTTCCATAAATATTTCAAAGATAATCAACAGTCATATAATTATTTGTAGGATGCACAAATAATGAAAATTATGATAGAAAATAAACTTTGACTTACAGTAAGTTCTAAATTTAAATCAATACTTGGGTTTCGACCAATAGCCCATAAAATATTTTCTACAGTCACCGTTGGATTTCCTGTAGAAAATGTAACTTGAAGATCATTAGTTACTTTTTGAACAGAACTGATCTAGGGAGAAAAAAATGTTAAAATTATGAATATAAGTTAATTTTAAAACACAAACTTACATGATTCTTTTTATTTCATAGAAAAAACAAATAAAAATATTAGCACTGACATTTTTATTTTTAGTTAAAGCAATCTCAAAGACATTTTTATTTTTAGCAAAGATTTCAAAGCAATTATTTTTGTCTAAAAATTTGTTAGAAAATACAGTAAATTTTATATGACAAGGTTCAAGGGAAAAACAAAACAAAAAACTTAATATAACTGAAGTTTAATATATCAAAGAACCATTTGTAATCAGATTTTATTTTTTTATTTTCAAGAATAAATTATAAAAATTGTTGAAAGTAAATTTTATCTTAATAATAAAATAAGAAGGAAGAAATATTTTGTTACTACCATGTTTAGTATCATAATTACAGAAACAGAGAATTACAAATTTTCATCAGAACTCTAAGATGGATAGCTAAGAGCAACCTTTATTGTTCATATTAGTGAGAGTCCATTATAACAGGAGTCCATAAATCTGAAGCAATTATGAAAAATAGTAATGAAAATTTGTTTTTCTAAATTTTATGAACTTATGCGAAAGCACAACTGAAAAAAATAACAAGAAAAATTTTATTCAAAACGGTTATTAATAGTATGTATAATAAGAAAAACTGGCAAAATATTAACATTCAGTGCATAAATAACATGTAGTCATATATATTACAAATTAAAAAATAAAATAATAAATATTTCATTTTTATTATTTTAATAACTGATATTTTTATTATCTGAATAACAAATCTTCTTTCTATAATATGAATATAAAATCTTCTTTCTATGTAATTCTCAATTTTAACTAATAATTTTCTGGAACATCTTCTATTGATTGATAAAATTAAATAAATTTTGTACATCTTAACAAATGAATGATATATACTAAGCGATATTTATAACATATAACATCCTTAACCAAGGAATCTGTATTTATACGTAATAAGGAGAAATCCATCTTTAATGGGTGCCATCTTAATGAGAATTTACTGAGCATTTTTTTGTTGCTTTAAATAATTCAGAATGTTTTTTAAATGATTTCAAATGTTCAAAAGAGCAAACAAAATTGAATTGAACAATTTTGAATTATGATATATTTTATTGTAATGACACTATTTATATGACCTTAGAATATATTGATATTTGATATTAATACACTTGTACACAATATTTACTGTATCGTATTATTCAGATGTCGAATTTGTTTGAATAAGCGAGGTTGTGTTTCTTGCTTGCCCTAGAAAAAGAAAAGGTTATCTTTTGACTTCAAAACCAATTGATAACCAAATTTTCATTGCATACGAAGATTTTATAATAAGATATTTTGTTACATGAAGATTTTATAATAATTTAACATGAACATATTCAAAATATAAAGTACATTTTACTTTGAACTGTTACTTGAAAGTTCAATAGCAAATCCTCTGAACTTTTGAACATTCTTTGACAATTATAAATTAGACTTTATTAAAGTCCAAATATCTAGAATTTAAAATAATGTTCAATAATATTAATAGAAGCATTACCAAAGAATTTTTAATGAGATGAATTCCTGATTCTTCTAAATCTCTTGTAACAACTTCACTGATCAAACTGTCAAATGTACGAAGAACCTTAAAGGTAAAAAGAGATATTCTGTATATGATAAAAATATGTAGAATTAATGAACAACAAAGGAAAAACACTTTTAATAAACTTATTTTTCATGTAATGTTCATATTTTAAAAAAATTCCCGAAGCTCTTAAATTATTTCAAAACTTTTTATGAAACTGATAGCTTGATTTAACAAACTTATTTTCCAATCAATGCAGAAAGCATGCTCAATGTTCAAGCACATTTTACTGCATATAATTGCATATATTTACATCGAATGACTAGTTGTTGTAAAATTACTTTATCATACTATTATATAGAGAATATATTGTTTTCCCCAAAAACTTCTGATTTTGACAGAGGAGTACATTTCAATAACACATTTTATTTTGGAAATATGCCTGTCTCAGTGTGTATGTCTGAGATGTGGACAAGATAATATAAAAATGAATGCACCTATCATTATGAAATTATATGTAGAAACATGTACAGAACTAAAGATTAGAGGCTGTACACAGAATATTTTTACTCCCTTTGTAAAATTTGAATAGTAATTTTTCAAACTGGCAAGCATAAAAATCAAACACCTAATTTTAATACTTATTTTCATCCAAAATATTCAACTTACTGATATGCAAATATATATAATGTTTCCAATAAAAAAAAGCACTGAAAAATTAAAATTGAGGCATTATAGATATTATATTGAAATCTAAAAAAAAAAAAAAAAAAAAAAAAAAAAATTCACCCGAGTAAGATATTTGGTGAATTATTGGCAATATATATATATATATATATATATATGCAGCTCAATATTTGTGAACAAACATCACAACCAATATTGTACAGCTACTGAAGTTTTAAAATTTCAAAAATTGCTACAATCAATCCCAAGTATCATATATGGGAAATTTTCCAGAAAATGTACATATTAAGTCTTACAGATATTGCAGCAAATTATTCCTACTTTTTATTAATTTACTGTATTGACAGTTTAGAATAAAAACAGACAGAAGAAAATCACAGACAGCCATATAGTTTTGTCAGTGAAAAAGCAAATGGAAAATTTAATTTCAGAAAAATTATGTAAAATTTTGTGCTTGATTTGTAAATGTTTTATACATGATTATCTCCGTGAACAGTTTTAACAGGAAATAATATATATTTGTAATGTAATTTAAGTACACTACAACACAAAGTCATACAGATAGTTAAAAACAGCACTTTGTTAGTTTCATAACCTCAAAGTATAAACTATCTATAAGTTATAAACAAGATACTTCTCGCATCTGTGAATCACTTTAATGATCAATACAGTGATGAAAGTGTCTAAAACCAGTTTTAGTTACTGAATCTGAAAAAAAATATGATAAAATATTGTACATGATAAAATAGTTCGATTAAATGTAGAGGCATTTTAACTCTAAATTAATTGGGCCATTTTGTGAATATCTATATATATATATATATATATATATATTTCCTTTTTTATTAATGAAAATGGTACAATTTTAGGAGAATGACCTATATAATGAATTTGTATAAAAACGTGTTACTACTTTTCAAATTTAATCATTTCTATAATTGCAATTAATTCTTGATAGTGTATGAACTTTGATAATAGGAAAATTAATTTTTAATATTTACTTTTTCTCCTCTAATAGACAAATACACATCAGCCCCAACAGCTTTTAATATACTACATAACTCAGCAGCAATATATCCTGCACCAACAACTAAGATAGACCTATGAATATAAAATATCTATAAATATTTTTAATAAACTTGTATAAGCCTAATAGATCTTTAAAAGAAAATAGCAATTTTGGGTAAATTTTAACAAGGAAGTTTATAACATAAATATATGAAAATGATATAAAAACAATGTTATTTATACACATCTATGTATTTTAAATTGCAGGTAATCATATAATTTTGTTCTCCAATATGGATAACTTCTCCAAGCCAATATTTTAACATTGCTAAAATTATGAACTGCAGTGCCTACATGAAAACATAAATATCAGCCAAATTATAAGTGTTTGGGTACTTCATGAAGTCTTTTCTCTAAAATATATATATAAAAAAAAATAAAGTAAAATGAATAATTAGTTTTTGTAACCAAAAGTGTAACGTACTCTTTATTACTAATAAAGGCATATTTGTGATAACTTGATTTGAATTTTTGCTTTTATTTAATAAAGAATATATACAATCCATGCTTTAAGTTGAGAAATAAGTATTTTAGGTGATTGATATTCTTATAAAAGTAAGTCTGTAATCACGATAAATATTACATTCTTATGCAACTGTTATAGGTATGTGGGACCAGCTGTCCCCTGTGGGGGCAACTTGTGTGTGGTAGCCTGATATGTACTATAATGGTTAGACCAAATGATATCTTCCAGTCTGAAAGTATAATTGAGAAAGTACTTCATAGCAGAGAATGACTTGAGAGCCAGTCACCATACACTCCTCTTGGTCAAAAACATGTATATCAAGCCTGTGGTTATAGCGTAGGTCAACCCCATAATACCTACTAATTCTCAACATGAAGCTGATGCGTACTGCAGAAGGCTAAGAGGCTGAGAATTTAGTATTTTTTGCGGTGCTGCCATCTCATAAGTGGTGTTGCGATCATCATCGAGATGGTTGCATGTTCATTTTTTCATCCTGCTCACCACTGAGGGACTGGCCATCCCCCGTGGGAGTTAGAACCCAAGGACTCATATATGAGAGTCTGATATTATAATGGTTAAACCAAAAGATATCTTCAGGTCCAAACATATAATTGAGAAAGTGCTTCATAGCAGAGAATGACATGAGAGTCAATCACCACACACTCCTCTTGGTTAAAAACATGCACATCAAGCCTGTGGGTATAGCCTAGATGGGGGGTATAGCCTAGGTGGGTATAGTATAGTATCTTTTCCTGTGCTGCCATCTCATGAGTGGTGTTGTGATCATTGTTGAAATGGTTGCATGTTTGTTTTTTCATCCTGATCACCACTGAGTGACTGGCTGCCTTCCTGTGGGGGTTAGAACCCAAGGATTCATATGTAAGAATATGATACTATAATGGTTAATTAAAAAAATATCTTTTGGGCTAAAGTATAATTGGGAAAGTGCTTTATAGCAGGGAATGATGCAAGGGCTAGTCACTACTGATATCACAGAAAAGGGTAAAAAACAAACAAATTGCCAAGTAATAAATTTTTTCTGTACCTAAGCAAATATTTGATACAAAAGATTAATTGCTATACAAATTTTGTAGTTTTATAAAAAGAACCCTTTTAAATTGACTTTTAATAGCATATATTTTATTATATGACAGGGTGAGAATGAAGAAAAAAAAATAGATGTGCAGTGCATACTAAATATATAATTTTATATATACAGCTCAAAAAACTGCTGCCTGCTAAAGAACAAAGTTAAAATACCTTTGCAAAAAGTAGCATATAATATAAAAATTAATAGTATCGATTGGTTTCAAAGGCAAACAAACAACCTTCTTTGTCAGGACACACAAGAAGTGCAACCTTTACTCATCAGAGAAAGATCCATGACTGATGCAAGAACAGCAATCATGGCAGAAGCAGGGAAAGGATGTTGGCAATGGCAAGAAAAGAAAAAGGAGGTAAAAGGAACCCAGGAGGAAGGATTAAAAAGTGGGTCACAATAAATGAATGGTAAAATACTAAAGAGGAAAGTGAACATCCAATAAAGAATTTAAATCACTTGTTTAGTTACTTATAAAAGTCCAATTAAATTAAAAAACCAGGACAAGGATGGACATTTCTGGAAAATAAGAAGGAAGCAAAATGAAATAAAAAAATTAAACCAGAGTTTTCCAAGCAGAAGAAAGGATAATTATCATTAATAAGGGATTTTGATCAAGAAACTTTCAAGAAAGTCCAATTCAGTGGAATCAGGACTAAAAGTTATTTTGGCTTCAGAAAAATTAAAAACATGATTAGAGTCCCAAGAATGTTCAGCAATTGCAAAATTCTTGTTTAGACACATGGTTTATATGTTCTTTAATACGACATTTAAGACCTCTTTTTGATTGACCAATATAACCAAGAGCGCATTCGCATGGAACTTGATAAATACTCCAATGATTCAAGACAGGAATAGGGTTTTTAAGAGAGGGGAAATGAATTTTGTGAAGACATTTAAATATACACTTAAAACTGAAACAGTAAAGAATATTGGCAACCTTGTAGCTAACAGATGAATGAAAAGGTATAATGATAGAATTATGTGGGCAAATCTCTTGATGAAGGTTAGAAACCAAATTCGGTCTGTCGAATTTATGCAATGCCCATATCAATAACAGTGGAATTGTAGCCCTTAGAAATGGCTGTGTAATTGTTGGCTTGTAGCTTCTAGAGGTTGTTTCTAGAAACAGCCTCTAGAAATTTAAGGCAAAAAATGTTTACTGTACCTTAAATTTGTGTTCTGATTCTCAGACATTTAATTGTGAGAATTGAATATCTGAAATATTTGCCAATTTCTAGAGGCTACAATTGCATAAATTTAACAAACTGAATATAGATTCAACAAAATATATCATGATTCAATATGATATATTTCATTGCATAAATTCAACAAGATATTGCAATCCAGTCCAAAGTGCACATATTGTGCATGGCATTGGTAAATTATAAAAAAAAAAAAAATAATAATAATGTTTTCATCTTCCTGTAACATTCAATATTTGTATCAAAATGTGTTTTAAATGATTTAGTCATTTTGAAAAAAAAGTGGTTACCTCAATTTTACACAGATTAATTGACAGCCAGATAGAATGTTAAAAAGTATGTTTTAAAATCAGTATGCTTAAAAATGTCGATATTTTGACTGAATGGCATGTAGTAATTTCACTGAAAAGTGTTTCCAACATGGAATAATAATAATAATAACTTTATTTAGCAAAGAAAATAAAACTTTTAAAAATAAGATTACTGTGTGAAATAAAATAAAATGTTGGGGAAAAAATGACACTGAAATTTTAATGCAAAGATGAATTTTTAGATTGTTACTGTTTGGGAATTCTATTGGTTACAAGACCTTTTTCATAAAATAAACAATCATAAATATTGGTCAAATACATTGAGATAAATATAACATTGGGCACAGAAACAGCTTATGTGCTGTATTATAAAATATGCTCAAATTTTAATAGCATTCTAAATCACATTGTTCTTAAATGTACCAATAAAATATTAAAAAATATATAAATTATTAATCTAATGCTGCATTAAAATAAAATAAAAAAGTGTAAAAATCTCTGTTCTTGATATACAAAATTATCTACACAGGCAAGGCTAAAATACAAGATATGGAAAAAAATATATGAAGTTAGTCAACATTTGACAAAATTCAGATACTTAAATGTTAGTTATATTTCCATACCATTTTTTCTCCCTTTGCAACAATCAGTAAAATACAATTGGAAATATATGAAATTGAAAAACCTTTGCCCAGATGACATATGACATCAAAAATTGAAAATATCAACAATTCCTATGATCTTATTTTATTCTGTGGCAGAACATGATAAAACGCAATTTAAAATGTATCAATTTATTAAATGTATAACATTTTTTTTTTAAACAATGGCCAGGCACTTGATACACTATCATTCGCTTATACATCGGCCAGAATCATGATCTATTTAGCAGTCACATGACATTGCCCTTGTGCACTAGTGGGGCAAAAAACACTATGCCCAACAATACAACATCCATGCCCAGAGGTGGGACTTGAATCCATAACCCGGCAGTCGAACAAACACAAGGAAACACTTGCCTTTGACCACTCAGCCACTGTGTCGGCAAATATATAACTAAAAAGTAAAATCTTTATTAAAACACAGCATAAAATAAATTAGTTATGGCATCAATTTATTCAGTAGGATAAAAACAGTCGTCCTTCAGAAGCAACTACACGAACAAAAGTAAGCAGGCTTTAATGAAGATTTTATTTCTTTAGTGCTTTTATGAAGATATTATTTTTTTAGCCATTTTTGAAACAGATTAAGAAATTTATTTTTCTATAAATATTCATATGATTTAGATTGGATAAATGAAATTTAAATTCTTTGCCTTGACAACACATTTGACTGATAAACATTTTATTATAGAATAAAAACAATTTAATTCCCTTGAAAAAATTGTTTGCTCACTGTTATTTCTATGGAAAGACTAACATTGTATTTTTATTGATATTTCGACAAACCTGGGTCTAGAAACTTGAAGGATAAACATGGTTACATGCAATAAAATAAAAAAATTACAATATCAAATTCAATAAAAAATATATCAAAAACTGAAAATTTGATGTGTAAAACGTGGAACAAATACTTTTCATTTTATCTTACATAATAAAATATATCTGTGTGTGTATGTGGGTGTGCAGTTTGTAGGAAGAAATCTAAAAGTTGTACAGCCATGAAATTCGGTACACAGGTACTTCAGAACCCAGGAAGGTGCACCTCAGTGAGATTTTTTAAGAATTTGAATTAGTTTTTAGTTATTTTATATTTTAGTATGATTTTGAGCAATGTTCACACAAATAGTTTCCTTAGCAGTTGAAAATATTATATTATCTTCTGGGAAACACCAGGTACATTTTCTAGTATATATATATAGATGCATGGAATATGCCGTTATTACATGGAGGATGCCATTATTACATATAAATTTGAAGTAAACTTATTGCCTTGGGATGTCTTCTAATTTAAAAAAACCATCACTGGTAATCCCTAATTCTGCTCCTAAAATGAGAAAATAGTTTTGCATTAAAATACATTAGAATTTGTCTATATGAATGTTAATATATATTGTATATATAACAAATTATGTAAAAAGAAACAGCAGAACTATTTAATTTAAAATGTAATACATTTTATGAAAAATTCTGATGTGGACAGCACAAGATATTTCTTACACACCATGTAATGAAGTAACTTCTCATAAATTTGAAAACTTATGTTCATTCATTTATACTTGTGTTCAAACCAATGTTATAGGCATTAAATTGTCATCATGTAAATTGTATCATCGAAAATGTGCATATGCAGCTTGTGTAAGACTACTCATATGACACAAAATCTAACTTTATTCAAATTCATTATATTAAATAATCTTAATATGCCAAATATCTGGCAAATAAGATATAAATTCCATTTTTTCCAAATGTATATGCACAGGATGTATTATAATAAATCTAACAAATTACCGATTTTAAAAACATTGAATTTAGTGTAAATCAGATACAAATTCCATTTTTCTTCTAAAATGTACATGCACATTCTGTCTGTGGAGCAAGCACATAGACAGTTTTTAAGTTTCATAATGTTTTTGTATTTGTGTAATAATCTTTTCTACTAAATTCGACTTCATGAACTGAATAGATCCAGGGTAAGCATAAGGGTTTGATATGCCCTAGGCAAGACCTAAAATGTTCACTCTTGTTGTAATCTGTTTCATTTCATCTGCCTATTGATTCAACACCCAGCTCATCAACAAGTAAAATTGCAGAATAAAAACTAAATAAAATGATGATGTTGGCAGAAAACCAAAATGGAAAGAGATGTTTGAACGTAATTTGTATTAAAGAAAATTTAGTATCTAAAGAATTGAAAATACATTTTTAACAGAGGGGAATTAAAATTAATATCACATTCATTCAAGTTTCAGTGACAAAAAGAACATTTTACAGAGAAAAGTAGGTAAAATTAAGAGCTTTAAATCCTTATGGTTGGGGCTTTGTTGGAAGAAGAGATTATATGCTATATGAACCACCATTATCAGTTGGCATAAACCTTATGGTTGCCATGATGGCTTCCTTTCTTTTTTGTTCTGCTATTGCAGATATTGACTATTTTATGCTGATGAGCACATAAAAAGCATAAAACTAGTCTGTGGATGCCGTTAATTGCAGTGGGAGCACAATTCTATCTTTATACTTCACTGAGTAGAGGATATTCTAGTGGCCACAACTTCTTCACACAAATATTTCTTTATCACACATTTTCATGGCACAGCAACCATCATTTATAATCTAATTCCAAATATATTGAATGTTTAATCTAAAATTTTTGGAATACCTACAAAAAATTTGCAGATATGATTGAGCAAACAATTTCAGATTTGTAACCAGTCCACTTAGAGAAAATCTGTTGCCTATAAGTGAGCTGCTAACTACATGACAAGCATTGATCTATGAAATTTTAATTTGCCATAAATCTTAGACAGTAAAGATGCATAGTATTTAAAAGAAGTATCTCAAAACAAATATATTTTTAAAATATTACCTGGAATACTAGGAATAGATGGATATCCACCAGTTGAAATAACAATGTGATCAGCTGAATATTCTGTTCCATTTACGTCAATAACTTTCTTTTGCACAAACTTCCCCCTTCCTTCAATAAATTGAATTCTACTCTAAGAAAAAACAAAAATAAATATAAAGCATTATTTTAAGTATTTATTAGTAATTATCTGATATTCCATTACAGATTAATGAAGACTAATATCATTAATTTCATAACCAACTTTTGAGGATATCTATTTTATACATTTTTCTGATGACACATGAACAATGCTATGTGAAAATATCATCAATATAAATTTTTTACTTTCCTACATAGTATATGCAAAGGAAAAGTATTGTGGTGAGCAAAAATTCAACTTTTAGATTTATACATTTTGAGCATCAATGAATATCACAAATGATGATTTTTTCAATGATGTCTGTGGACAAGATGTCTTCTAAATGAATTTAGCTAGTTAAACAAAATTTAGTATAATTTTTTAAAGTGGTCTATTGAATGTCATAACTTGGGCAAGAGATAAAAAGGCCTTCATAATTTCTTGCTTTTGGAAAATTAAAATACATTACAAAAATTAATTTTGCCTGAAATTCTTTAGTAAATAATTATTTTAATTGCAATGTTTTATAAAAAGTGAATGAGGAGTGAATGAGTTTATAGGATGTTAACATGTACTGCTCTTCAGATATTGCACTTTCCCATATTTAAAAATTATACAAAATTAAATATGATCATTATTATCAAATGAATGGATGGTTTAAGTACTTTTTACCAAAAAATAATTGAAAAATTTTTTTAGGACTTATCATGAGTCATTCTTGAGAAGGACTTATCCATGGGTGTATATATATACATATATACAGGGTGCCCAAAAACATTGACCTCGGCTTTTATTCCTATAAATATTGATCTTAGACATATATAATAAATTGAAAAGTTGCCTAAAAAAAGGTATAGAATTTTATGAAATCAATTAAAATTTTCAAGGGAAATAAATTTTAAGAAATACAAAATTTAAATTTTTATTCGGCCCCTGTAGAAAAACATTTCCAATGAGTAAAATGTGTCCCATACACTAATAAGGTGATGTACAAAATTTCAGTATTTTATCTTAAAAAGTCCTAGAGATATGAAAAGACAAAAATGCTGACTTAAACCATTTTTTGATGCATCGAAATGGGTTCTCAGAGGGAAAAAATCATGTCGGCAGATCGTGTTTCAGGGGTCATATACAAATCATGAAAGAAAACAATGATTACATAAATAAATAATAATTTTGCTATTTATTGGTACAAAAGTATCTACACTGTGTAGAAATAATAACTTTACACAAAGATTACAAAGTTTGTTCAAAATGTTTTTCATCCATGCCACAGATCCATTAAAGATAAGAGGCAGATATTACTTGCCTATGATGCATTTCTGTGTTGCATCATTTGCACTCTTGCTGTAAACATTTACATTTTAATTTGTGATTAATCCCTCACCAAATTTGTTTAAACATACTATCTCTGGGACTTTTTATGATACAATGCTGAAATTTTGTACATCACCTTATTAGTGTATGGGGCACATTTTACTCATTGGAAATGTTTTTGTATGGGGGCCATATAAAAATTTAAATTTTGTATTTCTTCAAATTTAATCTCCTGAAAATTTTTATCGATTTCACAAAATTCTGTATCTTTTTTTGCACAACTTTGTAATTTATTATATATGTCTAACTCTAAGATCAATATTTAAGGAATAAAAGCTGAGGTCAATGATTTTGGAACACCCTGTATAGTTTGTTCAGTTTTCATTCAATCTAAAATCTTTTGATCTTGGGAGAGCAATGTTTTTGTGTCCAAGAATTTCTAAGTTTTTTCGCATGATAGACAATGCACAGGAATAAAGCAACTATAGTGAAAATGGAAGAAAAATATATAAATCAAGCAAACCTTTTCTAAGTTTGACAGATAAATGTTATTCAGTTTTCTAATGTATGCATCTCTTCTTTCTTTAAAATCTCTAAAAAAATGAAATACAGATAAATATCATTCTAGGAGGAAAAAATGCATTCTACATTATTTAAAGAAAAAATACAACATATGACTGTGTTTAATCACCTGCTACAATACCTAAATTGTCTTATATGTGGTCAACAAAGTCTTGGTAATAATTTAGAATTGGAAAAGTATATTATTCATTATTTTACATTTATTGTATCAGGGATGCCTACTAATTTTTACAAAAACTCTCTTTTAGTAAAATCCACTTGCAATCTACTTTTACAAAAATTGATTGAAAAGAGAATTTGGTAAATCTGGATAATAGCTCCCACACGTATTTTTTCTACGTACAAATCGCGCCAAGTTGGCATATTCTCCCATGTTTTGAACAAGAGACTCTCAGATTACAACATAAAGAGTGTTTTACATAAGATTACAATATATAATGCTCGCAATTGGAACCCTTGGTGAGTGAGCTAAAAGTGTGGTGGGTTATTCTTCAGATTAATCGAGAATTTTTCTATAAAAATAGTACAAAACAATATTAATATAATATTTAAACTTTCACATTTTGCAAGTTTTTATAGATTTAAAACATTTAATTAGTACTTAAAATAAAATATTGAATTTGATATTTAAATAAAAGGATAAAAAAAAATTAAATTATGATGGTATTATTTAATAACAATAATACAATTAAAATTAAGTAAACTTTGGCTCCCTACAAAAACTTTAAATCTATGTACGAGTAACAACTAATAGGCCGAAATTACATACCTATAAAAATGGATGCACCTTGGTGCAACGTCGCTACATGTTGAATTTACCTAGGCATGTAATGCTGGAAATTGGAACTTAGAATAAATATATGGCTATATTATTGGCAATCAACCCAAACTCCCTGTGCAATTAACATTATAGACACCACTGCATTATACAATGTGATACATAAAATATATTAATAAAAAAGTTTACAATGCATCTAACCATTTTGTTGAAAAATTCCTACACCAACAGTTTAAAGAATAATATAAAAATAAAGTTTGCAGATAGTACTCAATATTTCAAATAAGTTTTTATTATTTCAAAATTTTTTTTACCTCCACTTAATTGACTGTAATTTGACATCCAATCCATAAGACTGCATGGATGATAAAAGCTCGATTTGAGCAGATAAGTTGTAGCATAATTTCTTAGGAACACAACCAACATTTACCTATAACAATAAGTTTTAATTTATTTAAATGAAAAAAAAAAGCAATTGAATTATTTATCAGCTCTTGGAATTACAATAATTTAAATTTGGAGAAATAGTTATATCAAATATGAATAAAAAAAACCCCTGAAAATCAAACTGAATGGATCTTTACTCTTTATATATTAAATTTAATGGAGTAAAGTTAATTTTAACTATAAAATAAGATTTTTAAATTTGTAAGTTTAAGGCTGAAAATATTATAGCCTTATTATTTTAATTGGGTCTCTAATATTTAACTGAAGGTTGGAGTTTTAGCTTACCAGCTTTCTTTTTTTAAAATATTTAACCCTAACAGAGTAGTTGTTTTAAATGCTAAACTGCATGTAATGGGGCATTCTTAAACAGGAAAATTGGGGCACTTTTGAAAACTCCGAAATATATAATATATACTTGTAAATGTGTCTAAATGTAGTTATTTCTGAATTCATTGTGGAAATGAAAGCAATAAATTACTTATGAGTCAATTTATTTATAATTAAATATAGATTAATCTTAAGAAAAGTTAAATTGATATATGGTTAAATATATGATAATAGAAACTTTTGCTTGGGATAAGTTCTTGGGAATGCCCTCTAAGATATTTAATGGATGGCACGGCACAGCTGTTTAACATAATGGAATTTTGATGAATACTAATATGTGACAGAAATAGCTGTGTCAGAAATGACATTTGGTTATGTTTTTGGTCTGAAAGGAAATCGAAACTAACATTGAGAAACAAAGCATTCACTATGCATAACTGGCTTTTTACATGCTTTACATAACATTTAAAAATTTTCATTTGTTAGAATAATAATTAAATGTGTGGCCGTTTGGTGAATGGACAGCTTTTCAGAAAACATCATAATGTCACAGAGGGTGATAGATAGAATAGGCTACTACCAGGGCCCGATTAAGCCAATGTGGGACCCAGAGCCTGGTGTTAATTGGGGGTTCCTACACACTCACGGCATACCAAATACATGAAAAAATCATCATTAAGCAAATATGGAAGTTTAGGACCATTTTTCCGAAGGTACTTTTGTACATGTAAAACTTTTTATTTAAAAGTAAAACTTTAAAAAATGTACAATATTTAAAACAATTAACATATTTTCAAAATTTAAAATAAAATCTAACATTATCATTTTATATTATTCAAATAATTAGATAAATAATTATTTCTGATTAAAATGTTGTAACACATACAAAATTTAGGGGCCCAGGGTAAAGCTTAAAATTCCCATTTTTAGTAGCCACTGGCCTGCAGGTCAGTGAAGTTTAATGGCCAGTTGATGACAGCTGTAAAATGTGCGATGTTTTTTTTCAACTTGCTTAATGTTATGCAAAATTGTGTTTAAGTATGTTATATGATAATTTAAAAATTTGCTGTTATTATTTACTTATTTATAGATTTATTATACAGTAGACACAAGTCAAACAACCAATCCTTCTCCCCATGTCTTGAGCTGGCGAGTACTTTGATCAGGTGCAAGATATTACTATATGCCTGTTGGCAAGAAATCTCCCCTTAGCAAATCTACTTTTATACAATCTATTATTTCGATGTTAAGGCGGAGGAGGAGGATTCTAAAAATTGGGGAAAATTCAAGATTGGCAAAATGCAATTTTTTATTATTATTATTTAATAATAACACAAGATAAATTCACAGAAATATTTTAATTTTTTAATGAGTAATATTGTTAACATGCATTTATTATTGCTATTTTCTCATTTTTAACATTTAATAAATTTTCAAAACTTATTTTAAGTTTTTTTTTTTTCTAAAACTAATCCTTTTCTATAAGTTAATGTTATATTTAATATTCCCATTTTTTCCATTTCTTAAAGGTTTTTCAAATTTAAATTTTTCATTTATCCCATTTTTGAATATTTTAAACATTTATATTCACCAATTTTCTTAACCTTCTTTTAAATCTTACCAATGATTCTCATTATAGGTCTTTTATAATACAGTGGAGTACCGTTTATAGGTTTTTCAAGAGAAATTAAAAAAAGACGTATAAATGGAAAGACATATAATCAAAATTTTAAGAAACAACTTTGATTATTACAAATTTAATGCTACAAATTATCCTAATTTATTTAAAAGTAATATTTTTATTTTTTCAAGATATTACCTATATTGAAAATAATATTTATTAAATTTTTATATTTAAACATTCACAATCATGAAAATGAAAAAAATCATACCTTTATTTTAATTTCATACATACATATCTTAAGTAAATACACATCTTGTTTTATACGATTTATGTGTATGCAGGTAGGTGCTAATTAGAAATAAATCTTTAATCATCGTCTGACATGTGGATTGAATATGAGTAATGAATATAGCATTATGAATTGAATTAAGGTCTTTGAAAGCTTTTTCACTGGTATTTTGACAAGCAAAATAAGTTCTAAGTTTATCAATGGAGTCCATGGCTTCTTTAAAGGAAGATTTTACTTGTTTATATTCTTCTTCATCATCATCATCGCTACTTAAATTAGCACCAGACAATTTGTCTTCTATTAATTCAACAATTGTGATTAATTTCGAAGTCATTATGTCGGTATCACAATTCATATACTCCTTGAAAGTAACTTCTGATCTCAGGAGATTCCAGTCTTCATTCATGATCACAGTTTTATCATCTCCAGCATTAACATCACTGTCGTCATTGGCATCACATTCATCTAATTTTGGAACTGGAAACCCTCCTTTAATGAAACAAAGTTTTATTGTTTTAAACTTGACTTGAGTCCATGCTAGGGAGATCATGTTTATCCCCTGAAGTAAGTTTATTTTTCCTTGGACATTTCCTGTAGTGATACTTTGAAGGACATGTTGAATTAAACACTTTCTTTTTAGTACACTTTTAAGTTTTCTATTATTCCCAGATCTAGGGGTTGTAGTTTGTTCATGCAATTTGGTGGAAAGAAAACTACTTTCACATTTTTCAAAAAGTCGGTCTCTTGGGGGTGAGCAGTACATTGATCCATAAAAAGTAAAATTTTACGTTTTTGTTGTTTCATATCTTTATCAATTTTTTTGAGCCACTCAGTAAAAATTTTAACAGTCATCCATGTTTTTGTATTTGCTTCATAACCTACTGGCAATGTTTTAACTTTTACAAAACACCTTGGCTTCCGTGACTTCCCTATGACTAGAGGAGTCATCTTATCACTTCCAACAGAGTTGGCATAAAGTAAAACAGTAAGGCAATCTTTAGATTTTCTTCCACTATTGCAATTGTCACCTTTAAATGCACGAGTTTTTGCAGGCATGAGATGATAAGAGGCCTGTTTCATCAACATTGCAAATGTCCTTCAGCTGGTATTCATCAATTTTGTTTGGCAAATTTTTTAAGCATTCGTTAATAATTTTAGTTGGAATATATTTGGGTGATTTTCAAAATGACCGCCTGTTTGATGTCCCAATCTTTGAATCCATATTTCATGCTAATAAAATTATTTTTTTTATACTTTTAGAACATATATTGGTACCATTAATTTATAATTAATAAAATGTACTCATTAAAGTGTTTATGTTTTAAAAATATTAGCTATTTTCTATTATTTTTAGTTTTCAAGTAATAAATTTGCATGTCCCAACTCTAAACACCACACTTAAGGAAGTCTCTTTTTATGCTTTCAAACTAGATTAGCTTGAGTATATGAATTAAAAAATATCGTTTTACATTTTAATTAACAAAATTGCAAATGATTCCTTTAAAATATAATTATTAATATTTCAAAATTTGAATTCAATATGTGTCCCCTGTACAACTCATGAGTGTTACTTCAGGAATGTTACTACTATTATTTTAAATAGGTTTTGATTTCTGCAGTTGGTAACAAAGCTAATAGAAGCCATATTGTTCCATCTTATCTAGTATAAAAAAAAGATTACAAAAAATTAACACAGTATAATTTTATTTATAATCTAAATTACATTTTTATGTGATATAAAGCTAAAAAAGGCAATTCATTTGAAAATCACCCATTTAGATTCCCCGCTTACCACTTGACTTGAAATTCCATGTCCCATTTTGAATTTGTGAAGCCATCCAGTTTATACATCTTTTACATCCAATTTCAATGCAATTTTCTTTGCTTTTTCCATAAGCATGGGCCCACTCACGGGAATATTTGATGCATGACATTGTGTTAAAAACTGAAGTAAAATATCCTCTACTTCAGGAAATTTGCCCTTTTGCACAAGCAGTTTCTTCGAAGCAGAGTTTCCACAAGCTGCTGCTCTGTCCTCGATTGTTTTCTTTCATAGACAATGGTTTTCAGAGTAGAAATTGGAATATCTAGTTTTTTAGACAAATGTACTTTTGTTAATCCTGTACTTTTGTCAAATTCATTAAAATTTTAATTTTATCTTTTAATGAAAGTGCTTTACGCTTTCGTGACATTTTGGAGAACATTAAATTTTTAAGAAATCAACAGAATGATAATAACCAACAGACTGAACAGCAATACTGAAATGTGAGCTTTCAAAAGAATAGGAATTCGATTCAAGAATGAACTGTTTATCAAACAAAAGAGTCTGGTGAATAGACCCTCTCATTGTTCATTCTTTCCACAGCAGGTGCAGTTTAGGGTTGTTATGCAAATTTGACAGCTTGAGCAAGAATTCTTTGGGAATCAAAAAACACGCTAAATTTGTAACAGTAGCAACCTATGTAACAGTGGTTAGAATACCTCTACCCTTGTGGTGGCAATTCCCAAATGTTCTATCCGAATGAAAATTTTCAAATTTTAGAAAGATTTATCAGCCGAAAAACTGGGAAAATGACGTATAACCGAAGTGTTCCGTCGTATAAACAAAATATTTTATCATTACATGGTTAGGAATGAATCGGGATTGTGCTGAAACGACGTATAAATAAGAAACGTATAAACGGAACTTCACTGTATTTGTTTTCCAATACATCATAAAAACATTCATTTATCACGAAGCATTCAAATACTTTTGGAGGCAATTTTAAATTCATTTAAATTTTCTCATCTTGAACTTTTTATGTTTTACTTACTTTTTCAAGCTGATGAAGCATTTACTATCATTTATTCCTGTTTTATTTTTAAGAAGCCAGGTCACAAATTTTTCTTTAATTTAGAGGATCTAACTAATTATTTTTGGTGATTTTTAATAAATTTATATTCTTGTTTTTGTTTTTTGATCATTTACTCTAACTTTTCAATCATAGTGATCACAATATTTTGGTCTTTTTTCCCATTATATTATCGGACATTATGAACTCTTTTATTTTAACATTTCCCTAATATGTTTATTTCATAACAAGTAAATTCTTTGTCCTCTTGAAGAAATTTGATTTTCTTAATATTTTGATGATTTTGAATTTAAAAAATGTTGTTTTGTATCGCTAGAAACATACTGTTTTACTACAATACTCAAATTTTCCGATCAATGGGGGGAAGAGACGTGAACAGCCCTTGGCCGCAGGTAAGTTGAAAATTAAAAATATTTAACTTTGAATTTATAATAATTGTTAACAGTTAGCACTTCTAAAAACACAACTAAGCAAACATTTTAGGAATCTATATATTTTTAGTTTTATAGATCATCGATGAGATTAATAATTTAAAACACGGTATAATCTATAAAAGGAAATATGAAATTCTCTGAGCAAAAAACTGTCGTGCATCGAGACTTTCCTCGTGATCTAGCTGTAAAATTAATATGAAGTATGTCTGGGGTAGTATCCTTCAAACACGCTATTTTAGTCAATGCTACACACATTCATAATTTCCATATGGTCGTTTATAAACTGTGCATATGTAGATTAAAGTAAAACAATAATACATAACATTGCAATATCAGCAATTCAGCTTGGAAAAGCATCCCCCCCCCATACCCAAGGTTGATGTTCTTTATTTGTCCAGATTTGAGTTAGCTCGCGCCAGTCCAGAGCTGGTGTATTCCTGAAACTTTTTCATATAGATTAATTCTTTTAATTTTTTATTATGAAAAATGCTATAATGAATATTTAACACATAAATAAATTCACAACTCGAAAATAGCGAGGGTGAGTTTCATGTACCATTTTTATTTTAGCGAGTGATTTTAATTCCACCTGCTTTCAGAAACCCATTTAAATTTGAGGCAGGTGTAAAAATGACCTATTAGTACAATGTGTAAGAATGGGGGAACTATAGATCAATGTATAGAGTGCAGCAAAGACGCTACGGCATGGTATGTCGCAAAACACATCAGTGATTACGGGGAGGGGTAGGATAGGAAGGTGGATTGAACTCATTCTTGACTGTAAATGCAATAAATATGATCGCCTAGTAGGGGAGAACTATGGAAGAGCCATAACAGTACCTTAGTGATGGTTGACAAATTTTTCTCACTTCACAGGTGGGATTATTTAGGGAGATGGGTTATTCTAAGCTATCAGAATTTGGCCGGTAGTCAGAATTTTGTTAATCAACATGTGGTGACTGGGAATTTTAAGCTTTAGCCCAGAGCCGCGGTTCGGGAGTCCTGTGCATTAATCAGGCCCTGGCTACCACTGCTCCTTATCATGCCAAGCAGTGGTTTACAATTCCATTTGGTTTTCGTTGCCAAGTTGATAACCCACGACTTCCTTGACATTTAATCAGCACTTGGTTTCTTCACTTTAGTAGGTTAAGGTATTTCATCATTCTTCTTTCAATCGAAAAAACTTGTTTGTATGGATTTAGGTGAAAATGAGTCCTGCATAAAATTTTATTAAATGCTGGAAATCAAGGGTAAAAAAGCAGTGATTGATGTATAAAGAAAGGGTTTATGAGTGATAAATATGCCAAGATTCCGTATACTAAAGCTGTTACAGACAATCCGCTGACGGATCTGGAAACAGTCCACAAAAAGCAGTTCTCCGCCACAACGAGATACAGGGGATTTGGGAAATTTCTCTTGAAATTAGTACCACTAAACAGAAATTAACAACTTTTCAAAAATTGTTCTCACGACACTTACACAAGTACCACCAATTTTCCCACTTTCAATCAATCCTACTTTTGCACCAAATTCTGCAGCTTTTCTAGCACATGCAATGCCCCCAGATCCACCGCCAAGAACTAAAAGGTCGAATTTTAAAGGGGGCATTATGTTTTTCAAATGAGATAACTTAGTTAACATTATATATCACTTCAGGACAATGGAATCAATTTTTGAGGAGATTTATATGATGGGAATAAATACAAGAATAATTAAATATAGGCATGCATTTTAATATTTGCGCTGAAGTATACAAATAAACTCATATTCATATTAAAACTTAAAGTGAGGTCAGCATCAAGTCAGAGGATCAATGCAAATTAAAACAGAAATATACAGAAAATGTTACTTTGTTAAAAAATAAAGATGTATTATTATTTTAATAAGAACTTATTTATTCGTTTGTTTTAAAAGCTACTGTAAAGGGCAATATTCTGTTCTTTTTACCTCTATGGTCTGGTGATGAAAACCGGAAAATGAAAGTCACGTGGGTTGCTTCATTTGTTTTTGTTTTGTTGCTCTTTGGCGGTCTAGTCTGCGTTCTTTAATTTGAAACTTTCAAATTCCTGTTCTGATGTATTGAAATCTATTTCATATTGGTAATAAATTTTTTGGCATTACATTATGTTAAATTGAATTTATTGTCTGTCTCAGTTTATCATGCATTTCTTTAAATTGTTCCATCACTATTACAGATTTGAAATCATTTTTAATTTTGTCATGTTTGTAACCAATGAAATGCTCTTTTTTTACGAAATTGCGTGCTATTGTTTTTTTTTTTTTTTTTTCATTTTCCTGGTGATACAACTAGGGAGTTATTTGTTGTCTGCAAATAGTATTTGGCGGAAGTTATTTGCGAGACTCGTAATTTTAAACTTACAAAATTGATGTTTTATTATCTATATTTCATTCAAAATGTTTAAAAATTGTAATTATATTAAGCATTTTAATTACTTGAATATATCTGTTAATCATTTAAAATAAAACATTGATTGAAAATCTAAGTAAAGCATTTAATAATCTGCTTGTTTTCTATTTGAAATTTATTTATAATCTAAGCAAAACTTGAGCCAATTTGAAGAGATTGAAAGACCTGGTACCATGCAAATGTGATTACTATAATTTTAAAATTTTCGTAAATTCGAAAAATTTATTTGGAGTATAGCCTATCAGCTACCAACCTGGTCACATTTTGAAAAAGCCCTGAGCCTCGGGGCTTTTTCAAAGTGTGGTGTGTTAAACAAGCCTGCTCCCTCTGCGATTTTAGATATTTTGGTGTCTTTTGTTAGTTATGGTAGATAAGCATGCATTGAGGTGTAAAATATTTTATGTGGGCCTATTAAAAACATCTCAAAGCTAATTATAAGTTAAGAGGTTTTCGAAAAAGTGACCCAACTGGTTGTTGAAAGCTGCTAATAGGTTGACAATGTTGCTACATCATTTTTAGTATGTGAATTTTGTGTCACATAACTCACAGCAACTTTTAACACCCCTGATAGAATTGTATTCTTTGGGCGTGAAAATCGCCAAGCGTATCTATTGAAAAGGAGGCACTATAGAAATTTTGATGCATGTGCTGTTGTGTATATTACCAATATTTTGATTTAGAGCACATCATATTAAAGACGTTGAGAATAATTTTCAAGCTAGTTCAAAACTGGATTGGATAAAAGAAATTTTTGAAACAGAAAATACTTATACATTTTATTTGGCATTTGACCATTTACTTTTTATGGCATTTGTATAAATTTGAATTTGCTTAATGCAGAATCCTTGCTTACAAAATTTGAAGAATCAAAATTAGATTGTTTATCAAACGAGAGCGCTTAAGACAGGTACCTGCTTAAAATGGAATATTTAATGTTAGTATTTTTTTATTTAGTAAAATTTTGTAAAAAGTATTGCCAGCATGATATTTTGTGAACCAGGTAAAACATATAGAACATATACAGGGAATCTACCATGTAAATTTCTCCATATGTCTGGGACATTTCACATTCTATCTTGCAGCACATTTTATACATTACTTTTTACGGTACCGTTGATTATCAGAGGCATTTTGGACAGTCGCAATGTGACACTGTGAGAAATCGATTGCACCTTACAGTGATCTGAAAACCGCTCATCTATCTGGTTCTGTTTATTATCAGATGCTTACATGCAATCAAATTATTTTCTATATACTAATGCATCGTAGAATTTTCATTGTGATCAACCATTCTTTATAAATAAAAAAATTTCTTAATTTTTTGCAACCACAGATCTAACGAGATAATGGTTGTGCTATTTTTTTTCTGTATTTACCCATTTTCCAAGCTCAATATATGCTTATCCTTTCCTGGCTCTTAAGTCTTTAAAAAAATTATGTATTTCTAATCCTGGTAATCTGTTAAATTAAGATAATGAATCTGCCGGTTGGTAGATATATTTGCAAAGAGAAAAAAAGTGAAATATTTTAAAATATTCTTGTAATGAACAACATTAGACACCATTTATGTATATAATAAACAAATTCTGTTATAATTACAGATTAAAACAATATTTAAAATATATGATTTTATACTCTTTTGAAAATGATATCATCATGTCAGCAGTGTGTTTTATTTCAGTTTTAAGTAAAATATTATGCATTTCACAAAAGTAATGATTTAATGACATCAGTAATGATTTATCAATTGTTGATGCATTAGATTTAGATTATGAAGTACATAAATGTTTGTGTACTGATGTCTACCAACGTGTGTTAATGGGTTAATGAAACTATACATTTTTATTTTGTTTTTATAGTTTTAATTTAGTTCAATCTAAAAGTATTAATACAGTTTCTCTAATTTCAGAAACTCTTTCATTAGTATGAAACTCAAGTATATTGCAGAAGGATTCCTTGAAGATTGTGGGAAGCTTTTAAATGAATTTGCAGAAGAGAAATCTGTAGAATTTCCTGTGTTTGCCTCAATATGGAGAAAACATCAGTTTTCATTAGTTTTCATGTATGTAATTAATATGTTCTCTATTTTTATCCTGTGATAATACTGTACATCAGTGGTGTAACCACGAAATTTGGTTAGCATGAATCTAATTCTTCTTTGCCTTTTCTGGACGTTCTTGTCTCCCATGAAGCTAAAGGCTTTTGTACCTCTGTGTTTCGTGAACTTACGTTTTCCAATTCCTGCATTTCCGCTGATTAATCCTACCACATTTAGTCTAAAAACAGCCTCTTTCATTGTTTATTTTAATCGTGCTTTTAATGTTTGTTCTTCAATTTCTGCTTTACATACAGAAATAAGTTTTGTCTTTAACCTCGTCTATGAAGCTGCTTATTCGTTTGATTTCATGTATAAAATCTTTTTCTCCATTTTTTCTAACTTTATTTATTCTGAAACTAATCTTGCCCCTTCCTCTGATATTTTGCCCTATAAATCGAGTATTCCATTCCATTCTGCAATTTTTCATACCCTTATTCATTTTTGCCATGAATTTAAGTTTAGACCAGTCCATTCTACTGTTATCTTGTTATTTAGTCATATTCATACAGATAAATTTAAGTATAAATGTAATTTCTTGAATCTAGGCTTGGGCGATATGGCAATTTCAACATCATAATATATTGGCTGTCTAACATCGTGATATATTGTGATGTTAATCACGTGAACAACACACATTACTAAAAACTGAATGACATGGTGATGCTGGTGAATAAAAAACTGAATTGTACAAATGTATAATTTATGCGAGAAGTAATTTGGTTTAGTAAAATATTTGCTTATTTTTAGTCGCACTATAAAAATAAAAAAGATATATTGCTCTGATATGGGGTATTTAGAAGATGAAAATAGATGCAAACTGATACTTTTGGACTCTCAGTAATGCACGGAACTGAATTGCGAAATTTGAGCATTTCAAATCCAATAATATTCGAATTTATGGGGTTATCTCTGTATTTCAGCTGTTCCTACGTACTGATCACCATATTTCATAACAAAATATGGCAGTTCTCGTAAATTTGCACATTTTATGGAAATAAATTCTTTATTTTTAAGGACTGTAAGAACTCTGTTTCTTAACCAAATAAAAGAGAAATAGAAACTGAAATAAAAATAAACTTATTATTAACTAAAAAAATCAATATAAAACTTACTGGAAAAAAACAAAATCAATATAAAACTTGTCAAAAAAAATTCAATATGAAACTTATCATACCAAAAAGAATCTAGATACTACAAGCTATTTCCCCCGTAACCGCTATAATCTTATGTTTCTCGCTCATCTACGCATTCATAAACTATGTTCCATTCCCTGCCCCATCCCTCACTCCTTTTCCTATAAACAACCATTAAAGTTAACTAATATTAAAGTTAACCACACGTCAGAGCAATCTCTCTGCTGCATATATTAAAAACATTCTAGTCAATAATTTACACCCTTTCACAATCAAAATAAAAGTAAAACATGAAAGTGCTAGGAATACAGACTACTAAAGTTGAAAACCGCTAAAGAAAGTTTGTTCGGTGATCAAAACAAACTTGATTGTTGCAGTTTTTGCCGGTTTTAGAATAAATTGTAAAAACATAACACTAAATTATTTTTACATTAAAATATTGTGAATGCAATAAAAATCGGGAGATGATTCGCACTTCGTTAATTACAAAATTTCAAGAGAAAATCCACAGATTATATGTATTATCTGTATCCTGAGAAAATATTGACTTGAAAATCAAAAAGCGAAGTATCTTAAAAGATTCAATGATTTTTAATTAGTATAAGATTCTTTGATGCCATGGCATCGAAAAACAAAGTCAGTGCTGTGATATTGGGAAATCACGATATACTGGTGGTGACAATACTGGGAATTTGTGCATGTGTATGGTAAAAAATTGCACAGAAACATCAGAATTGTTATAAAACTCAGCTCGGCAGTGGTGGTTTTCACCGGAAATTAGCACATGCTTTAAGAAAATCCAAAAACCGGAATTATTGGTCTCAAGATTGGAACCAGCGATGTCTGATATCACGATATATTGATGATGATGACACCAGGAATTTACGCTTGGTCTAAGAAAATCCCCAAGCCAGAATAATCGCTTCCAATTGGTTATGAACGTTGGCAAATCGTGATGTATCGTCGACTTGTAATTTATGAAACCAGTATGGTGATGTCGACTTCATATTGGTTTTTCACAATGTATCGCTACATTGCCCAAGCCTACTTGAGTCAAGCTGGGGTGAATGTAGTCCTCCCTTTTATCTCCCAAAAATAATTATAAGTTTTATATTGGTAGTACAAAGCGTACTGTTGGTATTCGTTTATCTGAACATGCTCGTGATATTAAAAATTATAAACTATCCACTGCTCTTTCACAATTAGTTATCAATGATAAATTTGCCCCTATTTTAGACAAAACTTTCCCTTTAATTAATTGTAATAGCCTCCATAACATCTAACTTTTTTAATCCCTTTTCATTTATATTTATTGCAACTCTATTTGTAACCTCGATCTTGTTCAAACCCTTAATTTTACCTTGCATCTCATTCTCGACTCTATGCATGTTAAACCCTTATATGAATTTCTGGAAATTTAGTGCTTTGCTTCTAATGAAATGTTTATTGATTGGCTTGATTTACTTATGTACGTATTTTGTAAATTTAAATTATTGTTGCTTGAATTATTAATGTACTTATTTGTAATTTACGATAATTTTAGTATTGGTTTATTTGATTTTGCATGTGCAAATTTTGTATTCACAACTTCGGGCTGTGTATAAAAGCTCATGTCTGTTATTTCATTAACATTGCCACTGATGATGGATATTGTGACGTCTGAAAGCACTCTGGCACTCTAAAATGTAAATTTTCATGTCATTAATGGTGTTTTTAAATACAGTTTACTAAATTTGTAGTCTTTGCTAGAAACCATGTTTGAGATATTGGTTTTTTTAAAATAAATTTATCACAAAATTAAAAAAAGGATTAACTGTTGTGAAATATGCTTTCAATTCACAAGAGAAGATACTTGTAATATTTTTGTATTTTGATGCCTAACAATTTGACAACAGTCATATATATATAAAAAATGCTCTTCTCTTAATTTGTCTGTAACACTCTGTGATAAATTTGGCGAACTTGGTGACTAATTCAGTGAAATATCATCAACTTTGCAATATGTCATCCCAAATTGATGAAAATATCGTTAAAATTGCAAAAATGACGCTAAATGGATGAATTAATTATTAAAATATTTTAATATATGAACTATATTGTTTATTGCGGATGCTATCAATATCGATAATTGTCAATTTAGAGTTACATGAAATATAAGTTAATTGGGTACATCAAAATAGTTTTATATGTTGTCATTTGAAAAGTGCCAAATGTACAATTCACCATTAAAAGCATTGTGCTGTAGATCTTATACATCATATTTTCATTGTGAAAGAAGTAAATTCATTGCATTATATAGGAAAAGTCATGTGCTGCCCACATCACCTTTTTTAATTACATAATTTGGAGACCTCTAGCTGAAGACTAGCCAGTTTTTCTTAATCCATCACTACTCTAGCACGAACACTGTGAAAGTTGCTTTGCATAGTTGAACTTTTGATTAATTTTAAAAATTAGTTTATGGTTGCTTATTGCTGGGCCTATTGCTGCTTATTGTTGCCCATTGCTGGACAAGAAATTATTCTTTAATTTATATTTGTAATATAATATCTTTAATTTATATTTGTAATATAGTATCACTTTTTTTTGTTTATAAATATTCCTGTTTAGTTTAAAGCTAAATTCTCATTTCAGGGGACGACCTGAAGATTTAGAGCTGACTGAAGTAAGAAAAAACTGGTATTTAATACAAAATACAGTGCATATGTATATATTTTAAGAATTTTCAAGTAATTAAACTTAAAACATATGTTACCAGTGTATTAAAGTGCATGTATTTTTGTTTATATCATTTATTAAACAAATTAGTATATAAATATGATATAGAATGGAACTTAGATTAGTAGTCTTCAACATTTTATGAACTTAAGGTTGCATTTGAGTCTATTAGAATCCTACAGGTTGTATATATGAACAAATGACATGTAAGTGCACATTAACACGCATACACACATAGACATAATTCTACATATGCATACCTAAATATCATTAATATCTTTAAATACTGTTTAGACAAGGTTTCCTCTTGTGTGGAAAGAATCATAAAAACAACCAACACATCCCTTTGTTCATTTAGTTTTGTTATTTTGGCTTTATATTAAGAAGGGAATGTAAATTTAATATGTAACAATATTGTATAAGCTGAAATCTAGTTAACTTATGAGTATGGTAATAACTTTAATTCTTTGCATAGATATGGATACACCATTATTAAGTACATAATCTGAAATTGAAAGAATGACAAAAGGACAATTTTGACCCAAAATCTTACCACCCTGCATTCCTTTTATGAATTATTATTGCTCATCCTAGGGATCAGAGTCAATCCTCTGCGGCAACCTTGAGGTGTATGCCATATCTCTCATCCTAGGGATTATGATAAATAAGGTGAAAAAACATTAGCAAGAAATTCTGGAATTTATATATGCAGCATTATTTTAAACTGTCTTCAGTCCCAGCCATGGATAAGTACATATATGTAAGTCAAAGACAAATTTTTAAGGAAAACATTTCTGAATTAAAATAGGCATTGTATATAAAAAGGACTGTAACCAAAGCCATTCGGCATACTTTGTGATTATCGTTGCTTATCAGTAAAGGAACAGTGGATGCTAAAAATTTTATATAAACTGGAATGTGGAAAATTTTCCTGTACAAAATTTTTGACTCTCTTTTATTGAAGAAAACGGGCATTTGTCATGCCTTTTCTGAAAAACAGACCTAGAAATATTAAAGGAGGTGAAAGAGAAAGTGTACTGCCCTGAAATGTGCTGTATGAAATGTAAAGAACTTGAAAAAAAAAAAAATATATATTTTATACAATTTTAACCCTTTCGGGATGGCGGCATTCCGGAGCTGTCGCGGCCCAAAGGACGACGCGCTTCGCTTCCGAACTGGTCGAAAAAGACGGCGCATTTTTTGCGCTAAGCCTAACTCTCGAAAAAAATTCACTAAAAATCACCTATTCAACACAGAAATCTACTTTTTACAGGAATAAAAGAAATATTTATGTTCTATTTGATGTATAATTTTCATACAAATCTGAATACAAAATACTCGTTAGTTGCTCCCATTCTTTTATCCGAAATAAACGAATAATTTCACTGCCTCTAAAACCCAAACAAAAAAAAATACTCTCTTATATTCCTATGATTCACCAACAACATCATAACGCTGAAATAAAAATAAAAACCGAAACTCAATTATAAAATTGTTGATGCTACGAGAATTGCTCTGTTTGTTTATGTTACAAAATGATTTTCACCGCTCCAAATGGAGAAATAATTCTTTCGATCCTCTTCTACCAAGGTCATGCCTCTGCAAAATGCATTGAAGTTAGTTCCATGGACAAGTAACGCCATCTAGTTCACAAATTAAAACGTTCTGCGTACTGGCACTTATGCGTGCCACTATCCGCTTGCGGTAAAATTTCCTCTGGCCCGAGTGAGTGCCGCTCGTCCTTGAATGCATGTTCGCATCTGGCACCTATGCGTGCCGTTCGTCGCGAAAGGGTTAAAAGTTATTTCCAGTTAAATTTCTGAAATCGAAATATAAATCCAGAATAATTGAATATGTTGAACTTTTGTCCATTGTTTGCCCATTTCTGATGGATGACAATAATGGTGATCAAACAGTGATGTTAAAATGACTTTAAATTTAGCTCTTTATATTTTAAACCTCCCATTTCAAGGCATAAATTTTCATAGATCACATGGTTCCTTCCTTCTCCTACACCCTTATCCTCCTTCTTTTACCTACTACATTTAGAAGCCTCCTTTTTCTTAGAGAACAGCTTCAGGCCAGACAGGCTATTGAGACAAGGCCGTAGTCAGGTAGAGGCTAGAGGGAACTAAGCTCCCCCAAGAGGTATACTCAGCCCCCTGATAAAAACATTAAATTTTTACTAGTGATATAAAATTTCATATAAAATGCCATTCAAATTTTGCATACAAAATATTTTTTTGAGTTTTTTTTTTTATAAATTACTTTGTTTTAAAGATTTTTTTTAATTTAGCTGAATTTATGATTATACTAATGATCAATTTATTTACATATTTGATTTAAAATATTTAAAAATTATAACAATGGTATTTAGGATACTTTTGTGGGGTTGTGTATTATTGTGGGGGTTCACTGTTATACATTATAGAGTCAAAATCAACTGATAAGTAGGTAAGAGTTAATATTAAGCATTAACTTGCATTAACTTTCAGAATGTCTCTACAAATTGTTAACAGCTTTATTACTAGCTAATGATTACATTAAAATCATTAACTAGTAATAAAGCTGTACTTCTTATATATTAATGTTGATGTATAGTAGCTATATGGATATTAATAATCAGCTCTAAGTTTGCAAATACTAATATGCAATTATTTGCTAATAATTTATATGAATTGAAATACATAATAGTAACTATTATGGTTAATAAACGCTAATGATTAATTGTGTTTTTAGTGAGCCCCTTCTTTAAGACTGTTGAGACCCCCCCCCCTTGAATTTCCCTCCAGCCCCTCTTTAATTTCGTCTCTGGCTACGGCCCTGTATTGAGGGTATCTGAGCTTCACTGGACTTTTATTCAGCGCTACTGCTGCTTGATAAAGAGTAGAGGTCCAATAAAAACTAAATCAAAAACTGTTTTTGTGAGTAATTGATTGTTTGTCATAATGGCATACGCTACTGTAGAAAAAAAGCAACAGTTCGCCTTCAGTATATCAGAACCTCTATTTATGTTTTCTTTAAAAGATTTTCAGGGAAGAAATTAGTGCACTGCACGATGAGAAACTATGTGAAAGTGCTATAGATGAAGGTTGGTGTAAAAAAAAGTATGGAGGTTAGAATATTGAGGCAGCTCACCCACCATTAGAAAATTATTGGTGGGGGCTTGAGCTCCATGGACCCATATAATTCTGCACTTAAGCTGGAAGAATTCCCCTCCCTTGAACCCCCCCCCCCCCCTCCTTTGAATACTTCTGAGTACAGACGATTCAATATACAAACATTTTAAGTGATGATAAAATAGCATCACCTGTACAGATTGCGTAAATGATTGAGGGGGAAAAAAAAAATCAAATACCACACTTGACATTTTCAATTATTTGAAAATTGCAATGAAGTGGCAGGAGCAAAGGTTATTAAAATACCTAATTATATGCCCAGCCCAGTATGTATATTTTTGTACTTATGTAAGTAAAGTGAGTTTAAGTCTAAAAATTTTACTGATTCTTAAAAATATGCAATAAAATTTTAAGCTAAAAATTTAATTTCCTTACACATTTCTATTTTATTTCTCATTTTTTTAAATCCTTGAACAAACAATACACTAGCCTCAAAAATTAATCTGTTGCCTAAGTTTGAGAAGTGTTTTTTGTTATAATACTTATGCACTGAACTCAGATTCTAGTCTGGTTATTTTGTATCATCTCTTTTTAGAAATTAAAAAATATTTCTATGGTATGTGTTTTTAGCCTTGTTAAAAAATATGTGTGAAAAACTTTTTCTTAAGCCCAGATTTCAAAATTTCACATGTTGGACCAACAGTAACAGATCGAACCTGCCCTGAATACAATTTTTTTTTTTAAATGTAAAACTTAGCTCAGGGCATGATACATCATAAAATTTGGTCCATTCTAACCAGAACCTACCAAAAAGTATGAAATTTATCTTGTTATGTATTTTATAATGTGTATTTGGAGCCTTTTTGCTTGGTCCATGCCATAAAATACATGATTTTCAATTTGTTTTGATATATTTTATGTGATCTGCAGTTAAGAAAAAGAACATGTTTTATTGTTCGATTATGTATTGTTCAATGTTATTTTGTTCAATTTATTAGCAAGCAACTTTTCTTTTTGAAGTCATAGAAATAATTTTAGTATTCTAATCGGATTATTATTTATTTCTTATTTGTTCCGTACTTAGTTGAACTGTATTTTGCTTAAATGGGTGAACTCCAAAAAGAGGGTGAACCATCAAAATATTGATGGTTACCTTGGACTAGTTATTAATGAATCACATTTTTAAATATTATATTAGAATTTCATTGGGAAAAATTGGAAGTTGTTTCATTGGAGAGTTAATTTGTCATTCAGTTAAGTGGTTAATTGGTACCATGTGGATTTTGGAGACTGCTGCCATCTGAAGTTTGCATCTATTATTTTGTAATAGAGATAATGTCTTTAGCTTTATAATTCATATTGGAGAATGGGAACCTACCATTATTTTTCATAGAATTTTTTTTTTTTGCCAAGTTATTTTTTAGCTGTGCAAACATTTTTATATTTTTAAAGTGAAACATTTTCAATTTGATATTTCTAGTATATAAAAAATGAAGTCAAATAAATATAATGCTTTTGTATTTCTATAGATCAGTATATATATATATATGTTTTTTTCATTTTATTAGTTTACCAATGAAGTGTATAGAATAGCGTCTCAATTTTTGTCATCTGACACTTTGCCGTTTCAAGTAGGAGCGATATTTCTAATGTATGCTCTTTTCCGAAACCAAATTTCAGATCCTCCCATTTTGGTATGCATTTTTGAAATACTCTTTGAATTGATGAATGCATAATTTTCATGAAATGTGTTTAGTTATGTTTTATTTATATATGTATTGTGTAGGTAATATCACAGATTTCAAATAAATGTCGTTAAATTCACTTAAGAGCATAATTAAGACAAGATCCCAGTTAAAACAAGAGAGCTTTGGAGAAAGCTTGGTATAATGTTAAAGCAACTAAATCATATTGTTTAATTGAAACAACACCCTAAAATTTAATTTAAGCACTTCTTGTTTTCTAAATTGCAATAAATGATAACCCAGTGGGCTTGGACTGCCTCTTCAGTATCCTGAGGTCTAGAAGGTAGTCTTCTCCTGGTTGTCCATTTTGTTGCTCAAATCCTTGGGTGAGCCAGATGGCCTAGATTGTAAAAAAAGAAAGGAACACCCTCTCAAAAGAGCAAAATGTTTCATCACAATATGTTTTTAACTGTCGATGTGGACTAAAAGTAGAAAACTTTTAGACAAATTTTTGATAGCCATTTAGTAACAAATGAGTCAGGGTTCGTACACCTCTTAGAAATCTTTAGAAACTTTTTTTTTTAATATTGGCCTTTAAAAACTCCTTATTTTATTTGTCTTAGCTTAAGACTTTTGGAAATAAGAAAATATTTCTGAAAATAACTAGCAATTCTACATCACAATCTTTAATTTAGAAATACGATGTAAGATCAGAAATTTTATTATTCTTTCATAAAAATATCAAATTTTAGCATTCTTTTGTTAATAAAATTGCAAATTTTAGTGTTCTTTTTTTAATAATTAGGACTTTTAGCACTTTATTCTGCTGTAAAAATCGCAAATAATAGCGTGCTTTCTTAAACTTGCAAATTGAAATTGGAATAATACATTTTTTGTAAAATCTCGAATTTTAAAAGATTTTTTATAAAAATCTTAAATTTGAATGCTTTTTCATAAAAATCACAAAATGCAAATTTTAACATTATTTTCATAAAAATAGCTTTATATAAAAAATTGCAAATTTTAACTTTTTGTGAAAATCATGAATGTTAGCTTAGCTATGTTTTGCAAAAATTGCTAATTTAAGTATTTTTTGTAAGAATTACAAATTTTAATGGTTTTTCAGCTTGGAATGAAAAAAATATTCTATTTTTTCTGATATAAAAAACAATTTAATTTTGTATAAAAGTTTTAAATCTTTGAAACGTAACACATCACTGATATTTATGAAATTAGAGTAGAAATTGATAAATTTTCTTTTTTGATTTTTTTTTTATGTGCATGGTCATTGTAATATTATTTAAGAGAATCTTTTGTATGACTGTAGTGGTGTGTGTAGCTGATACAAAAACCAAGATACTTGCCTCTAAGAAAAGCCTCTGCAGAATATTTGTTTTATTTTTTTGTTTAGCATATATTAAATCTGAAAAAATACTAGAACTCTTCTGGAATTGGGTTCTGGCAAAAGAGTAGCCTGAGAGCTATGTATTTTTCAGTCTTTTCAGTTGTAGCACTCAGATATATCCCCAAATCTCCAGCCTTCCCCTTCCTCCAGTAATATATTTTGTTAAAGTATTGTATGATTCATTTATCTGGGAAAAAGGTTAAAGTAGATCCTATACATTTGGAGCAGGCAGCTTTTCTTATTTTTTAGAGTACGAATGCATTGGTAGTCGTCACCTTTTAGCATTTTGCTACTTTTCAAAGTTTAAATGTTTTACTTTTGTAAATTTTATAAAATGTCAGGGATTAAATAAAAGCTCTTTCAGTTCAATGATTGTTGTAATTGATTCATTAAAAGGCTAAATATCTGATAATTGCCAATTTTCAGATTTCAATTTTTTTTTTAACTTTAAAGTTTCTAGAAACTTTTGCTTGGAAAATGTTTTTGAAATGCCTTTTGAAATTTCTAATGGATAACAGTGCCATTTAGCATGATTAATAGAATTCCTTTTGGTTCCACACTGAAATTGAAATTATTGAATAATTGAAACTAACTACATAACTCTGTTTTATGTGTTAACATGATACATAGTATTTTAAAATTTTCATTCATATTAAAAATAACTGAATGTATGTCAAAAATGACAGGTAATAAATATACTTATCAAAAATGGAAGTTCCAAAGTTCCTAAATGTCAAATGGATGTGGATCAAAACTGTAAATAGTGTCCTTTAGCAGACTTCAAATGAATGCTGTCGTCATCTAATTGTTGAAAACAATGATTTTTTGAACAACATCATAAGGTCACTGATTCGCAGGGACAAACATGTATCAACAATTTTGCAAAATATTATTGTTAAATTTTTTATAATAAGGTTTTTGCACAAGTTAAAATCATAATTTCTTGAACTTCACCCAAGTATTTTCATTATTTATGTTTTTTTACTGATGTAATTTGAAATCGCAATTCATCACTGGTGGACAGTCACCAAAATGACAAATTTGCATTTACATGAAGTGAAAAGCATATTTAATATTATTGAAAAATACTTTTAAATTGAAAAATATATGTAGAAGAGATTTATCCTAAACAAATATTGCAAAAAATATTTGTCTTATTTATTATTATTTTTTTAAAGTTCAATTGACACAAAATTGACAATTATCAGATATTCAGCTGCAAAAGTTAAAAGTTATGCTAAAGCAAAAGAGACCTGTGCATATGACATAAAAGGTCTCAATCTCAAATATTGTTACACTTGTAAAAGATGAAGTAATTGTTATTGAGCAAACTGTCATTATATTCTTTTCTTATATAGATTCGCATTGAACGCTACCAGTGGAATGTTATAGATAAATTGCGCAAAGAATGTATACTGAAGAAATATCGAACTTTGCATTACGTGATTGATTATCTGATCGAAAATGCCTTTATCTATGTTGCTAATCAAACACTGGTAAGTTTATTCAGTTTTCAGATTTTTTGGTCTAATATTTACACTGTATGTTAAACAAAAGTGTATGAAAAATATTGTAGGTACATAATATATCATTGAAGCAAATTTAGAAAATTTTGTGTTCATGCATGGTACTTAAGCTTTGTTTAGAATGACCATCATAATCTATTATATACAGGGAGTCATAGAAAGCCATGAATTAGGCAGATAACTTGCGAAATATTAGAGTTATTGTATTTTTTTTTTATGCAGGTGTATAGGAAACCCCAATGACAATACTTGATGAGATAACTTTCAGGGCTGACCCCCTTCTTTAGTGGGGTATGGGGGCTATTTTACTTTGTACTAATGTTTCAATGCTCTACAACTTTGTAATTGACATGAAGTAAGATAGCCCCTTGTACCCCACTAAGAGGGGGTCAACCCCCCCCCCCCCCCAAAAAAAAAAGTTGTTAATATCCTTATTTACAAATAATAACAAATCATGATAATTATTATACAGCCCTAAAAAATCATTTCTTTTAATTGTAAATTTTTCAAATTTTCCAGACTTATTAAAACTGTCAATTTTATTTACATTAATTATTATAATTATAACTTTTTTATTTATAATAATTATATAGGTTATAGTAAAGCAATTTACTGAAGGTAAAGACAACTAAATATTTTTATTATGAAATAATGTGAATTTCAGTAATTCATTATTTAAATTGAATGTAAGCCACTCTACTATGATGAGTGTAGTGCTATTTGGGGTTTCAGATACACCTGCATAGAAAAGTAAACAATGTCTCTAATACTTTTTGAGTTATTTGCCTGATCCATGACTTTTCCTTGACACTCTGTATATAATTTTGAATTCCATTTTGTGACAGTTTTATTACAGAATGGTTTCATTGATATTCATGTGTTTGGTAACATTCGATTCCAATTTGTGTGAGAAATGTCAGAAGACATTTTTTTACATCAATTGAAACAAAAGAGTAACGAAAGAGGAGTTTTAAATGAAATATCATGGGTGACTGAAAATTGCTGTGATGTTTTCTTTTAGACTTCAAACAAAATTTTGAATATTATTTACCAAGAAAGTCTCAAATGAATACTTTATATTATTCACTTATACTTATTCACTATTAATAAATAAAGGTCGGAAGTTGAGACAAAATGCCTTTAAAAGCTTTTTTTGCCTTTTTGTCTCATATTTAAAGCCTTTTTATATTTTAAAGCTTTTTCCTGCACATATTGGCCTTAATTTATTTTTTATATGGGTATTAATTTTTTCCGTATAAAAAGTGTAGTTGAACCATGTGACACAAACATTTGCAAGGAATCGAATGAGTAGCTCTCTCACATTGTTAACAGTTTAATTGAGAAAGAATTCAGCTCAATACGAATTGGTAGACAAATATTATCTAAATATTCATTTACTATGATTTAACTTTTATTCAAGTACATTTTTCATAGTTACCTGATTTTAATACTCTTCCTGGTCAGAAGGGTCATATCATATGTGAAAAATGCAAGTGAGTTTCTTCTAGCAAGTAATGACATGGGAGAAATAAAAAAAAAAAAAATTGCTGAAATACTTGGTGATATTGATAATTCAGCTTTTATTGAAATATATCCTTATAAATGTCATAAGTTTTAAATACATTCCTATTACCTTTGTAGAAGTCGAAAGATCATATTTGATTCTAAAATACATTCTAAGTGACAGAAGGCAAAGTTTAACTTAATTGACAATTTAAAAAGATACCTAATAATTATGTGCAACTTCAAAAATAAGCAAGTGATCTGATAAATAATTTCGTAGAATTAGCTAAATACCTCTATAACATTTGAATTTTTTCAAACCTTGAGCACCCTGCATATTTTATTTTATTTTGCTTATTTGCCTGCCTATTTTAGTATTTTTTACTGCCTGAACTTCTGGTTTTAGTAATAAGTTTTAAATATTCATCCTACATGATGCATTAATAAAATTGAGTGTGTTATGTGCTTGTTGTGTGTACTTTACACACAATGAAATAAACTGTTAGTCAGTAATAGGCTAGTGTCAGCTAGACTCATGCTAATTTGGTAAATAAATATTTAGATGCAAGTTATCTAATATTATAATATGTGGAATTTATATGCATGTCCGGAAATGTTTACCCACTTCTAGAAGGAGTTGAAACTTGCAGGCTTGAGTTGTGTAACTGACAAGAAAATTTCAAAAATTTGAAATTTCTTGGGAGAGGCAATTTTATCCCCTATGTTATCCCTACGGCAAAAGAAAATATCGGGTTCATATTTGAATAAGTCTCGTTATTGCTTTGAATATGAATGACCATTGTTGTACAAAAGTTAAAAAAAAGTAGTCCAATATTCAGCCGTACTGTTTTACTATTTTTTTTAACTTATTTTTCTTGCTTTTTAAATTTTTCAATTCATCCCACACAGGGAAGTTCAATTGTCCTCTCTTAGTGCAACTAAGCAATTTGACACTACTAATAAAAAAATTCATATTTTAGAATATTTCTTATTTAAGGTGTATCATTTGCCAAAAATTTTAATTTATCAAGTGAATGCAAAACACTTGTACATGCAAGATAGTGGTTTTATTTCTGTTTCACATATATAAAACAAAAAATTTGTATGTATGTGTAAAGATTTTAAGCAACCCCCAGAAGTGCTAGAAAATTGGTTCAATGCACAGTGTGGGTATTGAAGTCATCCAGAGAAATCTGAAACCTTCAAATATCTCTCTGGGTCTTTCACTTTAGAGAAAATTGATATTCAGTGCTAGCTACACAAGCAGCTCTGTGACTTTTCAGCTTGTTGTAAAGACAATGTTATTGCATTATTTTTTTTTATTGCGGGAGGGACACATCTGGAGCCATGTTTATGTTTGTGGTGTCAAGACTGCATACATATAATGTAGTTAGTCTTTGTAGATGCATTTAGACTGATACATTCATAGAATACTATATTTTGAAGCTTGATTCTTAAAGAGCTAAAGGTAACATACTAAGCAATGAGCATGGAGTGAATTGCTCTATGATTAAAATTATAAATTTTAGTACTAAATTATCTGTTATTCAGTATATAGTAATACATTTGATAAAATGTATATCTATTTTAAATTGCGTACAACACCGAATAAAATTGTAACCGAATAAAAGTGTTAATAATTATGCATAACAATCTCTTACTAAGTATTACATATATGGTAGTTTTCTTAAAGATTATTATGTGTTAAATTCCAGCCAACAATTAAATTCCAACAATCAATGAACAATCAATAGATATCAGTAGTGAAAAACAGAACCCCCCCCCCCCCCCCCCCCCCCCCGAAGCATTGATGCTGATAAATTGGAAAAGCACTAGGCTTATAATATCTATGAACTCTGTATACTGGCCAACAAGCTTAGAAAGATTGAAATATAAAAAGAAATCAAATATTTACCTGAGGAAATTACTTCATGGCAATGTGCTAATCGTTAATGCTCAAATTGCAAGTCAACTGTTACCACTTGCAAGAGATAAAAGTGCAAATTAACTGTTGCAACCCGTGAGAGAAAAATATCAGTGTTGCCAATAGGTAGAAAAAGTAGGAAATATCCTTATAAATACAAGGGGCAAAAGTAAAGGTATGGAGTTAAAAGGTTAAGACGTGAATATAATGAAATATAAGAGAATGGTAATGATAAGCTAATAAATGATACTAAGGAGAAAATATTTAAGCATATTCAGCTAATTTAACCCTTCTTACTATACCATTAACTAAATATGCTGGATAATTATATAATTTACTAGTATTTTTAAAGTTATTAATGTGTAAATTATGATATTTCTTTATCAGGTAATTTAAAAATTCTGAAAAGTTGAGTAAGCATAATATTTCTAAACAATTGAATAGAGTTACAAGAATTAAATGGTAATTTTATTAATATTAAAATTAAAATTGTCTTTTTTGTCACATAATTTAGTAACAATCCTATTGGATGGTTCAATACTTAGATTTAAATCCAGAAAACAGACATTACTAATTGATGGTTCATTAGGTAATAATTCCAAATTATCCGGATAGACATCTATATTAATGGTATAATTATCAGTAGAAACTAAACATATCAGATCATCAACATATCTATAAATTTTGTAATCAGTAGATGTAAAAGAATGTTCATAATGTTTTTTATTATTATAGTAAACAGATAGCGAATTAGATAGAATCTATCTCTTATATATTTTGTCAATTATCTTTATAATGCTTAACAAGGAATCTAATTGTGAGCTAGCTGACCATAGAAGTCTTTCAGAATCTGTGTGAAGAGAAATGATCTATCATTTTTTTGTCTTTATCTTTTTGTGATTTTTTTATTTTTAAAAATTTATTCTCAATTTATTCCATTTCTATAAGTAAATATGTATTTGAATTAGATAGAATCTATCTCTTATATATTTTGTCAATTAACTTTATAATGCTTAACAAGGAATCTAATTGTGAGCTAGCTGACCATAGAAGACTTTCAGAATCTGTGTGAACAGAAATAATCTTATCATTTTTTTGTGATTTTTTTTATTTTTAAAAATTTTATTCTCAATTTATTCCATTTCTATAACTAAATATTTTTAAAATGATGTGATTATGCTCAATACATTTAGAATTAGCTGTTGTCTTTTTGATTAATTTCTTGTTAATTTTTTTTTCTCGGAAAGCAAAAGCGTTAGGGAGGGGAAGTGTTAGATAAACTGCTAAGAGCTCCATGATTATTAGTTATTTGGCTGTTATTCTAATTCCTAATGCCTCTGGTATATTAAGTCACATATTTCGAATGTATCTGAATATTATGGTACTTAACATATTTTATTTTCTTCCTTTAGAGAGGTCCTCTGATTGCCTCCATGCAAAGAGGCTCGAAAAATTCTGAGCTTATTTCAAATTTGAGAGCTAATTATAAAGGTGATTTATCTGAAATCATAGCATCTAATAATTTGCAGGTAAGTGATTATAGAAAACTGTACTTAACGCTTTAAATTTTTTATGCTTGATTCTATTATAATTTCCCTGGATAAAAAGTTGTACACATATCAAATAGTTTTAATTACAGTTTTTTTTTCTTAATTGAGCCGCAAGTCTTTCATTATACTAAAACCTTGTTAAAATTCAAATTTCAATATTTTGTTTTCATGCTTGTAAAGATCCAAAATATTTTATCCTGAAATCTGTATTTGAGTCTTGCAAATTAAGTTCCCATTTAAATTTCTTAAGCATCCCAAATGATTCTATTTTATATTATATGAAAATTTAATATTATAGTAAAACCTCTTTAAGGAGTCTTACACTTTTTTGGCATTCCTATATAAAGTTGTTATTTAGAGAAGGCGGTTGTTTAATAGGAGTGCATTTTGGAAAGAAAGCACAACCAATGTCATACCCAAGTTATAGATAAAATTAAATAACATATATATTACTTTATTATATTACATTAAACTATTATTCTTTATAATTTGTTTGACATTTTTAGCACTTATTTTAATTTTTTTTCTCTTATATTGAGTATTTATATTGAGCAATTGTATTGTCAGTAAAATAGAGCTCTTAATCATTTTAAGAAAATGTGTAAATTTTTACGTTTGTAATTTATAGAGATCACAGATCAGAATATATATTGCAGTTTTGCAAAAGTAATGTCCACAACAAGTGCCTTAAAACATTTTTAACTGTTCTCAGAGCTGTAGAATGTAGACACACATGCATATGTTGTTCACAGATACTTCTCAGGCAAAATAGAAATCTTATTTTTTTCTTTGCTACAAATGTAACAGTAACATGCTTATTTTATCATATTTCAAACATATAATTCATAAATAATTACTTGTTTAGGCAATTTTTTTATTATCTAATTTTATTTGTATGGTACTCCAAAAGTTTGTAGTAAATTTGTTTCAACATTTATCATGCTAGTATTTTTCATATTTGTTCACATTTGCTTTGAAAGTTCGCAGATATTTTACTCTTAATATAAATGTACAAATATAAATATATTAGACAAATATAAATTTACACATTTTGCATCCAATCTGGTATATTTGATGCCAGTTAACAGAAAGATTTATGTTTCCAATGTGCACATTATAGTGGGAAATCACACCTTTTGGATCATGATTAATGCCGTAAAGAAAAGATGTATTTTGACTATAAATAAAAATTATCCACATTCCACCCAGAGTCAAATAGAAAAAAAAAAACTTATTTTTCATCGTTTAATTTGGTTAAAAAAATCGATGAACTTCAAAGTGTTTTGATATGACTTTAACCGCCTTAGTGATAGAAGTTAAAAAATAACATTATTTTGAGTGATGTTTTTGTTCCCATAATAGTTTTTATGATGTTCCTATTTTTATTCCTTCTATTGACCTGAAAGTACCTAAAGTTCATAAAATTGACCCGAATATGGAATATAAGTTCCGCATAAACACATCATTCAGTTATAAAAACACTTATAAACACCATGTACTTTTAGCAATTTTATGCTAGAAATTCTACAAATGTCAAGTAAATTTTTATGTTATTGATTGTTTTATTGCAGTTATTTATTTTAACATTTTTATTATAAATTTTTAGAAATTGCATCAAAACCATATTAAATATTTGGACATCATAAAGAATCTTGGGAGTGATGTGAAAGTGAATCGGGATACACATAAAGGAATTTATGATGAAATTATCAAGTAAGATTTTAGAAAATTTATATCTATAGTTTGAAAGTTATATCAGTACTATCCAACTACTCTTAGTCACTGGGCTAAATTTTCAGTTAAAATTCATTTGTGAGCCACAATTTCCTTTTAAAATTCTTTCACAGATTATTTAAAATTATATTTATAATAATAGATGGTAATGTTCGAGTGTGTGCATGCCATATGGAAAATCCAAGCGACATGCAATTTGGTAGAGAGCTAATTCGAGTCAAGCTGTGATATACCTCAGCACTTTTTTTTAAAATTCAATGTAGCTTTAAAGTTATTGATATTTTCTACCAGAACAAGGTGAATAAGGATTGCACTGTAACCACTGTTGTGATTTTGCCATTTATTGCAGACTACTTGTCAGGACATTTCAGATAAGAGGCTGTTGTGATAATGGAAGTTCTTAGGAATTAAACCCCCAGCTGTTGGGAATTAAAAATATAAAATTCTAACTTTTCAATCTTAGAACTATATGCTTTAAATAGGATATACAGGCATATTTCATTATTGGTTGTAATTGCCATTCTGATAATAATTATGCAAATTACGATTTTGTTCTGTTAGTAATTGCACAAATATTACTTCACTACAAATCTTTCTCCTGTTCAGTTAAGAGGATTTAAAATTAGATCATGTACATGTGCAAATTTATTACTGACATTGAACATTGATAACTTCCTGTAAATTTTATCTGAATCTTACAGTCAGTCCCTTTTAGGGTTCTACTGTAATACTTTATTCTTCTAAGATGTTTTAAATGTATCATTCTATCAAAAACCTTATTTATTTAATTTTGTCCGCATTACAATATTTTCATTATCTATACTATGCATTATAGTGTAAATTAAAATGACTATAGCATTGGATCAAATACATCTTTAAATATTAACTCGGATTTAACTCAGTTGCATTCTTTGTGTCTGGGAAAAATACAATTGTATGAAAAATCTGAGAAATTGTGTAAAGTTTTAGATATTATGCATTTCTAAGTTTTGCAGCAATATACATTCAATGCTTTGTGCTAAGCTTATAATTTAGACAACATTTTATAAGAGAAATTTCAGACTATTATTCCTATTATGGCAATACAATGTACAATTCTATTATTGATTTCTATGTCCCAATTCCATAAATTTCAAATATTGAAATTTTTGTATAAATAGCAAAGAAACAGCTTTTTTTAGACTTTTTCAATCACATAAAAAGAATGCAGTACCTAATATGGTAAATAACCTCAAATACTTTTGCCTATCATATAATTTCTTTAAGAAATTAAAGTTATTTTTTCATGAACATAAGATACATTTAAAATTGTAATGTATTTTCATTTTTACATTGATTTGATTTTTTTGGCGAATTAGTGTTGATTTGGTCAAACTGACATAAAGGACAATATCTGAAAAGTCTCTCAGAATTCACCTAAAGGGGGCCCAAAGCAAAAATCCCGATTTTATTGTAATTTATTTATTTGAGCCACTATGTAGCTTAATTGGGTCAAAATTTGTATGCTAAATTAATTTTTTTTTATCATGTCTCACATTTACAACTTTCTTCCCAAATTAACTCTTTCCGGATGGTCGACGCGTCGATTGATAACATGCATTCAAGACTGCTGTCCGGAAAGGGTCAAAAAACTGTATCAGAGTTAGAAAAATTTTCACTACAGAATCAGATTCACCACAGATTTGGTTTCAGGCAGTTCGGTTAAAATAGAATCTTTCATCGAGATATACTAAAAGCTCCTCAGGCAAAATAGCATTAGAAGATTCAAGCTTCAGTTACCATCTGTTAATCATATGGATTTGCCTATAAAGTTAATTTTCCATAGAGAAAACAGCTATTTTTCTTTTTAATTTTTTTAATTTTTAATTAGACAGGAAATTTCTGAGTGACAATATGATTTAGAATGCTTATAAAATTTGCACATTTTTTAAATCATGAGCAATGTCAATTACATCTACTAGTAATATGTATTTTATCCATTTATATCTATAAAGGAGTTTGTCTCATGTTTCACACATTTAAAAATGCAATTTTTAAAATCAACTTGTTCCTTTCTATTTTATTAGTGATATAGATAATGTTTTGAACACCGGTGGTCCTTCCAAGCGTAGGAGAAGAAGAAAAACTGACATAGTAAGAAATTTAATGGGTTTTTTTATGTAAATCTTTAAATGCATAAACTCCTTACTTTGCAGATATGAAAACTGTGTAGACTATATTAATTTTTTGAACAAGATTGCCACTCGACCTTGAAAATCAGGAATTAAGTTCAAAACATGGGATAGTCAGAGGATGAAAAAAATTGTAATTAGCATTATTTAAATAACTTCCTTGCATATATTTCATGTTTTGCTTATCTCTGGACAAGTGCATTATATTGCACTTGTCTAGATACAGTTGTATTTATCTATTCTGAATCTATTCAGTTTCCTTAATCTGCTAATTGTTTTCAACCAGGAAAATGGAAAACTTGCCTGGTAGATCTGTAAATGTCAGGGTTATTATGTTGTTTGGGTGGTGACCCTGTTTGAAATACCATGATTCGAGAAGAAAAACCACTGTTATATAATTGCAAATGAAAATGCTTTAGAAAAACTTCTTTGTTTAGAGCAACATACAACACAAAATAATATTGACTGGTTTTGAAGGTAAGAAATAGTCTTTATCATTAAGGCACACAAGAAGCACTGCTCTCATGAGTGAAGATTGTGCTTGTGTATCCCGATAAAGAAGGCTGTTTCTTGACCGGTTAACACCATTTTTTTGTGTTGCATGTTGTTCTCAACGAAGTTACTTTAGCTTTATTATCTTAGTTTAGGGTAAATTTCTGTGTGCTCTACATGGTTTATGAAAATATTGTTGACCCTTGATTCAATGGACTAATAGGGTGTCCCTAATTGTTGATTGTCTGTACTTTCCCAGGGAATCTTCAAATAATAGTAATAACTAAATATGCAAACTCGAATGTCACTCGGCATAACTAGCAGATGTGTAAGCCTGAGCAACACTTAGGGAAAGGGAGCTCCTTGACCCACTCTTCGCAAACACTTTGAGGAACAGATGCAAGTTCACCACAAAGTTTCTTGAAGACAGTATCGTGTCTAAAAGCTCTCAATCCACCCGTGTTACTGGCTTTAAATTCACTCCTATGGCCAAGTTTTTTTTTGCAAAATCTTCAGCTTTCCTCTGTGACATCATTCAGTTGACAGAAACTCCTTGGTCATGACATTGCACAAACCATTTTCTTACGTACTGGTATACATCCAGAAAAGGACATTTTTGAATTTTTTTCAAAGTTTCTCTCTACTGAATCTTTGCTTTTAAAATTGTTGAAAGAGTATTCGATCAAATACCAAATTTGATCACAATTTCATTTTTTTTAAATCAGAGGATTTTCGTTCAAAAATTCATTTTCCCTTAATCGAGACACACTGATTAACCTTCTTTTTTACATCCGTTTTTTGCATCTCTTAAACACAAACTTAATTGGTGTACAGAACACAACGTAATGATTTTTCACATCCTCAGTCCCCTCGAATTTCCATGAAGAAACTGGTTGCTTATCATTAATCTCCTTCAATCCTCATCCAAAGTCCCTACTGTAAGAGCCAACAGGAGTCACTGTCCCTTTGTGGATTTCCAAAAAAAAATGTGACCTCTGTTCTACCATATACATGTACTGTTACAATGCAAGGGATGTTTCTTAACTGTAATGTGTGCTGTTGAAATGTGGTCGATGAGCTAATTTGTTAGTCTGTAATTCTTCAGAACACTCCAGTCTGTAATTCGAGATATAGAGGTTTTGGGGAAAAATTATTCAAGATAAATATGAAAAATACAGGGAAATGAATAAATTTTGCGATATCAGATTCGAGATAAACAGGTTCAACTGTATATATGAAGTTATTGTAATTTTCTTAGAAGTAAACTCTATTGAATATACTTGATATAATTTTTATTTCAGTTTTCAAGTTATATATTTTTTACTATTGTGTATAGGATATTGGCAGAAGGCGAGCAGAACTGAAAGCAGCCTCTTTTTCTAGAAAGTCTGCTGATTTTTGGGGTAGAAATGCTGATAGTGAAGAGGATAGTGATGTAGATGGTACCTTTGGTAATATTTTTTAATAATCTGTTAATCATTTTTTCAGTTATCATATTTTAATTATATATTTTAATATTGTAGATTTTTAAGTTTTTGCTAAAAATTAAAGATATAACAATTTATTTATTTATTATTCCATTAAAGTTGAATATAATATTAGCAAAAGCTGACAACTTCTCAGAATTTGGGATTAAAAAAAAAGTATTGTTGAATTGGTTTCTCTTTTGCATAGCATGTTCTTTTACTTTCAATTTAATTAATGGTTATTTGTTGATGCAAATGTCATCAAAATCCGGATCCTGCTAATAAATAATTTTCACTCTTTGAGAAATTACATGTGTATATGTAAATTGATTAAAAACAATTGCACTTATGTACTCTTTACCACTTATATAGGATCTAGCATTTTTTGCCCACAAAAATAGTAAATTAGTATTTTTTCCTCTGGAAAATCCAGGAAAATTTGGTTCACAGTTTTATTAGGCAACCTGAAAACTTATGCAAATCATCATTATATTAGTTCAGTGTGTGACCAGTTTTCATCTTTCCGTACTTTTTAGAAACATATAGACCTAAAAAAAGAGCCTGTTTTCCACGTGCTAGACGAGTACCTAAATCTGAAAGACGAGTTGGTCGTCCCCGAAAGAAACCTTTACCTGAGGAAGTACGTGAAGTAGACCCATTTGATAACATTGATATCACCGCTCTTTTGAATCAACAGCAGGACTTCTTCCTTCCTCCCACTGATGGTAAGTTTGCATTTTAAGTTTTTAAATTACAAATATAGCTTTGTGACTTGGTCAGTCAATCAAAAGGTTATATGGTTAAATATCTGATAATTGTCAATTTTTAGGTTCCAAATTTTTTTATTTTAACTTTATAGTTTCAAGAAATTTTTGTTTGGAATAAGTTCTTGGAAATATCTTTTTAAGATTTCTAGTAGATGGCAGAGTTGCTTAACATGATTAATGGGATTTCAATGCATATATATTGTGTTCCTGTGTCAGAAATGACTTATGGGCTTGTTTTTGTTCTGCATGGAAATTAACATTGGGAAGTAAGAAAAACTTATTTGTAAAAAAATAATTTTAAGTTTCATCCATTTATTTCCATTACTTCATTTTTTTACTGATGTATTAGGAGATGAACATTCAACTCATCACTGGGGGACAGTAAAAAAAAAAAGACAAATTTGTAATTTTATAAAGTTAAAAGTATTAGTGAAAAATACTTTTTTGTCAAAACATATGTAGAATAGACTGTATTGCAAAAAAATATCTACCTTATTTATTATTTTTTTAAAGCTCTAAGACTAATATTTTACTTATAGATGTAAAATAAAGAATGTCTTTATTATTAAAATTAGACTTGTACATTGACTGGAACTTGTTTTATAATTCAGATCTAAGTGGGAATTTCAAAGCCTTTTGATATTAAAAAATGGTATTAAGGACAGTGAGACACTTGCTTGTCAACTTAGTCTTGGAAAAATTAATTAGAGATTCTAATATCAACACTAAAAGAAACATCTACCACAAATCTATTCAAATTCTTACATATGCTGATGGCATCAATATTATAGCCAGAATCACTAAAGATCTAAAGGAAGCCTTTCTTTCCTTAGAAAGCGCTCTGATAATTAACCAAAACAAAGCTAAATACATGGCATTTAAGTGTGTCTTTTCATGGAAGTGTGTCTTTTCCCTGCTTATTTGAGGCTAGTTTGTACAAATTGGAATCTGTTGAGCATCTTAACTACCAGGAATCTCAAATAAATTGTAAAAATATTAGTTTAGAAATCCAAAAACAAATTATAACTGCAAATTGCCGTTTTCATGGATTAAGAAATTTTTTCAGATCACACCTGATTGGGAGAACAACAACATTATAACTATATAAAGTACTTATAAGACCATTTATAAGTACTTAAAAGCTATAATTTTAGCAAGATTTGAAATTGATGAAACTCGTGTATATTATATAAAACATAATGCTGTATGCAAATTAATGGTGTTGTCATTGGTATATACTATATACCATTCAGGTGGCAAGCCATTGGAAAACTCCAAGTTGGTCGGAGATAACCAGATGGTTGAAAGCGAGTAGCTCTGTGGATCATAGATTTTGTAACCAATTCCAATATTTTCAAAACAGCATCTAGGGGATATAGTAAATGAATATCTTAAGTTACAACCCTAACGGATGATTGATATCTTTGATTATCTTCTTGAAGGAACAGGATAATTACTACCTCAGTTTGGCCCTAGGAACATTGGTGTCTATTCACTGTGGGCAAAATACTTCATGAAGGGGTCTTTATGCCATGTGACTAGCATTCTGTAAATTATTATCTAGGAGTGACCATATGAAATCTGCAGATAATTTACTTGTCATTTACAAATAAATCATGTTGATGTTCAAACCAATGCTTCCCAGATATTAAACACCTGTTAGTAATTACTCAAATTCATAGCTTTTGTCCTCATATTTTATGGGTTTTCAGTCAGTACAATCTGTTATAAACAATAATAAAACATGATTAATATTAAAAATTATGTCTAAAAAAAAATAATAATTATCTAGATTTAAATAAGTGTTTAATGAAAAATTTTTAAGAGAAATAAAGTTTGAAAAATACTTTGATCAGTGTTAGATTTTCCATTGAATGATGTTGATGTTCCCTTCAGACAACACTGTAGTGACCACTCTGAAATTGGGATACTACTTGTGAATTTAACTGACCAGCTATTGTTGTAACAGTGGGTTGGTCAATAAGGTAGGCATTTAGTATCTCAGAGGCATTGGTTAAACTTCATAAATTTGCTTATCTTTTCTAAATTTAAAACTTTCACTAACTTTTCTAGCTGATGTTGGGAAGGTGAATACAAATAAGCCAATAAGATTCCACTACTATAAAGCTACACCAAAACAGGAGGAAAGTGACTGACTCTGCTGGGACATTTAATTTTGTTATTTTCATGAAGAATCTTTTTTTGTAAATAAACATTTGCTTGCTGTGTGTTATTGAAGTAAAATTAAGGTTTAGTCACACCAATGCAATGATGGAAATCTTACTATAGAAAATTACATTTTTATTTAATTAGAAATAGAAAGCATCTAGAAAAAAATATTTACATTTTAAAACAGAATTTGTGTTTGTAATAAATACATCAGGCACCTGAAAAAGAAAAAAAATAATGAAATGATTGGAAAAACAAACAAAAAGCTAAAACAAGTTAGCAAAGTTACTGGATTTATATTACAAGGGGATGAATTATAAATTTAGTAGTAATGGCACACCTTAAATATTTTAGTTTATGTAGTTTTGACTATTTTTTTTATCAAATACATTACAATGCTTATAATTAATTTCTTTCAGACACTACTTTTGCTATTTTATTGATTTTACTAGAAAATCTACCAGGCATTGCCCAGGATTTAATATAAGCGCCTGTGGCGTAGCTGTGTATTTACCCACACGACATTTATTTTATTTTATATTTGTTATAAGTGAGGTATATTGTTAAAACATTCTTTGGTTTTTGCAAATTCACTCGGAGTTCTGCATCTTTAACTCCGGGTAATGCCGGTTACATTTTCTAGTATTGGATAAAACGGCTGGGAATGTTTGCAATTGTAAACAATCTAAAAATTTATACAACAAACATAATCTATAAAAGTAATTAATAATAAAAAATTGATCGGATGTCTATGAACACAAAGAATATCTGAAATTTAGAACGAACTAAAGTAAAATATGCATGAAGGAATTTCCTTTGCAATATACATATGCTGAAGAAAAAAATTGCATTGGTTCCAACAAAAATATGGCCAATTTTACAATGCATTATTGCCTTATAAAAATCCTAATTAATGAAATAGCTAACCTCAGGAGCAATTTATTTTATATTTGATTTTTATAATGAATTAAGTCTTAAAAATACGAAAAAAAAATATATATATATTAATCATGTTAATAAAAATATTATTTTATTCTCTTCAAAACACAAAAAGTATATATTTCTTAAAAATTCATGAAAATTGGTCTAATTGTCATATGGATTCTGTTCAAACTCTGTTTGAAAGAGAATTTTTCGGTGTTTTCAATGGTGTTATGATGGAAACTCAGACGATAATTTCGGTTGCTAAGAAATGAATTTATATGAAAATCGCAAAAAATCGGGCATCAGAATAGTTTTACATTAAGGAAGGTACATGCAATAGATGGTGGCACCATCCAGATAGCAGTCAAAATTTGTCATAAATCAGAACATTTTTCGAGCATTATAATTAATGAATAGATGGCTACAGGAAATTATTTGCAGTTAAATTATAAATATCGGTTTGTTGGTCAATTATTTTATATCACAATTTTAAAATCAAGGATATCTTAAGGATGAAAAGTATATATATATGAGGATCACACTGAAATTCTTGAGACAGGGGCAGACTATATGCACTAGTAAAAAATTATTGGATTATTGGTCGGATATTTAAATTTGAACTCTTTATGTCCGCAGACGATAATTTGTGGCAACAATTACAATTTAGCTATCGTAGAATAAATTTTGGAAGAAAAGAAAATGGAGTTGACGTGAGAGTATTATCGAGCTATGATTTTAAAGTGGCGCTAAATCAAGAAGAATGTCTTTAACGTCTAAAATTAGCATATAACGTCTAAAATTAGCATAGCGTTTAGAAGAGGTCGAAATTCTCTCCTGCATGAAGAAACACACAGGAAGACCTTTGTCAGCCATTCGAAAAATGTTAATCAATGATAATCGCTGTACCTACCAAATGATACAGAAGGAGCTTAACATTGGATCCACAGCTATACATAAAATTATTCATGAAGAACTGCATATGAAAAAATGAGTTTGTCATTGGGTCCCCCATAATTTAACAGAACACCAAAAAGCTGAGCGTGTCAGAATCAGTAAAGAAACCTTAAAATTACTTAATGATGGTGGACACCACATTATTTCTAAAATCATAACTGTTGATGAAATGTACATACTGTTTTTGGATATTCCAACATGTCAAGAAAGTAAAGTATGGGTCTATGACCCCAAACCAATAATGGTGAAAAGACAACGAGCAATGAAAAAAGTAATTATGGCATGTTCTTCAGAAGTACAGGTCTGGTCAAAGCCATAAAGCTAGAGGGACAGAAGACAGTTACAGCTAACTGGTACACCACTAAGTGTCTTCAAGAAATTCTTCAGGAAGTGAATGCTAGGGGACTCATGCATCTTCTCTTTCAGCAAGAATGACCAAATTTCTTAAACAAAAAACATCAAAGTGATAGAACATCTACTCTATTCTCTTGATTTTGCTGTGTGACTTTTAGCTATTTTTTAATCTAAAAAAAATATGTGGACATCGTTTTCATTCTGAAGATGAGATTGATGAAGCAAAAGCATATTTTTCATCAATTCCACGAAATGAATGGTTTGAAGCATTTGATCTTTTGAAAATTAGCCAACAAAGGTGCATTGATGTTGGAAGGGAATACTTTGAACACTCCTAAGAGTTGGTAAGTTTAACTTGTACCACTTAGCTGTATCTCAAATATTTCAGTGTGACCCTCGTATGTATATTTAAAATTCATGAAAACTTGTCTATTAATCGTATGAATTCCATTCAAAGTTTGCCTGAAAGTGAATTTTTCGATCTTTTCGATAGGGTTAAGATGGAAACTCAGTGATAATACTTCTGATCACTAAGGAATGGAGAAAATTGCGCATCAGAATATTAAAGCGTTGTAGTTTTATATTTAGGAAAACGCAACAGACAGGGGCACCAGTGAAAGTAGCAGTTAACATTGGTCGTCCAATGGAAACTTTTTCGACTTAAAATAATTAAAACACTAATTTGAATTTAAAAAAAAATCTCCTTGAGACATATTGTCTAGGGTCCTGAAGTACCTATGTACCAAATTTTAGAGCCATACGGCATTTAGATTTTAGGTTACAGACAACACAAACAGATGAACAGGCAGACATCTTCTTTTATTGTTATATGTAGATATAAAAAGGATACTAAAATTTTTATTTAAAAAACAAAAATGTGCAGTCACTGAGTAAGTGAAAATTCTAAAAGTAAATGACCCTTTTTGGAAGACTTACTTTTATCACATTGCAAGCAACTAAAAAATAGGATAAGGAAATATACTGTAAATTAAGGTAATGAAGGTATAAGGGGCAGTCAAATGAAAACGAGACAGACTATATAAGGGGTCTGGGGCGGAAGTTGGTAATGCAGGTAGGGTTGTGTATAGAAGCGCCCCTCTATTGGGTATCAGGAAGGAACAGCGCGAACGTTAAGAGCCATGCCATTCGTCTGTTAGACGTGCTCGAAGTGAGGTCAGCGAGTCGTGTGTGCATCCGACATAACTATGGAGGCCGGGAAAGAGGAACAGCATGCTGTAGAGCATTTTTTGACTGCGGAAGGAGTGTCAGGAAGTGAAATTCATGCCCGAATGTCTGCTGTGTATAGCGAATACAGTATGTCGCGTGTGTTTGAGTGGATATAAACGATATCGAGACGGTCAGGTGTCATTGAAAGACAACAGTCGGCCAGGACAGGCTCATCCTGTCATTACCCCTTCTGTCATTGCTGCGGTGGATGCTGCCGTTAGAAATGGACGACAGTAGACAGTGGAAGGCATTCGGACCTGCAATTCCTGAAGAAAGACATTAGTGGCCGTCGATTTGCCTCAGACGAAGAGGTGCATGCCTGGGTACAATCATGGTTCCTTAGGCAAAAAAAAATATTCTTCCATAAAGGCATTGACCGTCTTGTCTCACAGTAGGACAAATGCTTTAACAGTTATGGCGATTACTTTTGAAAGAATAAACAGTTTACGTACTTTTTTTCCATCTGTCTCGTTTTCATTTGACTGCCCCTTATATTTTAAAAATAAAATTTAACCTTCAATTAATAACATGGGTCATGAATTTAGAATAAGTTATGGAAAAGGAAGCATGTTCTGATAAACTTTTGCATCTTTAAACAGTAAAATATAAAATGATTAAACTTAATATTTATTTTATAAAATTTTAACTATTTCACCTGAATTTTAATAAATATTTTACATAAATAGAATAGAAAAAAGCAGTTGCTCTGAAATTAACATTATGTATGCTCAAAAGTTGAAATAAAGCACTATATTTTTTTTATACCAACTTTTAACTTTAGGATAAAAACTGAATTAACATAATTTACAAGCTATTACCACCATGGATTAAATACAACCTCCAGAAGTCCTTAAGCATAATAAATAGAAATGTTTATGAAACAAATTTTCATGCAAGGTTTATGAAAATATTAAAAGTTAATTGATGAATTCTATTGATCCCAGTATTGAAAAAAATGCAGAAAAAGCATTTGTACTTTGTTGATTTTTTAAAAATACTAATATGAATATAAGTATTCACTCAAAAATATTGATGTATTATTTAGTTTACTGATAAATCTTATTGATTTATACATTTCATCATGCATTAACTTTTTTTTTAATGAGACATTTTTTTAGTCTAATAGATTTTATTTGGTGAAAAATGGTTAGCTTTGAATTTAATTTTATAAGGTAATATGTATTAAATGCAACAGATTGCCATTTTAGAATAAAGAGATTTCAGTATATATTAAGAACATGAAGAACTACTGCACTTACTTTTTACACCAAGGCTCTGCATCTTTAGGCATTCTTAGTTACAGTTCTCTTGTAAAGATTTTAACACCTATGAAATGCACACAAATATTGCATGAAATAAATTTAAAAAAATGATTGAGAATGTAATACTGGGCAAACTAGAGGGTGATCAAAAAGTCATGCATATCAAATTTTAAAATAATATAATGTACCGCAAAATTGAAATAGAATTTTTTTTGCTGTGAAGTGGCACTAATACTAATACCCAACTAATACTCATATCAGAAATATAAGCCATTGTTACATGGCATTTTCCCAGAGTGACAAAATTAATATTTTAGAACAATATTTCTCTAGTCATTTTTCTTGAAGACTTTCAGAAGAAATACTTTAAAAGAAATACTTTAAAAATACTTTAAAAGAACCATAACTCAAGCTCTAAAGAAAGTTTGAATTGCGTTTATAACTATATTTTATACATATTTAATTTCTTTTTTTCTAATTTAAACTTTGTTTACAGCTAAAGTTGTAAAACTAAGAAATATTATGTCAATATGATATAATATTGATACAATGAGCAGCAATATTGATATAGTATCATTGCATCACTATTGTATGATACACAACTTGAATTTTTTTTGCACATTATGAAAGTCAATATTTGTACACAAGCATCAGGACTGTATTTGTTATCATCAAAAATATTCATTAACTACTTTTTAGAGTTTTCAGATTTTTCTCTAATTATCGTTAGAGTTCATTTTTTCTTATCACATAAGTTAGGTTAATAAAACATGTTATTACTCAAATCTCTTATTCACCTAAAATACACAAAATATTGGCTTATTACTTACTATGGAAAATAGTAATAAAACTGATTACATTCCTCGCAGAATTGTCTATTGAAAACAATATTAATTAAAAAAAAATAAAAACTTTGTAGCTTAAAAATAATTTTAGCTGCAGATCCAATTCATCTAATTTATTTGAAATTTTTTCAGTGTACACACACACTGTGAAACAACATCAAGTCTTGATGCATATGCTTATGTATTGGCTAAACAAGTGCAACTATGCATAAAAAAAAAATCGCCTCTGAATTATGAGTTTTGATTTAAATGAAATTAAAAAAAAAAGTTGCATAAAAATTATCACCAGAACAAAAGTAAATTTTAATGTCATGAATTAAAAGTAGGTACCTGAAGAAAAGAGCAGACATCAGAAACTGGCTTCATTTCTTTTAAATTTTTTCCATTTACAGTCTGTACAAAGTACTTCAAATCATTCCATAAAGATTCAATATCTAATGCAGCAGCACAAGGACATCTGGATTGATTAAAAATTACATTTTGCATCACATTTTAAAAAATAGAACACATGCAATTAAGATAAATTTCCGCAGTAAAAAATCAACCCTTACTATCTCATGTTTTAACTACCTGATAAGATACTTTTTTTATATCAAAGGAGCTGGATAGATCATTATACATTTACACATGGTTCTTTGATGAAACTTGTGTTTGGCATTGATTCTATATAACAAACCCTAATAGATAGGTTTTAAGCAGACCTGATATATTTTATCTAATATATTATCAGAATTCTATGATGATATTAATTTATGTATCTCTAGTGGCATAATATATTATGCACCCCTACAAAATATTTGTTGGTGTGCAGTAATGCAAGTATATTTCATAGCATGTAAAATCAGCAACTGTGCTTAGTATGTGGGATATCAATCATGAAAAGAGTATTTTGTGGACTGATACATATCAAATCACACCAGATTGTAACACTGATAATTAGTTTGCAACGAATTGATAAGAATGAAAATTGCATAAAATTTCACTTAAACATTAAATAAATAAAAGAAAAAACTTCTCCAAGGTGATCTTTAGCTTAATCTTTATACCAAATTTTGTAGCTTTAGGTATAACTTGGATTTTTTACTAGAGCATGCACATACACTTTTATTATAAATTACTATCATTTTCAAAAGAAATTATTTCCTGATAGAGAATATTATCAAGATATTTTAAATTTCGAATAAAGAAATAAATTTCAAATGTTCTAATAATACAATTTTCAAATATTCTGCCTAGTTTTGATTTATTTAAATATAAAATTTCATTTCGATATGCACTTTTGATCGAGTTATTTGGTTTGCACCTCAAAGACATGTACGAACATTATTAAAATAATAGTTGAAAAATGTTATGTTTAAAAACATCCATTACTGTCAAAATAAAAAATTTTCCAGAGAAATTACACTTTATCTATACCAGTGTTTCTCAACTTTTGTGAGACCGCGGCCCAGTAAATAATTTTTATCTACGACGAGAGCCCAGTCCCAACAAATGTACTCCAGAATACCTCTCCAATGTTTTTTAAGTTCATACATAACTAAACTTTAAACCAACTTAAGTATTAATAATTAATCATGGCATAATCAAAGAGTATTAGTACATTTATGTATACAGTATGGCATGTTGATAAATACAAAATTACATTTAAATAAGTTATCAATCACTGAACAAATAAAATCTTGTAGTATATTGTAATTTCCTTAGGCTAACATCATTAAATTAATTTATGCTGATTTTCATTGCCATATCCCATTCTGATCACCAAAAATGAATATTATTATTCAGTATAAAATTGAATTTTATATTATTAAATTAATTTTGGTTTGAAAAAAAAGAAACTGTATTGAAAAAACTATTTATCCATTGTAATTCACCATAGAATACAGCTGAGCAGTTCTATTCATATTAAAATTTACATGCAACTTGGTCACTGATGTTTGCTACATAGCTGTTATTTAGGTGTTCTGGTTCTGAGCTTTTCAACACATTCATGGATATTATTCTCCTAAGAATAATTCCACTATGAAATATTTATTCATAAAAAATGCCTAGGAAACAAACGAAAAAATTCCAGGAGAATCTCCAGCGGCCTGGTATAATGGATGCCAGGCCCCAGTACTGGGCTGAGGCCCGGCTGTTGGGAAACACTGATCTATACGATACCATGTGAAAGTAAAAAGTACAGTTGGAACATTTATTGCAATTTATTGAAAGATTTCCAGAGCCAATAGTGATTAATAATATTACCTGAGTATTGTTTTATATACTGTTTCAATAATCTTCTGCTCATTCGAAGATTCTAAAAAGTAGAAATATAAAATTAATAGAGGAAAAAAGCAGCATTAATAGCATATAAGAAAAACAAATTATGTGACAAAAGGGACTGGTGAAAAAAATGAAATGAATTATATAATGTAAGTTAATGGGAATTTAATGAGTAGCATTCCAGGCCCCTTTTAAAATAGACATTTGCATTATAATATTATTACTATTTATCTTTGGCAACCAGCCTGGTTGCTCTTTGAAAAAGCTTTTAACTTGCAATAGCTCTAAGATGTCTTCAAGAACAATCTTTATAGAAGGAAATTATTGCAGAAATAAATTGTTGATTCATCTGCTAAATTGACTTTTTCGCTTTGTGGATAAATAGGCTATCACACTAATGTGCATGCCTGGCGTTCACCTATTACATAAACTGGTGATAAATGATAATATATACCAAGACTGTCGAAATTGAACCAAAAGAACTGAGAATACAGAAATATATAGCTTGTGCCCAGTGACACTTACTATGTGGACTAAGGAAAAAGAAAGCCAAGTATCTCCTTTTGACTGGCCTTTGGCAAACTAAAAGACCCACGCCTAATTAAGAATCAATTTTGAATTTTATTTTGATATTTCACAACAACGAAACTTATCCATTGTTTTAAAGACATTTTTTTTTTTTTGCCGTGATTGCAAATTAGAATTTTTTAAATTTTTGAATAGCTAACAGTCTTCTGTAGAAAGAGCTTTTTCACAATACACTAACTGTTTCCTTCCCGGTCGTCCATTTTGTTGCTCCAAGTCCTCTGGACGAGCCGGACGGCCTGGGGCTTTCACAATACACTAACTGTGGTTTTTGGGATAGTTGAGAAAAATGTCAAACATAAATAGATTCATAGATGCACATGTTCATAGGCCCATGAATTGAAATGAATGTACAATTTAATTATAAGTGTATAAATTGTAAAAATAAAACTGTTTTAAAAATACAAAAGAATTATATTTACTTTTGTTATTATTTGCGTACATTACAGTTATTGTTACAGCATGTTGTATTGATTATGTTAGGTTACCTGCATTTTTGTTGTGATAGTCATAGGAGATGGAGGCAATTTCATGCTTTTGTAAATATCCAGATGTGTCTGACCATTTTTTTTTATTATGTGATAGATCTACATAACATTCACTTGGTTCCATTACACTTCTCTTGTTAGACAAGGCAGTTTATATTTTAATTTAATCATCAATTTTTTAATAATTATCGCAAATTGACACCGTAGAATAAAACTTGTATACAGTGGTTCAACAATGGTGCATTAGCATGAAATTGTTATAAACCTATAAGCCAACAAGTCATGAGGAATATCAAATGTAAGCTTGATAGAAAAACATAACTATCAATTATGTGAATAAGTACAAAACAAAACCATTGTAAACTGAGGGCTATCTATAAACCGAAATCCAATTTTGCATAACTGTAGTAAAATCTAAATCTGTAAAGACTTCCTTTCAAACACATATTTTACACTGAGTGGATAAGATTTTGCTTTTAAATGTTTAATATGATATATTATTCACGGCTGAGAAACTGCCGGCTCATGAATTGAAAAAGAAAAATCAGAGGGAAAGAAAATAAAACAAAATGTTTTTTTTTTTTAAATACCATTTTAAATTATTGCAATATATTTTTCCTTAACTTCTTATTTACATATTCTTAAAATTTTTTTTTCTCACTATGGTTATTTAAAATAAGATAAGAAATAGTACCTGCTCTAATTAAACATGCTTTTTGTGCATAAATCGATTAATTATATCAAAACCCCTCTAGAAATTAAATTTCATGTTTCGGTTATTAAAAGTACGATAAAAATTTCCTAATTTGTTTTGTTAATTTCGAAAATTTGAAAAAGTTTAGTTGTGAAAAAAGTGAATTGTAAAATACAATTTTATACAAAATCTAATTTACACATTGTAATATTTTAGTAATCAATGCTTTTGTGAATAACTTGTAAATGTTTTTTAAATTGAAAAAAAAAAGGACTACTTAAGACTATCAAACTACATTACATTTCAAGGAAACAGCGATTTCAATAAAGTTGTAAATGAGATAGACACAGCTGAAAATCTCTTGGACAAATTAATATTGGATAATTCAATCTTCTGCTGCCAATGGTGAAAAAAATGTTTGTATCAGACACACAATATTATATATATCGAGAAATTTTTTCAAACCAGCTAATTAAATGATGCACAAAAAGCATCATATTTAAGCAGAGTAAGAACCATTTTTGTTCAAACAGCGGTGATGAGACACAGTGGAAATAAGTGAACTATTGCCAGCTAAGTAGATTCTTTTGAGTAATTATAAATGCAAATTAAATGGCATTGATTATACGATTAGGACATTTAAGATGTTACATTTCTTTCACAGGTGACAGTATATAACTGTGCCTTTTCAAGTACCTTCAAATAAAATTTAAATGTATCACAAGTGATGGTGTACAAGAAAAGCCTGTAATTTTACTTCTGAGATAATGTGGTATATAGCCATTATATCGGCAACTGTATTCTCTTTAGTTTTCAGTGAATTTAGGTAGCAGCATGTTTCTCAAAGACGGAAAACATTTTTATTATGTTCTGCATGTTGCCAATTCTGAGAAATTAAACATTTTTTATTTATCAGGTTTGGGAAATTAAAAAAAAATAAAAACTGTGGTTAAAAAAAATCATGGTTTAAATCAGCTGACCTTGTTATCAACTCAAAAAGTTTCAAGCTGTTTTTCTCTGCTTTGATATTCTTACTTGATTAATAATTCAAAATTTACAAAGCCCTTAACTCAATTTTGAAAATTTCCAATAAACTCTTTTCTTGTAAATCATCACATATAACATAATATCAAGTTTTCTCAAAATTGGACAGAAAATAAACATTTAAAATGCAGACATGATAAATTTGATATCAGTAAGAAATGAACATAAAAACATGATAATTGTATTTAATTCTACCTCTTTTAAAACTAGAACAGATAATGGAGTTCCATGCAGATATAAAAGACTTAAAATGCCACATGTGAACAAGTTGTCCTTGCACTGTTTGCAGAATATCTTGGAGAGATTCTGTCTGAAAGAATAAGAAGTTAAAGAATAAATATGCATGCATTCTAAAAATACAGTTAACTTGGGTATAATTATGTTCAATCCATATATTCATATACAGTAGTACTATTTTTGAAGCATAAAATTGGTTATTTCAATTTCTAATTTTGGGTGAATATTTTTGTAGATAAAATATGAGACTTAAGATTCAATCATGAATTATACAAGTTGCACGAGAATCTCTAATTTAATTATTTTCATAAAATCTGGAAAAATAGGATGGTTGAGACACGTTTGTAGTTTAAATGATACAAATTACCTTTACAACCTTTAAAAAGCTGGATGGAAATGGTGTGAAATGCATATTGGAGAATTACAATGAGTTTCTATTTGAACTTTTTGGCTCAAGGGTCCATATAAAATTCAGACCCCCCTTTTCTTGCCTTTAAATACCACCTAATGTAAAAAAGAATTATATAAAAATATTTCACACTCAATTTTAGCAAACTTTCAAATTAGATGTATGTGTCTAAAACTAATTGCCAAAGCTTGAAAAGTGAGGTCAATTATGCTGAAACATCTTGTATGTATGTATGTATGTATGTATGTATGTATACAGGGTGTCCCAAAAAGATTGAAACACACTTTAATTCTTTACCTGTTGGAGATAAGTGGGCAATGTAAATTGCAAAAATGTTGAAAGTAAGGTAGGAAATAAGACTATGTTAATGAAATAGTCCTTCCATTAATTTTAAAAAAGTTGCACGTTTTAAATTTTTATACGACCCCCTTAGACAAATTTGGTCAATCAGAAATTTTTATTTTCAATGCAACAAGATCAATAAAAAAACCAGCATATCCTCTAGAATCATGGGTGTATACGCAGGATACAAGAACAAGTCCCAAATTTCTGGATAACTTACGCTTATTCACAAACACAAAAGTAAACAGGAACAGTATACAATCAACAGCACTTAAATGCTCCATTGATTTCACAGAATAAGTATTATTATTCTCAAAATGTTGACGAAAGTAATTTCACAAAACAGCAGCTACTATTCTCAAAACATTTTCTCGATAGAAACTTCTGGAAATCTTTATATCTCAAAGAATAATCGTTCTATCGAGAAGTTTCTGGACCATTCCAGAAGTTGAGAAATTGGCGATAAATCACCAGATCTGGCAACCTTTCTAATTGGGAAACCCTAGGTTACGTCATCCTTATGCATACCTGCCAACCTGGGAAAATTGGAATGTGTAATTTTTTTTTTTTAAACTACACGCGCAAACGACATTTCTAATGAATTTAACTATGTACAAATACCTGCATTAAAAAAATACTGCCTTAAATATCAGGCATAGTACTGGTAGAATATGAAAATTCAGGACACCAATTTTATAAAATTTCAGGACAATAAATTATAAAATAAAAAATATTTAAAGGTTTTATCCGGTGAAAATTACTTTATAATGAAAACAAATATTTATGTTTGGTAAAACACAGGTTTTCACTAAGAGTAACAAATATTGATCTTTAATAATAATAATAATAATTAAAAAAAAAGAAAATAGCACTGAATTATGTTCCTGCCAAAATGGTTTCCTTTTTATTTGCCTAAATTATTGCTTTAATACCGCTGATTTGAAAATATTCCTTCACAGAGTTCATACCATTTTTCAAAATAGAAAAATTTGTATTATGCAAATATAATTTTAAAAAATTAACCTTAGTAATTAGCCATAATATGAAAATAAGCTAGTTCAATCGATCTAATATGCAAGATTTAAATGATGGAGATGGATGGAAAAAGATATTAACGTACTCTCGGCAATTCACGCGAAGTAACTGAATTGCACAATCGCACTGTTTATGCGAAAATAATTAAGAAATTAACCGTAATAATTAATCAGAATATGAAAATAAGCTAGTTTAGTCGATCTAATATGCAACATTTAAATGGTGGAGATGGATGGGAAAAAATACTAACGTACTCTCGGCAATTCACGCGAAGTAACTGAATTGCGTAATCGCACTGTTTATGCTAAAAAAATTAGGAAATTAACCATAATAATTAATTAGAATATGAAAATAAGCTAGGTCAGTCAATCAAAAATGCAATATTTAGAAGATTGAGATGGATGGAAAAAGATACTTTTGTTCTCTCGCCGATTCATAAGAACAAACTGAATTGCGCAATCGCAGTGTTTATGCGAAATTAATGAACAAAATAACATTTTAGCGATTTATGCTGAATTAGACAACCTTTGAAGAAGTATATTTATTACTTTCATAAAATAAGAGATCGAGATCTTCATTTACATTACATCCGGCCGTAAATCTCCGTTAATTTGATTGGTATTACCCTGCATTTTATTATGGATTTGCTACGATCGCGGGAATGGTAGAAATCCGTGCTGAAAAAGCGAAAAATGGTGTTTCCGAGGAATTATACCACGTCTGGTTAATTGATAAATTTCAAACAAAAAAAAGCCGAAGAATTTCGCCGAAGATTGATTTCCTAGTAATGTTAAAAAATTCAAATAAATGCGGAAATGCGTAAAATATAGCAATATATTCGTAAAAGCGTAAAGAGCAGTTAAAATGCGTAAATTTTACGCATAATGCGTAAAAGTTGGCAGGTATGCTTATGTCATGCACTGTATTTTCTTAGCCTGGCCTTCGAGATAGATAAAATAGGAGGCGCCAAACTGAACATTACGCGTTCAAAATATATATATTGTGAAATTTGAAATTACTTGGTATATTACCAAATACTTAAGACCAATCTCCTATCAAATTCAAAATTTGTGTGTAAATGGACAATATTTGAGAATTACAAATTTTAACTGACAATTACAAATTCAATGCTCTGCCATGTGTATCTAAACCACCAAACCAAAGAAAGCTAAATTAAAATGTATAAATTTAGCAAAGTAATTATCAGTTCATAAATTTATAGTGTATACTGCAGTGATCAATAGTGATTTACATAAAGGTGAAGTTAAATATTTAAAAAAAAATAGGAACTGTATTATTGAAATTTTTTTTTGTATGTATTTATTTACATAATCCAAGAAAGTGGATTCAGAGCTAATTAGAAAATAGCATACCAAAGATGAATCATTCGAAACCTGCCAATCAAAACTCAGAAAGTGGAATAGCTCAGCTAATCCAAACGAGCAGAGATAAGAAACAAGCTGGAGTGTAAAAGTGTTATAACACAAAAGAATGTCCCAAGATGAAATACTTGAGGAATGCCCCCCTACAGGTGGGTTCTGTGAATAAGATGAAACAAGTTTCAAAATGAAAGTAAGTTCTACTGTCACAGAAAAGTTCATCCTGTTAGGGCATTTCTTTTGCATTTACTTTGTCCAGTCCACCAAAGAGAGCCAATCAGAAAACAGAATAAAGAAGCCAATTTGAAACTTAGGCTCTGAATGCCCAGTTTTAAGTATATATAAACCCTTGTTTCTTCCATTTGTGCCAACATTATCCCTCGAGCAATCACTGTTCACCAAATCTTACTTAGCATCCAACATGTTAATTAATGGTGAAGGAGATATAGCACATTATTGAAACAGCTGTATCCTATACTGTATATTAATTCGTACATAATTACATTGCTCAATTGTTCCTTATCTATGACAACACTTTAATTTTAGATAACCTGTATTTATTTCTGTTAGACCTAGCCATTATAAAGATGTTTAGCCAGTCCCTCATTGTAAAAAAAGATTTTTTAGCACACTCAAAGGTGCTGGGCATAAAGTCACATTCTATGTGACTGTCTACTTTTCTTGGAAATTTATGTTCCGCAGTTTAAAAAGCATAAAAGTTGAAAACTTTTTGGATAAACATAGATAGTGTCCCATTGGTTTTCATCATGCAATGTGACATCGTGGAAATTTTAACATACACCTCATACCTATAAAGATGGTCCCTGGCTTTTCACTCAATATGTATAAGGTTCCCTCCTGGCCACCTGCAAAGGGAAGGGTCAGTGGAGCTTGGACTGCATGTGTGTGGTCCAGTACAAGATGGAGGAAGACGCATCGGGGGGTAAGCGACCGTTGGTGGTGCAGTTAAGCCCAGGGGTTCACGCAGGAGCGTGGGACCCCAGCCACCTGCAAGTAATAATTCAGGGGCTACTGACCAAGCCCTTCTGTCATGGACTGGCCACTGAAAATGAGGATCCAAGTGTTCTCCAATAACATTAAGGGGGCTTAGGACCTGACAGCGAATAAAATTTAAGAGGGAGGAGAGATAAAATTGAAAATTTTGAGAGAGTTTTCTTGCTGGCGAAAAAGTCGAAAGTGCCTTCTGTGATTTAAAGTATTAGTATTTGAAGTATTAGAAATTTACACGGGAGCGAAATGCTCTCCGTTTCCCCGTCTGATCAACCGATTGTCCGGCCGATGAGCCCAGGAGTCGAAGGTAAGGCCTTTGACTTCGCACAGCACTCAAAATTGAATTATCTCTCCTCAGTTAACACTCTCCATAGTATTTATAGCACTATTCTAAATATTTCCTTACGATGAATTTTGGCAGAATTTGAAAATTGTGAATTTAAGTGTATTAGTAATTATCAGAGTATTAGTGTTTGAAAGTAATAAGAATTATGATCATGATTTTGTGTTTGAATTTAAGATTAGTAAAATACCTAGTGTGAGAAAATTTGTAGGAGCAAACTTAAGCTCATGTTTTAAGGTCAAAGCTGTTTCATGTTTTTATTTAATTTAATTGTTAAATATGTAAATAAACCTTTTTGTTATTTTTAAAAATTTAATCTTTGTCCTCATTTCTAAACCTTTTAATTACCTTTTAATATTCAGCTTAAACCGCTTACGATCATGTCAGCCTTTAACTTAATGTGCCATGAACATATTAAGTATTTATAGCGTTCTGAAAGAACGTGTGGTATTTACCACGCAGCAGATAGTTTTATAGCCTGAGAAATCAGTCCTTTTGAAAAAGTAGAACTGATTAAGGTTGGTTCAGTAAGGTATGAATTTAGCCTTTACAGATTAAGCTCGATGTTTATGAAATTTGATGCCAGTTGAGTGGTAGGACTGAATTCGTCAGTCTCCATAGAGGTTCACAATATTTTATGTATCTTTTATGGAAGATATTCCGAGTACTGAGTGTAAGAAAAGTGAAGCAAAAACTCACCCAGACAATTTTTTTTATTAAAAAAAAAAGTTCAAAGTATTCAAATTATTTTTGTATATTCATAAATGGTGTTCTGTTGCTGATAAATTAAGTATAAATTGGTTTTTTATCTATTAGCATCAGAGATATAAATGTTGAAAGAGTTTACATTTTTCATACACCCTGATTTCAACTAGATACCCTGACCATAGACATTATCCCAGTCAAAATGGACTTGGATAGTTTTACCACCAAATCCTCAATATATAGATAAATTGCTGATAACAATTATGTATAAGATAAAAAAATAAAGATTATATCTACCATTGACATTGAAACAAATCTCTGCAGGAAGATATCCCATAGGTGAGAACCCCAAATACTGTATTCCAGACACATTCTGACACAGCATAAAAGAACCTGAAAGAAATAGCAGATTTTATTCAGCAACATCTCAAAACATTCATCTGAAGAATGATAGATTACGAATATGTGAAGACGAATATCAGAATAAAATAAACAAAGTTCATTGTCACACAGAACATACACCATAGGTTGAATTAATTTGTATTTTTCCATTAATAATGCATAGTATATGTATAAGTAGCTGCATTTTACAATTTAACAAAGCTTGATATCACTAATTTTAGTAGGAAGTTTTGTGGATACCTATTTCATTTTTTTTTTTAATTTAAAGAGTTAAAAGCATGTGTAAGGGGGCACACGAACAATGTTATATGAAAACTTCTATATAAATAAAATTGTAAATCTGTCTGTGTGTTTATTTGTCTCATATCATCACAGGAGAATGGCTGCACTGAATTGGATGAAATTTTTTTTGGATAGTTGTGAAATAGATCCACTTAAAAGTTAGTCCATGTTTCGAGTTTCTAGGACCAAGGGTTATCGAGACATTAATAAACAAGAAAGATCAATCATGCCTAAAGCATTGATTATGTGAAACACTTTCCAACTTCAATGCAATTTTATTTAAACAAGTCTAAAATGCAATACATTCCTCGGTAATATTTTGAAACTTATCACAATACTGCATTAATTTATTATATTTGAAAACTTAAACCTTCATCGAAAAAAATGAACTTCATTCAAATGACGGCATTGAAATATAAATTGCCTGGTTTAAACATCTCTAAAATGTTATACATTCCTCGGTAATAGTTTTAGAATTATAATACTACGATAATTTATTATATTTGAAAACTTCATCGAAAACAACTGAAATTAATTCAAATGACGTCATAGAAAAAATAACACGCCTGGATCTCTCTATAAAAACAGGATTTCATTCATAACTTTCTCCCATTCATTTCATTCATCACAATACTATAATAATTTATTTTATTTAAACATTTTGTTTAAGACCATGGAGCTACAAAAAATTAAACTCTATGCTTGAAACTTCATCGAAAAAAATCGTCCTTCTCTTTATGAAATCAATTAATATTTCATTCATATCAGCCATGCAGACTCCATGGACTAAATTATTTTGTGTTAAAAAAATACAGGAATTCTAATACAACTCATTCTACATATTTTGCTGTTTACATTTTACATAGGTGAAAAATAGGCTTAGTTGTAGAAATAATCAAATTTAGATGAGCATTTAAACTCAAATATATTGTCATTGCGTTGTTTCAGTATGTAGATGCACAGAATTTAAGCAAAAATAAAGTAGTTTTAGGACGGATACAACACTCAATATGAATTAAAAAGAACTTAAAAAAAATCACGATTTTGAAACAAGATGGATGCCATATATCATTTTGAAGTGGGTCATGTGATCGTTTCATATAAGAGGTGTAATTATTATTTTAATTTTTATTTAAAAAACTACTGAATATATTTCGCTGAATTTTTTTTTATATATTTTATGGAACAATTTGAATATTACCTAAAATTTTCGAAGCAATTTGTGAATTTTAAATCCGCTTAAAAAATGTTTGAAAAATTAGGTCCCATAGGGCTCAATGTATTTCATTTTTTCAACCCGGGTTTAATCCAAAACTAATTGGGTGATATTATTCATTTATATTCCCATAGGTTCTACAGACCGTCTGAACAACATACTAAAATTTCATTTTGATTAAGTCATTTTTACGGCAGTTATCGTGCTAACGGACAGACAGACAGACAGACAGAATGAACAAAGTCATAAACACTTTTAACTTTGTTGTAAAGTGTTAAAAACGAACCTACCATAGAGATAACATTATGCTGACGATATTTCTATCGCCAATTTATTTAAAGAAAAATATATTATTGCTTAGCAACAGAATTAAATCCAATGCATTTATACAACAGACGATTTTATTAAATTTTTTTCGATTTAAATGATAAAAAAAATGTATATAAATATAAATTTGATCAGAATTGCATTTTTGACTGGATTACTTCAATTGAGGCCTTTGGGTTTAAAGATACGGGATAAGTATTGGCATTTTCAATTTTGTACATAATCTGTTGTATTTTGGCAAACTTTTCAAACTCATATATTGTGTTTAGCCGATTATTGAAGCAAAACAAAAGTAGTACGGGTATACTGCTAATGCTGTCTTTCATTTTGACATATATTGATCAAATTTCATATTTTTTATAAATTTGTTTACAAAAGGGACCAGGATGTTTTAGTCTTCAGATCTGCAAGTGAAGATAAGTTTTGTATTGCGCGAACAAATATTCTTATGCATTTAAGAGAATTAAAGTAAATATTTAATAGAATGTTTTGAATAGTAATATCATTTAGAATACTATAATTTGTACATAATTGTGAATTTTAATTTCCTTTATTTTATACATTCCGTATGAAGAATGGATATACTGCATCTGCTAGTCATCAATATAATTGTCTTTATTTATTTTTATATTACTATATAGTATATGTAAAGGAAATGTAATGAGATAGGGTCAAAATTATGACTTGAATTTTGATAACACAGTTTGAGCATCTTTGAATACGAATCACCCCATTTTTTTTCAATGTGGCTACAATATCTCTCGAACAAAGTAAGCAAGTTGCATGAAATATGGTACATTTATTTAAATTGCTAAATGTTAGAAGACTTTTGATTTTCAGAATGAACAGAACAGGAAAAGGGCTAAAATTTTCAAACATTTTTATTCTAAAAATGAAAAAATAACATAATTATGTTTGAAGAGGTTACAAAAATAGTTATTTTAAATGAAATATTTTATTTAAAAGTGAATGCTATTATTTACTAGGATGCTAACATGTATCTATCTCAAGATATTTAACCCTTTTTGATTAGAAATGGAACAAAATTATGACATCTCTCTCTGTGTGTGTTTGTTTGTGCAATGTATGTATCCACTCTATTTAAAAACTAATTGACCAAATTTCACAAAATGTAGTAGATAAGACACTTGTAGGTTTTTTGCTGCTGCTTACATATTAGTATGATGTTTGGGGAAAAAAACCTCATGCATTTTTTTGTGAAATGACCCACCAAAATTATCAAAATCTGAAACAAAAAACTACGTATGAAAAATGTATCAATTAAATGCTTATTTAAGATACAATTTTTGACAACAAAAGGAATAAGACCAACCCCATAGCTCTAGGACTAAATGTTTGAGATATTTTAGGCCTTTCACATTTTTGCCACATTGCCTTTCAAAATATGTCTGCTAAATGAAAATGAAACTTGAATTAAAACTGCGAATTCAGTGTAATTTCAAATAATTATCCATGTTATTTTGTGATTAAACTCAATTTAATGAATTGTGAAAGAGAAAATGAATTTATGTCTGTAGGGAAAATCATGTGATGCACACATCAAATTTTTTAATTTTATTTTTGTAATAAGCGAGCATATTGTTAAAACATTCATTGGTTATCAGAAATTCGGTATGAATCCCAGTGTAGTTTTTATTAGAGATTTGCATCTTAAATCCCGGGCAACATCGGAACACTATAGAAAATTTATCCAACACTGCCAGGGATTTATGATCCACACCTTTGATTACAATAACACCAGAACTCACACCGAATTATTGGTTATCAGAAATTCATTCATTGGTTATCAGAAATTCGGTATGAATCCCAGTGTAGTTTTTATTAGAGATTTGCATCTTAAATCCCGGGCAACATCGGAACACTATAGAAAATTTATCCAACACTGCCAGGGATTTATGATCCACACCTTTGATTACAATAACACCAGAACTCACACCGAATTATCAAAAACCAAAGAACGATTTAACAATATAACCACTTACTACTGATGAAAACTCTGATAATATCTCGGGGGCACTCTATACATATGACTCTTCAACACATGAACAATATATATATATTTTAAAAATTTGTCTATTAATAGTATATATTTTGTTCAAAGTTTGTTTGAAAGAGAATTTTTCGATCTTTCCAATGGTTTCAAGATGGAAACTCTATGATAATATTTTCAGTCACCAAAGAACTGATTTGTATGAAAATCACTCAAAAGCATGCTAAAATGCAAAAAATCTCAAAAACTAATTTAAATTAAAGAAAATTCTCACAGAGGTGCATCTTTCTGGGTCCTGAAGTATCTATGTATGATGGCCAAGTTTTTAGAATGTGGCAATACCAAAAATAACAGCTTTCACTGTAAACATTTTTTTAAAATTTGAACTTTCATGTCAACATTGGCTGTTAAAGAACGAAAAATGCTACAAAAATTATTTTTACAGCATCGTTTTGAAGTTGAAAAAGTAGTGACAAAACATGGATTTAAGTCAAAGGGATTTTCGAGCTATGATTTATTATGACTTTCGACAAGCAGCAGACAGAGTAACAGTGTGTCGGTTGAATGAATTCGACTTTTGATGATAAAGCACCATCCAAAGCAACAATTTACAACTGGTTTAAAGAATTCTATCTTGGACGTAGGAGTCTCAGTAATGAATTTTGTGAATGTCAACTAAGAACTGCTGTTATGCCAGAAAACATTGATGCCATGCAACAAATGATCACTTTAGATGATCATATCACATATGATGAAATTGTGGCATGTTTGAACATTTTAAGGACCTGAGTGTATTCAATTTTACATGATCATTTAAAAGTAAAAAAGGAATGTGTGCGTTGGATTCCACACAATTCAATTGAAGCTCAAAAAGATCCTCGTGTTGAATGGTGCAAGGAAAATCCCAAAAGATTCAACTCTAGTGCCTCAAAACATGTCTTTGACATTGTAACAGGCGACAAAATGTGGACTTATTCCTGTAAACATGAAACAATTTTCAATCTGGCATATTAAAAATAGCAGACTATATTTATGATATATTTTTTAGGGTATAGTAGTGCCACCTAACAGAAAATAAAAAATTCCATTTTTTTTCAATTTTATGGTACATTATATGATTTTGTAAATCTGATGAACTCAGCTTTTCAACCACTCTGTAGTGCACTAGTTAAAAGAGTATTTCACTTACCTTTGGATGATTGCATTGGTTTGATAATATTCTTTGAATCAACTCTACTTTATTGCAGGTTGCAATCATATTCGAGGTATAAAGAAGATGCAAGCTTTCAAGTTGAGCTGTGCACAGAAACAGCGGTAGGGACTCCTCCAAAATGCTAGTGGGCATTCCCACTGCTGTGGCAACAGCTGTATAGCCATACACAGATACCATACAAAACATAAATCTACTCCGTTGAGTGACAGTCATCTTTTGGAGATTCTAAAAAAATAGAGATATCAGTATGTTTTTATATTTCAAGGTTTCTACAAATTTTTCATAGAAAAAAAAATGATTTTTTTGAAGTCCTAAAGTACATTTTCATGGACTTTAATATAGACAAAAAGTTTTATTTAGTAACACACATCTTGCTGGTAAAAAACTTCTGATTTTCTTTGAAAGTTTTCCTATGATTCCCACCATATATAAAAATCAATAGTAATTGAAAAATGTTATCTTTTTGGATTTTTCTTGAAACTTATAAATAATGTTAGTCAAAGTATTAGATACCTTTATCTACTCACTAAGTGCCTACTTGGGCCCTTAGTATTTCCTTTCTCTGAAGACTTGGAGAAGGGCCCGACTTCAGTTGTTGTTGCCCCCCCCCCCTCCTTCTAAATGCACTCTAGATGTAAACTCTATCAACTTACGAAATGCACTTTTTCTTAACTTTTCTTTTTCGCTAGGAGTTTAAAGGAAGGAGTTTTTCTTCACCTGGGCACTTGACTAAACCCTGTCCTTGAGTCAAAGTATTAGAGTTACATATGTTGTTACATACAGGATCCATATAAGGTGTGTGTGTGGAGGGGGGGGGGGTCTAGAGGACTGCAACCTTGAGTCCCAACTATTAAGGGGTGTCCCCTATTAAAATATTTCACATTTTCTACTGATTACTCAAGTTGATCCTTTTTTCTGACTAAAATTGCATTGTGGGAATGATATACTTTTATGTTCTAAATTATGGTCTGTAGCAATTTTTGGTTAGTTAAAAATGTGTGGTTTTCTTTGGGTGCAGAAAGCATTAGACAAAGCTTCATGAACTGATCGGTAAGGAGTATAAACTCCATAATTTAGGAGATGCTACACCGATGTAATGTTCAGATGAGCTGTTTAGTAATTTATGCTAACTTTGAAAACTTTTTAAGAAGCATATTTATTACTTCTAAGGCCACAAAATTCTATTTTCACATTGGTTGACATTACACCTGTTCGTGGCTGTAAAATTTCACTGTCAGGCTCACATCACACATGTTCAGATTCATACATTATGATGACAATTTTCTGTAGGAAACTATGCTAACTCTATAATTCATAGTATGAGGATGTTTCCCATATAAACTACAGGGAATCTGTAATAATTGACACCTCTGCTCATTACTCTAACATACCACATTTTACACAGATCAAAATTTTAAAAGTAATAGATAGAAATTTTTATTCACTACATACAGCAAGTCTACAGTATTAATCTATATACAGAAATAATCTATAGTTTCTGGACAATGTGTATATGTGCAGTCAGGATCTCAAAAAGAGGGAGGGGAGGTCAATAATTAAATAGGTGGAGAATTATAACATTGGATTTAGTTTTTACAATATGAACCATATGGAGATCTAAAGTAATTGTTCAATGGGGATAATGATTTTCCAACATATGCCAGTGCATATTTAGCAAATTATTAGGTGCAATGCAAAATATAATGAAAAATCAAATTCCAATTAATTTAAATCTTTATATACCTAATCTATTTAAATGTTTATTCTATCCATTTAAATGTTTATATCTACAACTAAAAGGTATGTTCGTCATATGAAGGAATTCAAAATTTGCAAAATATTACATCCTATTTAGCAACATTTTTATCGATTTGGCGACATTTAAAAAAGTCACCAAATTTATCGCCAAGTGGGATGGTTAGACTTAACGTTATTGAAACATCATTACACTACTATTCCCTTTCAAAATGCAACCAATTTTAATGATTTTGCATCATTTTTTATCAATTTGGCAACATTTAAAAAAAGTCACCCAGTTGGCGATATCTCGCCAAATTCGTCGCCAAACGTTACTCAGAGATAGATAAACAGACAGATAAATCAAAGTGTTTATATTATAAATGATCATATATGTTAATTGGTACATTCTTTAGTCATTTTAAAATTATTAAAAAAATACTGGTAAATTATAGCAGTAATAAAAATTGTCTTTGTGATTTAAACTATAACCCTCAATAAAATACTTTAAAATTTGATCACATTACATATAATATAAATTTAGTAAAATTGTTCAAATATCGGTTTTAAGAGTTTCTACATTCAAGAAGAAAAACTTACCATTTTCATATTTTCACAAATTTTTGGACTGATTGCTGACATGCCCAAAAGTAAGTTGATTGCTCTAAAGAGAATAAGAACAAATTTAAAATAGCAATTTAGATTTAAATTAAATTCAGCAGTTAAGTAGAATAAGATACAAACATACCTTAAAATATTAGCATCATCATCATCATTCAGCCCATTTACCGCCAAATTATCAAATGCAAATGTCTGAAAAATATTTTAATTTTGTAACTGAGTTACACTTAATATCATCATTATAGCATTTAATACATTAAAAGCTACAGTTTAGCAAAAATAGAAATACTTAACATAGATAGTTTGAAAATATTTTTCAAAATATCATGTATTAGTAAAAATACTTAACATAAGATATTTTGAAAAATAATATTTTAAAGACGTGTAACTGTGTGTATATGAATCATTATTTATTAAAGGGCTTCAGTTAAGTGAGCTATACTTTCAAAAAGAGTTGTGAAAGAAATGTTATGGTAAGCATTTAATGGTGACAGTACATATAAGCTAATAATATGACATTTTAAAAGACAATTTTTAGTAAGGGTTGCCTTTAACAGACAGCTTCACAAAGAACTTGATTTTAATAATTTACTTGAATATTTAAACTGGGCTATTATGGGTTATGTAAAGATGATTTTATTTAAACACATTAATTTATTACAAATCTTTAGTCTCGAAAATTTGTGTTTTTTGAAAACCAAATTCATTTTAATATTACATTTCATTTTTGAATATTAAATTATTTGAACTTTCCATTGTTTTCTTTTTAAAGAACTTGCACACAAAGAAATTTGGGAAAATTTTATTTTAACTAGGAATTGTACATTTTGATTTATTTGTCTATAATATTATATGTATTTAAACGATAATAACATGCTGATAGTATAATTTAATACATTTTTGGTGCAAAGAATTTTTTGCATATAATGAATGTTTCAATAAAAAAGAGGAATTTATTTTGTTAATTTTTGGCATTGGTACTGAACAAGTAAAAAATATTTTTACCTTGCATTTGCTGTCAAGAATGTATCTATACAGAATTGCCTGTCAATCAAATTGAAATCAGGAAATATGCATCATTTAGAAATAAATGTTTTATGTTTTTAAACAGTAGCATTCGTAACATATCTATGTTTTATAGCTACGATGATGTGTAAATAAAAAATATGCATAAATTGAAAGACAAATTTAACATACCTCATCCAGATTATCAGCTGCGTTAGAAATATTCAACCACTTGTAGAAAAATGTAAATAATATATCAATTAAATTAGCATCTACAACCATAGAAATTTCAGTTGCAGTTTTGCAAACTAAAAGAAAAAAAAAGCAGAATTCATGTCATTTTCTGAAAATTGACAAAGTTAAAAACACTTTATAAGAGAGAGAGAGAGAGAGAAAGAGTATTATGTAAACCTAACAAGCATTTGCAGCTTTTTCTCCCATCATTTAAGGAAGATAATATTAAAGCTGATGTGATGTAATAGAAAGTGAGCAAAATTGATTTCTAATGAAAAATGTAAACTGATGTTGCAGGGGAATCACAATTATTTCATCAAAAATTAAAAATATATCACTTTTGTTTGTAAAAATATAACTAAAGCAGATATGTCAGTACATCAATAATTTGTAATTTTCAAAGCTGTTTGCAACTTCATGAAGTCGTTGTCATTATTGTTTCAGAATTTGGCACATTATAGCTTCTAAATGCTTAATAATAGGGGTAGTGAATTTTTTTTTTTTTTAAATAGACTTTCAAATGAAAATATTATAGCATGTGTGTATCAAATCTCTGTTGACCTAATATTGTCACATGCTATTGAGGCACCTTGTCACATGCTATTGCTATGGCTGTGTGTATAACGCATGTGGCCACATGCTATTGCTATGGCTGTGTGCATTATGCATGTGGCCACATGCATATTGTCTATTGGGAACATTAAAAAAGCTTAGAATTACACTCCAAATATCTGTGGATCTGTTTTGCCCATTTTAGCATTCTTTAGAGCACCACAAGTTTTTGAACCTTTGTGGTCACAGACAAAGTCAATCTTGCAGCCAGTGCAGTTATAGTCTATACCATACTGAAAAATGAAAGTGTGAAACCAGTTTTTGGATGCTGATCATTGTATTGGGGGAAGGGCAATTCCAAATATCATTAACATTAATTCACATTATCAAGGGATCAACATTAGATAATAAACATATAATATGCACATAAAACATATAGAAACATTTTCATTTCATCACTGCTAATCCTTATAAAATGGGCAGGGGGGGGGGGGGGGTGAGTACTAATTTATGGACAAAAAGATGACAACTATTACATCACAGCTTTAAAAAATTTATATAAAAACTTGAAAAAAGAAGCCAGTTGGCCTAATAACTATGTTCCATGATTTTCTTTTCATTTTAATATCTATATGGACTATGATTTGATTTAAAAATGCCACATTCCTGTTATATTAAATGTAACATGATTTTAGAATTACTCATATTAGGTTATCTTAAGATGCTTAATCTGGTGTAAATGATGTAAAAGTGTGTGTGTGTGTGTGTGTTTTTACAGAAAAACAATACTTTGTGAGGAAAGTAAAAATTGATATTGAGTTGTACAGAAATAAGCAAACTGCACGTTATGAAACCCACACATCACTAGAGGGCATAGCAACTAGCTGTATCCATGGCGCAAATGCTAGAGACCAAAGAGATTGAATTTTAAATTGTTGCCATGTAAGATGGGCCGTCCTTTGCTCTATAAAATTATGTAATTAAAAGTTTATTAAGTTTTGAGTATATTGGTCCACCTATAGATTTGACCTACAGTGTTAACCTGGAGTTTGTAGGTATCATCATACACTGCATACTACATATGGGCAAGTTAAAATAATAATAAAAAAAAAATATGTTGTCATATACATGTAACATTTTGACTTTGAAATGGCCGAGTAGTTTCAGAGATATTGTGTACATGCATGTGCAGCACATGACATGAGAAATAATTAACATTATCTTCATATTCATAAACCTGTATCTTTGTAGCACATTTGGTACTAATTGATATATATATATATACAGGGTGTATATAAATTGATGGTCAAAACTGTAAGGGGTTATAGAACTCACCAAAACAAACAACTTTCACAATACAATGTGGGGTTGAAAAGCAACTGGCGAGCTGCAAGTGGGTGCTTTCTCTGGGAGTGTATGAAACATTGCATCAAAATGGAGTGAAGTGAAGATGAATACAGTGAAGACGAATAATGGAAATTTATTGACAAAATATTTGGACCAAATGCTCAAATGAATGACCACCAACTGTGAGACAGTCGTCACAGTGGCGCTGGAGTGAATCGCGTACAATTTGGAAGATTCCTAGCATTTCACGAACGTCTGCAGCTGGGACGCTAATTCAGTCGACAATGTCCTTTGGTGACTCAATGGGAGTCTTGTAAACGGTGCTTTTTAGCTGTCCCCAGAGGAAAAAATCCAGGCAGGACGGATCGGGGGATCTGGGAGGCTATGCGACGGAATCACCATGGCCAATCCATCTGTTCGGAAAGACAATGTTCAGGTAGTTCCGCACAAACCTGGTGTAATGTGCTGGCGCTCCATCGTGCTGGAACCACATAATCACTCAATGATTTGCTGGTACAATACGTAGTAAATCTGACAGCACCTGCTGGAGGAAGGTGAGGTACTGCTGTCCGTTTAGGCGGTTTGGTAACAGATATGGGCCAATTAATTGGTCGTGGATAATCCTTGCTCACACATTCACAGAGAACTTTTACTGGTGGCATCTGGAACATGTAGCATGCGGATTTACTGTGTTCTCTATTTTGACGCAACGTTTCATCCATTCCAGAGAAAGCGCCCTCTCGCGGCTCGCCAGTTGCTTTCCGACCCCACATTGTATTGTAAAAGTTGTTTGTTTTGGTGAATTCTACAACCCCTTACAGTTCTGACCATCAGTTTATATACATCCTGTATATATATAAAGTGCAAAATAAACATGTGCATACTTATATAAAGGCATAGCTGTCAACTTCCAAATATGAAAAACCGGGAGATTTTTGTGCGAAAATATGAAAAAAACGGAAGATTTTGCATGATAATGCAATCTATGCTTTTTACTGTTATACTTAATCTAAACATAAAAAGGACATCTGTTCAACAAATAAAACTGAAATATGTAATGATTATAACATTCAGCAGATATCCCACTTTCATTTCCAATAGCAAAGAAACTGTATTTGATGTCTGCATTTCCTTCAATTGAAATTTTTTTGTCCACATTCCTTTTGGTTTTGGCTTGGGCAATAATATCCCCTCTTCCACTGTGAAATTTTGAAGTCCATTGCACAGATTGAGCAAAAAGCATATTCAAATTCACTACCTTTAGACAATTTCAAAATAACATAGCTACCAACCTACCAGAAATAAAAATAGGCACACATTTTGCGAGGAAAAAAAAATTATGATTTTTGGCTGCACTAACAGGGCTCATTAATGCAATTAAACCTTAAATTGTAAAGCAACTGATACTCACATATATTGAGCTTATTTAATACATACTCAACAATGTAATGGAATAATTTTATCAAATTATTTTTATTAAGTACTAAAATTCATTGCAGCTGATTTAGCTTTTCTCAGGATGCTCTAATAATTCTGAACCTATATTATTTCAATTTTTATTATTCTTAGAAAACATTTAAACTAACATTATTATGTTATTTTCATTTAAACTAAATGATGGAACAAATGTTAATTTTTAAATAAAATTCTAAAAATATGTAAATGCAAATGCAATAAATTCTAATTTATACTTTTGAAATGGTTGTATTTCTTAAGTACCCAAATTATTATTTTAATATTGTTATTCAGAAAATAGTTCTTCATTTCATTAATAATAAGTTTGAAAAATAGCTTTTCTGTATAAAACATGAAATAATTACAAACATTTTAGATGATGCAGACATTTGTAAAAGTGGAAATTATTTTCACAATTAAACAGAATATAAGGAGGATCACGCTCAAATGCCATTTTTCACGATACTGCTGCCTTTGATTGTCATTAATAATACGCTTGAAAAATAGTTTTGTGTATAAAACAAAATAATTTAATAAAATTTTAGTCGATGCAAATGCGTTTCTCCTACATTAATTAGATAATCATTGGTCTTCTCTTTTTCTTGTGACGCTGTTGGAATAATCACCGTTCGCAAGCACAGATTACGTGATAGCAGGGAAACAGAACGTGATAGCTGGAAAACAGATTTTCATATAAAAGAATATGAAAACTTCGATTTCAAAATGTGTGACTTCATTTCTTATTTCATAACATTTTCGGAACATTCGTGATCCATTTCCGATTTTTTTACTTTTGTGACCTGTAGATACTCTTATGCAGATTTGCATAAAAAAAAAAAAATACAAAAGTAACTCGCAATCCATTCCTACACCATGGTAGCAGAAAATTGACATGCGGAAAACAACTGAAAGTCACATGACTTGCATTCGCATTATTTCTGCCTAGAATGGGGGAAAATAAGGGCAGCTGAGTGAAAACCAGGAGATTGAGCGACTTACCCGGGAGAGTTGACAGCTATGACAAGGGTTTAAAAAAAATCATAATTTCACATTCTTTCAACAATCTATCTTAGTACCAAATTTGGTTTCAATTAGTTGAGCAGATTTGAGGATATTGCAAAAAATGTTGCAACATTATTTTCACATTCCTGTAAATTGTTTTTTTAATTAAATGGGTTCCATTGACTGGGCATTTTTGGATAAAAAATAGTTACATGAATTTAGAAACAAACTTACATAGTGTTAAAAATACTTTTTTACTATCATTGTCTAGATTTTTCAATTTGACCACGGTTTTAGGCACAAGAGTAGCAATATGTACTCTTAGTGAAGGAAGTAAAAGTGCGAAAGAGAAGTTTAACAGGAGAAAAATTAAAATAATAATGCATTTCCGTATCTTAGATATAATTTTCATCAAATTAACTTTATATAAAAAATCTATATTTTTTTATCAAAAATAACACAAATATACAAAATATGCTGATTCTATGGTGATTGTTTTGATGAGGGGGGGGGGGGGGGACTAAATTGCATTTTATATAGGTGTTTCACATAAAATATTTAAATCAGTTAGTTCTTAAGATTTTTTGGGATTATAAATAATTATGAACCTGCATTTTGCCTAAAGTTGATTTTAAATAAACAGAGACATTTGTCAGTAAAAATTTCAAAAGAAAGCAAATAAACATTTAACACATGTTTGTTACATACTGTACTCAAGAAAACATTAATAAAGTGCAAAGTTTCTACTATTCCTAATATACAGCTGTTCGGTTACATATCAAAGTTAGCATACTGTACAGACTATTTTTTATAATAATCTGGATTGCTTAATACATTAAAACCTGAGTGATGAAATACATTTGCAATGAATGTCTAATCTTTTTCACAAATTATCAGTCTGTCTATATTGTTGCGAGAATATGTTAAAGCTTATATTCTTTCTTACTGGAATACGACAAAGGTTGAGGTTGGTGGGCATAAAGATATCTTATTTTACCAATATTGTTTATAGACAGTTTGAGAATCATTGGTATAAAAAATAAAGATATATACATTAACTTTTTTATATTAGAAAATCTGTGTAAATTTTAATAATTTTAATATTATTTTGTAAAAAATTCTCTTAATATATTTTATTCTTCCATATATATATATATATATATATATTCTTTTACTATAAAATATTATTTTCACACTCGCATGTAAAAAATAATACATTTTGGTCCCATTTTTATGCCAATTTACAAAAATCATAACATTTGGTCAATATATAACAAAATGTCAATATTGAATAAGGGGCAAAAACTATTCCCTTATCAGTTTTAATCCCAGTGGTTACAACAATGAGTCGAAGCATGTTTCACCAGAATGTCTAATTAACACATTTTCAGGTTTGTTTTCCATGAGGATTTGTCCGAAAGATTTATTGACGCGGAAGATTGTGACCAACCACCATTTGCATAAAATATCAATTAAATAGTACCTTTGATACTTGACTCTACAGAATAGCAGAACTCTTCAACAAAACGTTCTATTAGCTGAACTGGATTATGAGTACAGGACAGGGATATATCATCAGCTAAGTTATTGTGGTGCAAAATTCTTTCAATATCAGAGCGTTTATGAAGTGATGATAGTTTTTTGTGTATATCCAATGCCTCTCGCTCTTTTGGACACTGTTCACAGAACTTTTTAGCAAATTTTACAGCCATCATGCAAGACCAAACTTTATTTGCACCTATAAAAAAATAAATAAATATATATATATATATAAATTTAAATGTATACTTTAAAAATTCCCTTACAAAATATAATATATTTAATACAATCTTGCTTATTCAGATCCACCAGAATCTGAAGCAAATCCAGTTGAACAAAAATTGAGATTATTTAGAAAATATAGTAAGAATCTATAAATAGCATTAATTACTAAAAAAAAATTCACACAATTAATTATTATTTAAAAGATCTCACTTTTTTTTTCACTAGTTTTGAAATGCATCAACATGAAGTTTTATAATTGTTATCAGAACTTTTGAATATATATATATGTATATATTTGAAATATGTAATAATAAGAATTATGTAAATATAAAAAAATAAATAAATAAATAAATAAAAATAAAAATAAAAATAAAAAAACAATTCAAGTAATATTAACATCACCATAGAAGCAAATTCACGGCCACAATTCCGATAAGAGAAAAGAATATATATATATTCATTTTCTAATTTCAAAATATTTACACCATAAAACACAAAAATCCTCCTATTTGTCTGGCTAATTATGCAATCAAACAGGATTTAAATAGACAAAACTCTATTAAATGTATTAGAATGGTTGTTTTAATATTGTTCCATGTATAATTTTTATACAGAGAAAAATTCAAAATTTAATTTTTTACGAAAACATAAATAAAACCAGTTCCAATCCTTTTACAGATTGCGTGTGCTCATTCAGAAAAGTAGAAAATGAGAAAGAAAACAATAGAATAAGGAAAAAAAAATTATACAAAACAGCAATATAATATGGAATAAGATGAAGAGAGCGTGAAACATAGGAATAAAATCATGAATGAATGATCAATTACAAAAATTAGAAATGAAATGAGAAAACTCAAAAGGAGAAAAGTTATAACCTAATCAGTTATATTGAAATTACATGTATCAACACATTCCATTATAATAAAAAAATATACAAAACTTACCAGGTGGCATCTTATTAGCAACCCAGCTTGCACTTAAAATCAAGAGCTTGGGATCATCGATATATAACATCATATCATGTATTTCATGCAGAAAGGTTTTGTCAGGATTTAGAATAAAGTTTTTTGCAGGTAGCTTTTTTAGAAATTCCATTACACTGTTCTTAACAGCAATCATTACTAAATCATCTTTAGCTATCTATAAATTGAAATGATACGATATTAAACTTATTTAAAAAGTTATAGAAAGAATAAAATTGTATAATTATTTATTCAAATTATTAAAAGTAAAACTGTGAATAAAATATCATGTTAGTTGGACTTGATAAAGTCATTACCATCAACTAAATTAAATTAAAAGTTATTAATAAAGTTGAAAGTTATAACACAAAAAAAGCAACATTAAAATTAAATTATTCAGAAAGTTAACTAAATAAAATTAAAATGCTACTTTTGCAATTCAGATTTCAAATGAAAGTTTTACAGCCTAATAATATTTTTGACGAATTATAATACAAAACAAATCAACACTGAACAAAACTTCAAATAACTTAATAACAATGTTACAACAACTTCATTTTAAAATGTTTATTATACATACAACTGAAACTGCTGCTAAAGTAATAAAAGTAAAGTTGCTGATCTAACTCTTATGAGTGAAGGTTTCTTGTCTCCTGATGAAGAAGGCTGTTTCTTGCTTTTGAAACTGGCTGACACAATTAAATTTATGTTATATGTTGCTTTCAACAAAGTTATTTTAGTTTTATTGTTTTCCTGTGATTCGTCCTCATCTTGAGCCTATGAGATTTACTTCCTTGCTTAAGAGCTTTTCCACATGTGCTGTAGATGGAATCCTAGTGTTACACTTAACGTATAATTAATTTAAAGTGGAAAATAGGTGCTCTGCGTTTGCGATACCAATGTCGTATCGACTTTTTGATCTCCCTGTTAAAATTATGTGTTTTGAATTTATCTTCATGTAAAAGTCTTATTTTTAGCTCTTAAAGCAAAAGTAAAATTATTTCATTTTTATTCGTTGTTTATTCTTCGTCTTGGAGGTGCTAAGTCCGAGTGTCGGGTGATGTAATATAATCCAACTTTGCCGAATTCGAAGAACAAACTTTTGATCAATCAGTTTCTGAGTTGGATTTAACATGTTGCCTTGGCATGTGACGCTTCGAGAGAATACTGATAACTTTGGTAAAGTGAGGTTGTGAGGGAGACCACTTAAAGAAATTCCAAAATGAAAGATTTCGATTTAAAAATATAAAAGATGTTTAGGCGAAATTTGGCTTTAGAATTTGATTGTCCATGTGCCTGCGATGCATCTGCCCCTCTGTGGGATAGATCTTGAAAGTTATATCACTGCGAACTTTTTCTTGATGTGTGTGCCCTCCGAGAATGTTTACGACCTCCTATTGTTCAAAAAAGTGCTTAGCTTGCTGAAATGCAAATGCCGATGAATGGACAACTGGCATGTGACTTGTGAAAATACCTGTTGTACCTACTGTGTGACCTTTGTGATGGTCTATATTGCTGCAATGTATTAAAATGGAAGTTGGTGTTGTTTCGGTTAGAAAGTGTAATAGTTATTCAAGTGACCTAATCTACATTTTTTTCATAAGGATGATATCCCACAAGTTTCAATGAGAATGCTTGGTCAAACTTGGCCCAATGTTGTTATGCAGGTTGATTTCCTTTCGTTAAGCAGATGATTTCCAAATTTTAATAACTGTGTAATTTTCAAGTTTGATAACTTAGGAGGTGGGACAGCTCAGTGTTTAGCACATGGGAATTGTACTTGAATGACCAAAGTTTGATTCCCGGCCAGCCCAAATTGTCTCTGTGTTCATGTGGAGTACGGCCACCTTAAATATGTGGTTCCATAAGTCCTTTTGAGAGATTAGTGGTAGAAGAAGGAGGGTACGGTCCCTGTGGATGCCTCCCCACTGAGTTCCGATCTATATTTGCTAGCACTTTCTGGCCGTCTAGACATATACCTCACACCTTGGGTTGGATGGTCTGGGTCGAAGAAGATGTTCAAGAACTTGGTAAAAGACCGGTGACTCTTTGGAACTGTCACCCCTATTTCGGCAGGTATATATATTGGATTTATCATCATTATGAAATGTTTGTAAGTAGAATAATTTTACAATTGATTTGGTTTGCGAATTTACTGACTCAGAAATGTTAATCTTCCAAATTTATATATTTTAATTTCATTGCTAAGGAAGATTATTAATGGTATTTTTGCATAATTCCATGGTATGAATAATTTCAGACTAATTTAAGTTCAAAGTTAATTTCAAATGTTAATAAATAAATCATTTTATTAAATTACCTTGCATTTTGTTTTCTCTACACGTGTTTCTCTTATTTAATGTTAAATGTTCATACTTTGTTACATTCAATTTGAGTAGCTGGCCAATTGATTTCTTGAAATCGGCCGGGGAAACTTTTGGGTTTTATTTCATTTATTATAGATTACTTGATGAAGTTACTTGATGATGAACTCAAGGAACTCAAGGACGGGGTTAGCGAAGTACCCAGGAGAGGCAGTTGCCCCCCTTTAAACTTCGGGCGAAAAGGAAAAAGTTCAGAAAGATTGAAGAAGAATAGGATTTAAAACTAAAAGGTGCTCGGGGGGGGGGGGCAGTGACCGAAGTCGTGCCTCCCTTCCCTCCAAGTCTTCAGAGGTGAAAGAGCAGGGCCCCAGCGGGCTGCCTGCAGCGTAGATAAAGAGGGGGGAGATAGAGTTGCGCCCCGAGGGGTGCAGGGCCTTGAGCCTGAGTCAGAGTTTCACTAAACATTACAGTACAGGGTGAAAGTGCTGGTCAACTACGCGAATTCCCAAAAGCAAGGGAGGGGTACGGAAATGGTTAAAAGTATGCCAATAAATGGAGAGCAGATAAAACTAGTCTAGACGACTCCGCTTATTGCGGAGGTAAATATCCCTCACGGGTCTTCCAGGTAACGACCGAGGGCGCTTGCGCGCCTTCGTGTTACGAGGATGATAGCGTGGGATACTGTCTAAAGTAGGATTATTAATGCTACTCAGACCTCCTAGAAATTTGAAAGCTAAATTTTTAACATGTTCCAAAAATGGCCGAATCTTGAGGTCTTGGTGCAATACTTCTAACTGGACGTAGATCGGAAGGTCTGCAAATGCACGCAGAGCGTTGTTCTGAATAACTTGAAGCTTCCTAAGGTGAACCTCCGCTGCGGTGCCCCAAATCGGGGCTCCGTACGTCATGATTGGACGTAAGCAGGACTTGTATAGCAATAACTTATTATGAATAGACAGGCGGCTATTTCTAGCCAAAAGAGGATATAAACGGGCAAGTGAGGCCCTCACTTTCTTACATGTTTCAGAAATGTGAGGTTCCCACGTTAATTTTGAATCCAAGTACACGCCAAGGTACTTGTATCTAGATTGCCAGGGAATTGGCTGGTTATTCAGAATTAAATTAGTGGATGGGGGTTGCCGGGGGGGGGGGGGGGGGGAGGTCACGGCGGCACACTTACCCACGTTGACTTTAATCCTCCACTTTGTTAACCATTGCGTCAGGGTGTACAAATAATCTTGCAGAGTATCGTGCACGACTTGTGTCTGTTTGTGATGTGCTATCAGGGCCGTGTCGTCGGCATATAGGCCAAGTGAGACACCGGGGGAATGTGGCAGGTCATTAATGTAGAGGTTGAACAGTTTGGGTCCGACAAGGGAGCCTTGTGGAACCCCGCTGAGAATACTCCTGGGAGAGGAAAGAAGGTTAGATACTCGTACCACGAAGCTTCGCTCCGTTAGGTACGAGTGCAGAAGTTTGAACTTGATGATGATGATCACAGAACCTTCTGGTAAGCCTTTATTTCCGTTATGAATATGCAATATACCTTTGGCAGTTGCTGATCTATCTGTTTCAGTTCAATGCAACATATTTAAATGCTTCTACCATCTGGTAATAAAAACTCATTGACACCAAAAAGCTCGAAAAACTTCGTTGGTGAGTTTTCTTTTTGAAAACAAAAAAGTCTCTCTTATCTTGTTTAGTCTAAGGAAACTGCCCTTGTTCAATAACAAAAGAGTTCAGCATACCTTGCATGTTCTCTTGTGCTGTAACGTGTGAAGCACTTCTGACATCAAATGGGCTAACTTTCAGGCTATGTGATGACATTATAGCCCAGTGATTCAAAAGAAAATTGTGGATAAAACATATAACTTTTTTTTTAATTTAACTGAATTATTTTATTTTGAGAAAAAAAAAATGATTAATTAAATAAAAAGTTTATGGGGAAAAAAAAGTTAACACTGAACATAAAAAGTAACTTTTAACTTCATATTTTAATGCCAAATCTGCTGCTGCTAGTTTGAAACTTAAAAATATATATATGATTGTATCAACTATTAAAAAATATATGATGATATCAATGAGTTCATGAAGTTAAATGAGCTTGCTTTATCAGGACAAGAAAATTAGAACAATTATACCAATAAAAGTAGAAAGCATCTGAAACTAAAAGATATTTTCTGCTTTTACTATTGTACATCATTCTCCTCTGCTGTTTCTCTTGTCCTGAATAAGGAGGCTCAATTTGCTTCTGAAACATGTTGATACTGTTATCTTTTTATCCTATGCTGTTTACCTATGAAGTATTTTATCCACAATAATACAATTGGCATTTAACTTACATTTAACATAGGAGTTATTCTTAACCACACAGTAAGAGTGCTTGAAGTCAATTCTGGATCTGTAAAAAAAATATTAAAATTATGCACCAATGACAGTTACATCTCAAAATAAAAATTTTCTCAACTGCTTGCTGCACGTTTACATATTTTTCATTACAAAAGACCCTTGTTAGCGAATTGTGTTGTAATCACATTTTTCATAATTTGCAATAAAAAATTCATTTTGGTAAAAATCATGGCGATTATCATTGTTCCTGATATCTAAAAAAATTATAAATTTAAAGTTTAAAATAGCTAAAAAATAAACAAACATTCAAATTTCCTTCTTATGTTTAACCATTTTTCTCTCCATGTAAGGTCATCAGCATACCCCGTATACTGATGACCTTGTATTTCCATATAATATCTTGAAGTCATTTGGTACCAGATTTTTTTTTAAACAATGGACACACATATACAGAAAATAATAAATTATACTTGAATTCCAGAAAGCAATATTTTCTTGGAAGATTTAGAATATTAAGAAACAATCTTTAAAATTTCAGAATTGGTGTATGAAAAGGACAATTTTTCAAACATTGTAATGTCACGAATTATTGGGAACAAATACATATAAGCAAAATCACAAACTAATATCATTAGAATTTTTATAAATAAAAGTTTTTTTTACATTAAAATACTAATTTCTTAAGCTTAACCAATTTATTTTCATTATTTAAGTTTTTACTCATATAATTAGGTGATGAAAACTCAATTCATCACTGGGGTACAGTGACAGAAATGACAAATTTGAATTTTTATGAAGTCAAAAGTATATTTAATATTATTAAAAATACTTTATTGTTGAAAAATATGTAGAACAATTCTAAACAAATGCTGCAAAAAATATGTATTAATTAGTTTATTTTACCACTGGAAAAAACAGTTCTTTATGGCCATTCTTTCAATCTTTTGATATAGTCTATATTATAACAATAGAAAAATGAAAGATGAATAAATTATGCTTACTGGTTATTTTATACGATTTATCATCATAAAGAGGCCAAAAGGGCAATCGCTTGCTTGAAATGGCAGGCAATTTTGAATCCTGATCAGAAAGGAAATAGAAAAAAAACATTAAATGACCAGGTTATCAAATAAAATGATGCATAGTATGAATACATATTTTAAATCAAAATTGCTATTCCTCATTGAAAAATTGGTGTTATTTTAGACACTAATATGCAAAAGATTTCAATATTTAAAATTACAAAAAATTGAACAGTTTGTTCTACCATTTTGGTTGGGGTTTATTTTGTTTTATGGTTACATAAAATTACACAATATTTATGGCCCTGTTTGAAAAAGTCGATGTCTATATTTTTAATAAGCTGAAAAATAAAATAAGTTATATTATAACATATGAAAAACTTAACTGCAAAATTACAAGAAATTTTGAAGATTGGTTTTAAACAAGATTACATGTAAATATTGCATAAACTCTCATAGACCATGCTGAAAATGATTAATTTCTACTCAAAGATACTAAAAAAAATAAAAACCTGTGAAAAACATTTACAGATTTTTAATTCAAAACACCTTTCCCTATAAAGAAAGTAAAATAAGTGCACAAACATAAAGTACTTACAATGGGATGTGCAGAGATCCAGTTTTCAAATTCAACTTCATTAGGAGGCGACACTCTTTCATACACTCTTAAGAAATTTAACAATGGAATACCCTAAAATAATAGAAATACTAAATTTGAAAGCTTCCAAATAAAGTAATTTTTATTTGTTAAACAGCAATGTTTAGTAAAACATAGAATGGATACAGACTTTTAAAATCTCTCAATTGTTTAACTTCCAATCAATAATTTACTTACTCTTTCAAAGTATCCAGAATTAATTGTTAGGACATCAGCAGACAGATTCAAAATTTGTTCATGAATGAAAAGGAGGACTTCATAACTGTATGAACCAATCTGAAAAATACAAACATCTTGTAAAATATAACTTGTAATACATAACCAAATCAATTGGGAATATACTGTTATGTAAAGCAGCAATTTCTATTTACAAATATTTTTGAATTTGTATTTTCCCTTTATATTCTGACTAGCAGAAATACATGGCATTGCTTTGGTTTTTTTCATTGGTTCTACTGCTGTAAGCTGTGACCGCTAAGAAAAGCGATTGCTTTCTACAGGAATCGCAGGTAGTAGTATGTTAAGTTTTAATAGAACATAATCTTGATATCTTAATTCCTTGTTAACTCAACAAACTAGATGTCAACATTCTTTACCACTTGGTTGGTCTAATTATTCTGCACTACTTGATTACACTTGTTTATACTTCAGTAGGATTCCATTTTATTAAATTTACTCATCCTGCAGTGATGATAGCATATAATTAAGATTTTGGAGCTTCTTTTACGCAGATTGTCATTTTGCAGAAGATTTCTTACATTTGAAGCAATAAAAATATTTATTTCAAATAAAAATCTTTAATTAATTAATAATAATAATAATAATAAATGTTAAATGATTTTTACTATTTAGATTAAAAATATAATATTTGAAGAATGGTGTATGTTGGCATCTTATAAATGCCTTTTGTCTTCCATTGTGATGAAAATGTGGCTATGCTAACATAGTTGAAATAATTATACCAAATTTCATTTGAATTGCTGATTTTGGTTTAGAGGTACCACATCCACATACTCAGACAGATACCGATAAAAATGGATGGTTGGTCCAGAAATGTCTAAAATGTGAAATTCATCAGCAATTGTAGCCATAATGGCATGATCAATGTTACAATGGGTGTAAAACAACATAATATTGAGTTATTCAACTTCAAGTTTGTTGTATGAGCAGAACAATTATGATTGCCAGTACTTAAGTTTTTAGAATGTGGCAATACCTTTCAGTGCAGACAATTTTTGAAAATTTGAACTTTCACATTGATACTGTCTTTTAAAGGATAAAAAATGCTATAAAAATTATTTTTACAGCATTGTTTTGAAGTTAATAAGGTAGTAACAAAACTTGGACATATGATGAAATCGAAGCATCTTCGAACATTTCAAAGACTTGAGTGCATTCGATGTTACATGATCATTTAAAAGTCAAAAGGGTATGTGCACATTAAATTCCACACAATTTAACTCAAAGGATGCTCATGTCGAATGGTGCAAGGAAAATCTCAAAAAATTCAACTCTGGTACCTCAAAACATGTCATTGACATTGCAATTGGTGATGAAATGTGGATTTATTCCTATAAACCCGAAACAAAACAACAATCCACTGTTTGGATGTTTCAAAATGAACCAAATCCTACAAAAGTTGTTTGTGCACAAAGTGTTTAAAAAAAAAATAATTGTTTCATTTTTGGTAAATCCGGCCATATTGTAAGAGTTGCTTTGGAAGATCGCAGAACAGTAAATGCTGATTGGTATACGACAATTTGTTTGCCAGAAATAATTGCTCAAATCTAAAAAAATAATACAAAATGTTGCATCATTCTTCATCATGACAATGCAAGCTCACACACTGTATTTCAAACTATTACTTATTTGAAGCATGCAAAAATTTATTTGATGAGTCATTGCCTTTATTCGCCTGATTTAGCACCCAATGATTTTTCTTGTTCCTAACAATCAAAAATAAAATGTGTGGTCAATGATTTAACAGCTCAGAAGAAGCAACTGAAGCTTGTAAATCACATGTTTCTGCTATATCAATTTCTGAATGGCAGAACTGTTTTGAAAATTGGTTCATTTGAATGAAAAAAATGTATTGATGCTAAAGATGAATATTTTGAAAAGCATCAAACTGATTTATTTCCATACAAAACTGTGTATTATGTGTATTATTTTCGAAAAACTTAAATACTAGCCTATGTATCAATTAAAAGCAGAATGTGCGTTCCCTGTTTTGCTATTTCATCATCAAACTCTTTCAGCTATTCTCCAAAGACCATTGATATCACCCAAGCTTTTTTTGCTACTCAAATATATAAGTGGTAGACCTTTGCACCCTTTAAAACAATGATTGTTTCTCGACTTTCCTATAACTAAAATTTTTATTTTATGCTGGGGGCTTACTTTTACTCCAAGAAGTCCATGAAAACAAAATTTCATACTAAATACTTTGCAATACCAATGTCCAAGTCTCTAATTGTTCACTAAAAGTGATACTTTTTACATTATAAAAGTACTGCAGATCCAAGGTGAGCGAGGGATAAAAAAATTGAATAACAGATACTTTGCTACATCTGCGCTCGCTATAAACAAGCTCCACTATTATGCATAGTAGGGAAAATAAAAATAAAATTAACATAACTAAATATTATACCTTCTTAAGCTGAGTTTCAAGATTTTTCAGAACAAGTTCTTCAGAGCTGATATTATCAATAACACACAGGGCTTGGTTCAGCATAGACTGAATATCCCTTTCAGGAATTTCAGAGTTGGTAGTACAGATTTTTTCAGATTCTTGTAACAAATAGTTCAGAAGGGCAACCAACACATGATCTGTAACCAAATCAAAAGCACTACAACATTCAAGTACAGTTGTAAGACTGACTTTGGGGCACAAGACAACTTCTTTTACAACATCCCAGTTGTAATCAGAATCAGAAGAGTTCAATGCAATCTGAAATACAAGGCAAAGTTCAACAACTTATGTTTTGGACAATATAAACTTTATTTTAGAGCAGAAATTGGACAATATAAAAATGAACTCTATTCTAGAGCATCCAGACGAATTCTAGTCTTAAAACAGGTCATATGGAAATGCATCATCAATCAGCTGCATCATCAATCACACTACAATACTTAAAAATGCTATATGCAGGAAAATACAGTACAGAGGAAACTGTATTTTAAGTAGTATATAAAAATAAGTAAGAAAATTTATATACGACTTACCAAGTTTTACTTTTCATTTATTAAAACTTAATTTATGATACACATATCAAAAATGCCAAAACCCTTATATTCAGCAAATCTCAAAATCAAATTTGCTATTAACTTTTAAAATGACTCTTCAGAGTCCTCAGAGAAAAAACACTATATCTGTGGAAACAAAACAATTTAGGCATATATATACATATATATATATATATATATATATATATATATATATATATTATATATATATATTGTGAAGAGAGAGAGGGAATTTAGTTCTCCAAAAAAATCCTGCAACTTAGTCACATCCATCCAGAATTAATGATAGATTAATGATAGAATTGTTTGCATATCCTCTTTCAGTTCTATTCCCAATATAATATCACCTGACGGACTAGACATTTCAAGATATGTATCTTCTGAAAAATACACTGCCATGATGCAAATGGGAGCAAAAATATGTCTGCATCTTTTTTTGTTTATTTACAAAGAAAACATTTTATACATTTATTTCGAATTAATTAAACTGAAGGTTACTTGATTATAAATTATTTTGGTAGACATCTCATCTCCTCTGATGCTTCACCACTGAGTACATGATAATCATACGATAAAATCAAATTGTGATAATTAAATGTATACTTACATCCACACGGTTAGATTTTATGTTTTGCTTCAGTAACAATACTGATCTCCTATAAATCTTGTTATACTCAGATGATTCAGATGTACAACCAAGTACACGGCAGAATTCAGAGCCCATTTCACCTAATGCCATTACACTTCTCAAATCCTTAGAAGACCATTTCTGCAATTTCTAAAAAAAAAAAACATTAATAAAACTTTTATAAACAATTATTTAGAAATTTTTTTTATAAGCAAACGCAAATTGGGTTAAATAAATTAAAAAAAAAATTATAATCTTATTTAAAAAATATATATAATCCAGGGTTCCCACTCTTTACAAGAAACAAAAAATAAGGGATTTTTAAAAACTCTAAATGCAGTCACATATGCATATTTTAATGCAGTTCAAGCTAGATTTCATACAACAAAAATATTAAAAAATTGCAGTAATATACACATGGCAAACAAGCAGTTGGCAACAATTTGTTTTATGTGGCAATTGCATATGTTTTCAAATCACCTATTTTTTTCCCCATAGAGAGTGGGGAAATACCGTTTTTTGCTAAAATCCTTATTTTACCACAAGGAAAAAATGGCAATTTTTCCTTGTGTAATAATAATAATGACTTTGAAGACCTTTGATAAAAATAAATACTTTTATGGGTCTATAAAAATGAAAAATATTCCTTATGTAATATTTTTCCTTAATATATTTCCTTATGTAATAATAATAATGACTTTGAAGACCTTTGATAAAAATAAATACTTTTATGGGTCCATAAAAATGAAAAATAAGGACATTCTAAGGATTGTGGGCAGTGGTGAAGCTACAGACCTGCAGCCCCCTGACTATGGGGGGGGGGGAAGTTTGGAGCGATTTGGAGGCACAATGTCAATGCATGATAACATAAGGGCTAAGTAGATGGGGGAAGGTAAAGGGGTGAAACATTTTAAGCTGTGTGTATGTGTGGGGGTGCACAATCAAAGCAAGTTCCACCACTGATCATGACAGCATTGGTAAAGGAAAGTTCCCATCTCTTTCACTGCTCCTTTATTTATGTTTTAGATTCATTCCTGTTGGAAAGTAATTTCCAGTGCTAAAAGTTAAATTATATTCAGTGCAGTCAATTTATAACAAAGTTAGAAATAGCAAATTTATGGAAATTAAGACAATTGAAAAAATGCTTTCTGTATTTTTTATAATACATTTATCAAATAATTTTGTTATAAAATTTTTCAAAGATCATTACAGTTTTATTATGAGCAAGTTCAGCTGCTTTAATAATTGCCTACCAATATAGGCAATATTGGATTTCAGAGCCAATTTCACCTAATGCCATTACACTTCTCAAATACTTATAGAAGATCATTTCCGTAATTTCTAAGAAACATCAATAGAATTTTTTTATATAAACAAATTTTTAAAAATCTGTAGTTTATGCATACATAAATTGGGTAAATTAAATAAAAGAAAAAAATATTTTAATCTGATATCCTAAATGTTACATGCCAGTATTACTTGTAGAGGAAATTAACTATCTCTTTTACTGCTCCTTTATTTGTGTTCCAGATTATTCCCTGTCAGTAAGAAATTTTCAGTGATAAAAGTTTATATTTATTTCAAAATGCTAAAAATAGAGTTAGAAATGGCAAATTTATGGAAATTAAGGCAATCAGAACAATAATTTTTGTACTTCTTATAATGAATTCATCAAAGAATTTTGTTATAAATTTTTTCAAAAATCATTACAGTTTCATTATAAGCAAGTTAACTATTTTAATCATTCCAATGAACCAATTTTGTAATGGGTTCAACTGGTGAAAAATGAAATCATGTAACGGTTTATGACAGAAGGTTACATTGCACTACAAATGTAGAAAGAAAAGAAATTCCATATTACCAGTAATATGTGACTTGGGTTAATTGGAAACAGGGACAATAAACCAATACTAAGTTCCATATCTAATCTTCTGTTATCTATGATTCTTTGAAGAAGTAGCAAAGCAGTTTCTTTGATATATTTATCCACTAGCATATAAGCTTCCAAGGAACTTGCTTCATTCTAAAATTATACAAGGAGAGTTAAATGTGTGAAAGAAATTTACACAGAAATTCAAATATTAAGCAATGCATAAACCTAATGTGTCCAGCATATGATGTTCTCTACGAGTTGTGTTGACTTTCCAGTACAAAACAAAAACAAGAAAGATCAATCATGCATAAAGCATTGATTATGAAACACTTTTCAACTTCAATGCAATTTTATTTAAACATCTCTCAAATGCAATACATTCCTCGGTAATATTTTTAAAATTATCACAATACTACATTAATTTATTATATTTGAAGACTTAAAACTTCATCGAAAAAAATTAACTTCATTCAAATGATGGCATTGAAATATAAACTGCCTGGTTTAAACATCTCTAAAATGCGATACATTTCTCGGTAATATTTTTAAAATTATCATAATACTACAATAATTTATTATATTTGAAAGCTTCATCGAAAACAATTTAAATTTATTCAAATGACGTCATCGAAATATAACACACCTGGCCCTCTATAAAAGCAGAATTTCATCCATAAACTATTTTCCCTTCATTTCATTCATCACAATACTATAATAATTTATTTTATTTAAAAACTTAAGATCATGGAGGTACAAGTAATTAAACTAGTTTAAAACTTCATCGAAAAAGTCGTCTACTTATCTGCCTAAAATCAATGAATATTTCATTCATATCAGCTATATTGCAGACTCCATGAGCTAAATAATTTTGCGTTAAAGAAATGCAGCAATTCTGATACAACTCATTCAATATTTTTTGGTATTTACATTCCCCATAAGTGAAAATTAGGCTTCGTTGTAGAAATAATCAAAGTTGAATGAATATTTAAACTCAAATATATTGTAATTGTGTCGTTTCAGTATGTAGATGCACAGAATTTAAGCAAAAATAAAGAAGTTTAAGGTTGGATACAACACTAAATATGAGTTAAAAAGAACTTTAAAAATCACAATTTTGACACGCGGTAGCCCATTGGTTAGCGCGCTGGAGTTGCACTCGGTAGGCCCGGGTTCGATTTCAGCCACTGCCAAAACTGCCGCCGTGTTCATGCGGAGTACGATCACGTTAAACATGTGGGTCCGAAAGTCCTTCCGAGAGGTTGGTGGTAGGGGAAGGAGATTACGTTCCCTAGGGATGCCTCCCCCACTGGGTTCCGGTCTAAATTGGGTGGCACTTCCCGACCGTCCAAACAGTTACCTTACACCTTTCTGGTAGGTCGGACGGTCTGGGTTTCAACAACAACAAGATGGATGCCATATTTTATTTTGAAGTGGGTCACGTGATCTCTTCATATAATGCTCACGTGATCTCTTCATATAAAAGGTGTAATTATTATTTTAATTTTTATTTAAAAATCTACTGAATATATTTTGCTGAAATTTTTTTATATATTTTATGGGATAATTTGAATATTACCTAAAACTTTTGAAGCAATTTGTGAATTTTAAATCCGTTTATAAAAATGTTTGAAAAATTAGGTCCCATGGGGTTCAATGTATTTCATTTTTTCAACCAGGGTTCAATCCAAAACTAAATGGGTGATATTATTTATTTATATTCTCATAGGTCCCACAGACAGTCTGAACAACATACTAAAATTTCATTTTGATAAAGTCATTTTTATGGCAGTTATCATGCTAATGGACAGACAGAATGAACAAAGTCATAAATACTTTTCAACTATGTTGTAAAGTGTTAAAAATATAACAACAAATATTTGAAATGGGAGTTTTTACTTAGACTTGTTCATATTCCATAGTACAGTCACCCTCACTTATTTAGGTCATGGGTAATCAAATACCATGCTTATCAGGGCTGCGAACCTTTAACTCCAACTTTGATTCCGCTTTTTTCTACTGTCTGACTCAGACTCTTCTTTTCTAATATTTGACTTGGATACTAGCATAAATAGCAATTAACTTTTAATTTCTATAACAATAGCTTTTTAATTGGTAAACATTTGATGTTTTTTTAATTTATCGCATAAAAATTATTTTTAAAAACTATTAAAAAATAAAATATTCCAAAATAAAATTGTTTTTAAATAGTTTTATTTAGGAGTCAGAGTCAGTATATTTTTAATGACTCTGACTCCACAGCTCTGATGCTTATACGAACAAAATTATCCCCATAGGATCAATGTTAAAATTTTCTGCTTTAACGAATAATCTGCACGGGCCGTTCACAAATAATCGAGGACAATCATGAAAATGAGTGCTGAAGCAAGAAAAAAGTTTTCATATGAAAATTTGTGTTTACAAATGTCCTCTCTCCCTTGTGGGAATAAAAAAACAACTAATGCATAAATAATAATTTAAAATATAAATAATTTAAGGTATAAATAATAATTATCAAAATATAAATAATTTAATGTATAAATAATATCTTCATTTCACTAGAGGTTTCGCTTTCAGCAAACACTGCATTCAGCGATTACCAAAAATCAAAGTACAATAAACTTCCATTAATCCAGTATCGAATGGTTAATAGCTTGGCATACCTCTCGACTGCTATTCAGGTCTATTTGTCTGTATTGAGATACGTTTGCTGTAATAGACTAAATGATTTTATATGCATATTTCTGTTCATTGAAGTTTATCTTATAATTCTTAAATTAACTTAAATGTTTTTTCACATACTGTACAGTGTAATTCAGTCTGAGCAATGTTTTAGGAAAATAAATTTCACATTTATTGTCCATTACTTTGTTTTAAATTATTTTTTTCCATTTTTTACCACATTTTAGTTTGACATTCGATAATCTGGTATAGCTGAAGTCCCAGATATGCCAGATTATTGGAAATTTATTATGACAACAGTGGTGACTTTACATATGTTTATAAAGTTTGACACATTAATTACCAAAAATATTCATACTTGTAAGAAATGCATTTGCATGTGGTAAAACAGATATGACGTTCTCATTGCTGCAATTCCTTGTCCTTTCTCTTTCATGTGATTTATTATTGGTTTAAATAATGCATCAAATATGTCCTTAGTTGGATAGCCAATAGCTTGTTCTAAATTATCTGTAAAAAATTAGAATATTCATGCAGCAAGTATTCATATATAGAATTTTGGGACATAAAATTTTACAGTATATAAAATTCAATGTTGAGCATTTTGATGATCTTCTAAATGGTGGGATACTTGATACTGAGGATCATTCTGATGCAAGTTCTGTGGAATCAGTAAAACTGACCGATCTTTTTACTTGAAAAGTAGCCATACTTGTTAAAGTAGCCATAAAGAAACTTTTAAAAAACAAAAGTCCCCTGATAATGATCTTATACAATCCGAACTGCTTAAACAGAGTTTATACTCAATTTTGAAAACAAAAACAAAGGAGTTTTTAATGGTATATAAAATTTTTTTTTAAGGAGTTCATAGATTACACACTCAACTCTCCGGCCACACATTAAATTGCTGTATACCTTTGGGTCAGTTGTGTGGTCTGGGTCTTCAACACTCAACTCTCTGGGGCACGGTAGCCCAGTGGTTAGAGCTCAGGAATTGCACTCAATAGGCCCAGATTCGATTCCCGCCACTACCCAAACTGCCTCTGTATTCATGAGGAGTATGATTATGCTAAACATGTGGGTTCGTAAGTCCTTCCGAGAGGTTGGTGGTAGAGGAAGGAGGGTACGGTCCCTGTGGATGCCTCCCCCCCACTGGGTTCTGGTCTAAATTGGGTGGCACTTCCCAGCCACCCAAACAGTTACCTTACACCTTTCTGGTAGGTCGGACGGTCTGGGTCTCAACAACACTTAACTCTCTACTAATATCAGCATTATTTTACAAAGAAAATATATTCTAGAAAAATTAATTAACACCTGCACAGCTGCTTAAGTTATAACTTTTTAAAATAATCCCAATATACAATCAAGTGCAATATTAATAACATAAATAAGTATCAGGTAAAATTCAGATTCATATAAGTTTTGTAGCAGACCAATGCATAATTCGAATGATTTGTAGCAATGGAAATTCATTTAAAGTCCTTTTTATCACAAATTTACACATATAAAAATTCTGCACAAGAATAAACAAATTTTTATTAACTAATTTTTACTTTTTATTTAATGTTTAGCACGTTATCAATTAAAAAATATATTTTATATAATATGCACTGAACTGACTGATTGTGTGAGTGAGTGGATGATGTATCAAAATTATCAAGCACTTCCACTATAGCTAGAATTTTGGTTTCGATTCCAAATAATTATATTTGGAAATATTGGTTTTTAAGCAAAAATTCTTAAAGAGTTCAAATTTTCAGAACATTTTAGCACAAATGGACACCAAACAACGAAAAATGTAGCAAAATTTTGCATTTGTAAAGAAAAATAAACTTATCAGGCAGAAAGAGACATGCACTACACTAATTAACAATCTTCCAGGCTTTTTCTACTTTATTTTTAATTTTTTCAGGAGAGGTGAAACGGGTGTTTTGCTTTTTTTACTACTTTTGATCCACTAATGAAGATCAGATTTTGGGGCAAAAGAAATTAAAAGATAAACAAAAACCATCGTAATCTCTATTTTGATAATATACACCACTGTGCCAATTTTGAACCATCAGTTGTTTGTCTGGTTTTCTTTTGCATTTCGGAATTGGAAAGACAAAAATTTTAAGGAGTTTTTAAGGAGAATTTGGCAAAATTACGGAGTTTTAAGGACCCTTAAAAATGAAATGTGAATTTAAGAAGTTCTTAAGGAGTTTTTAAGGACCATGTGAATCCTGTTAAAGGTTATGGATCAGAATTTCTCAAGTGGATTCACGAACTGATGGTTAGTATTCGAGAATCAGAATAAATAACCTTGGATTGGAGTACAAGTATTATATGTCCAATTTTTAAAAAGTGATATCCTATGATCTGTTCTAATTTTAGAGGCATTATAGCCTACTCTGCACTTCATATAAGATCTTCTTTAATATAATTCAAAAGTTTTATATTTCCTTTTAATTCAGCATATTAATGGTTATATAGTAATTTTATACCTTACTGTGTACGCAACTTACTTCTAAAATATGCTTGAAATTCAATTCCTTCAGTAGAAAATTGTACATACATTGTAGTTTCTATTGCATCAGGACTGTTATCCTATATTTTTGTTTTTTAAAATTATGTAATAGACATTTTATACAATACAATATTGCATGTTTTCTTTTTTCAATTTGTTGTTTTTAAATATGTCAGTACTTGGTGTCGTTTTGTATGTTTATGCTTTAATTAGATAGGTAAAAAACTTTTTTCTTTTTACAAATGATGTTGCATAAGCTTTGTTTTTGATTAAAAATTCTCTAAATTTTCCCATGTGCAAAGTGTTAATATGTAAAAATCCAAAAATACCAGTATCAATACTAATATCCTAGTTTTGCTAAAATTAAAAATACCGAAAAAACAATTTTCAATTTTGTTCCATTATTGAATGTCCCACATGAGACATTAAAAAATGCAACACTCTTACATCCACGTAAAATTATTTTTAAAATACAAAAGAAAATAATTTGTACATAATTACAATAAAAAAACCAACATTGAAAATACTTACTTGAATTTCTAAGGAAAAGCGGGAGCAATCGATGTACGAATTCAACAACTAGACTCACATCTAATTGGAAACCTTCATCAATGTAAACAGGATGGAATCTCCACTTGCGGTAAACATCCCCCACATATGTTGTTGAGAAAAGTACAGACTGCATGCCTGTGATTTGGTTGATTACAGAGAAGTACGTTGACAGTCGTGCAACATGCATACATTCTTCAATACTATCTATATAAAGCATAATACAATATCACACTTTTCAATTAAATACATTGTATTACAAAATATACTAGCAGAAATACCCATCACTGCCTGGGATAATACTTAATTAATACCATACAAATTCTGAAATATTTTAGCCATAAATGTGCTTTCTATAAAGCTAGCCAAAAAAGCACAAAAATCAGTTGAGCTATTTTCAATTTATAAGCGGTCATTACAGATCGATAAAACAAGCATTTGAATTCCTGTTATTTTATGAGGAGGTTCAGGAGGATGAAACTTACATTGAAATATTCTCTGGATCTACTGTCAGTGCTTGGGAGAGAAAAAAAAAACAAAAAAAAAAAAACCCTTCACTAACTTACTAGATTGAGTACTCCAGAAGATATTTAGCTTGGAAAAATATTTTGCTATTTTCTCTAACATATCAGAAACATATAAACATGATAAAACATATCAGAATATTCCCTAGATTCGGTCTAAAGAAAAAAAAAAGATATATTTAAGTTTGAAGCATATATTGATATTTTACTTCCTATATATTGCATTTGTTTTAACTTGGTATTCTATGTAAAATCATCACCATCCCTGAGCAGTAAAATACACATGCTCATTGCACCCATATACTATCCAAATCATTAGCTGATTTTGCAAATACTTAGGTAAAAGGCAAAATATAAATCAAGTCTTTTATAATTGCATTTACAATTGCAACATTACTTTTTTCAAATTTGAAATATATAATATAAAGATAAATATGAGTATAATTTTCTAATACTTTAATGTGATAAATATTCATTTTAGCAATTTTTAAAACTATTTGGGGTTCGTACAGTTCCTTGAGCAGGAAAGGTGCACAGTCTGAATGCATAGAGGGGTTTTAGGAACACATGTTTCAGGCGGGTAGTTGGCAGGGAATCTTTTACATAACTTTGCACTTCATACTCATAGAACCCACCTAAATGGGGTTTTCAAAGCTAGAATCAATTTTTCCTTGTAGATCATATGCGTAGACCATTTTCAAACTTTTCTATGCTCTTCAACATCGAATAATTCATACTTGCGATGACAGAAATAAAATTTGATATGCACGACAATTTTATATACTTTGTCATAATGACAGGCTTAAAACTAGTTTTATATGTTATGATATATTTCATTTTTTCTAAAGTTGGCCAATGCTAAAATTATAAATTAATTATCTTTTGTTTCACTGATTTGTTTCACTGATCTTTTGTTTCACTAACCCCTATTCTCCTACTGTGCAACATTGTAAATATGATAAAAAACTAAAATAAAACAAAATAAATAAAACGAAAATTCATTACTTCCTGTTAAATATAATTTTGATTGTGTTACATCGGTTATGGTCATGAAATATAATATTAAGCATGGTTGCATGGTTAGGCACTTATTTAGGGAGAGTTTATTCCTGGAATTTTTTTTATTCTAAAGAGACATTTTGTTAAAGCATTGTCTAGTTTTTAAAAATATGTTGTACGTTCCATTGCAATTTCACTCATAGATTTTTTTTTAAATCTCCAATGATATTTGATTAGTAAGAAAATAAAATACTTACTGTCCTGACAATAAGTAACTGCCAAGTTACTTAGATAACAAATAGTGTTAACAATGGTTTCAAAGCTCATATTTTTCATGCTTTGAAAATTTTTATAGAAATGGCTTACAACTTGTAGAAGAGTTTCAGCACTTTGAGTTGGATAGGAACAGATGAGCTCCCTAAAACATAATTTCATTGTTAATTAAACAATTTATAAAAAATCCCAAAATCAAAACACTAGAAAAGAAGAAAATAATAAAAATAAAATTTGGATAATTTTTTTTATAATGTAAATAGCAGAAATGATATAATGATGCAGATTCTTTAAATTTACAAGGAACAGTGACATACAAATAATCGTTACATCATTCAATATATTACATCATTCAATATTAGGACAAAAAATTAAAACCAGTATACCAGTATTGATCCGTTATTTCTGGATTTCCAAATATTAGCATTTTGCATACTGTAAAAATTAATTAAAATTCAAAGAAAACAATACTTATACTGAAACTTATTTTAAACAATAACAATGAAATGAGAAATTTTAAAGTTGCAAGATGCTAGCACCCTTTTTAAACCGTAAAAACAAATTACTGATTAAAGAAAATAAAACTAAAATATTGAAATTATTTTTATATATCCATAAATGGTACCCTATTTCTGACAAAACAAGCACAAATTGTTTATACTTTTTCTATTTGATTTGGAGATATAAACATTAAAAGCTTACATTTTTTGCAACACTACAATTTCAGCCAGATACCTTATCCATTACTCATGTCAAAATACACCATAAAAAGAAAAATAATTGCATTAAAAAAGGTCCACTATAAAAAGTATGATACAAAAATTGAAAAATATAGGATAAGAACAGATAGGATGAAAAACTGTAACATATAAATAATTTTCAGCTGAAAAAATTGAATCTCAAATATATTTCAGGCAGTTAATTACATGGTAAGGCATAAAATTACTTAGTATGCTGAATCAAGAGAGGAAAAAAAATATTCTCAAACACTAAATGGAATGAATGCAGAATATAATTTGAATTAACATAAGTTCATTACTCCCCCCCCCCCCCCCCCGCAAATAAAAAAGATCAATTGTATCAAAACATGACGTAATGACTGCTCATTGAAGCATCTGTATGATGTTGCATCATATAATAATTTCCATGTAATTATGTTGCCTAATTTTTTCTGTCTTTTATGCTTTGGTGTAAATACAGTAATTATATGTGATTATCTAAAATTTATAAAACTACTGGATTTATTTTTCTTGAGTGTTTATATTTTTCCTACAAGAAAAAGCAGCCAAATTAAAAGAATAGAATCAAAGAAGGTCAAAAGTGAAATCCATGGGGATCTCAGCAAGACTGAAAGAGGGATTTTCTGTATATTATTATTTTAAATATACATTTATAACAGCTTTTATAAAATATGATATTTAAATTAAGGAAATCTTTGAATTTCTATATTTGAATTTCATATACAAAATATTTATATTTAAATATTTAATAGTTTGCTTTCAAAATTTTTTGAAATTTTGCCCTTACTTAAGACTCCTAAATATACAGGCTGGTGTAACAGTGGCCATCTTGACACCCAGTTGAAGCAAAGGTTGTACATGACGAAAAGAGGGTTACTTTCTTGTCCTTTTCTCAGAATCTCGAGACAATCAAAACAATCCAGACTACTTTCTTGAATGATTGGTATAACTTTTTGAAGGCGGAGCACCTACTTTACAGCTACATTGCGTATCAAATATTAGCCATGTAACATGAGCACACTATTGAAATAGCACAGGCAGACGATACCTGACTGAACCAGTTGGAGTCAAAATGGCAGTTGCATTAGTCTGTATATTTAGAAGTCTTATCTTTACTTTTGATGTCCCTGATTTCTTAATATTCTAAACATTGGAGTGTCTATTGAATAATATAGTCCTGATAACGTATAAACATAATTTATGATGATTTAACCATTTTTACTTACCCACACAGTTTAATAACCAGCTCATACATTTTTCTTCTTAAGCAACTCGTTATCAGAATAGCCATGACACTTGCTCGTTCTAAACCCAGAATATCACACAGCCTACAAAGATTTAAGATAAATAACAGCAATTACAAAATACATATAAAGCATATGCCAACCAGCATCTATTTCCGTCTTTAAAATGTGTGATAGAATTTTATGGAGAATAACTAATTAAAGAGGGGCAAAAATAAGAAAAATAAAAGTGAGAATTTTTTCAAAGGGTGAAAAAAAAAAAAAATGCTTTTATCATGCTCAGTTTGAATGATATCTTTATTGAATTAATACATGTCTGTTGTACCCTTTCCTCATGAAAATGAATAATAATTTATTGCTTACGAGTCTTGCTCATACAGTGTTGGCAACAAATTACAGTTCAATTATAATCAGGGAAGCAAATTTATACAGCAAAGTAAATTCAACAAAGCAAAACAAGTTGAGAAAAATATGTAATATACACATATATATATATGTCATGGTAGTAGAAGTGATCCAGTGAAGAGGCTCGTTAATCACATAACAATCTAATTTATTAAATTTACAGTCTTAGAACACAACTTTTAACACTGGCCAAGCTTTCTGTTGACCTCCATCTCGAAAATCTCAGTGCAGTCAGCGGTGGTTACACAAACGTTACATTTAGTTGGAGTGGAATATGACGACAGCATGAGAAATATGCCATTCTCACGGTTTCTATACTCAAAAAATGTGATGGGAATGTAGTTATAGATGGGAAAATTTATCTTATGAATATCTTTTAGGCACCTAGTTATAACTATATGTTATTCAAGGCTGAGAGATAAGAGAAATTTGAATGAGAAAGTTTACGTGGTGGTTAGAATTAGTGGCCATATATGCGGTTATAGTAGAGGAAAAGAAGAAGTATGTGCATTCTCTGGTAATATTAAGAGCATGGGATAGAATTTGATGTGGCTACGATAAGCATGTGACATGAGATAGGAATTTGGAATAAGAATGATGAAAGAAAAGGGTACGTTAATTGGGGAAGCTTAAAATTTCTGTATCATATATATTTAGTGTAAATTTAGTGGGCACAAGTAGCCTAATTTTTTAAAAGAAATATAAAAATAAATTTTAAAATTTAGTCTAGTTAATAAGTCAGTCAAAATGAAAGAAGATGAAATATACAATTCCTAAAAAATTGGACATATGAAAAGCAGATGGAACAAATCAAGTATATCATTAGAATTACAAAAGGTACATAATAAATGGTCAAATTTAGTGCACACTTTCTTCATAAAAATACAAGCTCTATTTAACCCAAGTTAGGCAAAAATTTTAGCTAAACATAAACATGTTTCAATTCATATTAAGTTCATCAATTTATACCAAAGACAAAAGATAGAATTTTCGGTGTTTTAGAACTGTTTTAAAGTAAGATTCTAGCAAGTAACGTAATCTGTGGAGATTCTAGTAAGTAACGTAATCTGTGGAAGACAGTTGTTTGAAATATCCTATTGCTCTAAATCCAGAATATCACATAGATTGTAAAAATTTAAGATAAATAACAACAAATACAAAACATATGAAAAGCAAACACTGGTCAGTATCCATTTCTTCTATGAAATATTTTGATAGCTTTTCATTTGGAATAATTTATGCCCATAAAGCATGAATAAAATGTTTGTATCATTCTCAATTTGGACACCAGTTGATTCTTTGTTGAATTAATATATCAGTGATGCACCTTTTGTCATGCACTATATTAATAATATTGGTGAATTGTTGGAATTAAAAGAATCATATTGAGTCACAAATGGCCATGGGCTAGTTTTCTGCTTCAAATGACATCTACTCTAAAAGTCCAAAGATTTAGGTTTTTTATTGGTTTTAGAGGGGTAGTAAATAGTGTTGATTAGTAACTGGATACAAATAATAGCATTGTTTACTATAGCGGTTACTTTTCATGTAACAGAGGTTCATACTTACTTTTTATAAAAGCAGTAACTGTACCTGTACTCAGAGAATAAAAAGTATTAATTAATTTTTAACACCAATTACTTCTCTAAATTTTTTCTATTTAAGTAAACTTATGATTATCATTTCTGTTTTAAGGACGAGGAAAAAAAAAAAAAAAAAAAAAAAAAAAAAAAAAAAAAAAAAAAAAAAAAGGGAAAAATAAAACTTTTTTTTTTACTAACTTGAAACATGCTCAAGTAGTATAAAATTGAATGACCTAAGCATTATATAAATCCAATAATTAAAACACTTTAAAAACTTCAACATTAAAAATATTGCTATTGATTGAATATTGCTATTGTTATTGTAAAACATCATTTTCTCATCGATTGAAATGTTATAAATTTTATATACATAATTTATTTGCAACGAATGTACATATATAATTTAAATCTGTCTTCGAGATGTATAAATCTAAATATACATTTTTAACAAATAATGTTTAATACATAAGCCACTGAAATAGTTATTTATTTAAAACATATTGTAAAATTTCCTTCTTAGCATATCAAAGTATCTTGAAGGCATTAAAAATATTTAAGAGGAAGCAAGCTTTCCTCTTAAAAATATAGTTTTGTAAATCAAGTTTTTGAATTTATAGTCATATAAAATTTAAAATTGCAGTGAGGTCAAGTCCATTAAATATTTTTATGAAAGTTTTATCACCCTGCAGTGAGATACAGAATAACAAAAATTAAAAACCCGTGTTTTTGTCTGTCATGACTGCTTGTAAGCCAAAAGTGGCTCATTGGATTTACATACCTTTTTTAATTAGGTTGTTAAGATTAATAAGGTGCAGGTTTATGCCAAACAATGTTTCCAATTTTGTATTGCTTTAAATAAATATAAATGTGAAAATTTCAAAAATATACTTCTGTGTTTTAATATAAATTCTTTAAGTAAAATATAAAAAGGAAGTTGATATATATATATATATATATATATATATATATATATATATATATATATATATATATATTTATACATATATATACATATATATATATATATATATATATATTTATACATATATATACATATATATATATATTTTTTTTTTTTGCGATTGGCAACATTGGTCTCTCTATTCAAGGCTCCAATGGAACAGACATTTGCAGTGTTTTTTCAGGTATTCTTGTTTCCTATTATTTTTCAATCTTTATGCATATTGTCCAAGTTATAAGTGTTTATAGATATAATCAATCACTGATATCAGAAACATGCATTTTGTGTTCATTTTTATAAAATATTTGAACTTGACGAAGAGTTTTATTGAAATAAACAATTCATTTGTTTAGGCCTAGGGCTTGTCCATGTGTAAAGCTTTAATGCATGGATTTTATTTGATTTTATATTATCGATTCCTTTCCATTGATATTTGATGTTTGTCTTCAGTTTGACGACTAGAGGTTTGCATTTTATTTTCCACTTGATTGATGATTCTCTGTTTGATACTTTCTTATTTGTTAGACATTTTTTAAAGTTGGGGTTTTTTGAGTTGCAACTTCTCTCTATTCTATCATTGGATTTTCAAACTATTATTATATATATATATACACATACACACACAGAGAGAGAGAGGGGGGGGGGGGGAGGGATTTTGAAAATACCAGGGAATGAAAATATTAATACTTTCAGGAGAATTTTCTTAATTTTTATTTTTGGTTTTCAAAATACAAATTTAATTTTTATGAAGATAGTTATACATTTATAAGTTAAATAAATAATAACTTTTCTTAACTTATATATATATATATATATATATATATATATATATATATATATATATATATATATATTTACTTTACTGATATACATGCAAAATCTTTTACTTCACTGATATATGTTGGCTGCTCACTTTGCTGCTCATGCCCTCGGGTGAGTCGGGTGACCTGGGCTTTCCAATTCACTGATATACATGCAAAATGTGAAAGGTTTTTCTTATTTTAGCATCTTATAAGCCCAACTTGACTGACTCATGCACTTTTTCCACATCAAATATGTTGTGCTTTTTCAACCTCTAGATATCGTCTCATATCGTACAAAAGGGGATCAAGTCATTAAATAGATTGGGAATTACTGCCTTAGACAGTGAAGAGAAAGGAATGAAAGAAAACAAAATATTCTATTTTTGTTTTTGAAAGTGACTAAAACAGGTACATCTATTTATAACTCTACTAAAAATGTTTTACCCTATTATAATGTTTTCCCCATGCATATGCCATGTATTGAAATAAAAAAAAAATGTAAAGCAACTACAGAAAATAAAAAAGCAATAAAATTATACTCGAATAAAAATATTTAACACATACCTATTAATCTTGAAAATTTTAAGTGAAAAAGATGCATAGTTTTTCTCTAGTTGCATAACCTTTGAGAAATAAAATGTATTGCATAAAACATCCAGAAGAAAATTTAAAATAAAGAATTCAAAGAATTATAATACATAAGTAAAACTTCATAGAACAGAATATATTTAGTTTTGATGTCTATGTCGTCTATGATCAGGGTATCATATTAAAAACAAGAATGTCATGAAAAATGCAAACATTTTGGACACTTCTATCTCTGAATCTAATTGATAAAAATATAAACAATTTGTACTTATTTACTTGGATATATGTTACCATTTATGAATATACAAAAATAATTTTACTATTTTGAACTATTATAAAAGAAGTTTATGTTTGAGCAAGGTTTTGTTTCACTTTCTTTCAAAATATTTTCTAAAACACAAAAGATAGAGAGAAACAGCAAGTGGCAAAAACGTTTAGTAGGGAATCCAGTTTAAATATCAATAATTTGTTCTTTACAAATCTTTTATGTTTTTCCAGCAATCGTTTTGTAAAGTTGAAGAAGATTGAAAATTTCCTGGATTTAAAGTTTGAAATGCTTATATTTTGAAAACTAAAAGTGTTAGTTATGATTAGTAAGGGAGTAATTTGTAGCCCTCTGAAAGAAAGTCCTACAAGGATATATAATTGGATTTTGGATCAGATTCTTAGCTTTCAAAATAAGGTGGTTATAACTTTGATGAACCACCTATAAAGATTGTTAGCAGGATGGTTATATGCACAGGAAATTAGAAAACAGTTTTGCACTGGAAATTTGAAAACAGCACAGAAAACAGTTTTATTACTATCATAACACAACTAATAGACTTTTATTATTATTATTATAACATAACTGATAATCTCTAATTATTATTATAACAATGAATGTACTTTTTGAGCTTTATTGGAGTTTTATTTTATAGATGTTATTCACGTAAAACCATTTTGGCTCCATCAGACTGAAGCCACCGCCGATTTTTTCAATCAAATTTTAAACATTTATATACTAAAAATATAAAACAGGCTGGAGTTTTTCATTAAACATAGCAGAATGCAATTAATACAGCACCTTGATGCTAAAAACTTTAGTATTTACATCTAACTAAATATTAAAAGAAACTGAATAGTATGTTGGAATTTAAATTATAGAAAAAAAGAATCTTACTTGCTGAGAAACTACTTCTTTATCTAAGAAAGCATTAATGATATCCTCAACAATTCTAAATGTCTTTTGCTTGGACATTACATCACAAAGAGTTGCATCCATATTAAATTCTTTCTGAAAGAGTACAATAAACCTTTCAGAAAATAACTTTCTAATAGAGTACAATATAATAGTCAATAATGGTACACAAAAACAAAAAACAGTCATAACCCAGACTTACATATCCCTGTACTTACATGTACTTCATATTAGAACTATACTGCAGAATTATGGCGTTTGCTTCTGAATTACATACACTTTGCACATACTATATGTGCTGATGCTTGTGCAGCATATTACTATAACTTAAGTATGCTTTATCAAATTGTTTTTGAAGGTGGTTCATTTTGCATTCCTTTGTGATCAAATTATTATTAAAGTATTTATAACTTTTACTTTAGCATTTCCTTGTGATTAAAATATCAATTAAGTCAATAATAGTACACAGAATTTAATGAAATGTACACAGACAAAAATAGCAAACCTATTACATCTATTGGAATATTTTTGTGTTATTCTCATTGAGTAACAGGGACCTAAATCATTATTAAAAGTTCATTACAGTCTGAGATCTACCATCACTTTGATACTTTATGAAATTAGATTCGTAAATTATGTAATTACTCAAAGAAGGTATGTAGCCTTTATTTTATTTACAATCATGTTATTTACATCAGCTGTGCATGAATTTGACGCACCAATGCTGAGACCTGTGTGGGTCAGGTTTGACACGACCAGCACCCGCAACAAGGAAAATTGTGTCAATTTGCAACCCAACCTGAACCAGCGACAAAGAGAATTGTGGACCAGCAACCAGACCCACGATGGAATTGTATTTCAAAATTATATTCAATATATTTCAAATCTCTAATATATATACAGAATTTTCTGTTGTTTAGAGCTTGTAATCTCTGTTTACACATTTATTCAGTTACTCTGATTTTAAAAAAATGTATAAAAAATGTGATAAGGTATAACGTTTAAAAATAATTTTTTGGGGTAGACCAGCAACTTGAGCTTCAGTTTGAAAAGTTAATGACACAACCCATAACTTGAAAAGTAAAGGAAACCTGATTTACAAAACGGGTAATCTTGTGGATAAATATATCCATGGGTTTATCATTATATATATATATAGGGTATCCCAAAAAGATTGAAACACGGTTTAATTTTTTACCTGTTGGAGATAAGTGGGCAATGTGAATTGCAAAAATGTTGAAAGTAAGGTAGTAAATAATATTGCGTTAATGAAAAAGTCCTCCCATTAATTTTCCAACAGTTACACTTTTTTAAATTTTTATATGACCTCCTTAGACAAATATGGTCAATCAGAAATTTTTTATTTTTAATGCAACAAGATCATTAAAAAACCTGTATATATGTATCTTTAAAATTGAGCAAGTTATATTTAATTGAAAATTAAACATTGTGAATTGGGACCATATATCAAATTAGAAATGTAAATTTGTGACATATCACAAAAAAGATAAAACTGGATGATAATACATAGGATACCCAACTGCGTAGTGAGAACAACTGCTTTATATGATCTTTATCTGTGTAATGCTTTATTTAGATACATTTGTGATAAAAATTTTTGACACATATTAACGTAATTTTGGTCTAAACCATTTCCATCGTCAATTTGTTTATGATCCGTATTTTCACTGATGAAACAACTTTTCACATGGTACGTAAAAGTGGCATAAGTCAGATTGTTTTCCTTTATCATAATTTAGTTGATTTTAAAGATACAGATATGCGTTTTATTTAATGATCTTGTATTAAAAATAAAAATTTTCTGATTGACCAAATTTGTCTAAGGGGGTCGTATAAAAATTAAAAAAGTGTAACTTTTTGAAAATTAATGGGAGGACTATTTCATTAACAGTCTTATTTTCTACTTTACTTTCAACATTTTTGCAATTTACATTGCCCACTTATCTCCAACAGGTAAAGAATTAAAGTGTGTTTCAATCTTTTTAGGACACCCTATATATATATATAAATTCCCAAATAGGACAAGTAACAATGTACTCGTAAAATTTCTAGATGAGTGACGGAAGTAATGGCTGGGGGGAGTTGCGACTCTCAACACTCCGGTTAAAGCTTTTTTTCGCCATGGCAAACGCTCCCGGTAGCCGATACTCCCTACACTATTTTCTTCATGACTCTTACAAAACCGTAAAAATTATATACATACATATACACTTTCAATAACATATATATATTTAAATGTTTACTATTCTATGCTAAAACAAACCAAAATGCACACTATGAAAATATAACAATTAATTTAAAATACTAATGTATGAAATTACTTCACACGTGGTTATTTAATACCCTAATATCAATATATTCAAAATTAATGTTTGAAATCCAAGTCAGAGAGGTTATATTTAAAAATTTGGATACAAGAGCAATTGGCAACACTATCGCCATATAAATACTAATGTATGAAGTTACTTCATACGTGGTTATTTAATACTTTAAAATTAATATATTCAAGACTAATGAAATCCAAGTCTGATTGGTCATTTTAAAATTAGATATAAGACCTATTAGCAACTTTATTGTCATATAAATACTAATGTATGAAATTACTTCACTCGTGGTTATTTAATCCTTTAAAAACTATATATTCAAAACTAATGTTTGAAATACAAGTCAGAGTGGTTGTTTTTTTTAAATTTGGATACAAGACACCTATTGGCAGCATTATCGCCATATAAATATTAATATATGAAATTACTTCACTTGTGGTTATTTAATACTTTAAAATCAATATATTCAAGACTAATGATATCTAAGTAAGAGAGGTTATTTTTAAATATTGGATACAAGACCTATTGACAATATTATCACCATATAAATACATAAACACATAAATACGCTATAATCTAGACTCTTCGCAATACACCTTCCCATGGAACAACAGATAACTTATTGATGTTATACCACTTTCACGTATAATCTCCTTAACTTTAACGCTAAAGTGAATATTAAAAGATCGTCCAATATTTCAGAAAAATCAGATTGAAATATATTTTACCTGAGAAAATATTGCATATGTTGTCGTAAAGCTATAAAGAATATAAAGAACGAGACTACTGTTGCCATATATATATATCCGTATATTCTTTTTTTATCAGTAAGGAATCGAACTATCGATATCTGCTTGGCCATATGATGCTCTATAGTTTGGGTTACTGAGACGATTATATTTCCTTCTATAGTTAAAGCTGATCATACATTTTTAAGATTGAGACTATTATTAAGAGAATTTAGGAGATAACAAAAATACTTTACTAAGAATTATGATGAGTAATGTATAGGATAATGACATCTTCAAACTGTAAAACGAGATTGCAACTTACATTTTTGCCACTGATTACACAAAATTGTTTAACAAAAATTTATAGTTGAAAAAAACTAGACAGTACAAAAAAATCTTAGCACATCAATATAGAAATTTTAAAAGTTAATCTGGACAAAACGGCAAGCTAGTATAAATAAATATTAAGCTTTCACTAGGTTGCAATGTAAATAGCATAATAAAATTACCTGGTTCTTTCAGATAGAAAAAAAAATAACTGATCAAACTAAATGTTGCAATTCCTCATTATATTACATTTGTTCTAAAGACAAACACACTATATGTAATAAACTACAATGTGATACATCCAACTATCCAAAGAATTTTATAAATTGATAAATTGAGTTAAAATGCTAGCTAAAAATGTAAAACACTTTGACTTTGGGGATGAATATTTGAGATTCCCTAACAATTGAAAAAATCTACCAATAAACTAGGGGAGGATTCACAGTCTATTTGAAAGCCAATCAGAAAGCAGAATGAAGATCAGCCCAGTCATTCCGAAACATAAAACTAACACACATGTTGGAGTGTCCGGCAAAAGAAGAAATAAGTCTGAACAACATAAAATAAGTCTCATGTTTCAGATTGGCTGGTTGATCAAAAGTTTAAAAGTTTTGGATTGGCTGACCTGTTTTTCATTTTGCTTTCTGATTGGCTTTATCTGGTAGACTCTGAATCCTCCCTTGGTTTGCTATTTTCTAATTGGTGGGGGCTTCGAATCCAGTGTCTCAGGTATATATATCCCTCTGGTTCTTTCATTTGTGTCCATAACACAAATCCCACTAACGAAAAACAGTCGCCCATAGCTGAGGCATTAAATATGTATCAAGAAATTGCAGACATCTTTAAAACTTTAAATTTAAATAAAATTATGTTATTCCTCAAAGATCTTTGTAGCATATTCAGAGAGAACACCCCCCATTGTGGATAAGGGACTGAAAATTCTCGGGCTCCTTGATCAACATTTTAACCAGAACCTAAACTAGCACCATGACCCCCCCCCAAAACGCCTTTACCATCATCTCTTGGAACGCGAACGGCTTAACAAATAAAATTCAGGAGTTGAGGGATTTTGCTGAAGAGCAGCACCCTCACATTATACTATTACAGGAAACTAAAATAAACGGCCCCCCTAATAGAATAAAAATACCAAATTACACTGTCCTGCACCCCCCCCGCCCAAACACGAACACCCCCCATGGAGGCACCGCCATATATATAAAAAACCAACTAGGCTTTAAGGAACTTAGCACCACAAGCACAAATATAATTGAACACACACTAGTTAAACTCAACATCTCGAATTCTCATCAAATTTTAATTGGCTCATGCTATGCCAAACAAAGATCTACGCTCAATATTCAGGATGACCTTGCAGCCTTCTTTGGCCTCCAGAGCCAAGTCATACTGATGGGGGACTTCAATGCCCGCCACACAAACTGGGGCTGTCCGGGAAAGAACCGTTACGGCAAAGACCAGAATACGTACATCTTAAACAATAATATTAGGCATCTGCACCCCAATACAACGACTAGATTTAACATTAGAAATAAATCCATCATTGATTTTGCCCTCCTGAATAATATTTCCTCCCCTTACGAAATCTGCACCTTAAATGAACTTAATTCGGACCACTTTCCTGTAAAACTTACTTTATACTTAAACTCGAATCTGCCCCCCCCCCCCTCCATTAGATCCACAAATTGGATGAAATTCACTCATACGCTAGCAAATTCCCCCCTGCTCTACGCCAATATACAAAATGTAACGGAATTAGATAACTGTGTTGACAAGATAACCCATGAAATTAAATCGGCACTTGCTATGGCCACCACATATAATCCCCCTTCTCCCACGCACCATAAACTTCCCTATCACATCAAAAAGCTAATAAAACAAAGGAACCGCACCAGACAGCTCTGGCAGAATACCAGATTCCCCCCCCCCCATAAAACCCTGTTTAACAACCTCTGTAGCCAAGTTAAATACAAACTCCAGGAACATAAACAACATCAATGGAAAAAATTTATTGAATCGCTGGCCCCTACTGACAACTCGCTCTGGGAATTTACGAAAAAAATCAGAAATACGGGAAGAAGAATTAAACACTTAAGAACGAACAGTGGACTAGCTGAATCGGAGATTGAAATAACAAATGCTCTTGCGGAAACCTACGAAGCCCAATTTACGGAAAACCCAAATCTAAATTGTCCGGAAATGGAAGAAGTCTCAAACACCATATGCACCTTCCTAAATAACCCCCCTCTCACACTATTGAAATGGCTCCACCCTCTGAAATAATTGGAGAGATAAAAAAGCTGAAAAATAGAAAAGCCCCAGGAATAGACTTAATTTCCAACAAAGCCATTAAATCCCTCCCCACGAACATAATATACTATCTAACCACCATCATAAATGCCATACTTAAACTTCAACATTTCCCAAAAAAATGGAAAACCGCAATAATCATTGGAATCCCGAAACCAGGCGAAGACCACACCCTCCCTCAAAATTTCAGACCTATTAGCCTACTTAACACACTTAGCAAACTCTCGGAGCGAATAATACACACACGATTAAAACAATTCATTGATCAACATAACATCTTAAAACCAGAACAATTTGGCTTCCGCCCCTTGCACTCTACAACACACCAGTTGCTAAGGGTTACCGAATTCATCTCTGAAGGACTTGAAATCGGCCTTACAACTGGTTTCCTACTTATGGACATTTCGAAGGCCTTTGATAAGGTCTGGCATGATGCATTAATATACAAACTAATTCAGCTCAACTTGCCAGACACACTAATCCACTTAATAAACTCTTACCTTCGAAATGGATCTTTCACCGTCCGCTACAAACAGATCTACTCCATGCACAAACCACTCAGGTCAGGGGTTCCACAAGGCTCACAATTGGCCCCAACCCTGTTTAATTTATTCATAAACGACATACCCAGAGCTCCAGACACACACCTTGCAATGTATGCGGACGACACAGCCATATACACCAGGAACTCCAAAAAATATCTTATTCGCTCCAGGCTTCAAAAACACATAAACACCATCTCCGCCTGGTTTCGGAAATGGAAGATAAAAATCAACGAAAAGAAAAAATTGTATCCTTTTTCAAAAGTTAAAAAGAAAAAGAAACCGGTCCTCATCCAAATAAACAAAGTCAACATACCCTACGTGGACAACGCTAAATACTTAGGTATTACGTTTGACTCCAAACTAAACTGGAAGCCACAAATCAAAAGCTCAATTAAAAAATTTCACTCGGCTAGAGGCCAACTATCGGCCATACTCCATTCCTCCCACGCCAGTTACAATACCAAAGTATTACTATACAAGACAGTACTTAGGCCCATCCTCTTATACGGATCTGCTATATGGGGATTCGCAGGAAAAAACCATATCAAGAAACTTCAAAAAGCTCAAAATAAAACACTCAGAGCTATCAGGAAAGCCCCTCGGTTTCTCAGGAACGATATCATCCACAGTGACTTCGGAGTAACAAATATTAATAATCAAATCTCAAAACTAGCAATCAAAATGTTTCAAAATTTAAATAAAATACCCAATGAAGAAATCTGCAATTTACCGGAGTACGACCCCCATCAGTGGAAGTTCAGGAAGAGACCCAGAGCATCCACAATACTCTAATCTTTAATAGCACATATATTTTTTTTTTTTTCCAAAAGTTTAAAAGCACTCTGAAACTTAATTAAAGTCATCTCTCCACTTGATAAACTGTAAACTGAATAACAGAATAATTATAAAAATCCCTGAAAATTGTGGAGGTGCACCCCTAGTCTCAAGAGGAATTCAGACTCTTTTTTTGAACATTAAGCAAACTGAGAACCCCATGGCATGTCATACTTTTCTTCTCGTGAATTCACTTACCACCTATTACCACTTCTATACTCCTCGGAGTATTCTCATCTACATCCCCCTTTTTGGAGCAATTCAAGTAATTACAGAGATCATGATTGTACACTTACAGCTCGGAGATATGGTCATATTTGACCAGGCGCTCCAGAATTGCACCCCCGACTTGACTGACTGACTCATTTGTGCCCATTCAGTCTTTTTGTCTTTGGGTTTGCTGATTTTTAGCATTGACGAATAGGATCCAATATATTTTCAAAACAACTGTATGCTATGTTGTATAATAATTTGTACTTAATTACATTGCTTAATTTTTGATGTGAATAGCATCTATGATTAGTGTTTCTCTGGCAGAAAAATGTAGTGTTACGAAAAATGTAAACCCTTAGGACACTTATATACACCCGAACCTAATAGAAAAAAAAAATGATGTAAATAATTTTTCTTGTTTTGTTAGAAATAGGGTTCAGATTATGAATATATAAAAATAATTTCTATTTTAATTGAACTATTTTTAAAAAAAAAAAACTTAAAGTAGTAGTTCTTTGAGAGAGATTTTCCTTTTTCATTTTTTTTTAACATTCACTTCGAATATATAGTAAACTATAATATATATATATATATATATATATATATATATATATATATATATATATATACATATATATATATAGTAACAACAAAAATGTGTACTAGAAAATTTAGTATTATAATCTATATTTATTATTAAAAAAGCTTTATAGTTTTCGAGTAATCGTCTTGTTATATTGAAGATTGTAAATTTTCAATGCTTATATCTCAAAAACTAAAAGAGCTAGGTTTTAACAATAAGCAAGAATCTGTAGCTCTTTGAAAGCCCAACAAGTGCATATAATTGGATTTTGAATTAAGCTCTATTTTTTCAGGAAAAAAAAAAAATTATAAAAGTATCTGTCCAAACAAATTTTTATTTTTCACACTTTCATTTGAAATATCTTCAAAACTAAAAAATAAATATGAATAATAGACAAAAAAAATATGTATGAGAAAATTTAGTTTCTAAATCTATATGATTATGTATATATATATATATTTAAAGCTCATATAGTTGCCTCAAGTGATAGGTGCTCAAACACATTCTGTTAATAGCAATGCAATAATTACGACTGGCTGTAAATATAAAACCATACAAATCTATTTTGTTTTTCCTTGCACTCTAGGTAAGGTAACAACTCTATTTCAATAAACATTAAATTTAAATGAAAAGTAGGAAACCTTACTTGTAATTTTTGCATGCATCGAAAAGCATCCAGTAAGTTAGAGTCAAATTGTTGCTTTTTAGATTTTAAAAACTCCAAAAAATAGATTCCAGCAGAAAGAAGGGGTGGCATATGGTCCTTATTGTTCTAAAAAAAAAAAAAAAAAAAAAAGAGCACCATTATAACAAATAAATAAATAAATAAATAAATAAAAAATTATGGAATAAAACAGCTGAATCAAAAGGGCTTAAAAAAATATTAAATTTCATAACAGATATTTCAAGAACCATGTAATGCAGATATTGCTAATAATGTGGCATGCAAAACCTATAGCGACTAATAACTTTTTAAATATATACTTTCAAATTATACTTACAATTTTTAAATATAACCTTGCTGAATGCTGGTAAATTAAGAGTTTCTTTCGTAAAGAATGTTTTTTATTTACCATCAGTTAGAAGGGTATCTGGTTTAGAATATCAGACATTAATCCCCTAACGAAGATGATATAAATTGAAAGGAATATGCAGAAAATGATAAAAACACGAAGTTTAGCTAATAAGGATGCTTGAAGAGTGCATAGCCTTTTATGGGACTCAGTGAAAGAAGATATATATAAAAAGTTCAGAAGAATAAGTCCAGGAAATGAAGATAGCATAAACTTGGTGGGGTAAAAAGAAGCTGGGGTAAAAGAAGTGCAAAGTATAGAGGAATAGATAAGAAGTTTAGCTAATAAGAGTGCTTGAAGAGAGGGCATAGCCTAAGAGTCTCAGTGAAAGGAGAGATATCTGATTAACTCAGGAGAATACTTTCAGGAAAAGAGGACAACATAAATTTGGGGGACTCGAGTTGGATCCAAACACAAATTGAGAAGGGGATGCCTTTAAATGTATGCTGTTTCTTCAGTAATAAGTTAAGCTAAGGTAAAAGAACAAATAATGGTTAATAAACGAGAAGTTTAGCTAATAAGAGTGCTTGAAGAGGGCATAGCTTATTAAGAGTCTAAGAGTTTCAGTGAAAGGAGAGATATCTGATTAGTTCAGGAGAATACTTTTAGGAAAAGAGGACAACATGAATTTGGTGGACTCGAGTTTGGATCCAAACACAAATTCAGAAGGGGATGCTTTTAAATGTATGTTGTTTCTTTAGCAATGAGTTAAGCTGAGGTAAAATAGATACTAAGAATGGGGGAATAAGTTGGTCAATAAAAATTTAGGGTGATGCAAAGGCAAGAGTGAAATAAAATGGTTGGAGCACTATGTTATACAAAAATATAAATATATGTAGCAATATCACAATAGGCACTTCAGCTCTGGAGGACTTATAGGAGTCCATTTATAACTAGAATCTGGCTAACTGTAGTAACAATTTTGATTGATTCTGCCATTTTGAGGGAAACGTTTTTGTCCTATCTTTTAACTATCTAAATCACCATGTTTACTTTTACTTTAAGACATAAAAATATGATAAATAGAAGCATAAACACAAATATAAACTGGTCAACTAGTTTCAAAGAAATAACAACCCTCTTCTTCATAACCGACAAGAAGTATGACTTCACTTATTCAAGTAAATACAGCAATTGAAGCATTGGACTGGTTTCGTTCTTATTACTTTTATCAGCTTTGAATTGTCAGACAGCAAGAAAATTTGCTATATGCCATGATGTTGTGAATCACTGTGATGATTAAAATCAGTCATTCAAATGCAGTTGGATTCAAATTTATAGAATACTGAGCTCAGATTTCAAAAAGATGCAAGGCCAGGCTAATAGTCACAAAACTCACCAAAAGTAGATATTCTTAAGCTTGGAATTATGTTCCATATGTGGTAAATAACAGATTACAATCATATTTTGTCTTCTCTGAAAAGTGCCTTTAAAATACATTTGAACAGCAATTAGAGTATCCACCTTTAGTATTTCATGGTCTAATCATATGATTTACACTGTTCAACTTGCATTCATTTTCTTACAAACTTGACTGGCTATAGTACTCGGTTTTCTCACTCCATTTCACAAAAAGTGATCTTTTATTAATTAAATATACCAATTTTCTTTCAAAAATCAATGTTATGTGTTTAAAAGCTCAAAAATACAAATTTTTATGACTTATGAAATGCAAGAAACCAGTTTTTCGCATTTAGCAATTGAAATTTAAATTCCCTGAGATTTTTAGTTATACATTTGTTTAAGCAATTAACATTGCTTTCATTGTAAATGCATGTATAGGTAAGGTAAAAATTATTTAATGAAAATAAAAATGTCAGAGAAACTTTACTAACATTCACCAAAAAACTATCTTCAAGCCAAAAAGTAATGCTGTTCAGAAGGTTATATGTACATTCTATTGCAGTATCAGATGGAATAATTGAAAGCAGATCAATAAGTTCATCAATCTGAAAAAAGAAATACTTTTATTTAATTTCTATAAAACAATTTTGTAATAACAAGTAGATTTTAATTGTATTTTTTTATAAAAATATAAACAAATATATATAACCATAAATACAATAAAAATATTTAAAAAATATATAGAATCAACACTTGTTTGTTTGTTTGCTCGACCCAAACCGTCCAACCTACCAGCAGGTGTTGAAGACCCAGACCGTCCGGCTCGTCAGCAAGGACTTGAGCATCCGTTTGGACGGCCGGCTACCAGCAGGTGTAAGGTATCTGTTTGGATGGTCGGGACAGTGCCACCCAATTTAAACCAGAACCCAGTGTGGGCGGCAGCCACAGAGATCATACCCTTCTTCCCAACTACCAACCTCTCAGAAGGACTTACGGATTCACATATTTAATGTGCTCGTACTTCAAGTGAACACTTTGGGCAGAGCCAGAAATCGAACTTGGGTCATCAAGAGTGCAATCCCTATACCTTAACCACTAGGCTGTCTCACCCATTCCAAATTTCTTCTTCTTCGACCCAGACCATCCGACCTACCCGAAGGTGTAAGGTATCTGTTTGGATGGCTGGGAAGTGCCACCCAATTTAGACTAGAACCCAGTGGGGAAGGCATCGACAGGGACAATACCCTCCTTCCCCTGTCACTAACTTCTCGGAAGGACTTTTGGACCCACAGATTTAACATGCCCGCACTTTTTATAAACACATGAATAGTTTGGGCAGAGCCGGAAATCGAATTCAGACGACCCGAGTTCAATTCCTACCTCTGCCCAAACTGTCGCCATGTTCACATGGAGTATGATCATGTTAAACATGTGGGTCCTAAGTCCTTCCGAGGGGTTGGTGGTAGGGAAAGGAGGGTACCCATTCAACATTTGACTTTCTCTAATTAATAGCCTGTACTTTACCATGGCTTTTAGTGGGAGAGATGCGATATTAGGACCCCAGTCAAAAATCTCCAGAGAAGATAATGAAAGGGCTCTAGCCTGTATTAGAGTTGGCTTTTGTAGAACTCAGCACCACTGGCTTCAAAAGTACATGGTTAAACTAATTGGCTACTGAGCTTAGTGTCAAGCGTATAAAATGTTCCCATGTTATCATCCATCCACGTACTAACTGCACCCAACGCTGCTGATTTTTAACTGATCTGATGAGAACTAGTATTCTGATTCTGACTATGGCACAGTTGTTAGTATCACATGCTTGTTTGTTCATTATCTGTACCTGGTATTCATATACCTTTATTTTTATTATGGACGAGCAAAGTGAAGTCCATTCTCCATTTTTAATGAAGCAAAATCAACATCTGTCTGAATTTTGTTATCCCTTTTACTCGAAAACTACAATAGGTAGGAAGATGAAATGTTGCACACAAACATGAAATTGCATGCAGATTTGCAAATTACAATTTTAATTATTAAAATAAACTTAACAGAGCAAAACAGGCATTTTTAAACTGTGCATGCTCATTATGCGTGTACAAAAGAAAATTTCTCGAGCAAAAAAAGAAAAATTGTTTTGGAGAAGAATCTCATATTTGCTATTTGCAACAATAATAATAATAATAATAAAAATATGATGTAATATTTTAAACCTTTCATTACCAGTGCTCAAAATCATGGACATTTTTTTCAAGTATTAAAACATTTATACACAACAATTATCAATGTTTTTTGTATTTGTACATATTTTTTATGTGAAGAAAAATCCTTTCATATTAGATACATTTGCATTCAGATATGGAACATTCATATATCTGACTAACCATATAATTTTAAATTCCATCACTGCCCACATAAAGGATTCTTATGGTTGACCAGTGACCCATGAACTACACTCAGAGAACCACAATTGCAATCATTCCCTTTTTCTAGATTAGATAAATGTTATGTGAGTTTTAATATAAAAATACTAATTGCAGATACATCAATTAAAAAAAAATGCAATCATATGAAATAACTAAAAAAAGTAATATTTTACCTTATCCTGGAAGAGGTATGATTGTAGGAACTTAAAGTAAACTCTACTACTTAGAGAATCATTGCAAGCCAACAAAACTTTTTTAGCATCCTCAAGAGCAGACTCTTTATTCTGCTTAAATATGTAATTAAGAAGTGTCTGAAAAATAGGGAATAATAATTTTCATTAAGTAAAAAAAATTATAAAGAAAATAAGTACAACAAAGTAAATAAGGGTAAATATTAATTAATGAAAGTGTCAGTTCAGGTTCCAGGACAATTTTGGATAAAATATTCAAAGTGCTGATTCTTTTCTTTCTCGTCACTGGGCCTTAATTTGCTTATAATTCAGTAAATTAAAAATCATTAACTTTATAGTTTGAAAGAAAATTATATATATATAACATGCTCTTAGGTACAATCTTGGTTAATCGTGACAGTCTGCGGTATATTTAATAAAATAGACCAAAGATAGGTACAATAAAAAAATATAAAGATAAAAGAGTTTAATAAACAGCATGGTAAACATGTCAACCAATAAAATTTAAAATCAAAGACAACCAAATAAGTGGTTAAAAAGTCATTTATTAAAATCTCCTTATTATGATGTACAAAATTAGATAACCAAAGCACTTTCGGACATTATCATGCCCTTCATCAGTGGCAAAATTTGCCACTGATTCGCTACGATTTTTCCAAAATATACAAACTGTAGACTTAACTAAGGAAAATTCTCTGCAAATCACTGATTGACTTATAATTTTTTATCTGCATCATAGTTTTTGATTGAAAACGCCTTTTGTTTTCCAACAGCAGTCATTTTAAATGACGCGAAATCGACAGCGCAAACGATCCAAATGAGCAATGAAAAGAATTCACACTCCTGAAGAAACCAGTTGAGCAGGGAGAGGAAAAGGACAACAGCAAAGACCCTCTCATTGTTACCTTTTAGGAAACAAGCTTAAAAGAGAACAAAATGCAAAGAATTTTTGTTTGGGGGAGTGAAATTCTTGCGAAATACTTAAAGGCAAACTATGAAAAAGGTGATTTTAGTTGACTGTTTCCGAATTCCTTGCTGCTGGAAATTAATATTAAGCAATTGAAATAACGTTAGCTGAATAGAAGTTCAGTTGGGACCATGTGAAAAGTTAATTATAACCGAGAGTTTATTGCATCTCAGGTTCATTATAGCAGGGTTTGAGTATATAACTGTATGGTAACATTTAGTTACTACTTTTTCCCAGAGTTAACTTAATTGTACTTAAGTTTAATTGTACTTAAGTTAAAGTAATGGTAATTTACTTATTACATCTTAAAAGTAACTTTATCCACTTAAATGAGTTTATATATATTTCCTACTTTGCATATAATTTTAAATGCAAAGTTTTATTATTCTTAAAGCTATTTTACTCATTTTGTACCATTCTTTTTATAATATCTATTAATTATTTAGCAGATTAATTTTTAAGCTTCATATTACTTTCTTTACAATATATGGTAAAGTATAGAGAAAGTATTGGAATCATGTAGAAAATCGCAATGAGTTTTCAATGGATCTACATATTTTGGGACCTGTAAACCTGAAAAAACTATTTTTAGAGTGATGTCTGTGTGTGCATGTGTGTCTGTCTGTGGAATGTATGTATCCACCCTAACTTAAAAACTGATTGACTAAATTTTTAAAAATGTGTAGATAAGTCACTTGTGGTTTACTCTGGTGCTGATTAGATTTTGGTACGATTTGGAAAAGAAATAACCTGCCTTTTTTGTGAAATGGTCAAAAGCTAAAATAAAAGACTATGTATGATTAACCCTTTTGCGACGGTTGCCACGACTGCATGTCGGCAGCGAACTTGCATTTAAGGACGGACGCCACACATTCGTGGCGGAGAAAACTGTACCCTAAAAGACGGGTGCCACGTATGCGCGTTTTTATGTCGAATGTTTTTATGTGTCTACTAGATGATATTCAATGTCCGTTCGAACAACCCCAATGTATTTTGCAGATACTTGACATTGGCATAGGAAGGATCCAATTAATCATTTCTTCATTTGGAGTGGTGAAATATGGTTTTGTAATATAAACAAATAGAGCACTTCTCGTAGCATCAGCTATTTTATAATTGAGTTCCGGTTCTCATTTTGATTTCAGCTTAATGATTTCGTTGGTGAAACATAGGAATATACGAGAGTATTTTTTCTTTTTTGTTTGGGTTTTAGAGGCAGTGAAATTATTCGTTTATTTCGGATAAAAGAATGGGAGCAACTAACGAGTATTTTGTATTCAGATTTATATGAAAAATATACATCAAATAGAAAATAAATATTTCTTTTATTCCTGAAAAAAGTAGATTTCTGTGTTGAATAGGTGATTTTTAGTGAATTTTTTTCGAGAGTTAGGCTTAGCATAAAAAATTTGCAGTCCTTTGGGAACAGTTCAGCTCCGTCCTTTGGGCGGCGGCAGTTTTGGAATGCCGCCATCGCGAAAGGGTTAAATGTATCGATTAAATGCTTGTTTTTTTATGTAATTTTGGACGATGAAAGTCCAATTCCATCACTCTAAGAAAAACTAACTCAACATATTTTATTAATTTTGATATGTAGTCTTTGAAAATACGCCTAGTTACTAAATGAAAATGGTAATTGAATTAAAAGTGCAAATTCAGTGTAATTTCAAATAATTATGAGTGTTATTTTGTGCAATTAAACTCAATTTAATGAATTATGAAAGAAATAAAGAGAAAATGTATTTGAGTTTTGTAGCGAAGGTCATGTGCTGTCTACATCAGATTTTTTTTATTATATACAGTTTGAAAACTGTAAATAAAATTATCCACTTATAAAAATGTTTCACAAGAGACTAAGAATTATTTTGAGTCATAGAAAGTTGGTTAAAATGTCTAATGGCCATATAAAATACTTACATCAATAAGTTTCAAATCATTATTCATTGGAAAATTTCTGATATCATATTTCAACAAAACTTCCTTCAGACCCACTTGTTTAGAATGCTGCTTGAACTCAGCTACACTAAAAGCATAAGATAAAACAAACTTTAAAATCACATATTGATAACAAAAAGAATATTTATTTCAATTTAACATGCACATGACAGCAAATTACTTATAGTTAGCAAGTGACATATGACAGCAAATTACTTACAGTTTGTAAGTGGCACATGACATTAAATTACTTACAAAAATGATTGTCGGTTTAAATCCCCCGCCCCCTTTAATGTTGCTATGGGAAGATAAAATGCTGCAAAAATTTTATATAAAAAGGCGTATACCTGATTCAAAAACTAAATTATACTATTATTTTACTATTTATAAATACTATTTTATACATATTTACAGGCTGCACCCTTTAATTTAAGTTGTAGCTGCCCTTTTATGTCACAGATTTAGCCATGATGCACCAAAGATTTGAAACTTTGCATACATGTGGGACTTGACCTATAAGTAATGAGAAAAATTTAAATTTTGGAATTTTGCTTGAAAAATTTATAAATTATGGAATTTTTTGTTGTAACATTCTTTCAGCTATAATTCAAGCATGGTTAGGCACAAAAAATCTGTTTTTATGCCATCATGCGCAGAAAAAATATCTTTAATTTTTATAATTAACTCTATTAAAGTGTATCAACTGTTTTTGAGATATTTTAATTTTAGTTACAGCAGGCAAATTTTTTTATTATATTTTATTAATGAATTGATGTAAAGGTACAAATTTGAACTATACAAAGATTCTGACATAATTAAATACATCAAAATTAACGGAATGCAATGGGCAGGACATTTGCTAAGAATGAAGGACAAAAGAATCACAAAGAAAATTTTTATGTCCACAGCAATCGTTAAAAGACCTAAAGGACGACCAAAGTTGAGATGGATTGATTGTGTGGACAAGAACTTTGAGGTGTTAAATATTTAAATTGGAGAAGCAATGTTCCACGGGGGGGACAATTTGGAAAAATCTTCTGAGGAAGGAGAAAGCCCACAGTGGGCTGGTGAGCCATTGATGATGATGAATTAATTTATTTACGGTTTTTGACACCATTGTGGTAACTATATTAATTGTGTTACGTTTCAAATACCAAAATTGTTTGTTGGCTAACCTTTAAATCAAATTATTGAAAAATAATGCTACAATTCAGTAGTTTTCAACTAGTGCACTGCAGCACCATGGAGCACCTTGAATGATAGTCAGGTTTGCTGTAAGTGGATGTAACTATAACTTTTTTTCCCAAAAATATAAAATATTCAAATATTTTTAATTATCGATAGTTTTGCAATGGCTACTGATGTCACGGGCAGCCTCAGAAAGAATGTATTTGGTAAAACGTAGACTCAAAACGAGGGAAATCCACTGCTATAATTATTAATTAATTTGTATCTTAAAATGTCTGAAAACATTGAAAATATGGCAACAGTGATTGAAGATGAAATATTGTTTTACATACCACAATTTCCATGTAAACAGAACTATAAATTGTATACCATTTTTATATTTAAACTTAAAACCGTTTTTGATATTCAGAATTTTCATTAAGTGTGTAGGTCTCATATTTAGTTATTACTAGCCATTAGGTCCACACAAAACATGGATGAAAATGGATATCATATTCACATAAATAGAACATTGTCTGTATAATAATGCCTTAGGAAGTAAAGTTACAAGTTTGCTTTTGTCAGGTAGAAATACATTGCTGCACTCGAATCATTATATTGCAGTAGAATCTCATTAATTCAAAATTCTGTAATTTGAACCCACTTCCTTTCACTGTAAAAGAATGATTTTTTACTAACATGCATTAATTTGAATTACCATATTATACTAGTGTATAATCCAAAATATTTCTGGCAAAATTTAACACAAAAAAGGAGGGCTTAACTTATCCACAGGGTCAGTTAAAAAAAGGTTTTATAATTAAAACAATAAATGTTTCTGTTTTAAATTGAACCAATTGGGTTATGTGTGTTGTGGTCATCGCAATGAGAGTGTGGTAGCTAACTTTGCACCTTCCAACATAGATCGACTTTGCTAAGCATCACTACCTGAATTGTAAATTCCCACCAGAAGATATCTTTTGGCCTAATCTTATAGAATCAGGCTATCATACTCATGGTTCCAGGTTCAAACTTGACTGGAGTCAAAACATTTGGTGCTGCAGTGGTGAGCTGGACTGAAAAGAGCACACACTCAACACTAGATAGCAGAACCACAAAAAAGACCCACATCTGCTCTTCTTTACTGGCAACTAACAACTGACGTCACACCATCCCGGCAGTTGCACAATTGAAGTAAGACCTTCACCAGCTGAAAGGGCTACTTCTGACTGGGTCTCGCATTGAGAATATGTGGGTTCTGGGAGTCACCCTTTGCCATTCTGACAAACTCGGCTGATCTCTTTCCAGGGGGAGTGTGTGGCAGTCGACTTCATGCCTTCCAACATCGATCAACTGTGCTAGGCACAACTACCCAAAATATTAGTTCAGGTCGGAAGATATCTTTTGGCCTAGAATTTGGGCTAACATATTCATGGTCTCAAGTTCAAATCTGACCAAGGCCAGAACACCTGGCACCACAAGAGCATAACAGAAGCAGTTTTTAATATGATAATGTTTCAATACAATATCATTTTAAACCCACAATTTCTCACCTTTTTGAAATTAATAAACATAAAATTTAAGAGCTGATTTATTTGCAGATCATATGATTGCATGAAGATTTATCTGCTGAAGTCAGGGGGTCGGAATATACATGAATGGGCTTGTGCACAAGTATATATGATTTGGATAAATTGAACTAAATTTTATCTTCATTAATGTTGGATTAATAGGATTCTATTGCATATACAACTAGCCATTTTAACCTGAACTTCACATGCTTAAAATGGCTAGTGGTCATTAAATGCCACATTTACACAATAAAAGTTGTTGATAACTTTGCTGAATATCAAACACCCTTTTAGGTTTAAGCATAAAAATGGATCCCATTTTATGAATATGCAGCACATATGAAATGGAAAAATATTTTGAATCTTATTTTTTTGCACGACAAGATGAAAAATTATATCACATTATATTTATAAAGATTCCTTTTATCAAGTTTTAACTGCTGGTAGCGAAAGAATTTCAAATTGCATTTTTACTATTTCTGAGAAGTGGTGTAAGATTTTTGAAAATTCCTTTGCATCATCACTCCCAATTCAAATTTTCAATTTTTCTATTGATCTGGAAGCTGAGACGAATTGAATGAGACCAAAACTAAGATTCTAGATGATGTGGAAGTACTAAATCATTTTGATATTTTTATAATATCCCTTCGCATCGTCCCCCCAATTTCTTATTTTCGAAGTATTCGATTTTTCACTTGGTTTCAAAACTGAGATGGATCAAATGCTACCAAAGCAAAGATTCGAGCTATAGTGGAAGAACCCTATAATTTTGATACATAACCCTCTCACTTAGTCAGTCAGTTCAGTATATATATACCTTACCTTGGATGGTTAGAATTTAAACCTTGCTCGACAACACTTTTCACTTTATCACTCCAAGGCACGGCTGCACGAGAAACGAGTAATAATGCAGCATTCATCCATCTTGCAGTGTCGTGAATGCATTCGAGGACAAGAGTCAGATGCTCTTCCCAAGGTGCTTCATCCCATGACCACCATGTGAAGTGAGAAGTTTGGAGTGTGTTCTGTAAAAAAAACTCAATCTATATAAATAAAATTGAAAATCTGTCTGTCTGTCTGTCTGTCTGTTTGTCCCATCATCACGGGAGAACGGCTGAACCGAATTTGATGAAATTTTGTGGGTAGCCTAAAAATATCCCCACTTAAAATTTAGTCTATGTTTGAAATTTCTACGACCAGTGGTTCTCGAGATATTAGTAAAAAATGAAACTTTCGTTTATCTCATCATCACGAGAGAACGGCTGAACCGAATTTAATGAAATTTTGTGGGTGGCCTTGAAATAGCCCCCCATAAATTTTGCCTAAGTGTCGAGTTTCTAAGGCCAGAGGTTGTCGAGATATTAATGAAAAACGGAACTTTTTTTATAGGAGTTCTACTCTCCAACTCCGTGGTTTATCCAAACGCAAAGGATAAAAATCGTTTGTTTAAAACGTCAAAGGGAATTAAAAATTTATTTTTGAGTTTAATGCAGGATTTTTGCATTAAATAGTCACTATCTGAAAGCATGAATTGTTTGAAACATGAATTTAAATGGAAAAATCTACCTCCATGTTTTGTATTTCACAAACTTTTACTCAACGATTAGAAGTATAAAGATATTAAAATGGTTATTTAATTTCGCATTTTATGAGGAAGATTCTATCTTATATCGTGTTGCTCGGCCAAGGAATGAAATTAAATATGTTTGCTAATGATTATTATTATTTTTTCGATTTGAATATTAAATAAATGGGTATTAAAATATATCTTATAAATGAACGGTTTGATTTTTTTTAATTATATTAATTGCGAACTGCATACACTACTTTCATTTATTTTAGCAAAGAGGTTTTAAGCTTATATATTGTGTTTAGCTAATAAACTCATATTTTGTTTACCCAATAAATTCATTTATCCAATTGTTTAAACAGAAAAAGAGTAGAATGGGTATATCTTCTAACAATATTTTAGTGTTTTCATTTAGTATATACAAACTGGATCACGATATTTTATTCAGATCTGCGAATTTAGAGCTACGAATTTGGCTGGATATCGCTAACTTGGCAAATTTCATAAAAGTTACCAAAATGATTGAAATGTCCCCAAATTGATAAAAATGACGTAGATCAATGAAATTTATTTTGTTTTGTTAAAAGAAAATACTGAAATGGTGTTTCGTTAGCATTTGTCTGTCAGTCCAACCACCCTACTTAGTAACACATTTAGCGAATTTTTAAAATGTCACCAAATTGATAAAAATATTTATAAATCCATAAACATATTTTGAAATTGATAAATTGCCCTAAATAAACGAAATTGTGTTTTTTTAGGGGATAATATTTTGATGATGGTTCGTCAATTTATCGCCAAGTGGGACTGTCAGTTCGACAGTCCCACTTGGCGATAAATTTGGCGATTTTTTAAAATGTCACCAAATTGATAAAAATATTTATAAATCCATAAAAATATTTTGAAATTGATAAATTGCCCTAAATAAACGAAATTGTGTTTTTTTAGGGGATAATATTTTGATGATGGTCCGTCAATTTATCGCCAAGTGGGACTGTCAGTTCTACAGTCCCACTTCGCGATAAATTTGGCGATTTTTTAAAATGTCACCAAACTTTCATTAGAGATATTCAGACGATATTTTGACCACCAATTTATTTGAAGCAAATCATAACATGTCGCTTAACAACGGATTTAAATTTAATGTGTTTATGAGGAAGAAGATTTTTATTAAATCTTTTCCGATTTTAATGATGAAGATATGTATATAAAATAAATTTCATTGCCATCGTATTTTTGACTGGATAATATCAATTACGATCTTCATGTTTAAACATTATTATTATTGATGTTTTCGGGGATTATTGATTCAGAGATTATTGATATGTTCAATTTCTTATGGCATTGTTTTATTGCGGCAAAAATTGTTGAAACTCATATATTGTACGTTGTACGAGTAATCTTCTACAAATGCACGGGTATATCTTCTAATCTAAGAGAATATAAGTAGTACATGTATATTGGCATATATTGGAACCAAGCCTTCCGGTATGAAGATGGCAGGGATTATTGATATTTTTAATTTATTAAGTAATGTTATATATTGGTAAAAAATTTTCAGACTACATATTATATTACGGGTAATCTTTTACTAACACTAGGACATATCTTCTAATCTATGGCATTATAAGTAGTACGGGTTTATCTTCCCATATAATTTTAGCACTTTCATTTGGGCACATATTGGAATTAATTATTGCCTACTGATTTAAAGATTACGGATTTATTGATATTTTCAATTTATATATGTAATCTACTAATACAGGTTATATCTTCTAATATTCGCGTATATAAGTAGTACGGGTCTCATACAATACGCTATTATTTTGCATATATTGATTCAATTCCATACTTTTTATAAATTTGCTTACAAAAAGGCCAGGATATTTTATTCTTCAGATCTACCCGTGAAGATAATTTTGAATAACGAGAACAGCCATTTCTTAACTTCTTTTTAGGAGCATTATGTTAAATATTTTAACAGAATATTTTGATTAAAAATGCCATTTAGTATACTATAGGATTTTGCACATGATTGTGAATTTTAAGTTTATTTATATTATATACTCCGTACGAAGAACGGGTATGCTGCTAGTCTATATATATAAAATTGAAAATCTGTCTGTCTGTCTGTTTGTCCCATCATCACGAGAGAACGGCTGAACCGAATTTGATGAAATTTTGTGGGTAGCCTGGAAATAGCTCCACTTAAAATTTAGTCTATGTTTGGAGTTTCTACGACCAGTGGTTCTCGAGATATTAGTAAAAAACGAAACTTTCGTTTGTTTCATCATCACGAGAGAACGGCTAAACCAAATTGAATGAAATTTTGTAGGTAGCCTTAAAATAGCCCCCCATAAAGTTTGTCCAAATTTCGAGTTTCTAAGACCAGGGGTTGTCCAGATATTAATGAAAAACTGAACTTTATCCTAGGAGATCTACTCTCTAACTCCGTGGTTTATCCAAACGGAAAGGATGAAAATCGTTTGTTTAAAACGTCAATGTGAATTAAAATTTCATTTCTGAGCTTAGTGCAGGATTTTTGCATTAATTAGTCACTATAGGAAAACATGAATTGTTTGAAACATGAATTTAAATGGAAAAATCTACCTCCATGGTTCCTCTTTTACAAGCTTTTACTCAACGATGAAAAGTATAAAGAAATCAAAATGGCTATTTAATTTCGCATTTTACGGGGAAGATTCTATCTTATATCATGTTGCTCGGAAACGGAATGAAATTAAATGGGTTGTTAATATTTATTATTATTTTTTCTATTTGAATAATAAATAAATGGATGTAAAAATATATTTTTTAAATGAACGGTTTGATTGTTCTTTTAATTATATAAATTGCGGACTGCGTACATCACTTTCATTTATTTTAGCAAAGAGGTTTCAAGCTCATATATTGTGTTTAGCTAATAAACATATATATTGTGTTTACCCAATAAATTCATTTAGCTGATTGTTGAAGCAGAAAAAGAGTAGAACGGGTGTAAATATCTTCTAATACAATTTTAGTGTTTTCATTTAGTATATACAAACGGGATATGGATATTTTATTCTTCAGATCTGCAAATTTAGAGCTACGAATTTTGCGGAATATCTCTAAATAACTTGGTAAATTTTCTTAAACTTTTCCAAATTAGCGGAAATGTCTCCAAATTGATAAAAATGACCGAAATCAAGTAAATTAAATTTGTTTTTTTAGAATAGAGTACTGAAATGATGTTTCTGTAGCATTTGTCGGTCAGTCCATCCATCCTACTTAGTAACACATTTAACGATTTTTTTTAATATCACCGAATTGATAAAAATATTTGTAAATCCATAAAAATATCATGGAATTGATCAAATCGCGCTTAATATATGAAATTAATTGTGTTTTGTTAGGGGATAGTATTGTGATGATGTTTCATCAATTTGTCGCAAAATGGGACTATCAGTTCTACAGTCCCACTTGGCGATGAATTTGAAGATTTTTTAAGTTATCGCTAAATTGATGAAAATGTCGCCAAACCTTCCATGGAGATCGCATTATTCAGACGATATGATTTCCATCAATTTATTTGAAGCAAATGATATCATGTCGCTTAGCAACGGATCCAATGTGTTATGCGGCATACGATTTTTATTAAATCTTTTCTGATTTGAATAATAAAAATATGTATATAAAATAAATTTCATTGACATTGCATTTTTGACTGGACAATATCAATTACGGTCTTCAGGTTTAAACATCATTATTATTGATATTTTCGGGGACAGTTGATTCAGGGATTATTAATATTTTCAAATTATTATGCCATTGTTTCATTATGACGAAAATTGTTGAAACTCATACATAGTACGTTGTACGAGTAATCTTCTACAAATGCACGAGTATATCTTCTAATCTACGAGAATATAAGTAGTACAGGTATATTGGCATATATTTTGATATATATTGGCATATATTGGAATCAATTACGACCTTCTGGTATAAAGATTACGGGGATTTTTGATACTTTCAATTTATTACGCCATCTCTTTTATTTTGGCAAATATTTTTGAGACTCATATTGCAATATGAGTAAGCTTCTACTAACACACTGGCATATTTTCTAATCTGCGACAAGTAGTACAGGGTTGCATATATTGATTCAATTCCTTTTTTTTTTAAATTTGCTTACAAAAGGGGCCAGGATGTTTTATTCATCAGATCTGTCCGTGAAGATAATTTTGCATAGTGAGGACAGATAGTCTTAAACTTCTCTTTATGAGCAATACATTTAATATTTTAACAGAATTTGCACATGATTGCGAATTATAAGTTTTTTTTATATTATATACTCCGTACGAAGAACGGGTATGCTGCTAGTTTAATATAAAACTTGAATGTGGTGAAAGCATGATAGAAGATATATAAATTCTAATTAATGAAAAAATAACAAGAAAGATCAATCATGCATAAAGCATTGCTTATGAAACGCTTTCGGACTGAAATGCAATCACCGGAATGTATCACACTTTAAAATGCAATACATTCACCACTGATATTTTTTTAATCATCACAGAATTATAATAATTTATTTTACTTGAAAACTTAAAACTTCATAAAAAAAAATGAACTTTATTCAAATGATGTCATCAAAATATAAATCGTCTGGCTCTTTATGTAAAAGCAATGAATATTTTATTCATACAATTTTATTCCAGACTCCAGAACTAAATAATTTTGCATGAAAAAAATTTAGCAATTCTTATACAACTCATCTTACAGTCACTTGTTTACATTCTGCATCCATTAAAATTAGGCTTTGTTGTAGAAATAATCAAAGTTTGAGGATCATTTAAACTAAAAAATATTGTAATTGCATTGGCACAGAATATAGATGCACAGAAAATACGCAAAAATAAAGCAGTGTTAGGACGGATGCAATACTAAATATAAATTTAAAAGAACTTTAACAATCACGATTTTTACTCTGGGAAAAAAAGATGAATGCCATATTTTATTTTGAATTGGTCACGTGATCTCTTCCTATTATATGGGTGTAATTATTATTTTAACTTTTATTTAAAAAACTACCGAACATATTTTGCTGAATTTTTTTTTATATATTTTATGGAATAATTTTAATATTACCTACAATTTTCGAAGCAATTTGTGAATTTTAACTTTGCTTAAAAAATGTTTGAAAAATTAGGTCCCATAGGGTTCAACGTATTTCATTTTTTCAACCAGGGTTCAATCCAAAACTGATTGGGGGATATTATTCATTTACATTCCTATATGTCCCACAGACCATCTTAACAACATACTAAAATTTCATTTTGATAAAGTTATTTTTATGGCATTTATCATGCAAATGGACAGACAGACAGAATGACCAAAGTCATAAACACTTTTCTACTATGTTATAAAGTGTTAATAAAATGAATAGTTATTATTTATATACTAATAAATCGAGAAAATTGAACCAGGGAAAATAACTAAAAAGTAAATTGTAAATTCCTAAATTATAAAAAAATTCCAAAGCAACCCAACAAAATATGAAAAATTCGGGACACTTGGTAGGTCTGTCCTTAGTACACTTATGCGATAAATTTTTGTTACTATAAAATGCTTATAAAACACAGTCTATAAAAAAAAATTAATCTTTACTGTTTTACAAACAGTATATAAATATATTTTATTGATAAATATATTAATAAAAATTAACTATATATAAATAAAATATATTTGCATTTGTGAATAAAAACCTCTTAAGAAAATATCAAAAAACAAAAACATAAGGATACCAATCAGTTTCAAACACAAAGCAGTGTTCTTCGAAATACGAGAAACAGAGCAGTTATGCCATAAAAGCAAAACAACATCTGTGGACACATGCTAATAAGTATTGTCATTTTTAGAAAAATATAAGAAAATGATTTAAACTATTACCCATTATTATTATTAAATATTCCCCATTTAGGAAAATTACTCTTCAAATATTAGGAAAGGAGTAACAAAAAAACATTAAAAATTCTTTATGGTGATTACTATTAGAAAATATTACTGACTAAAACTTTATGCAACACTAGCATGACAGTAGCAACATTTACTATATAAAAAAAAGCTTGAGTGCTTTTTATATAGTAAAGCATTGTTTATATGCTTTTCATGTATACATCATTTTCCTCCTTTTTACTTCAAACTGCAGTCAAATAAAAAAAAGTTGAAATATTTTTTTTCAATTTTATAAAATTTATTTAGAAATTGAGAAAAAGTAAGATTGATTGCTCAGTATATTTAACTGTTCCTACCTTAATGTACAACTCAAGGCACAAATCTAAATCCAGATCATTTTCCAATGCAAATGGTCTTGCAAATTCAGAAATTGCTTTTACAATGTATTTTATGTTGATACGATCCAGAACAGCATATATAACTTCCATTTTAGAATCCTATAGAAAAAAGATAAAATTAGGATTTGCTTTTGTTATACAGATTTGTATACAGTGTCAATGATCTCATAACACTACATATATAATGTATTACAACACTTATAAGTCAATACAGCTTTCAGTCAATGTCGACCCTGGAATATTAGTCTGATCAGATTGCAGTGTGATTTATTAATTGCAATGGTTCTCAAAATTTTTGCAACAGATTGCTTCAAATTTGTGAACTTCTAAAACTCATTTGGATTTCAGAGCTTAAAGTACTAGTATTTTAGTAAATTTAATTTCTCCACAAAATAAACTTACACACACACATGAATAACAAATAAAAAAGTCAATATGATAAAAGTTCTATTATTTTACATGATGAAGTTCTATTCTATTACAAGATAGGAAAATTGTTACAGAAACCAAACAAAATAATTAATTTAAAATTTATACACAAGAGAAGCAATTCTACCTGTAAACTGTGGTTCATACATGATAAATTTAATATTAATAAGTCAATGGTTTTATTGTTGAAGCTTCTGATTTTATTGCGGAATACTTAACTGCATCTTGTGTAATACAGTTTGGGAGATGCTAATCTATTTATTACACATTGTGCAAATTTGGAAGAAAAATTACAATTTATATATTTCTTATTGAAATTGAAGTATTATATACATGATACTATGAGCTCTTTTACATATGTGAAATTTTAAGATACATTAATGCCATATTTTTCTACAATAAATACAAATCAATGCAACCAACTCTTTAGTCTGATCAGATTGAAATATGATTTATTTTTATATTACAATAGTTTCCAAACTTTTCAAAGATATTTTTTTTACATTTGTGAATTTCTACAGTAGACTTTTGAGCTCTTATGGATTTCAGAGATTAAGGTATCAATATTCCAGCAAACTTACTTTTATAAAAAATAAAAACTCCTATACAAACATATTAACATAAACTAATAATTAATAAATGAAAAATTAATATGACAAAGTTCTATTTAATATGATAAGCATTTTATTATGTTATGTGATAAAGTTGTTTTATTAATACAAAAAATTCTTAAATGTATACACGAGAGAAGCAATTTTATCTGTAAACTGTGCTTCATACATGATAAATTTAATATTAAAAAGTCAATGGTTTTATTGCTTAACCTTCTGATTTTATTACGGAATACTTAATTGCATCAGGATAACTGTTGAAAGAACCATTAATGAACAACTGTTGAAAAACTATATAGAATTCCATTGATCCGTTCTTTCAAATACGTCTGAAAATCATGGAAAATGTGTGTGTGTGTCTGTGGGGGGGGGGGGGGGGGGCGGCGATTACTGGGAATTTTCTGCAAACAGAAATGGAATACCGTTGATCAATCCCCTCAAATACAATAGAAATCATGGAGTATATAGAGGAAGCTTACTCGGAATTTTCAGATGAAGGAAATACATATTTTTATCAATAAATTTATTTTATTCAACAATGAAATATTTTTTTTCTTTTGAAATTTTTTCCAATATTTCACAGAATTTTTCAGAATTTAAAATTGAAACAGAAAGGACAGGGTGCTTTCCCGGGGAGGCAAGATCAACGGAATTTTACGGTATTATTTTTCAGCGTATAAAGAAAGGCTAAAGATGAAAAATATATCTAATTTGGAATTTGTGAGACATATAGCACTAATCCATACAATCTTTGGAAATGTTTCTGAAATTTAGAATGATCTATGTCAGTGCTTCTTTAAGTGTAGCCTATGACCTATAAAGGAGTTGTGAAAAAATTTAAACCTGACAAAGATGGATCAAAGTGTTTCACATCTAGAATGTAGGTGTATGTTTGATCTGATATACATGTTGCACCTCATATGCATATCGGATGATATGCACATGGATATTCTATATCTAATTATGAAATATGCTTCAGTTTGAAATGATAGCATATATGCAATGATAAATTGAGGAGGGGGTCACTCTTTATATTAACGAAACAAAAGCTAATATATATGTGTGATCTGTGTAGTGAAATAAAAGTATTGAAATTCCGAAAATTATCTAAATATTTTCATAAATTATCAAAATATCTATGTTGGTTTAAGAAAAGTTTGAGACTAATGAACTATTGCACAAAAAAGCAATAATGATTGCAGTTCGTGGGCCATCATTTTTTTTTTTTTACATTTTAATAGTGGGCCTCAGAGACTTAAATGATATCAAGTGGGCCAGCAGAGGTCTTTCAAAGTCTCATAGTGGGCCAGAATCACAAAAGTTTGAGAACCACAGGTACGTCCAGACTATGAAGAATTTCAGAAGTGGTAATCAAAACAGTCTTTACCACTAGGCACTTTCGGCATAATAAAACAACAGGCTAAAAATATGGTAGTCTATTGGGCTTAATTTAATTGCACAAGAATTATTGAAATTAAAACATATTAGAAAATCAAATTACAATAAAATAAAAGTTTAGAATAATTGCCAAAATAAGAATTTTTGCTGTAAATCAAACCAAATAATTTAGAACTGAAGAAGACATGACATAATGTGAAGTGGAGAAGAAAAAGTGATACAAAATAATTAAAATATCAAACTGACGTGTCAATTTTACGGATGACTGAAACTGAAATTTTTAGAATATAAGGAAGCTATAATTTATTGAAAGACCATTATAAATTAATTAATTTTTAACAAAAAAAAAAAAAAAATACAAATTTAACATTAAACAAAAGAAAGTAAAATGTAGAACAAAATAAATTGCAATTTAGATAATTGAAATAGATTAAAAATTAAAGAAAATGAACTTCTGCCAACTACTATGGAAAAGAATTTCTCATGGAATATAATAGTAAAATCATGAATAAATATAAAATCGATTATTAATAAAACATCTAAACTGATAAAATTAGAAAATCAGTTAGATACATATTTTATTGGTACATTACAAATTATTTATATGCAAATGCACGATTTACCACATTTAATATGGGGAAAAAATTACCTGAAATGTGGTTAAAGATATTTTGCAGTTGAAATTTTCCTTTAGCTTCACAAGCAACTTCAAATTTTTAGACAGTTCATATAGGCAGCCAGTACGAGAATCTGCATCAATCATCTTTTTCTGAAAACAAAACATAAAATATCTTACAAAATTAGAAGATACATTGGGTTCAAACTCAAACATATGTCAAGATGTTAATTCTAATTTCTATTTACACAAAACTAATACCAAATATATTAGTTTTAACTGTTATCTTGGCCGTTAAGATACATTTCAGCAATATCACATATTCGCAAGTAAACCCGTACTTCAGAGGCTTTTTTATAGAAAGATTATTCTAGAAATTTATATAACTGATACACATTGATCTTAAAAGTTAACATTGCAGTTATCATGTTACTGCCATAAAATTTCAATAATATTCTCTTGAATATAACCATCCTCTGGAAACTTGAACACTAAATATAGTTCATGAAAATGCTGTGTGTAAAACCCTCAACTCCCTCTTTACACATTTTGCTAAAGAAATTTTTTAAAATATTTACAATAAAATTAATTCATTGTTAAAAATATTAATTATATTTTTTGATAAAACTGTTTATAAATGATTTTCAAATAATTAATGTTATTATGAGAATGTTCGAAATAGCATCACTTTCATTTACAGTAACACAACAGCTAGTGGTATTATTTAATTCATAATTAAAAATATTAATTATATTTTTTGATAAAACTGCTCATAAATGATCTCCAAACAATTAATGGCATTACTCGAATGTTCAACGAGTGTTTGAACATTTTCATTTACCTTAAGACAGCATATATATATAGTGTTGTCATTATTCCAATGTATCAACAATCAGTTTCCATCAAAATTTTGAGCAATTGCCACATGTGTGCACACAGACACATTTACATATTTTTGGCAATATCTGTGGCAGAAGTATAGTTTTTATGACCACAGAAAATTTATAAAACAAAAGTCTAGACAATTAACAACCAATTTTGTATTTTAACAACCAGTTTCTGGAAACTGGCTGAATGATACCACTGGTGATAGCAATCTTAATCTAGTTGGAAAACACTATTTAGAATCTCTTTTCAAGACAGTTTGCAATTTTGGGACATTGTTATTAGCAAGTAAATAAAATTTTATTACTTTATTTTTAATACACATATTTATTACTTAACATTTTGGATATGTGTTTAATTATAATTAATAAATAATAGTTGAAAGTCTAAAAATACGACGTATTCTGTTAGCATATAATAACAAATTATGTATATTACCTACTTTTTCTTTATTCCCTGATATTTCCAAGATTTCCAGGTTATTACTGATACGTATAAACCCTGAATGTATTTTGTAGTGCATAAAAATAAGTTATACATAATGCATACTTTGTTTCCCAGTATTAGCTTTGACTTGCATGTGGAACAAAAGCAATTATGTATGTCAATGTTTCTTAAAGTGTATTCTGCAGAACCTTTGGGGTTCTGCAATGTGATAGTTTGTATAAATTTTCTTAAAAATAATCCCCCCATAAAATTTAAATACATAATTTAGATCATAATGAGTTTTGGGGTTCCACCATCAAATTGAATTCCAAAAGGGTTCTGTGACCAAATGAGTTCGAGAAGCACTGATGTACGTTATTCAGCTGAAGACATCATAATGATTAACGTAATTCAGAATGACAGCAGGATTTTTTCAATGATTTCTGTAGTTTTTGTATTGATACTTTTCCAATTTACACTTTGGGTGTGATTTTTACTTTTGTTTAAGTAGTGCACAATAAGCACATACTTCAGCATTATAACTAACATACTTCAGCATTATAACTAGTGTGCTCACGTTTGCATTTCAGAAATTGTTAAATGAAAATCTTTGAACAAAATCACCTTTATTTTAAAAGCAGATTATAATGTGGAATCATAATTTTTGCATAATTATACTCACGTAAATACACCCCAAAGATATTCCTGTAGAAAAGCTTATAGCTCCTTTTTCAGCTTTCTTCTGCAGTGTTTGTATTAATTCTAAAAACATAGAAGCTAGCTGATCACCAATTCCAGGCCACAATTCCTATAAAATGACAAGCAATCAGATAAGTCAGTTTAATGGTTAAAATTTCATTTAATGTATGATTTAAAACAATTATTTGTGTTGAATTCTTAAAAATTGTTTTAAAATCAGTTAATACTATAACAAAAAGTTCTTTTATTCATGCTCTGAGAAAATTATTGTAACTGTAGAAATGCATTACATAAAAAAGTCATCAAATTGAGAAAAGTTTTTCACCCATAGGCATTTACAACATAAATAGGATTATTCAATTTAAAAATAACCTGGAGAATTTTTAAACATATTAACAAGTAGTAAGTTAGTGGCAATCGTGTGATTTCTATGAGTTACTTTACATTTAGATGTCTGCATTGATTAAATTCTTTTTTTACCAATATTGGCTTACATGAAACAAAATTTGGATTTTATCAACATAATATAAAAATTTGATACAAATTGAACAAAAATTTGTAATTTAGTACCTATGAATATTTGGAGCATAACAGAATCATGTTATACAAATTTAACTTTATTTTTGAACTGTTAATTTCAATTAATCTTAGCATAATAAACTGCATATACATTTACCAAAAATTGGGAAATTATAAAATGGGCAGTGCATACCATGCCCAATAGGAATTTTCTTTAAAAATACACAACATTGTCTTCATATTTATATAAATTTCTGTTTTTGTACTACATTTTCCTCTAACTGGTTCAGAAGTTTAAAAGTTTTAGCAAATCACACATGCACATACCGCACATGATGCATTTAAGTTTTTTTTTTACAAAATCACAGTCTTTTTTTTCCCCCTATTCATGCAACATTCTAGAATTGCACCACATTTGGTGACAATCAATTGAATAATTTTGAGATATTGCAATCTAGTGCAAAGTGTGCACTGTGCATCAACATATTACGAAACAGGCAAATTAAAGAAATTATGACATTTTTTTCGGAAAAGCATTCCATATTTGCACAAAGTTTAGCTTCAATTGACAGAGTAGTTTCAGAGAAAAAATGGTTACATCAAATTTGTACAGACCAATTAGTAAACTGATAGATCGACAGAAAACTAAAATGTATTTTTTGCAGTTCAACATCTTTCAGTGAAGGTGTATACATAAAACGAAATTGCAGTATTAACCAAGTTTTAATACTTAAAATCAGAAATCGAATAGTATGACCATAACAGCATTAAACCTCATAAGTTTGATATTAAAAAAAAAAAAAAAAAAAAAAAAAAAAAAAAAAAAAAAAAAAAAAAAAAAAAAAAAAAAATTAATAAGCAATCATTTTTTTTTTTTTTACAGATTGTTAAATTATAAATTTTTTGACCAAAGACACAGTAAAAAATAGTGGCAAATACTATAAGAAAATATTTTCTTTCTGTTAGTAACAGTTGGCAACAAATTTTATGCTAATTTTGCAATCTTGGTCATACACTTAGAGAAAATTAAATGTAATTTCTTTGATAATCTTTGTAACTCTTTCGGAATTATTAATTCAATATAAAGCAAGTTTTACAGTTCATGGGACAAGTAAGCTTTGTTAGAGTCTAGTATGTGATAAATTAATCAAGTTCTGTTAATAGCTGGTATAATGATTATGTTTCATTAGGGGATAATAGTTGTTGTTGTTAAGACCCAGACCGTCTGACCTACCAGAAAGGTGTAAGGTAACTGTTTGGACAGCCGGGAATTTCACCCAATTTAGACCAGAACCCAGTGGGGGAGGCATCCACAGGGACCGTACCCTCCTTCCCCTACCACCAACCTTTAGGAAGGACTTACGGACCCACATGTTTAATGTGATCGTACGCCGCATGAACACGGCAGCAGTTGTAGCAACATACAAATCCAGTGCGCAAACCACTGGGCTTCTGCGCCCGAAATGTGCCAACAGCACTCGGTGTTCCCAGATGGTCACCCACCCAAGTACTAACCGCACCCGATACTGCTTGACTTCGGTGATCTAATGAGAACCGGTGTTTTCAGCACGGTAGGGCTGTTGGCCATTAGGAGATAGTGTAATAATTAATAGTTTTGTTTGGAAGAGCTGAATGGTACATGTGTTCAGAAATATTAGGAGAGTAAAAATTACAGGTGGGCAGATGGGAGGAAATATTTCACATAACTTTATGCATACCTTCATATGATAGGTTTACCATCTAGTTATTAAAGAATAACAGTTAGACAATTATCAAATTTTGTTGGATTAATTCAATATTAAAAATATAATTTTAATTTATGGTTCATTTTGTGAACAAAGCAATAGATAAATGTTTTGCACATACATATAGTAAATTTAATCATGCTTGAAAAATGGAACACAAACCTTTTCCATTAACTCTAAAAGATGAATACGAGAAATGATCCAATCAGCTATCAAGTCCTGTAAATTAAAACATGGCATTGAATATTATAATAAGAATATATATATATAAATATATATACACACAATAAATATATTTAGCACAGTAATGACAATTCCATTAACATAGTTGGTTTCTACTAAATACAGTTAAATTTGCATTTAACACTCACAAAATAGTCTCAAAACCTTTGTTAATTGAAAAATTAAGAGACATACATTTTTGTTTGAAATATACAGTTTTGTTGCCACCTCTTCGTTAACATCGTTATATGTATACATCTACTTATTTTGGACATCTGGAATTTATAGAAACATTTATGAAAATCTTACATTGATTCATTTAATAATTAAACCTAAATTATGAAGCAATATTAATTTTCTTCAAACCATCAATAACAATAAAGAAATTAATGCTTTACACTTTTGATTAGATGTCTAGCAACAAGGAGTGAATAATTCACTTTCTACTGCAATAATTCAGACATTCACAAAAAATTCCTTCATAGCTTGGCAACTCCATAAAACTTTAGACTAATATTCATTGGTTTTCATAGATATGATATTGGCCAGGTCTGGATAAAATCTACTTATCCAGGTGTCTCCATAGTCAGAAGCTTCATAAACTTGAAAATAGGTTTTCTCAAAAGAAAAGTTTGCACTGTTCAAAATGTTTATGTGAATAAAGTTTTGTAAAAAAAAAATGTTAAGAATCAAAAGACTAACTTTATGAAATTAAAAAAATCCTCTGCAATTTGGAGATTATTTATAAGAATTTTTTTTAATGCTTCAGATTCATACAAAAACTTGCTAAATATACATTTATTAACAGGAAGTTTGATTGGATAATAATCAATATCTAACATTTCACCAAGAAATTATTTTAGCACTGACAGCAATATCATCAAACTTTACTGATATTATTTCAATCAAAGTCAGCAAGGTTTGTCTATAAAGTTGAAAAACTTGGTTTCACTATATACCACAGCTTTGCAGAGTTTAACTCCTAAGAGGATATTTCCCCTCTTGCAGCTTGTTCCTATAGTAACCTATGAAATATAGTTTATAACCTCTAGCTCATTTAGTTTCTAGAATAAAAATTAGTAAAAAAAAAAAAAAAAAAAAAAAAAAAAAATGATAAAATAATCTTACTTAACAAAAGAAGATGTTTGTGTGTGTATGTGTGCTGCCTGTAGAAAAATATCTGTCATATGGTGATGGAATTTGGTACACAGGTATTTTCAGGACCCAGGAAGGTGAACTGTGATGTTGTTTTTTTAAATTTTGAATTAGTTTTTTTAGTTATTTTATATGTTAGCCCAATTTTCACACAAATTGATTCCTTAGAGACAAAAATTTTATCAGAGTTTCTATCGTGACACCATTAAAATGATAGAAAAATTATCTTTCAAACAAACTTTGAAAGGAATCCATGTGATTAATAGATGAATTTTCATGAAATAAAAAAAATATATACTTTTTGTGTGTTTAAAACGTCTCTGATTTTTATATTGCAATATAAATATATCATGTTTTTAAAATGTCTCTGATTTTTATATTGCAATATAATTTAACGGCAGCTCCTTTAAATATTACACTCTGCTCCAAAACAGAAAAAAAATAATCCCTGAACCCATTTGTTCATTAATTATAATTTTTTTAAGTGTGTGAACTGTTAAAAGTTTTGAATCATTTTCTACTATGGCCATTTTTCCTTCACAGCTTATCGTTACCACCATCTAGAAGCAAATATATTCAAAAAGCCGCCTTCTCTTTTGTACATTTTATTTTTCTTTATACATTTGCGGAGAATGTGCATGGAATGTGATAAATCGATTTCGTTTGTGGAGTGATGCCTTTTGTGCTTAAACTAAGGTTTTTATATTTTGTGGTGATTTGGATTGAAACTTATCTGGCGATTTGGAAACTGAGTGGTATTATTTAAGTAGCGAACACTTAATTAAAAACTGGGCAATGCCAGGTTATTTGTTCTGGTCTTGCATAATAAAAGATGTCTGTGTGGCTGTAGTGGAAAATCTAAACATCATATGGCCATGAAATTTGATACACAGGCACTTCAGAACCTGGGTATGTGCACCTCGGCATTATATTTTTTAAATTTACTAATTATATTTTTTAAATTTCGAATTATTTTAAAATTGACAACTTACTAAAATTTAAAATCAGCTAATCTCCAGCTAGCAATACAATTTAACAGCTACCATCACGATCTAACAGCTACATATACTCAGACCACACTCTCTTGGTGAAACATGAAAATGCATTTTATTGGTTTCCTGCATATGGACATTTCTTCCTTCTGCAACCTATTGTTTTAAGCACATGTGCTTAAACTAAGGATTTTGTCTATCTTTACTCAGTTCTGTCTGTGCAACCATCACGTCACTTTCGCGATAACCATGCAGAAATTTCAAATTTCTACAAACAGATAAGTGATATTTTGTCTTATAAATTTGTATGCAATTTTTACTGCTATTAATATGAATAAAATTTATTTATTTTGCCATTTTTTTAACTTAATGAATTCAATTTCTCCTGGTTTTAATTTCCGGGCAAAGTTCGTTACATATTTTGGATAGGAACATTTATAATATTTTTGTAAAATAAATGCAATGCCTTTCGATAAATATTAGAAATACTTCTACTTATTTTATTGATTAAAAAAAAAAGAAAACATTTCCTTTTTTTTTAGCATCTACATTTGGCCAAAAGCCAGTGAGAAAAGCTGATAAAAACTAAACATGCTAGAGGTTGACTATTTTCCCATAGGTGAACATGAAAAAATTGAAATATGTGGCTGGAGGGAAAATATTATCTTAAATATTGTAATTCTTCCAGAAATTACAGCATAGCTGCCAACCTTGGAAAATGAAAATTAGAGAGATTTTTAAATATATGCAATTCACGTCAAAAGTCGAAAAAACGCACAGCGCGATAACAATTTATTTTTTTTACAGAAAGCATAAAAGGGAATTTTCAAGAGAGAATAGGGATTTTTTTCCCTCCACTACAAAACTGCACCATAAAAAATAGACAAATATGATAAACAATCTGTATTGTATCTATAAACACAATTTAATTTCAACGAATACAAAAGAATTAAAACATCTTTTAAAAAATAAGCACATTCGTTAGAGTTATTCTCATCAGAGTCTAAATGTTCATTACACTGAATATGATGCATAAAGAAAACTGTCATTGGTTACTGTTTAATAATCATTCACATGTCTTTGACACAAAAACACTTCTCTGCAGATAAAATATTGAATGAAAGAAATCTTTTGGTAAGTAAAAATACAGCATGTAAAAGTTCTATATAATTAAAAAATGTCAAATTCAATCCTTCTTACTACTTAAAAATAAAGTAGTAGCTGTTTTTTCTTTTTTTAAGAACTCCATACTAAATTCTTCTTTAATATCCCTTCACACAGTTCATACCGATTTTTCAAAATAAAAAAATTTATATTATGCAAATATAATTAAAAAATTAACCTTAATAATTAGCCATAATATGAAAATAAGCTAGTTTAGTTGATCTAATATGCAACATTTAAATGATGGAGATGGATGGAAAAAGATACTAACATACTCTCGGCAATTCACGCGAAGCAACTGAATTGCGCAATCGCATTATTTATGCGAAAATAATTAATAAATTAACCATAATAATTAATCAGAATATGAACAAAATAACATTTTAGCGATTTATGCTCAATAACCTTTGAAGAAGTATGTTTATTACCTTCATAAAATAAGCGATCGAGATCTTAATTTACATTACACGCGGCCGTAAATCTCCGTTAATTTGATTGGCATTACCCTGCATTGTATTATGGATTTTCTACAATCCCGGGAATGATAAAAATCAGTGCTAAAAATGCGGAAAATTGGTGTTTTCAAGGAATTATACTATGTCTGGTTAATTGATAAATTTCCAAGAAAAAAAGCTGGATAATTTCGTTAGTAATCCGGAGGCCGGAGAAGTAATGAAAAATCCGAAGTCTTCGGCCCAAATCCGGAGAGTTGGCACGTGTGCATAGGGATTTTTTTTAGGAAAATCCCTTTTGTAGGGTTTTTTCGAATTATTGTAAAAATTTGGGAGATTTAGGAATTTTTCGGGAGTTCGGGAGATTGCCTCAAAATTCGGGAGACTCCCAGAAAAATCGGGAGCTTTGGCAGGTATGTTACAGTAACAGCAAAAAACTCACAGATATAAAATACTTACAACTGCTTCAGGGAGTTTGGATAACACAGAAGGTAAAAAGTCTTCTCCTAGAAATGGAATCAAACGGTGAGAGGGTATATCATCCGAAATTGCATTAAGTAATTCTCCTATATTCTCCCCAGTCAATGATATGAGCAGTTCATCCTAATAATTTAAATACATAATTTTTAGAAACAAGCTAAAATTTTAAAAATGAAAACTATAAACATAAAAGCAGAATGACTGTTAAAAAAGTTTGCAATAAATTTTGCCTAAATGGTTATATATGCAAATAGTTACAAATAGTAAACAAATAGCAAATAGTTAGAAATTTAAGCATTGTTTCTACAATACTTTGTAGAAACAGTGGCTAAATTTCTAAAATCAGAATATGAGACAACAAAAATGTGGCCAAAGAATGAAAGTGCAGTATAAATAAGGGCAAGGTAAGATGAATTACAATAGATATAAAAGAATCACACATAATTTATTAATACTTTCTAATAATTACTTGTTAGAGGGATTTTGTTTAATTACTTTAATACATAATTTTTTAACCATAAACTTAAAAATTCAATTTTTTTTTGCTTAAATGGTTTTGTATATTGATGCACTTTATGGTCGAATTTTTAAAATCATAGTATGGTGATAACTAAAGAGGCCAAAGTGAGGAAAAGGGGTTACAATAGGATATAAAATATTATACATAATTTATGCGATGATTTTTTTTTATTACAAACAATATAATATTACTGTGTTGAACAAGATTTCAAGTATTCCCCTTTCTTTTTCCTCATTTGTTTCAAAATTTTCCCAATCTCTTTCAAACCTTAACATTTAAAATTCCAAACCAAGTTTCTGCACATGGCATCTAGTCACCAGCTTAACATTGCTGATTTGCTGATGTCTAAAAAGGCACAGCATTTAAGATCACTTAAAATTATAGTATAAAGAGTATATATGTTAGGTTTGAAATATTATTAGGTTCCTAGTTTAAATAGGATTAGGTTAATTTATCTTTAGCAAAGCAGATTATTTCTGCTTCCTCAAACGTCAACATAACAACATACTCTCTTGTCACTCTTTAAATAATCCCTTTTCAATTGGCTTTCTTTAACCCTTTAAGCATGTCATTTATTTCCCTTCGCGCGCACTGCAGTGGGGAGTTTTTTTCTCTCCCATACGGTTTTCCCCACTGCTTGTGCATTGAATGAGAAGGTGTTTTGTTGAAATAATTATTAAGTAAATAAACATGTAAAATAACAGATAAGTAAATAAGAAACATATAATTCCAATTTTTAATAGTTCCTCTTGGTATGATAAACTTTAAAACATGGAGTATAAAGTCTGGACACCATATCCTGGTTTCTTTCCTAAGCTTTTTGCAGGTTTTATTGGAAGCACAACATACAACACATCGGCTTTAGGCTTCGAGACAAGAGTTTGGAGCAAAAGAAGAGTTAAATAAATCCATATTTCAGAAACAGTTAGTGGCTTCCATTTGTGGTTTCCACTGGCTTACACACACGTTTACAAAATACTATCTCTGATAAAATTTAGTTTCTAGAACTACTACTGCCATCTAGTGGAAAAGATTGTAAACACAGTTAATATCTCATAAAAAAAATCATATGACATGTCATTTCCATCAAACACACAAGAATCTCCTCTTTCAAAGTGCATGACGAGTCTAACTCGTCAACCACGCTTATTGGTAATGCAATGCATGATGAGTTGAACTCGTCAACAACGCTTAAAGGGTTAAGTAATATGTTGACATACATTTTAAGCTTTCTCAAATCACAAGCTTTACCTGGCTACAAACTCAAACTGTTTTATGTACATTTATATAGCTGCTGGAGCATTTTTTATAGCATCTGCAGTTCACGGACTTTCTATTTTCTGAATATATAAGACAAATTTCTGTCCATCTGGAAGACCATGCAGTGCTTGATCATGTATGTTGTACAAAATATTGCCAACACACAGATTATCAAAAGGTAATTATATATAGTTGTTTTTTGATAATCTGGTTATAATTAGTTCAATAAAGAATCTGGAAAACCTGCCCATTTCATAATTATAGCATTTACAGGTAAACCTTTTGTCACCTGCTCATATGAACATCAAGCTTAAAACCAAATTGGATTTTTACTTCTCACATTGCAAGAGGATTATCATCAAACTACCTATAGGTCATTCCCACAATCTTCTGAGTAGAATTATCTCATACACTTTCATGGGAGATTTTCACTTTCTTAACATCTTCATCAACCATTACACAAATTAACTAAAGAATCCACAATATGTTATTTTAATATCACATAATAAAGGAAGATGTCTTTATGTGTGTATGTGCAGTCTGTAATGGGAAATCTAAGCATCCTAAGCCCATGAAATTTGGTACATAGGTATTTCACAGCCCGAATAGGTGCACCTTGACATTATATTTTTTAATTTTGAATTAATTTTAGTTATTTTATGTTTTACCCCAATTAACAATGATTTTGGAGGATTTTCACACAAATGCGTTCCTTAGTGACCTAAAATATTATCACAGAGTTTCCATCTTGACATAATCGGAAAGATAGAAAAATGTTCTTTCAAACAAACTTCCATAAGGAATCCATATGATTAATAGATAAATGTTAATGAATTTATAAAAAATATATATTTTTCATGCATTTTAAACCTCACAGATTTTTATATTATGATAAAAAAAAAAAGTGATGAGCCACTTAATGTTTATATTTTAGCAGCAGCTCCTAAATATATCACATACTACTCCAGGAAATAAATTTCATAAACCCATCTGTTCATTAATTCTAAATTTTTTTATCAAGCCATGTCTCTGATTTTTAGTGTTTCCCCATTATTGAGCGGACCTTTTTTCCAGAACTGTTCAACCTACTGAGTCTACTTCCACGAACGGGGGAACTAACTGTGCTCAGAAATTCATGCAGGAATTCGCTGTGAGTTCTGTAGTATTTATCAGTATGCATATTTAAATCCCGGGCAATGTCGGGTATATTTTCTAGTACATTACAATTTTAAAATCCATGGTTACATCTGACACAAGTATGTTGCCAATCAACAAAACTTTGATACTAACATTTGGGCCCGGCCACACACTTAGCAACAGTAAGCCTTCGGGTCTGTCGTGTGGTCTGGGTTTTCAACACTTCAACTAACATTTGGGCGGGGCACGGTAGCCCAGTGGTCAGCACGCGGGAATTGCACTCGGTAGGCCCGGGTTCGATTTCCTCTGCTGCCAAAACTGCCACCGTGTTTAAGCGGAGTACGATCACATTAAACATGTGGGTCTGTAAGTCCTTCCAAGAGGTTATGGTAGGGGAAGGAGGGTACGGTCACTGTGGATACCTTCCCCACTGGGTTTCGGTTTAAATTGGGTGGCTTTTCCCAGCCGTCCAAACAGCTACCTTACACCTCTCTGGTAGGTTGAACGGTCTGGGTCTCAACGACAACTAACATTTGGGCAATAGAAGTGAAGTATGAGAAATGATTCCCTAAATTTCTTTCTGAAGCAATTTCAAAGTAATTATATTTAAACGATATACTTAATGCAACTGGAGGACTATAGAATAAAGTTATTTGAAAGAAAAAAAAATATGTCATACCTTATGCCTCTGCCATATAATCAAAGCAGTTGCAAGCCCACCTCCTATTAATTCTGAAATCATATATTGCAGCAAATCCTTCTTCAAAAACTCCTTCACAGACAAGCTATAAAAAATTCTCTACATGAAAATTATTGAAAATACATTTTAAAATGCACATTTATTATAAATGGCTAAAGAATGAGAGCTATGCATATAGGCAGTATGCATGTACCACAATGAGTTCTTTAAAACTGACATAGGTAGCACATGCTATTGTATACCACAATGAGTTCTTTAAAACTGACATAAGTAGCACATACTACTGTATACCACAATGAATGCATTTCTTAAATAGTTAAATAACCATTTCCTAATGCATGAAATGTTTTAAATTGAAATTAGCTGTACCCAAGAGTATCTGCACTGTCTTTTATTGCTCAGCATTTGTTGGTAATTTCCTACCGAAAATTTCATTATACACATTTGTGAGTCACTTAGATAAGAAAATCCCCGAATTCACAAATAACTAAAAACTACCTTTTAAAAATATTAAACAGAGAGATTAATGTATAATTATAAAAAATACATACAAGAAACTTCTTTAAAATTAAGTTAGCTTCAGGTCAAATAATATATAATTTGTACAGCAAAAAATGTTATAGTAATTATGGCAAAATCTTGTAATAAAAAATAAAAAGTTATAGTTTAAAAGTAAACACTAAATTAAGAATGAAAAAAATAATTACGATAATGATAAATGCATTTAATAAAAGAATACTTGAGCTACATATGCCTAACAGGGTAGAATATGCACGGCATGCTTGTTTACATCAAGGTTAAACTCTATATACCCTGTTTGCTGTCATTTGGCAAACAATAATTACATCTTTTTTTCATGCCATACACATAAGTGAAATATATATATATATATATATATATATATATATATATATTTAGCACTTGTTGGTGATATCATGCTAGACTTTCAAAGTATTTAAGCAAATCTAATATTTGAATTAATGCATGTGCAACAATATAAAAAGATGATATTAATAGCATGCATTATGTCGGGAAGATTTTGAAAAGCATTTTATGATATACTAAAACATTCTAAATACTTCTGGAATATACCTAAACTTGTAAAGTACCTAAAATCTGAAAAAGTTCTAAAATTCCTACAACCTGTAATTCTCCTAGAATTCTAAAACCTGTAAACATTCTAGAAATAAACCAAAGTGGACCTATTGACCAGTTACCCTAAGTGTACAAATATGTACTCCTGTAAAATATAAAAATGGCACTTTCCTATAAATAAAAATACATTAAAGTAAAAAGAAAGAACACAGAATTTTAGTTTTCAAAAATTTAATGTTTATTAAAATTTAAACTTCATTTTTACAGATTCATTAAAGTTTACATCTCATTAACTAAATAAATCAAATTAAACATCATAAATAAATTAAATAAATTGAATTAATAGAATGGCCGGATATATAGTGGCAGAAAAGCATTAGAATATTAAATTTAAAGTTAACAATGTTAAAATTATTCAATTATTTGCCAAATTAGAATTTAGAATAAAAAGAACATCAGTTAGCCAAAAGGGAAATTTAGAACAAAAAGTTAAAGAAAACCTCAGGTTCAGGTGACCTAAAATATATAGGTCTAGGAGTCTTATTCATCTAAAACTAAAAACAATTAGAATAAAACATATTTTAACTATTGAGATATAGAAATAGGAAAGGTTTCACCAAAAGCTCCAGGGAAAAACAGCAGAGATCTGCAGGAAAGGACCCAACAGCAAAAGTCACTAAAGTTCCTAGAAAACACTTCTTGAAAAGCAAACACGGCACAAGAGGGTTATGTCCATCAGAGGTGAGGAAAATCTCCGGCCGGATCCAAATTCAAAAGGGATATTCCAAATAGGACGTTTAGTAACGATGTAATAATTTCCCCACACAGCTGCACTGGATCTTTGACATCAAAACTGAATGCATAGCATATGTCCGGTGCTTTTTACCAAAAATGACGCTCCAGTTCTTCATAATAAGAGCAGCATAATCAGGGAGAAACAAACATTTAGCCGACGTGTTACATCATCTCTGCAGACATCGCAGAAACATCATTTAGAGGACGGGAAATCTATCAACATCTCCAATCGTTCCGCCTGTCTAGACATAACAAAGTCCGGCTCCCACATCATCCAGACAAACCATTTTCAGAGAGCACGGAAGTAGGATTCAATTAAAAAAAAAAAAAAAAAAAAAAAAAAAAAAAAAAACAGCAAAAGAATGTTGGTTAAACAGTAAACTCAGAAGAATTCATCTCTGAGAAAACTCAATGCAGGCTTAGCTGAGAATAAAAGAACGTTTCATTCCGAATTCGAACTTCGGTTCGGTTCGCGCCGAAACACTAAAAACAACAACTTCGTAGATCACATCTTGAGTTCTAATCAATAATAAGAGAAGAGAGAAAAAAAAACGTGCGATTTTCCTTATATACTGCGAAAACATTGCTGCCAAACATTGTAAACAAAATTATCGATGAAAGATAAACGAATTAATGACTGACGATTTTAATATTACAGTCAACCAATTAAAAACTCGAAATTTTAAAGAAGAAAACTGGAATTTTAAAGCAGATGAAAATTAAAAAGAAATGAAGTGAAATGATTTGGAATATATGAATTCGGCAACAATTTAAATATGAATGATTTTTAAATAGTTAAAAAGCTGAAAATAGAATAAAATTGAAAAATTACGATCAATTAATGAATTTTTAACCGAGAACAATAAATTTGGAATCAAATCTAAGGGATTAAAAAGGGCAATTAATGGAACTACAAATTAGCCAATTTAAATGAATTTAAATTGCTGAAACCCGAAAAGAACGAACTTTCGCCATTTTATAACAATAACAATGGAATAGAAACAATTTGGAACAGAAGAATATCAAAAAACCTAAACAATTGGAAAATGAATAACTAGAAGAGAATGACTATGTAAATAAGACCCCTAAACATGTTTAAATTAAAAACAAACTTCTAAAATTATTAATCAAAAAATAACCAAACAATTATAACACTCAGATAGTGCAAGAACTAGAGGTCTGCCTGAGTGGTAACCAGAATAAAATTTTTGGGCCTGGTCTGACTAAAGTCTTAGCTCACTGTGAAATTTAAATGTGGCCCAAGCCCAGTTTAAATGGAAAAATTAAACTCTGCCTAAGATTAAATTGAAATATTTGGCCAAGCTCATCACAAGTCTGGATTCAATTTAAAAAATAGGTCTGGCTTAGCCTCAATTTAGATGAGGTTAATTTAGCATAGTTAAATTAATGTTAAGAGGATAATTTTTACCCACTTTTTAACACTCTACAACATAGTTGAAAAGTGTTTATGACTTTGTTCATTCTGTCTGTCTGTCTGTCAGCACGATAACTGCCGTAAAAATGACTTTATCAAAATGAAATTTTAGTATGTTTTTCAGACGGTCTGTGGGACCTATGGGAATATAAATAAATAATATCACCCAAATAGTTTTTTATTGAACCCGGGTTGAAAAAATGAAATACATTGAACCCTATGGGACCTAATTTTTCAAACATTTTTTAAGCAAATTTAAAATTCACAAATTGCTTCGAAATTTTTAGGAAATATTCACAGTATCCCATAAAATATATAAAAAAAATTTCAGTAAAATATATTAAGTAGTTTTTTAATTAAAAATTATTTAATATAGGGAAAAAAACAAATTCAATTAAATTCTGACTTTTGGGATATCCTCCAGAAAGAAAAAAGAGATATATTATATAATAAATATCTTTCCAAGAGTTTAATCATTTTGTATATGAGAGAGGCTACACATTTTAAGATAAATTTGGTAGATAACAATTTTTCAAATTTTTTTAAATTTTATATAACTCTTCATGATATACTTATTTGATGGCATTTTTAATGCACTTTCCTACGTCCTAGAGAGTTAAAATTTGCTACACAGCTTAAATTTGTTGAACATTTTATTCTACAAAAATTTAGTGGATCTTTAAATGTAGATCATACATTTTTTTCGAAATGACCTGCAAATAATCCCTGTTCACTTCTATAAATCATTGTTGTAATATTGTTAAAAATTCTGATGTGGGCAGCACATGTCTTTCCATGCAGACTCATATTCACGTTCTCTTTATTTCTTCAATAAAAATTTGAGTTTATCTGCACAAAATAACAGCCATAAGTATTTTAAATGACATTGAATTTGCAAGTTAAACTTAAATTTGGTTCTCATTTGATAGCTGGACTTATTGTCAGAGGTGGCGTACTTCTATAAATCATTGTTGTAATATTGTTAAAAATTCTAATGTGGGCAGCACATGTCTTTCCCTGCAGACTCATATCATGTGACCCACTTCAAAATGAAATATGGCATCCATCTTGTCCCCAAATCGTGATTTTTAAAGTTCTTTTTAATTTATATTGAGTGTTGTATCCGTCCTAAAACCGCTTTATTTTTGCTTAAATTCTGTGCATCTACATACTGAAACAACGCAATTACAATATATTTGAGTTTAAATCATCATCCAAATTTAATTATTTCTACAACGAAGCCTATTTTTCTCTTATGTAAAATGTAAACAGCAAAATATGTAGAATGAGTGTTATAAGAATTGCTGTATTTCTTTAACGCAAAATTATTTAGCTCATGGAGTTTGCATAGCTGATATGAATGAAATATTCATTGATTTTACAGAGAGAAGGACGATTTTTTCGATGAAGTTTTAAGTATAGAGTTTAATTACTTGTAGCTCCATGGTCTTAATTTTTAAATAAAATAAATTATTATAGTATTGTGATAAATGAAATGAATGAGAAAATGTTATGAATAAAATGCTGCTTTTATAGAGAGCCAGGCGTGTTATTTTTTCTATGATGTCATTTGAATGAATTTCAGTTGTTTTCAATGATGTTTTCAAATATAATAAATTATCGTAGTATTATGATAATTTTAAAAGTATTACCGAGGAATTTATTGTATTTTAGAGATGTTTAAACCAGGCAATTTATATTTTAATGCCGTTATTTGAATGAAGTTAATTTTTTTCGATGAAGGTTTAAGTTTTCAAATATAATAAATTAATATAGTATTGTGATAAGTTTTAAAATATTACCGAGGAATGTATTGCATTTTAGAGATGTTTAAATAAAATTGCATTGAAGTTGGAAAGTGTTTCATAATCAATGCTTTAAGCATGATTGATCTTTCTTGTTTTCATTTTACCTATGTTAACCTAAGGAAAATAATTCCTAACCTCTAGTTCAATTAGTTAATTTTTTTTGCAGTTTATTGCTGAACATAGACGCTGAGAAGAGGAAGATTTGCACTTTTTCAAAAAAGCAATAAAATAATTATAAGTATTTCGAATATTTTTGTAAAATGAATGTGTTACTTCTGATAAATATAAAAATACTTCTAATTATTTTACTTTTTTAAAAGCATAAAAATGATTTTTTTCAGTTTCTATGTTTGGAGAAAAAAAAATGCAGGAAAGAATTCTAAAAAATAAACAAGCTATAGGTTAGGGCAGCTTTCCATAGGTTAACATGGAAAAAATGAAACAAGTGGCTTGAGGGAAAATATTTTCTTAAGTTCCATATCTGGTTGGATTGATGAGTATTTTTTATATCCCGTTGTAAGTCGGGTTGCAGATTTAACCAAAAATTTATTATTTTAAATAGATAAATGAACACTCAGTTTTTTTTTTCAGGCAATATAGATGATAAAAAGATGGATGTTTGTATCAGAAATAAAAATGACAAATTGCATACATGGGAAATTAATTAATTTAGAGAGACATACATAAATTCTGTATACAAAAGAACTTTTGTATTAAAAATTGCAAAATTTGTTATTCTTAAATTGAAAATATCCATTTTAGATAGAGAATTTAGTAATTATTGAGCAATATGAGTAAATTTGCAAAGCATATTAAATCTTGAAAACTTTGATAAACAAAAATGATCAATTTTGATTTGAAAGCTCGAAAATTCTACATTTGTTTTCAAGAATACAGAATATTTATTACAATTATATTATGATTAGAAAATATGAACCAGGCTACTAGATACCAGCCATATTTTGGACAAACAACGTGTGCAGATTGATGTACATAAGCATGCTTTGTATTTTAGTATTTGAGCTGATATATATTTTGCTCAGAAAATTGTTGTTCTATGTTGTACATTGTTCAATCAAAGGTGGTTAAAAAATTTGTAAAATGAATCCTGCAAGAGCCCACCCTGCTCTATTGTTTGTGAAATCTGTCTGGGTATGCTTTGTAGGCAGGCCTTTGCAACTTTAGTAAAAGTATAGAACATATGCTTATTACACATCTTATTCAAGAAATTATTTCTTTATGTATACAGAAAATTTATTTTCTTATAAAAGAAAATATCAATTATTTTTGTGGTAAATAGTTTCAACCCAATTACAAAAGAAAGAGATAATTTTTTTTATTATATATACTAAAATATTAATATTTTCAGGAAGTATAAGAATATAATGGTTAGGATGTGTATATATATATATATATATACATATATATTAGAAGGAAGTAATAATAAAAATAATTAATTCAAGTAATCGTGAAATATTATCATCACCATAGAAGCAAAACCACAGTCATAATGCCGATAATAGAAAATATCAGCACCGGCCCAAATTCTAAGATTAAAAAGAATTAAATTCATCTTCAGGTCTGAGTATTTAATTCTAATTAACCCAAACAAATGCCTGTTTCAGATTAGACAATGGTACATTACTATAAATGTCCAAACTCAGACTACAGGCGCCAAAAGATGAAGAAATGAAGATAAAAAACATTAAGAAAATTTGTATTACCATGTGGCAGGAACCCTTCTTCTTTCACCATGTGCATATGCGATCAACCTCAACAGTATAAAAAATATCTAGAAGCACCGGAATGAACATGACGAAATACAACCTAGGAGGCAGTACGAACATGCACAGTGACACTCTCAGACCCGTCCAGTGAGTCAGAGCAGGAGACAGGACAATTACCCAAATAAGCAAAACAGAATATGAACATAAAGCAAAGATGAAAATTCTTACTAAACAAGTGATTCATAGAAGAAATGGATAACCGAGAATGCCACTATAGACCATTATAAGGGCGCTCAAATCGTAGTTTTAAACTGGCTAAAGTTACAATTTTTTAGTGAAAATAAAATTCAAAACATTAATATTAATGTATTTTATTTTCCGATTTTTCTAATTTCTTTAGCTTATTTTATTATTTTTCATTTTTATTTATTTATATAATTAATAAATAATTATAATTTTTTTTTTTGTTAGCCACTATAATTGGGAAAGTTGTCTTGAATGTTATCAAGTGGAAGTTGATACACTGAGTTGATAATTTTAATAACGAATTTGGGAGGATATGCATTATTAGTCGCTGTACTCAATAATTCCATAAAATGTGCTAATTTATAATTTTCATCACAAATTTTATTGTTTCTAAGAACCTGGTTTATTATAATATTTCTAAAAACTGATATATGCAAACAAGAGTCAAAATGTTGAATTTTTGATGTATTAAATTTAAAAATCTTGTCTTTTATTATACAAGTTTATAGCCATATTACAATTTTGTAAATCTAAATTTAAATCTAAAAAGTTTGCAACATTAGAGTCATTATTACTTGCATTTAATTGTAAATTATTAGGGTAAAAGTTAAATACTATAGGGGTATTATTAAGGGATACACACACATAATATGCCATCTAAATATCTAAACATGTGCATATTATGAAAGTTTGGATTAATGTCCTTTTCATAGAAGAATAAATACAGATTAGCTAACAATGATGAGGCGTATATATATATATAAAACACGCGTTAAACTAAACATAATCCATGTAAGTTATAAATTTAAATTAAACAATCCATATATTAAAAATACTCACTTAGAACGAAGAGATTCAGGCAATATATTGAATGTGACTAATTTATTCTCATTCTTGTTCAGCTAAAGTTAAAAAAATTCATATGCATTGGTAAAATTTACTGACTAACAGATAATAACAATACAACATAGCTGCTAAGATAATGCATTAAAAAAGCAAACAAAATCTACCTGACAAATCAAGTCTTGAGCACCATCACTATTAATGTTAGCAGCCAACTATAAAGCAAAAAACAATGTTATTTCACCTATTAAAAATACAAAATGCATGAAGATCTTTCTTCAGATATAATATCAAATAAATGTATAAATTGATTTCAATAATAGATATACTGAATGTTGGTTTCTTTTAATTTTATATCATATCCCGAAAAACAAAATACAGTAAAGCACTATTTAAGCGCTTCTTAATTATATGCTTTTTCATTTATACCTTGTTTTTTGTTGGTCCCTAGGCATTTTTTATATTTTTTAATGGTAAAATATTTTGGTTATATGTTTAAACATATTTTACAATTTCATTTATATGTTGTTTCCATTCTGATTACAAGACAGAGCCGAATTAAAAAATGTCGAAATTAAAGGACAATTTTCTCAATTGCATTCTAGAAAATTAGATTGCATAAGCTAGGAAAGCAACTTTTATTCAGGATTTTCGGAAAAATTAAAAATGAGGTATGGCATTTCATACAAAATGTTAAATAATTAATCTAAAGCCATTTTTAGTAACAGTGGAAGGATGCTTCAAGGATCTACCAAATAAATTTGCTGATTATGAAGCAAAAAGAATTTTCCAAAAATTGTGGAAATAAAATGTTATAATAGCTATATCTCAAATTTGATAGGCCACTTAAATAAATCATGGTGACACCTCTGCTGATGAGTACAAAACATATGTGGATTAAATTAAGAAAAGCAAAACAAGAAACAGATTAAGATATCCATCAAAGTCCAAGTTAAATAAAAGTACAAGTTTCAAAGAGGAAACGTTTTATACAATCTATGATATTATTGCAAACAGTTGAAGACTCTTATTTTGCTAATATTTTTCCCAAATTTTAACACTGACAACTCTAGAATAAAAGTAATGCATCACTGAACTTTTCATCATAAAATAAATTATTCGAACCATATACAAAAGAGGGATTCAAAATGGTGAAATATATTTGTACAACTGCTGATATTTGGTCTGGATGCAGGAGAAATTTTGTCTACTGTTCACTGGGTCGACAACAAATTACAAAAAAAAGTTGATGGCTTTCTCCTGAGTTCAGTTTAAGGGCATTCACAGCTACAAACATATCACTGAATTACTCACTGAAATTCATTATGATTATGGTCTTTAATTTGGGTCCCTGGTTTTAGGCCTTTCCAAATTATTTCATCACGCTTCGCTACAGATGGTCAAAAAGTTTTGAAAAACTGTAGCAACAATTATAGACAGTCGGAGCAATTTCATATTAAGCATTCTGACAATTTCGGATAAAGCCAGACTATATAAGACTGGCTGGCCAAAGACTATGAGTGTATCGAATATTTGGAAACAGACAGCTAAACTCATGATAGAAGTGATATTCATCTAGTGTTTGATGTGTCTTCACGAGACTTCAATATTGCAAGTATTAATGTACTCTTTTATTTAAGGAGCAATACACATAAAGTAAGTTTGTGTGCCACTACTGATGCCAACAAGGTACTAGAACATCCCAATAATGCTAAATTATCAAAAATGTGTGCAGACATTATTGACTAGTACAATATTTTATGAAAAATTGGCAAATCATCCAAATTCGGCTGAGAAAATACTGATGGTCTTAGAACATATTCTAGTCATTCAGGAGTTGCAAGACAAAACAGTCTGTTTGATTCCTTAAAACAAATATCAAGAATCAAAGTAATCAGCTCTGCCTTGAATAAAGCACTTGGCTTAAAAAATCCAATAAGGGAGTATAATTTTCAATATATTGTGGAATATCTATTATGTGCAGGTCCTGTGGCAGAAGCATTGGATATTTTACAAGGTCAAAATAACATTTACTATGGACATGTTTTACCATATTTTCTTGCATTATGACTAAAATAACAAAATAACTCATGAAAAACTTTTATTTATTGTGCTGAATTTGCTTTGGCTCGACTAAAAAATGTTGTTGAAAGATTAAAAGACTTCTTTGATTTCTTTACTATTGAAACAGAAAATGAAACATCTACTGCACTTTAGAACTTATAAATAGTTCTCATGTATCACCAAGCCATATCAAGTAGAATATAAAAATTTCTTTACATCAGTTATACTGAAAGTAATTATATTATGAGCACTCCCAATAAAAACAAAACCAGTTAGAAAACCAGGAACGCAAAGAAAAAAAAAGGAGGATAAAAGAATTATTCATTATTAATTCTGAAGTTGATGAGGTACCAACACAATCTCCAAAATTAAAGAGAGAATTTTTGGTTTTGCAGTTTTTGCTGAAGAATCTGAAGTGGATTTATTGGACCTATTTCCAGAAATACAAAGCTTGGGTATACAGCACACTTGCCTTCTTCTGGGCCACTGGAAATAATGTTTTCTTATGCAACCATGATAAAATTTTCTAAATTACAAACTTTCTGATTAAATACTTGAAAACAGGTTGTATTACAAGCAAATATAACTAAAAAATTGTAAAAAAAAAAGTCTGTCTAAGCATGTGGTGACTCTTATGTTACTTTCCAAATAAGCATTTTCCCATAAGTTAAATTCTTATTTTTATTTCTTAATTCAATCATTAATTAAATAATTCAATTGTAATCACAATTAATAGTTTTAATTTAAAACAAACAATTAACAATTAGTATTAAAATTTAATTATTAATTGAAACTAACAATTAAAGCAATTGTTAATATTTATTTGTTAATTGAATTAAATTTTTTCAAACACTGACACACAAAATATTCTTGCTGCCATGGCAGGTTTTGGCTATTTCTTGTTAAAAAGAAAATAAACAGTATGATAACTAGTCCATGGATACAGTTATCTACAATGGGAGCACTATCCTAGTTCATACCTAATTTAAATATATAGGATTTTGTTATTTATTACTAACATCTATATAAATTACTCTTATCTAAAGAGGATGCACACTGTTAATATATCAATCTTTAAAAGGAGTAAGCTGATAAAATCAATGCGTAAAAGGGAATATGCTGATATGATAAATGTTGCACGAAGGATACACGAATGTTAAAAGTTTGAAAAACACCAAAACACCAGTTCTACACAAATAATAATAGAAACAAATAAAAACAAATGAATAATAATAGAAACAAATAAAAACAAATGAATAATAGTAGAAACAAAATAAATAATAATAGAAATAAAACAAATAACAATAGTAACTTACCCATGTATTAATACAAGAAAGGAATTTTTTCATAAAATCCATCTCTGGAGCTAGAGACAAGATGCATGATTTTATAAATTCCACATCCTAAAAAAAAAAATACCATTTATATTACAATGCAACTGAGGAAAAATAGATCATGTAAAAATATTTACACAGATAAGTAACAAATACTACAAATAGTTGTACAAGGACAAACATATGTGGTATAAATGAAAACAATTGTTATATTAAATCAATGTTCAAGGATACTGATTAAAATTTTATCTTATTATAAGTTATGATTATGTATAGTCAACTGTTGATAATACCTACCAATATTATACCACCCTTATAAAATAAATCAATTTATCCCAAATTTTCAATGAGTTCTAACATTATTGTATTCTAAATAATTTCTGTTTTGACCATCTTTAAAATTGGTGCAAAAGTTTTTCAATTATTACTTTCCTTATATACACAGTATCCTTATAGGGAAAGTACTCTGATGAGGTCAAAAACTCAAATTTGAGTTTTCAACGGAAGAGCATGTTTCAAACATACCTGAACTTGAATCGAATTTTTTTGAAGTGATGTTTGTGTGTATGTAGTACGTATATGTGTATGTATCCGTGAGTCTGTGGAAGTGATATCTCACAAACGAATAGTGTTTGAAAGGAATTTGATACAAATATTACAATCAGTAAATATTGGAAGCCTACTGATTATTAACGCAATCAAATGTTCAGAAGACCCCCCAAATTTTATATCAAATTTTGAAAAAATCATTACAAAATTAAAACCTTTAATAATGTTATGTAAATGATCATTTCTTATGTAATTCAATTAGAAAATGAATGACACACATTTTAGAACGCTTAATAAATTTATTAAAAATATTAAATAAAATTCAAAGTTTGTTAACACTATTCTTATGGATCTAGTTTATTCCATTCATGAGAGAAGATACTTGTGTAATAGTTTTGTATTTTTACGACCAACAATTCTTCAATAGTCATTTATATATAAGAAAAGATCTTCTCTACATCTGTGTGTAATGCTTGACGATAAATTTGTTGAACTTGGTGATATGTTGCCACAAATTGATGAAAATACACTCAAAATTGCAAAAATGATGCTAAATTAATGGAAATGATGTCTAATGGATGAATTATTAAAACATATTAATATATGGACTGAATTGCTTATTGCTGATGCTATCAATATTGATAACTGTCAATATAGAGATGTGAAAAACATAAGTTAATTGGGTACTTCGAAATAGCTTTACATATTGTCATCCAAAAAAGTGGCCAGTGTCAATATTAAAAACACTGTCCATTGATATTATGCATAATTTTTCACTGTGAAAGAAGTAAATTAATTGCATTATATAGGGAAAGTTGTGCGCTGCTCACATAAGGTTTTAATAACTTTATAACTTTAATTCTTTAGTTTATATTACATCATAAGTTCTTTGATTCTAAATTATCCAAGGTTCACAGTGAATATAGCTGTTAAAAATTTCATTCTTTATTTGACATTACCTGATAGACAATTGTGAAATTTTAAAACTGACATAATTTCAGTATTTCAAAATAATGTATCATTAAAAATGACATAAATTTCATACCTTTATTTTATTCAGTGCATTTTCAACTTCTCTCCACAGGTGATCTTGTTCATCTTTGGAAAAAGTAACAGTTGGGTTATCCAAGTAATCTTTCAGCATGCAATTAATTTTTGTTTTAAAAATTATCTGCGAGAAAAGAGAGAATGTAAATAATCGAATAATAAAAGTCTTAGATTCAAGTAAGCTCATGTAAGTAAGAAAGTACTAACTTCATTCTCCAAATTGTGCATTTCTGCATACCTTACTGCTTCTTTAAATTTTCTTCTTTTCAGCAAACTTAACAGCCTAAATTCAAACCATATAAAATAATTTCTATCCAAACAGAAATAAAATAATGAAAATTTTAAATATATCCTAAAATCTTTATTTCTTAGCTTTTCTTCTTTTCAGCAAACTTAACAGCCTAAATTCAAACCATATAAAATAATTTCTATCCAAACGGAAATAAAATAATGAAAATTTTAAATATATCCTAAAATCTTTATTTATATCCTAAAATCTGCAGCTTTACATGGAATTGTCATTCCATGTAAAGCTGCATTCATAGCAACCATCTTTGAAGGTGGAGTGGTGTGACGTCATTTTTTTTTGTCCTTTGATTGAATCATGTTTAGGAATTGATCATTTTTTTTTTGCTGTGCACGAAAATATTGCAGCAATTCATTGACAAGTTTTTGTCCCACTGAAATGTGAAAGATTGTTAGAAGGATTTGCTCCATGTAATAGCACTTTACGCTGCTTTCAAGTTATGAGCAGTCATTACAGTAACACAAAAAGGTATTTTAATGTCCATTTGTTACACAGGAAGGTGTAAGAGGAGAAAATGTAAATCAAAATATCTCCATGATAGAGCTTCATTTATTGAAAAACGCATCATCATATCGTATGGAAGTAAATGGTATTAAAATTGCTTATATTGGCACAATCCAACCAAATGCAACTAATTTATCAATGTGACCGATATGTTGCCAACTTAAAAATATAAATTAAAATTTTTCTAAAGAAAGTGACTATTTTGCAAATACAAGCTCATAAAAGAAACATTTTTTATTCTGATATTAAATATGATAAAAGTGGATCTAAGAAATAAGAAATATGTGAGCATGCGAAAGTCAGGTGAAACTTTATGCTACTGATATTTTTATGAAAAAATTAAATTCATTACAAACCTTGCTTCTGGGCGAGATTCACATACAGATTTTATTTTCAGAGAGCCAGAGTGCCTAAAATAATTAAATTAAAAATGTATCACCAATGAAAAAAAAAATGCATAAGGTACAATGTTTTCAAGTTGTAAGCAGTCTGTTACGGTACAGCATATAACAGCATAAGGTACAGTCCAAATTTAAAACATAGTTATATTTTAGTTTATGGTAGAGTCATAGCTGGGTAGTGGCTTGAGCCAACGCCACCTAGACAACAATGCCTGAAGTCTCGTATTATGAGTCATCATAGATAGACCACAGGATTCTCAGTTAGCTAGGGAGAGAAACCAAGTAATTTTGAAGCGACTTAATTTTTTTTTTCTTTGGCTTTATTTTTTTTCCTTTTTTAACATCATTCTTTTATAATTTAAATCAAGAGCCATAATTTTTTTTTTTTTTCAATAGCCCAATGCACAGAATTCTTAATGTTTTATATAACCAGTGGTTTAAAGTTAAAGTTTAATGTAATTTCTTAAAAAAAAAAAGACTTAGGCTATTATCTCTGCTTTATTGCAAGATATATGTATTTTAAAAATATATCAGGAATTTTTTTATACATACTTCGACAATCAAGTACAATTTTGTACTTGGTTGAATCGCTATTTTTTTAGTATGACAAAAGAAATTTGAGAATACATATTCTGTTTCCTAATATAGTTCATTTAATCATACTATCATACCATCTATACTTTTAATGTAATATGTGAAAAAGATGATTTTCAAATTTACTTACGAATACAATCAATCATTTATAAGTAAGAGCGTACGTAAGTTTGTGCAGTGATAATATCCTTATGAATAAGGAGTTTAAGGAGTATGTTTAGTAATGATTTACTATATTAATGCTAGTAGCGTGGAGGGTTGTAAATATCAAGAAAAATATCACCCATTTTTTGATATTTTCATATTACAAAACAAACAATCATTCTTAAATGACATGTTTGTATTTTATTAGTTTACATACATTACCTACTTGCATAAAACACTTGTGTTTACTTATGGGGTACTATATATTTTAAAAGAACTTACTTAAAATTTTAGATATATATCGAAATATCTGATATATATATATACACTTATTTATTACAGTTGTATATATATACACAGTATTTATTACACTTACACCTAGTAATTCTTTTATTCAACAAAATCGAATGGTTGGGTGTGAAAAAAATTGGTGAAACATTTACAAATTTCATATACAATTAATAAAATTACATTTACAATTATTAGAATGCTGTATGAAAATAACTGACTAATCCATATAATCGGCATTCTACTGGATCTTGGATATCCTTTGTATGTAATAAGTTGATAAAGTTATAGTATGAGAGTTGTAATCCAATTGATGTACATAATTTGATAGTTCTGTGCATTCATGCACATAGTTTGGAACTGTCTGGAAATGGCATAGAAAAATATAATACATTGTTTCAGTTACTACTGATTGAAACTGTATCCAAAATTGAAAAGAATAACACTATGTAATACAATTCTTTAAGTAAAATTCTCGATATTACCTCTTAAAAGAAATCCATGTAAAGTGTTGTAAATTAATGTATTTGGAGACTCATTAAAATCAGTAGAAATTAAAAATATAACATAGTCATTTCACAGTATAAATAATCTAAAAGTATTTTATTTCTAATGCTATCAGCTTCGACACATCCAGCAAATCAGCCTGAACAGACAGAAAATAAAAAATAATTCCATCTCAAACAAGCTAATCAACTGGCTTAAAATTAGTAAAATCAAAAGTTCTAAGTATACAAATGAGTAAATATAATCATGATAGGAATCCTAAATGACAAGATCACTTATTTCTAAAGGTGTTGTGATTACATATGCATATTAAATAAAACAATAGATTAAATAATTTTAGGATTGAAATAATTCGCGTACCTTTTGGGTTTGCAAGAAACTCAGCAAATCGGTCATTTTTGGACAATCATAATTGGAAAATCAAATGTACACAGCCCAGAATTGTAATACATGATTAAATACATGTCAACCATGTAAAAGAAGTGACAAAAATATTAAATTAACAGCTTAAAATTGTAATAAAGTCAGCCCACGTGGAAATACAACACACACACACACATTGTGTGTTGTCCGGCCATTCATTAAATTGCTCTATGTCTTTGGATGAGTCGGATGGTCTGGGCTTTCGACACATTGACTTGTGAAAGAAATAACCCATTTCCTTCCTCCTCCTTGCACATGGCCTATGTGTGATGACTAATCGTCAGGTTTCCTCCCGAAGCACTTTGGCTTTCTTATCTAGGTGGCGTTGCTTGAGCTCCCCTTAAAGCAGACTCTCTGATGAAAACATTTAGTTTTAAAAAGTGACATGATATTTCTGTAATGTCACTTAACATTTGTTAACAATAAAATTGACTTTTATTGTTAACTTCAAATGGTAATAAGCATAGTTTTATATAAAAACATTCAAATGCATTTACTGTTTATTAGTAACTTATTATGTCAAAAAGAAAAAAAAAAAAAAAGGTAGAAAATCATCAAAATCCTAAATTTACACACTACATAATATGTAAAAAGAGACTTACCCAGAATTAGAAACTGAATCACCTTCTATGATGTACCATGATTCCTGAAATGAAAAAGAATAAGCAAACTGTAATGTAAACATTTTGATAACTGTTCAATTTTCTTTGTAGAATAGGAGTTCACTTTTATATTACCTTATAGTCTAACATTTATCGCAATTAAAACAAGAATTTTTAACTATTGAAACAAGACATGAGATGAAGACTTAAATAATTTGATTAGCCAACAGATGACATTAAAATAAATAAGAGTTGCTTTGAGAATGATAATGTGTGTTAATGAAAAAATATTTACATAAATGATAACAGCTGTTATGCCAAGAATCATTAAACAGATAACCTCCGCCAAAGCTGCAACCCGCCGTGCAGCAGCCCCACCGGATGCGATGGCACCCCAATTGCAGGTGTCCAGCAGATAAGCCGTGGGAAGGCCAAATTTTTCCTAAAATGCATCCTTTTTTCTCCACTCTCATGAATGAAGTGAATTGAAGTTAAAAACCTGAGAGCGAGAAGCCAAAAGATTAACAAAAGATATTTTAACGTTTAAGATGCATTGCGTATAATTTTGAATAATGAAAACAAGAAAAAAGATAACAAATTACGTTAAAGGGGAAATAAATCGCCGAAATATTCAAAAACAACAAATAAATTTTGAATTTTGAAGGGAAAGGGGAAAATAACGAATTTTAAGCTATTACATAATTTTGAACTATTAATTCAATTTTGAACCCCAAATCTCGGCATAACAATAGTCATGCAGATTGAATAGTAGTTCATTTGGAACAGATGGCAGATTTTTGTAGAATTTAAGAGCTAGCTTTTTAATTTGGGCTCTAACAGTTTTTATTTCGAAGTCTTTCCTAATTACTGAGTTTCTTAAGTATCTAGGGGCTTTCCTTATAATCCTGAGGGTTTTGTTTTGTTTTGTCTCTAGTAAGTCTATAGTAGTTTTACAGGCATATCCCCATACGGGTGCTGCATACAGCATTCCCGGGCGGATGACCGATTTATAAATTAGGAGTTTATTTTGATAACTTAGATTTCCATTTCCTATCATTGGGTATAAGGCTCCTGAGGCCATATATGCTTTTTTGATTAAGTTCGTTACGTGCTGTTTCCAGGTTAGGTGGGAATCTATCGTTACACCTAGGTATTTAGTAGATTTTTCCGCTTTTAGGGCATGGTTGTTTATGTACAGAGGCGGCGGAGGTTTATGTTTTCTAGAGAAATAAATCCAATGACAGTTATTGGGGTTTAATTTTATTCGCCATTTTTCCAGCCATGTTTGGAGTATGTCTAAGTGTTGTTGTAGTTGTCTGTGCATTACTGAGACGTAAAGGTGTTTTGCAAGTATCGCACTGTCGTCTGCTCCGTGTCTGGGGTCTTGGGGATGTCATTTAGATATATGTTAAAGAGTGTCGGGCCCAGGATGGATTCTTTGGAATATGAATAGAATAAAAGATTCATTAAATAATAATAATAATATTGCATGTGACTGGTAAAAATGATTCAAATATTTTTTAAATAAATTTTTTTTTAGTATTACAATTATATTTGTTCCATTACTGCAGCCAGTCTTGTATCATCAATGACATTTTATAATGATAAAAAATTGAATTATTATAAAATGCCACTAAATGTCTACAAATTTTGGAATTTGTGCAATAAGCCATTTAGAGAACAGTAAGAAAGAAATATAACATGCAGAATTTTAAATTTGATTAGAAGAATTTATCAAAATTATGATTAGGGATAATCTTCGGATCATGCACAAGAATTAATTCCAAAATTCTAGATTGAGAAATGTCAAAATATCAAGATTTAGAAATTTATCTATTATATTATTTTTAAAGTATTGAATTGAAAATATTGAAATGGATACATTGCATGAATTTAAATAAATGAAAATATTGAATGAATTTGAAAATATGAAATTATAATACTTTCTCAGTTTTGCAATTATATCCAAACTGCTATAAAGAAAAATCATCATTTTATTAGCTCAGGACTCTATTAACAATTTTTAAAATTAAAAACATCAATAATGAAGAAACAAAAAGTTGTTCAGTGTTGAGAACAAAATATATTTTAAATTTTTTTTATCTCCAATTCTAAATCCAGAGTTGCTAATATTTATAATTATTTTGTTCCTTACTGAATGACCAAGTTATTACTGAAATTTGTCTGAATTTTCATTCCTTCAGTCAAATATTATTAATCTGTTAAATTTTTCCTATTACTTTTTTTATTATATTTTTCAGATTTTTTTTACTACCTTATATAATGGACTCATTTTATGAAACTATTTATGCCACTCACATTTTTTCTGTTAGTCGTTTTTGGTCAGTAATTTCTTTTTAGAGTCAAGATGAGTACTAATATTATAATTATTATTATATTACTGCACAGTTTTTTTCATTGTTACTTTTGCACGTTTATGTTTTGATACTTTAGATAGGTTAAAAAAAAAACGTTTCCTTTAAATTAAATTACTGAATAGGTCCTGTTCTTTAACTACATTTCACCAAAATTACATGTGAGTAGTGACAAAATTTGAAAATCCAGAATTACTGGTATCAATACTAGTATCCTGATTGTGAATATTATAAATATAGAAATGCTAGTTTTTAATTTTTGACTCTGTATTCAATACCCAAGTTCATACATACCTGATTAGGCTTACTTTCAACTAGTTGTACAGACTCTGAAAGCTGAATCTTGTAAACCAGATCAAATGAGGGAAATTTTCTTATTTCAAACATGTGGATATTGTTGTATTTGCGAAGAATGCCAATTTCGCAATTTGACATTGATAGGCTATAATTAAGGGGGGAAAAAAAAAAAAAAAAAAAAAAAAATGCATTAATTTGTATTCATCTTAATAACATTGCAAAATGTACATAAAATATCTAATATTCCCCATAGACCCAAATTTGTATTTCTCTATGTTATCTCTACTTATAATAAAACAGAGTGTGTCTGACAGGGAACGCTTCCGGGATGATCCACTCGGGAACTCTTCTGGGGCGATCTACTCGGGAACGCTTCTGGGACAATCCACTCCTCAAACCCGGACGTGAATCTATGGAAGCATCAAAACAGAAACATTTTATATTTGCCGCTATCTATCGGCCAAAAATATAACTAAAGTTCTCGCAAGTTGAATCGATTAGAAACTGCCTCAATAATATTATCAAAAATGCTTTTTTTTATTATTTTATGCTCTTTGAAGCAATTGAAGTAGCTTTAATTTTATTTCCAAGTTCATCCTCGCAAATAATTGCCCTACCAGAGCGGAGAGAGATTGTAAACAAACCTTGGATGTGATTCTTTTGCAATGATTTATTCACTGTGTTAATTGGAGATTCTTTACAGTAACATTTTTTGATATTCTTATATATTAAGACAGTGTTCTTCAACCTGTGTTCCACGGAACCCTAGGGTTCCACTCAAACGCTTTAGGGGTTCCGCGAGTCGCTACTACAATTCGAATGTTCGACATATGTATGTATAATACAAATACTTTATATAGAATATTTATCTTCTTGTTTGAATTAATGCAAATTTATATCTTATATAAAGTTTTTATGACAAACGCAGGGACGCACCTTGTTCATAACATGTAATATGTAATATGGCACATCCCCCCTAAAATTAAATCTGGGTTTGCTACTGAACGAAGGGTTCCATAAAAAAAATATCTCAAAAAAGGGTTCTGCAGGATGACAAAGGTTGAAGAACACTGTATTAAGATAAAGACAAACAGAATTGATTTAATTATAATGTTTATTTATTTTCGTATATTTAAATATAATTTATTTTCGTATATTTAAATATTTTCATCAAAAATAAAATACTCAATACTCAAAACGATATGAGTTTAGGAAATGTTTGACTTTGCTGTTGGCAATTGGCAACTATAGTTTGTATTTTCGTTTTAAAAGTTTTTTTATTATTTTTTCGGTAACATTTCTTTAACAGTAACAATTCTTTACAGTAATATTTTTTTGATATTCTTATATATTAAGATAAAGACAAACAGAATTGATTTAATTACGTTGCATGTTCACGGGTTCAAAGTAAGGGTAATCTTCATATCTTAGCTCAAAATGGTAGAACGGCTAATATGTATCCAGAAGCTTTTCAATATTAATATTAATATTGGGATATTAAATGATAACATAAATGATACTTAACATAAATGATTTTTAACATAATTTATTTGATATTTTACAGAAGTTACTCTTCTCCTACTGTACATACATTTTTTACATGCTTTCTAACATTAATTTAGCCATTTCCTTAAATATTATGTCAAAAAGGCCCATATTATACTTGATATAATTTATAAATTTTGACAGCAAAGAACTATTTAATTTTTTGGGAAAAAATCGCTGAATGAGGAAATATGCCTATAGTGGAACCCGCCTCATTTAGCGGTGTGTAACCAAAGGGGTGACGCATCCATGTACTTTACCCCAAAAAAGGTGGATGTGGAAATGAGTACAAAGAAGTAGCATTTTCTTTATTTTTACAACTTCAAAACATGTGATCACAATTATAAGATTTAAACACATGATATAAATGCTTAATTGCATTTTGCTTTTCATATTTTATTTCTTGCCCAATTATGTTCATCAAAGATTGTTGATGTTTTTTTTATTTGACTGCGCCCATTTTACCTAACTACGTAGACCAACCATCGTCTGGTACAGCTATCGATTCTCACCCTAACAGTCACCTGGTTGACCTGCAGGGCCCAACCACTTTCATTATCATGCTAAGAGATAGTTTTTAAACGAGCAGCATCACGTTAGGCACCCAGGGTCCACCCACAACTTTGGTCAACAATCGATATTTGCACACTTTCTGGTAGCTGTACCAGATGAAGGCTGGTCGCCATAGGTGGCTAGTATAATATATTATTGTGAACATGCAATATTCTCTCACTGGCGTCCCCTGTCTAAGGATAAGTTTGTAACAAATTGGTGTCAGAAGTCTGATTTTTGGAAACTTGACAAACGTATATGGTAGTGACTAGAAAAGCAATGGAGGAACAGATGAAAGAGATGATAGCTTTGATTACAGCTGGACAAGACGAGATGAAAGCCAGACAAGACGGGGGATGCCAGTTAGAGAATATTACACGTTCTTAACAATATTATGACCATCTGATCAGCATTTCTGGTTCTGGGGCCTAAATGTAATGTGTAGCAAACTGTAATTTAAGAGGCCATTTGATTTGGCCTGATCAGAATATTTGTAATTTGACAAACTGTTGCCTTACTGTATTGGACGGAATAAGTTTAGCAACTTTCCACTCAGCTCGGACATCCAGTAGCCATCAATGACCCCCATCTTGCACGCACTCAAACTTTTTTTCTGTCTGGTTGTCTACTCTTTGTAAACTCTAATAAATGTTGCCCTCAAACAATTCACAAATGCAACTGTTTAGGTAATATGCTTGGACCATTGCCATTGTGGCAGCAGCCAACTCTGCTCCTGCCAAAATGACATCGATCGAAGATGCTAGGAATCAGTACTTGAATTATAAGTTCAGAGTCGAAGCTAGCTTTTACTCTAACCTTATAATGTCGGTCTTGTAAGCACCGGGTTCCAAGTTCGGGCCTGGCTCTGGACTAGCAACATCAATTAATACACCATGATCATTCCACATTTAAAGTCTATCAGATTGAATCATATCCATTATTTCTTGAATATTCATTATTAGTCAAGGAATGCATTCAACTTTTCCTTCTTATACCCATTAAACAATCAAACGTCAGTAATATTTGCAAGATAACTAATTTGCATAAAGTGACCTGGTGGTCTTAATTACTTTGTAAATCACTGTACATATTAATTAAAATGGGATATATTCATGTTTTATAACACAAAAATTATAAAATTAATACTCTTTTGAAATCACATCAAATGTGCAGACTTTAATATTTGCATTGTACTTCATAAGTTGATGCAATTTTTAAGTGATGCTAACTTATCAAAATTAAAAAGTGACAATATTTTAAGAGGGTAGTCTATCCTTTGACAGTCGAAGTTTCTCCTTTTAATCCCTGAGTTACTCAAGTTCAAATATATAGACGGAGTGGCACAAGCTATTTTATAAGATGATAGAAAAGAAAGGAACTAGAGAAATGTCTTACTTGTCCGGATCAGATGTATTTTTCAATACAAAGTTTTGTATATCACCATCTCCCCATTCTGCTATATTGACTTGAGTAAAGGCGCAAAATATATATACTATATGCTATAAAAGGGAAACAAAAAGATACATTTAATTGAATAAAGATAAATAAAAAATTTAAAACTGATAAGTTTTCCAATATTATTATAACAGGAAATTTGAAATTTAATATATTTTTAACTCATGTTTATATAAACAAAGTGTAATAAGAAAGTTAAAAAAATTGATTTTCAAGGCTCAGCACAACCCCAGTCCTAAGAATAGTGATTTTTTTCCCTTAGAAAAAGCAACAAAAAATGACTTATTTCAAAATAAATTTTCTTTAAATAAAAATAAGTTTTGTAAGCAGGATAGTTTGTTTAAATTTCAGCTGTTCAGTTGTATTTTTTAATTTTAAAACTTTGATAATTTTATACTACTGACAATAATTAAGCAAGATATAAATTAATAACAAAATAAAGAACATATGATTTATGGAATGCTAATATATAGCTGAGTGAATAATATAAAATGAATACTATGTGGTAGTAAAATAGAATTTTGGAGCAGCAAAATTAAGTTACAGTATGTTACAGGTCATAAGTTACAGTATGTTACAGGTCATTTTAATCATTTATTTTGGTTAACCTTGTACCTACAGTACCAAACAAATAATTTTAAATAAAATGTACCTGCATGTAAGTGCTACCTGCTTAAATGTCAGGTTGTGTTCTCTAAAAAAATTAAGCAATTTGCTAAGTTTGCTTATACAATACAATTTGATATACAAGTCCGGTGCATTACTGTCCAATTTCACGATGTCTTCTATAGACCAAAAAAACACGCATAAAATGCATATTAGACAAGACAGATAAAACAGACAGAGGAACACAAATTTTTGTAAAAACAGTTCTAAAAAAGTTCTCTCCAGTGCAGTAAAACAAGATGTGTTATAGGGTCTCTATTCCACAGAGCAAACAAGGCACTTGTTGAAGTCAGCTAGGACTAAGCTTATTTATTAAAGTGATAGAATCATACTCTCAATACAGTCATTGGTATTGCAGGACCCATTTTGCTCTTATTAGATTTCATCAGCAATGAATAACTGAACAGAAAGCCCGAAAATTTTTATGTGGCCCAATTTTATGAATTTTATTCATGCAAAGCTGCAATATAAGGTAAGTTTGCATGTTTCCAATTCAGTCAATTGCTATTCGCTACTTATGAGTGGCAAGAGATCAGTCAAATAATATCAATGGCTGAATTGAGAATATGGTTCTAATTTATGAGAGTTGAGAGTATGATTTTGGAATGCTTTCTGTTGGCTGGCTACCAAACTATGAACGAACTAATAAAAAAATAAACTCCAAATATTTAAAAAGCACAAGCAACCCAAATTTAATTACAAAATTTTAATTGGACACTTATATGTTTACAAATACATTGCTGAAATTTGTATAAAACAAAAATAATAATCACTACCTTATGGTTTAGGCATACAATATATCGGCCATCCCTAGTACATGCTGTTTTAATAATTTTGCCATATGCTGTAAAAATAATGAATAAATCAGGTGAAATATAATATTTTCAGTAACACATATGCATACAAAAGCACAAAAAGCCTTTAAAAAGGTAATACACATCTTAAGGTTAGTATTAACAGGATTTTTTTAATTATTTGGAAAAACAGGTATACTTTGTACTTGGAAAATCAATATTGAAATACCAGAAGTGGTCAGCACAGGAATTTTTTTTAGATTCAATTATGTTTTGAGTTTCTAGGTCCAGGATTTTTCCGAAATATTAATAAAAAATGTAAAATTAAACCTTCCATAGAAATTGAAGATAATTTTTTTCTTCTGAAACTTTATTTGAAGAAAATTATATCATTTAGTAAAGGAATTAAATTAAATGTGTTTAAATGGCAGACGATTTTTATTCAATTTATCTGATTGAAAAAATAATTTTTTTTTTCAAATGGCCAAGCACTAGACTCTTCGTCATTCGCCCTATATTCGGCCGGAAGAATAAATGAATTGATATAAAAGTAAATTTTATAGTCGAAGGATATTATATTTTTGATTAGGTTTTATTAGTTACAGACTCGGGATGTAAGATTATGGGAATTAGTGATATCTTTAATATTTTAAATAATCAGTTTTATTTTGACAAAGATTTTTTGAATTCATATATTTTCTATCATGTTTAACCAATTGCTGCAACAGGATAAATATGATATAGTTATATTTGTTACAATTTTAGCACCTTAATTTTGGCATATGCTGATCAAACTTCATACTTTTTGTAAATTTATTTATAAAAATGACCAGGAAGTTTCATTCTTCAGATTTGCTTTCAGACAATTTTATATAGCAAGAACAGAAATTCTTATAATTTTTATTTTTTAGGGGAATTGAATTAAATATTTTAAGATAATTTTTTGAAAAACAATATCAATTTGAATGCTACTAGAATATGCACACATTTTAAATCAAGAGCACATTTTAAACCAATATCCTGCTATGCAGGCCTGTCACATATTCGGGGCACACTAAGGGGTGACCAACATGCCTGCTACAAAGATGTAATGGTTCGTGGCCTAATGACATCTCCAAGCTTTTTCAAAAAATGATTGGGCTAGTTGTCAAAGGCAGTTAGTGGTTAATAAAACAGAATGATAACAGTAAGTAAATAAACTACCTGAAAAGTCATAGAAGTCAAAGAATTTATCATCAGAACTCCATTCCCAATCAGACTGAAAAGTAACCAAAATGTTTAATGGAATACAAAATCAAATCTTTACCAAAAATAGTAAAAACAATGCTTAAAAAATTAAAGCGAAACTCATTTAATAATTGATAAATAACATTAAATAAAATAGGCAATCGTGAATTAAAAAACATGTTGGATGTAATGTGTTCAAATGTTTATTTGACACTGAAAATATTATAAATTATTAAAATTAACTTAAACTTGTTTAAGTTAATTTTAATAATATAAAAATTAATATAATATAAAACAGAATATGTTTAAACAAGTATTGTATATTGTTTTTTCTTTAAAAGTGAAGCTGCCTTTTACTTTCATTTGGCGATCACACTGTGATTGAATGAAAGGTGCCGAGAACCTAATTGTGTTGAAAATATTGGTTCCAAAATGTTTTGTACATATTTTACGATTGAAATTTCTCTATAATCTTACATTTTTTATTCTCATAGCTCATAATCTTCAATCAAATTGAAGTAATTGAAGTTTTATCAAATTGAAGATAAAACAGATATTAATTTTTTTTTAATTATAAACCTGTAATTATAAATATGCCAAATGCTAATTTATGCTTAAAATAGCTATATTTCAAAGCATTCAAACTATTGTTTTTAAAATGTTATTTAAAAATAGCCATTCATTTCATTAATAATATGGCTGTAACATAATTTTTCGATATAAAATGTGAGAAAATTAAATAAATCTTATTCGATGCAAATAGATTGCAAAACTAAAAAGTATTTTTATTTTAAAACTATGCCAATGATCAAGTACAAATGTAGATTTATGCAATATTGCCATGCATTTTTTCACAAATTATCAACCAATGCATGAAACACAACATTACAAACAATAAATATACTAAAAGGAAACTTCTTGCCGAGATAATTTTTTTTATTTTCAAAGTATAAAGGATTTAAAAAAGTTTATAAAATTTGGAATTTAGTCATAATCTATCTTACATTAGTTTTTTATTTTTCAATATTTATGCTAAAAAAGGGTTATAAAAGTTAGGTAGCATATATGCTAGGGTTTATTTAAGAGGTTCAGGGGTTTGATTGTAACAGAATCTAAAATTACATGTCAATAAGATGGCAAAAAACATAGCTCTAAAGATAAACATTTGTAATGTTTACTAGTTGTTGTTGAGACCCAGACCGTCCGACCTACCAGAAAGGTGTAAGGTAACTGTTTGGGCGGCCAGGAAGTGCCACCCAATTTAGACTGGAACCCAGTGGGGGTATAATGGTTACTAGTGAAGAAGTTAATGTATACACATTTTTAGCACTAATTAAACATAGATTCAGACTTAAAGCAGCAGTTTAAAATACAGGCTGATAAACCTCTGCCGTTACCTAGCTGCTAAACTGGACCTGATTCCTTTGGTAGTAACCATGGACCTGATTATTTTGGTAGTAACCGTGCACCTGTTAACAAAGCGAAGTTCACCACACTTCCTATCACTTATCCAATGAAGCTTAGTGACTTAGAGTGTGCTGGCTATATGTAACTTTTCTTATAAACAGGTAAACAAATATGCTTTCTGAAACTTCATGCAATATAGTTTTTCATACATACTTTAATGCATTTTCATGCTATGTTTGGCATACTGGCATATAATGGACTTGTTGAGATCTATTTTTAAACAACATAAGAAATTTGCATACATTGATTTATTTGCTGTAGGATGTTATATTATTTGATTAGAATGCAGATTTATTTGGTTTAAAAACATAACCTGGTCTAGAATGTAAATCAAAGACATTCAAAATGCAAATAAAGTTGCAAACACAAAAATATATTAAATGCATACGATACTTACAGAGAACTCCCCATCAACCATATCTTCAATAGTATAATAATTCGATATAGAAATATCAGGTAGTTTTGTTTCTGCTTCTAATCCAATAGGGGATGTGTGACAAAACGTTTCAAAGGCTGAGTTTACAATGTAGTGCGTGAACATGCTGGCCAATTCAATTTTTTCTACATGGATACCCTAAAAAACAAAATCAAAAAAATTGACAAAATATTCTAAATGTCTAAATATCCAGTCAAGTGATGATTAACTCATAAAATACAATAGCTCTCAGATTAATATTAAGATGTATTAATATTAAGATTAATATTAAGAGAATTTCTAATTACTTAAAACTCAATCTTTTGATTTTTTCTTCTTGATTAGGATGAAATTTTGAAATACTAGCCTTTTAAATGAATGAATTTATTACTAAACTACTTTCAAATTTTTATCTTTTAGATTTGCTTCATTGAGTGTACAAAGTTACTAGAAGGTTGCAATTATGCATAGTTGCCAACCTCTGAAAAATTTGGGAGATTTCGCATGATAATGTGAAGTATATTCCTGACAGCTATACTTAATTTAATATGGTATGCACAATTTTTTAACAAATAAAACTGAAATATGAACATCCCATGAGTATAATGAACATATTTAAAACAAAATGAAATACAGATATTTGCATATTAAACATACCTGTCAAGAGTTCAGGTGGTGAAGTCTTTGAAAGAATAACAAATAAAAATGTGCTACATAGATTAAAATAGTTTAGGTAATATTACAACAGTGATTAAATTAAACTGGGAAATAATAGACTGAAAGATGCTAAAAAAAATGATTAAAAAAAAATAAATAGAAAGAATATTTGAGACTATGACTCCCAAAATGTCTGATAGCACTTATCATTGAACTCTGACATTATCATAGCACACAGCAATTGTTAAACAATTATAGGCAACATACACAGGCAAGTGCAGTTAATCAATTCAGGAACTAGCTTAAAAGAAGTCACCACATTAGAAATTACTGCTCTAGAGTATTTTATTTCATCCTTTAGATATTAGGTCATTATATTCCTAAGCGTAAAATGCATACATGACCAAAGAAAAATATCAGAGAGTAGTATATATGTTACTGTCAAAGACCGATATCTGGCAAATGTCGATATTCTCCAGTGAATGTCAGCATTCACATAGTCGCTTATTGTATGTCTGAAATATTTCCTAAATATCATTATTTCTCACGCCAGAAAATGTCGACATTCAGCATGCATTGATGGTGAATGTTGAATAAAAATATTTTTGTTACGTTAAGACGAAAATGCAACTTTTTAAATCATATTTTATTATTAAAACATATTATGATATATGTCGAAATAGAAGAAAGTTTAAGTAACAGCACATGTAAATAAACTGCTGAATCGAAAACGAACAGTACATTCTAAACGAGAAAAGAAAATAATACCAATAATAAACTAACACATAAATTATATGATTAACGTTATATAATCTTATTTATTGCAACAACTTAAAATGTTATGACACTTTGAATTGCACAAGAGTTTGATCCCCACCAGTGCTTATCTGTGCTTGTCGACATACACCGGCGATGGTCCAAATGTATAAGAATATAACCAAATATTTGGTCTTTCACCGACGTATTTGGTATGTAGAAAGCCCAGACCATACGACCAACCCGAAGGCTTATGACGTATTTGGTATGTGTCGACATTCACCAGCGAATATTGACATTCTCTAATTTCAGCCTTTCACGGTAACAGACACATAAGAAAAATTTAGGAGCATCCTCTTTTGATTGGCAGCTTTGGGTGACTGTCTTGATTTTACTATCCCTAAATCTGGCCTTGATTATTTACTGTGGAAGTTAATAAGTAAAAAAAAAAAATTCCTTCTCTATGAATGAACAAATTTAAATTTTGTGGGAAAATAACAAACATTACAATCTTATTACGATTCAATCAAGTTAATAATTTATTGGCTTATTGTAGCTACTGATTTATACTCAAACTTTATAAATATCGCTTAATGCTTGAGATACTTTGCATTCACTTTGAAGGATAGGAGTGGAAATTTAATATTTTGAAAATGGTTTGTGATATTTCCTAAGCGAATGGTATAATATTATTTCCAGTTAAAATAAACTTGTAAAACACTCATTAATATTATAATAGATTGCTTGTTTAATTTTTATATTTTTCTATTTTATATAAAAAAACTACAATACTTCAAGAACGATCGATGTTAGAATCTTATATATCATAGATCAGTGTTTCCCAAACCGTGCGCCGCAGTGCACTGGTGCGTCGCGAAGTATAGTTGGGTGCGCCGCGAAAGAATTAAAATTATATTACAAATGAGTAAAATATGAAATAAAACTCTTAATATAAATCATTAATATTAAAATAATATAAATGGCGGTGTAATTAGTGGTGGTGTGATTAGTTTCTTTCCACTTGCCCCTTTGTGAATTTTGGCGCGTTTTCCTCTTGGATGTTTCATTATTTTTCATCGGACGGAGAAATACTTTGGGAAGGCAGAGGTACCGGGAGTGTTTCCATGGGATAAAAGCGCTTTAACCGGGAACGGGGGGTCACAATCCCCCTTTGGCCTTTTTACTGCCGTTTCTGTAAGTACTCTCTAAACTCCTCCCCCTTTCCACGCCCTCCTCTTTTCAATCTTTTTCAACGATTTTCTAACTTATTTCGGCTTATATTGAAAGGGCGGCATTGCACATTACAATACTTTGCTTTTAAGTCCACTTGTTCATATGTTTTTAAAATATTTTATACTGTATATATATATTTTTGTTCATTGGATTTTCAAGCTACTATTATTATTGAAATCATTTTATTTATGAGCTGCATTTGTGCTATAGTATATATATATATATATATATATATATATATATATATATATATATAATTAGTGCGCCCCAAAATATTCATTTGTTGTAAAGTGCGCCGCGAGTTAAAAAAGTTTGGGAAACACTGTCATAGATGGTCAAATAGTTGATCACTTCCACTTGTTCGGTTGATCACCAATGAAAGTTGATTAAAGAAATAAAAGTATTTTTTTAACTGACTTAATTACAATATCTATATGCAATATAACTATTATCAAAATATAAAAATTAGTTATTTTTTTAACAATGATATGATGAATCAGTAATCGATTGCAAAAGATTTTACTTCTCTGCAATAGATCAGTAGATCCAAGTTTAACAATGACTGCTGCAGATAATATCATTTGCTTTAAAATAAAAAATACATATAAATTGTCATTTCTTTAAAATTAATAAACATAATTATATTTTTACTCATTTAAAAAAAAAAATAAAGATTTGAAATATTGAGGACCTTTTCTTGGCATAACCTCAATGAAAATCAATAGGCATCTTATGTTAAATGATTCAAATGATTATATCACATTTTATTTTTTGCTCAAATTTTTTTAGATATATCATGCCCACAATCTTCAAAATAATGGCTGACTCATGTTCAGTAAGTTCTGAAATTTGTAAATCTATTAAAGTCTAAGAGTTGGATATTTGACATCACACAACACTTTCAATTTACATCTACTATGTATTATAGAGGTAAAAAAAATTGCCTTTGTGAAGTTGACTAAAAGTAACTAAAATAATAGTGATGAAAATGTCACATTATTCATATTTGACTAAATAGCACTCCAATAATAAAATAATAATAATGGTAATGACTCTTTAAATGCTTTGCTCAAAACTATTACAAGGCTATTTTCCTTTTTACTAAGATTTGATATGTTTATTTATAAAGCTATTTTAAGGGTATCTACTTAGTTATTCTACTTAGTATTTCAAGGGTATATACTTACAGAAATTAGAAAAAGTTTTTTTCTAATTTCTGTAACCTTCAAAAATATGAACCACAGCATTTTCTAAATTTTCATTTTACTTTGTGGAATTAAAAAAAAATATCACTGTTCATGAAAATCAACATGTAGGTAAATTGTAAAAACAAATAGAGTTAACTTACACTGAATAGATCTAAGTTTTCCTCTTCTTCCAAGGCTGAAAAATAAGTATAACATAAATACATTTACTTAATTAAAAAAGGCAAAACATTAAAGTTATAATACACAAGAAATAAGTTTAACAAAGTATATTATTTAAGAAGTAAATACATAGTACACAAATTTTATTCTGCGTCTAAATCACAAAATATATTTAAAAAAGTTAATATAACAAAGATGCAATTAACACAAAAAAGAATAAGTTCTTTTAAATGTATTGGAAATTGTTCAGATTGAACAAAAGTTAATGTGATGATACTTTTAAAAATAGGTAAAGGTTAAATTCCATATGTATTCCTGCTTATATATCTATTGTTTAATTTAGAATAAATAATATATTTAAAGAATACAGTAAAATAGTGTTTATCGAAATCAAACAAAACCAGGTGATGTGGCCAGATAAATGAAAGTGTGATTATCAAATGCTACAAGTAGAAATAAATAGCATAACTACTGTTAATGCATACTTTATTTGCAGAAATTTAAAAAAAAAAAAGAAAACTTTAAAAATTAAATAACAAACATTTTTTTTTTCAACTAACTTAACAAAAAATATGTTTAATTATTCCTGTAATTTACTCAAAAAAGAACCACCAACAACTTTAGTCTGAATTATTTAGAAATCTTGATAAACAGAATTTTATTGTATCAGGATGTAAAGGCCATTATTACTCCTGAGATACACAATAAAGAAGTATATAGACCACATTAAACTGCTCAGTAATTATAAATATGCATACTTCATTAAGGTATAATTAATTTTGGTCTATTACTTAATTTCTATTCGATGGTAAAGTGGTTAGATTTAACAAAAAAGAGACTTACACTCCAAAGTAGCTGAAAATAAGCATCATTATAATTAATTAATTCCAAAAAGTTATGAGATAAAATAAGAGGAGTGTGGATCCAAATTATCATTTATTGATATATATATATATATAGAGAGAGAGAGAGAGAAAATCATTATATCCATCATTCATATTGTTTTAATAAAAGGTAAAAATAATCTTATAATTCGTATTGAGAATTAACATCTCTTCTAACATTGCTCTTTCCTATTATCAAATTCAGAGTTTATAACTCCTATTTGCTTTTTAATGAATATGGTACAAAATAACAAAAATTCATATGGTAGTTTATAGGTATTCTTCCAAAGTCCAATAGGGGTGATCTTTTAGTATGCTTAGTTAATTTACAATAAATTTCATATATACTCTTAATAAAGCACTATAATTGTTTATAATTCTCATTCTATAAGATTGATAATTAGCATCACAAGTTTATGCTTAAAAAACATTTATCCACTTGAAATTTTCATCTAATTTACTTAAAAACCTTGTTAAATCGTGTCAATAAATGAAGTAAATATGCATTAAACTTACATAAATGAAGTGGTTCAGATCAAGGTCTTGACTTGGTTGGATCTCAGTCATTTTGTGGCTTCAGAAACTATAACGTTCTTATTCTCAGATATGTGAAGAGTTTATATTGGCCTCCAAAGGCATTCATTGTTTTTATGGCTGCACATGTTAGTGTTTAACTCATCATGAGTAACCGGATATCAATCACCAGGCCGAAGTAGCTCAGCGTGATAAGCTGTGCATCACCTATTGTCATCATCTATTCATTAGTTAATCAAAACCCAATTGGTCTCTATGGACCAGGCACTATACCGTGCGTCCATGGCTCATTAAGCCTAAAGTACGGCTTGGGTCCTCTGGACTCATGTCCGATAACTCATACACTCAATTCTCAACCAGCACAGAAAGGTAAAATTTTGCAGCTATCATTTCTGAAGAAAGGGCCCAGAGTGGCCGGCACAAGCCGGATCACACTTGCAGACGATTTTCTCCTCTGATTTCATCTGTTTTTTACTAACGCTATATTTGCTAAACTCATACTGTTTTAGGAAACACGTAATTGGCTACTCATGTTCTTAGGTTGGCTCTCCTTGGTCGTAGCCTGTTATAATGCTAAAATAAAAGGGGAATATGACGGTGATTTCCCCCTTGGAGCATCGAGATCCCATCTACGAATTCTGTTCAGCTGTCCTATTAGGTGGAAGTATCTTTAGCACATTATTTTCTGCAGTTGACAGCAATAATTGGCTTCTTAACAAAACTGGCCAAGTTAATGTGAATGGAGTAGAATTCAAGGTTTTCGGTTTCTGTGGAAAACAAAGTCTTTGGCTGCGAAGGAATTTTGACCGTTATGGGTTAAGCATGTAAAATCCTTGCAAGTGTAGAGGGAGGGGGGGGGGGGTGCTGACTGGTCACTTTTGTCTTGAACTTGCAGCTGTGAGCTCATCCTGCAGATGTTAAATCAACGTGGGAAAATAAATAGTAAAATGGCTCTCTGGCCATGGCAAATGCCATTAGAAGTCTTTAAAAACATAAATTGGTAATATACAATTTTTGTAATAGATTAAATTCCCAATTAAAATTTGATCCAAAAAGTGTTAAAAGATTTAAAAAAACAACAATGTGCATTATTTAAAATTGCACAAAATGTCATATTGACTATGACATATTGTATTTAAACTCTTCTACAAATAATTTGTATTGAAAGTACATTAAGTTCTATAATCTCTTGATATTTAGCTATTAGATATAGAAATTTAGAATAGATATATAAATATAATTATATATAAGATGTTATAAATGCAGCATTTTTAAGACTATTCACTGTCAATCTGATTTCAATTTGAGTGGGAATGGGCATAGTGAAGGAAGTGAAGACAGCGAGTCTTTATATAACTAACTGACATTCAATGTCTTAAGATATTTTTTATTGTCCTCAACTATAACATGAGTACTTAAAAATATTTATATATATATATATATACAACAATATATACAACACACACACACACACATATATATACATAAGTATAATATGAAATTCCAATGATAGAAAAGAGAGAAGTTGTAACTCATAAACCTTAATGTAAAAAATGCTAACAACATAAAAGGATGTAAAAAATAGAAAATCATCAATCTAGAGGAGAATAAAATGCATATATCTAGTCATCAAGCTAAATATATTCAACTTATATCAATGGTGAGAATTAGAAAATAGAAAAACAAAAAATAACCAAGCATTAAAGCAATACATATGGATAAGCACTAGGCCTAAAAAGTGTTCATTTTGAAAAAAAAATTCGTTTTTAAGTCCAAGTATCTATTCAAAATGAACAAAAATGCTTGTTTCTGAAAAAAGAGATAGATAATATCTACAAACTCTTTCTACTTGGTCAACAAGCTAAAAGATTGAAAAATGAAATAGGAATATAAAAATACCTTAGAAAATACAGCACATGTCCTATCAATACGAGCAACGAGGAATAAATGACGAGACTAGCCATATATATATATATATATATATATATATATATATATATACAACAATATATACAATATATACAAATATATGTAACAATACTATTTAACATGGGGATGCGAGAGTTCTCTCTTAGGTACCTCGAAATACAAACGCCTCGGATCCTTGGATATTTCGTGGATATAAACGTGGATATAATCCTTGGATATAAACGTGCTATATTCTGGATAATACGGCATGTTTTCTTTTTGCATACTGATGTTGTGGTTTTCTCCACTATTTTTCTTTCAAGAATTATGTTAAATTCAAATAAATGATACATTTAATAACAGTGTACTTATTCTTTTTTAGATATTATCAGAAGGGAATTACTATTACAATTGATAAAGTGATGAACTTTATACAAAATAGAAGTATATACATACCTTTATACAAAATAGAAGTTTCAACTCTTGAGAATTCATAAAGAAAACCTTCTTTGGTATAAACATAAAATGACAAGAATCCTGAAAGATGAAAATTATATAAAGCATTAGTAAACAGTTAAAATCTTGAACCTGAAAATTTTTAGAAAACATCCCTTTCTCTATACAATATGAGAAAATAAAAATGATATTTTTATATTCATATAGCATTCTATTTTATTACTGAATTTAGTTTCAATCAGCTGAGAAGATATTACAAAATGCACATGATACTTATAAATAATAATTATAAAATATGTGATGTTTTCTTATAATTTTTGCATTTGAAATACCAAATATGGCTTTGATTGATTGAATAGTTAATATATTATAGACAATTTATGCTGTGAAACAAAAATTAAAAAATTATAATTGAAATTAGGCAACAGGGAAAAAAAAATCTGAAATTTCCTGAAATTTTAGAACCCCATCTCCCCTAAATTTTGCAGAAATTTGTACCACAAAAAAATTATTATCCTATTTATAATTAATGAATGGATGGTCTCAGGAAATATTTTTTTTATTTAGGATTATAATATATTTTAATTTTGGATATTAATAAACTCCTGTTTGTAAAACTTGCAACACCATGAAGGAATCATCAAAAATGAATGAATTTATTCCATAAACGACCTGTATTGATGCAAAAAAAAAAATATTACATGTCGAAAATTAGTATTTGGTAAAGCCACTACGTGCTGCAATAAGTGCTTCTATATGATGTGGCATCGAATGAAACAGATTTTGAATGTGTACCTGAATGTGCATTCCAGATTACTTCCATCCAAACCCAAAGTTTATCTGTATTAGCTATAGGATAAGCATCACACTGACTGGCGAAATCCCAGACATCTTCAATAGGTGACATATATCTGATGAATAGGCAGGCCAAGGAACAAGCTGTATCTGTTGTACTAAAAAAAAGTCTTGAACATTCCTAGCGACATGTGGACGGGCATTGTCCTATTGAAATACAACTTCAGCAATGTGTTGAAGGAAAGGTACGACTTTGGTCTCCAGAACTTCTCTGATGTACTGGTTGCTGTTGAGATTACCCACAATTTTTAGCAGCTGAAATTGCCCAAGTTACCCAATGGCGCTTCAGACCATCACACTTGGCATTCATCCAGTATGATGTTGAATAATGCACTCCGGAAGGTGGCGTTCACAGCTATAGCGTCTAACATGGATGCGGCCATCACTGTACGCCAAATTAAAGAGGGATTCATCGGAAAAGACGACTTGTTGCCAATAGGTTCTATGTTAATGAGCCCATTGTAGCTGCAGGCATCGATGGTTTTGTGTCAGGGGAATCCTGTACAAAGGAATTCTTGCATATAGACGATGCAACAAACGCAGATGAATTGTTGGTGCAGACAATGACACACCTGTAGTAGTCGTTCCCGACCACTCAAACTGCTGCTCATGCCTCAGGGGAGTTGAGTGGGTTGGGGTTTTCGACACCTGTAGTAGTTCTCCAATGTTCTGCCAACTGTTGAGATGAAGCTGTCTGGTCCATCACTGCCATGCGGATGAGGTGTCTATCATTCTGTGCTGATGTAACAATTCTTCATCCACTGCCAGATTTGCAACTCATCCAGTTCTCTTCAGTCCACTGCTTCCATACTCGCATCACTGTTGTGGCATTGTGCTCTATACAAGCTGCTATGCAAAGTATGTACTTTGGAGAGTCAAGGTACTGCTGTATCAAATTTCATGGTTGTGGGTAGTTTATGTTTTCTGCTATGTAATAGACCATAGCTGCCAACTTATTTGGAGTAAAAATCAGAAGATTTTTGAAAAAAAATCAGAATAGCGCGTAAAATGAGTTTTACAGAACAAATCGACATAAATCTGATTTTCAAAGGACACAATGTAAATAATGCACAAATATGTGAAACACACAACTGTTTTGAGATCTCTTTGGAAACAGTTGTATGCATGTTCATTTGTACATTATTTACATTGTATCCTTCATCTCTCAAAATATTTTGACAGAAAGTTACGTCATGTAATGATGATATAATTCGTTATGTAATGATGAAAAATGATATAATTCTATTATATTTAGAAAATGCAAGTTTGACAATTGCGTTTAAGAACAGGGTTGTTTAAATACATGGGCAAATTTAATTTTAACACATTCCTTTATATTAATTCTAAACTATGATTTTGTTATCTATAATAACTCATGCTTTTATTTTGTCAGTTTTGTTGAAATTAAATCATTACAATAGTCAGGGTTTATGAACTTAATTTCACAAAAAAAAATTTTTTTACAATTGGGAAGACACAAATTTTTTGTTCTTAAACTGCAGTATATTTTTAAACACATTCATAAAATTATCATGTATTATTAAAATGTGCATTGTCTAGTGTCTACACATAAATAAAAATTGGTGGCAGTATATTTTAAAGAAAATGTTTATTTTGTTCAAAAATATCTTTTCATAAAAATGTGGCAGAAAGGGCTTCAGATAGAAAAAGATTGAATTTCATGATCGTACTATTTATATGAAAATAATTAAAAAATTAACTTTTATAATCAACCAAACTATGAAAATAAGCTACTTTAGTCCAGTTAATGTGCAACAATAAGGAGAAGGAGATCGATGGAAAAGGATAATTGCGTAATCTCGGAAATGCCCGCGAAAAAAAACTGAATTTCACGATCGTACTATTTATGTGAAAATAATAAAAAAAATTTGCCTTTATAATCAACCAAAATATGAAAATAAGTTAATTTAATCAAGTTAATGTGCAACAATAGGGAGATGGAGATCGATGGAAAAGGATAATAGCGTTCTCTCGGCAACCGCTGCAGAGATGAAAAAAAAATAAATTACTATTTAAATGAAAATAATTAAAAAGGTGACCTTTATAATCAACTGAAATATAAAAATAAGCTAGTTTAGTAAAGTTAATGTGTAATAATCAGGGGATGGAGATGGATGGAAAAAGGCAATTATGTACTCTCAGCAAAGCCTGAAAAGAAAAGACTGAATTGCTCATCTTAAAATTTAAGCGAAATATAATTTGTTTAGTAAAATAATTCTTTATTTTTATTCGCACTATAAAAATAAATTAGGTCTATTGTTTTGATATGAAATCATTAGAAGAAGAAAATGGATGCTAACTGGTTATTTTGGACTCTCAACAAAAAGGGGTAAAAGTAAAACAAATATTTTCAAATGCTGTGCGAAGTTTTTTCTTCTGTTTCCCCTTTGAGTCCAATGACAACATATGTATTAATGATATATATCGGGGGTCGGCAACTGGCGGACCTCGGTCCAGGTCCGGACCGCGGAAGGTCAGAAACTGGACCGCCAACAATTTTTTGACAGTATAAAATAAATGAATCAAATTATTTAAAAAATATTTTTCTATATTACAGAAAAATATTTTAGAATTAAACTTATAGAATCTACAAGTTTGAGCGCCACCCTTATTATTTTTATTTAATGAAATTATTTTTATTTAATCAGAGGAGGCGTAACTCGAACGAAAGCCTAACGACTTTATGAAACTTATCTTTCGGGCGGGTTTACTCGGCGGAGGCGACCTTGGCAATGGAAGCGCCTAACCTTTGCGGTGCGGTCCTTTGCTGTGCGCCAGCATACACTTTGACACGAAAGCGGTAGTCGAATCACTTCAACAGTGGTTGTTAGGGCTCGGTAGCCCTGTGGTTAGCGCGCTTGAGTTGCACTCGGTAGGCCCGGGTTCGATTCCAGCCACTGCCCAAACTGCCGCAGTGTTCACGCGGAGTACGATCACGTTAAACATGTGGGTCCGTAAGTCCTTCCGAGAGGTTGGTGGTAGGGAAAGGAGGGTACGGTCCCTGTGTATGCCTCCCCCACTGGGTTCCGGTCTAAATTGGGTGGCACTTCCCGGCCGTCCAAACAGATACCTTACACCTTTCTGGTAGGTCGGACGGTCTGGGTCGAAGAAGAAGAACAGTAGTTGTTGCGATCTCGTACAGAGCGTTTTGTTATTATCGAAGCTTAAACGTTTCGTTTTCATAGATATGGATCCTAAAAAGCGTAAAGTTGATAGTGAAAATAGGAAGGTTTTGGCTGAGTGGACTGAACGTTTTACGCCGCCTGATAGACCTGGAGGTGTTCCAGTATATGTCCATGAGCTGAGCCTCACATGCAACAGAACTGTCGCTCTTGTTAAAAGGGGCAATTGAAAGGGACACTACGAAACAACTCATCAGCAGTTCCATAAATATTTTCCTCTGGGTAGTGAAGCTCGTCAAGAAAAACTCAAGGCATATCTAGCATCTCACAAAAAAAGCACAGCCTTACTAGTTCGCTCTATGAGGGAGCAAGTAAAATCTGCAGAAGCAGCGTTGCGTGTGTGCTGGACGCTTAATGAACACCAGAAGCCATTTTCAGACTATGAGATAGTAAAAAAATGTATGTTGAAAGTGGCCGCGGCACTTTTTGAAGAGAAAAAGGATGTTGCCGCAATTCAAGGTATTCCATTGTCGGCAAGAAGCAATACAAGAAGAACCGAAATTTTGGCTGCGGACAATAAAAGTAGTTTGCTCGAACTTTTGCAGAAGATGCCTTGCTACGCCATAGCACTTGTTGAATCATGCGAAATTGTTGATGAGGAACAAATGCCCATTTTCGTGGGATTTTTTGGATATTGAAAGTAAATCATTTAGGGAAGTATTGCTAGCAATATTGCCGTTTAAAGGCAAGACTCGCGGAGAAGATTTATTCAAGATTTTTGATGACTTCATGACTAAATCAAACATTAGTTATGAGAAAATGGTGTCTCTTTCAACTGACGGGGCCCCAGCGATGATCGGCAAAGAAAAGGGACTAGTAATGAGAATCAAGGATAAGAATGTTGGGCTACTATCTTATCAGTGCATAATTCAGCAGGCAGCCCTTTGTGGAAAACTTAGTGTCACTCTGAAAGAAGTAATTGACAGCTTGATCAGGTTGATTAATTTTATGAGGTCTCATTCTGCTCTTCAGCACAGACAGTTCAAAGAGAATCTATCTGAGTGTGATTCGGCGCATTCTGACTTACTGCAATACAACAATGTTCGTTGGCTAAGTAAAGGTCAAGTGATTGAAAGTTTTTGGGAAATAAAAGAAGAAATAACCTCCTTCTTAGGAAACTTGGATACACAAAAAGCAAGAAACCATTTGGAGTTCCTACAAAACGAACGCAATATGCTAACTGTGGCTTTCCTGAAAGACATCCTTAAACATTTAAATGCGCTCAATACAGAGCTACAAGGAAATGGGATATTAATATGTGATCTGATACAAAGTATGTCTTCTTTCCGTCACAAGCTGGATATCTTTGAGAAAGACATTGCAAGTCAAGAATTTATGCACTTTCCAACAATTTTTGAACATAAAAATAATCCTGAATTAGACATTGCAGTATTTTCAAATTTCATGTCAGAACTTAAGAAGGAATTTGCAACAAGATTCGAAGACTTTTCAGAGATAGAGAAATTGTCGCGATTCTTAAAATCGCCTTTTGAAGTTTCTCCAGCGGCAGAATGGACAGATGTGGCTGCGAAGTTGCTCCGACTTTCAAAGCCTTTACTCCAAATGGAGATAATAGACTTGCAGGAAGACATTTCCTTGCAAACGTATAAAACTGCATCCGCCGAAGAATTTTGGAGTAAACATATCCCAGAAAAGTATGGAAATTGCAAAAAATTAGCCATTTACCTGGCAACTCTGTTTGACTCCACATATGTCTGTGAAACTTCATTTTCAAAAATGAATTTTTTGAAGAACGAATATAGCTCAAGATTAACGGCCGCCCACATTGAAGACATTCTTCGCATAAGCTGCTCCCCGCGTGAACCTAACTTTTAAAACTGGCTCAAGACCGCAAATGTCTTTGATTATCTCCCATTGATTTTTGAATACAAATATGCCTATCTACTGTATTGCATATTATTTTGTGAGTGAAAATTAAAATAAAAAACTAGTAAGAAATATGAGTTTTTCTTTCTGGACCTCGATAAAAATTTTCAAAAGTATCCGGACCCCACCTAAAATTACTTGCCGACCCCTGATATATATGATAACATACATCACGGTGATTACGGAGACAAAAATCTACAACTTATTTTTGATTCCTTTCTGTGGGGGATTTTATGCCTACACTTCCGGGTTAGAAAGACGAGCATTGTCTGCCGTCCGTTTCTTGAACGCTGCGTGCTGGAAGTACCAGAATAAATAGAGCTTGTCACACGAGAACGTCTGCGTTCATTTGGATTGCTTGTCACACGAGATTGCTTGTTCTCGTGTGACAAGCAATCCAAATGCTTGGCGACATTTTGGTGTAAAAATATAAATTTGGCGATAAATCGGCAAATTGGCGCGATTTTTAGGCGTAATTAGTAAAAAATATTAAAAATCGTAAAGAAATCGATTACGCGCGTAAAATCGTAAAATAAGAGAATTTTCGTAAAAATTACGAAAAATTCGTAAAAGTTGGCAGGTATGGTTAAATCCCAGACATCTTCAATAGGTGACATATATCTGATGAATAGGCAGGCCAAGGAACAAGCTGTATCTGTTGTACTAAAAAAAAGTCTTGAACATTCCTAGCGACATGTGGACGGGCATTGTCCTATTGAAATACAACTTCAGCAATGTGTTGAAGGAAAGGTACGACTTTGGTCTCCAGAACTTCTCTGATGTACTGGTTGCTGTTGAGATTACCCACAATTTTTAGCAGCTGAAATTGCCCAAGTTACCCAATGGCGCTTCAGACCATCACACTTGGCATTCATCCAGTATGATGTTGAATAATGCACTCCGGAAGGTGGCGTTCACAGCTATAGCGTCTAACATGGATGCGGCCATCACTGTACGCCAAATTAAAGAGGGATTCATCGGAAAAGACGACTTGTTGCCAATAGGTTCTATGTTAATGAGCCCATTGTAGCTGCAGGCATCGATGGTTTTGTGTCAGGGGAATCCTGTACAAAGGAATTCTTGCATATAGACGATGCAACAAACGCAGATGAATTGTTGGTGCAGACAATGACACACCTGTAGTAGTCGTTCCCGACCACTCAAACTGCTGCTCATGCCTCAGGGGAGTTGAGTGGGTTGGGGTTTTCGACACCTGTAGTAGTGCTCCAGTGTTCTGCCAACTGTTGAGATGAAGCTGTCTGGTCCATCACTGCCATGCGGATGAGGTGTCTATCATTCTGTGCTGATGTAACAATTCTTCATCCACTGCCAGATTTGCAACTCATCCAGTTCTCTTCAGTCCACTGCTTCCATACTCGCATCACTGTTGTGGCATTGTGCTCTATACAAGCTGCTATGCAAAGTATGTACTTTGGAGAGTCAAGGTACTGCTGTATCAAATTTCATGGTTGTGGGTAGTTTATATTTTCTGCTATGTAATAGACAAACAAACAGACAGACATCTTCCATTATTAATTATAGATAAATAGTGTAAAGTGTGCATGAATTTATTGAACAGGACATATGTAAGCTTTAAATGAAAGTTGTGATTTTGCATTTGTGCAACATTTTATCTTTCTGCAGAACTTAATTCTTTGATTGAGTAGTTTCACAGAAAAAAGTGTGGTTACTTCAAATCTGATTGACTGATCGACAGAATTGACAGACTGATTGAAGAATTGACAAAATTGAGAGAAATCCACAGACTGATAGACTGATTACAGATTGACTGATCGACAGAAGAAATGCTAACAAGTGATTTTAAGTATTCCTTGTGTGATTAAAATTCTGTCATAAATGCCTAGATGAATAAGATAAACACAAAAACAAGATTTTCTTTTAGCACGGAAGTAAAAATTTCTTATAAAACAACTATATTCTTCAAAAAATAATTAACATAAACAGTTTTTATTTCAATATACTAGAAACTATACTTGTGGCAAACCTAACTTGACACTACAAAGGAAAAAGAAAAACTGGAAGTCTTCATTAAGTTATACATTTCATATAATAAATGCTATTAATGACTAAAAACTTAAAAAATTATTTTTATAAATTCAAAGGATTGAGTTCAAGTCAATCGACTTTAAATATTTAAAATTCTACTCATTGTTTCTTTTATTTTGGTAAATATTCTAAATTGATATTTAAAAGAAATTCCATTACCATGGAAACAAACTTGTTTTCACAATGAACTTTTAAAGGCTAACTGAGTAATTAGCTAGTCATAGCATCCACAATGTATTCAAGTTAGCCTTGCAGTGAGTATATATGGAATATGAATGAATGAGAAAGATGAGTGAATTATGTTTTAGTCTCTTGGGGTTAGCAATAAATGGTAGTGATAAAATAAAAAAACATCTCACATTTACATATCAGTAAAATTACTAGTGGTTGACTGAACAGCTAGCAATTTTCTAATCATTAATTGGTTGAGTGAAAATATATCAAATCTATTTCAAAATTCACATGTATTTAAATTATGCTTATCCCAAATATGCAATAATTTTCTTCATATTTTCCCCTCATAATTTTGTATAAGAAAAAATATATAGTATATTTATTTAGAAATGGAATTTTTTTTTAAATTCACCTGATGAGTCAGTACAAAAGATTCTTTGGACATTACACAGAGAGCCATTTTCTTCAAAGTTCTATAAAATATAAGTTTTGTTAAAAAATATATAAAATAAAAATACATAAAAATGTACAAAATTTAGTCTATAGAGAAAAACATAATGCATGCTCAGCATGGGCTTAGGCTTGGCCTTAAGCCCAGCCCAGGGTGTGGCAAGATGAAATTTTATTTAGGATTTGAATATGGCCAGATCCAACTTCAGTTTTGAAAATTTGGAGTTCGGCTATAAAAAGCTGTAAATAGAATTTAATAGGGCAGAGATAGGATAGTGGCCAAGGCATGGAGATTGTATATGAAAGACCTGGGTTTGAACCCCGACACTACCCGAAACTATCTCTGTGTATATGCAGATGTATAGGCATGCTAAATCTGTACGTCCAAAAGTCTATAAAAGAGTTTATGGATTAAGGAAATATGGTACAATTCCTGTGATTGCTATCCCCATTGAATTCTGGTCTAAATTGGATGGTACTGTCAAAACTGTCCAAACAGTTACCTTATACCTTCGAGTAGGTCAAACAGTCTGGGTAGAAAAAAGTAGAATTTGATAGAATGAAGGTATTTCTTTTTTTTTTTTTTTTGCAAATTTCAACTATGTGAAGAAAAATGCCTAAAGACACAACTTTTTAACATCAATTTAAGTACAATGATGCCACAAGTTCATGGTTTGAGTGCATTTAGATAAAGTATTTTCATGATATACTAAAACTCGGGGGGGGGGGGGGGGGGGAGTAGCATAGGTTGAACTGGTCTTGTGTTTTACATTTAAAAATGCTTTCGTTCTACGGTTGGATGAAATTTTAAATTTCTGCTCATAGAAACATCTAACAAGCATTACTAGGAAATGAATTAGCACTGTTCTATTATGTGTATTCTTGATGAATAATTACAGCCTACAATCAGAGTACACAAATGAACTCAGTTTATCTCAAATTACACATAAAGCCAACAGAAATCTTAAACACATTAAGCAAATTTTAATCACAGTACAAATTTAGGCAGTTTTAAGGCTAATAAAAGCAAAATTAAAAATCAAGCCATTTTTAAAAACTTGATCAGCAATAAATGATAGCAAAAAGCTTTGCAAACAATGAAAAAGCGCAAATTGTTCAGTCATAAGTGAGACTACAAATTTTAATTGTTTAAATTTTATTTTTTGTATATTTTAAGTTTTTTATATAAGGAATTTTTTTAACATTAGCAGACAAAAACATTTTTGCACACTCAAAAGCACAGTGCACACTTCCTTCCAGTGAAAAACATTTATAATTAACTTACATGAGACCAAACAGATTTTTGAGATGGTATATGCAATAAATGAACAGTTCCTGGGTTTTCAACAACTAGCAAAAGGCACAAATCATTGGATAATGTAACAAAATCACAATTGGAATCTGAAAAGAAAAACATGTTTAAACAAACATTAATGGACTTAATGGACATATTTAGGCATTAATTATTAATTACAGTAAGACAGATTATCATTACGACAAACCTGGGAGTAAGCTAATTTGCTCATTAAATCTGAAAACTTGCTAAATCCATTTTGTACAGCAAAACTATATAATAACTTACAATTCGAGGTATGGTCAGTAAAAGCATGTTCAGGAGGGATATGAGGATCCCATCTACGGAGGGATATAAAAGTAAGTGAAACAACAGTAGACAAGAATCTATACAGGGTGCCCCCAAAAAATTGAAATGCACTTTAATTTTTTACCTGTTGGAGATAAGTGGGCAATGTAAACTGCAAAAAAGGGGCAATGTAAACTGTAAGGTAGGAAATAAGACTATGTTAATGAAATAATCCTCCCATTAATTTTCAAAAATTACACTTTTTAAATTTTTATATGACCACCTTAGATAAATTTGGTCAATCGAAAATTTTTTATTTTTAATGCAACAAGATCATTAATAAAAACCACATATCTGTATCTTTAAAATCAACTGATATGATAAAGGAAAAAATCTGACTTATGCCACTTTTCCGTACCATGTGAAAGGCTGTTTCATCAGTGAAAATAGGGATCATAAACAAATTCATGATGGAAATGGTTTAGATCAAAAATACGTTAATATGTGTCAAAATTATTTAACACAAATGCATCTAAATAAAGCATTACACAGACAGAGATCATATAAAGCAGTGGTACTCACTACGCGGTTGGGTATCCTATGTAGGTATTATCATCCACTTTTATCTTTTTTGTGATATGTCACAAATTTACATTTCTAATTTGATACCCCATTCAAAATGTTCAATTTTCAATTAAATATAACTTGTTGAATTTTAAAGATATAGATATGCGGTTTTTTTTAATGATCTTGTTGCATTAAAAAAAATAAAAATTTTCTGATTGACCAAATTTGACTAAGGGGGGTCATATAAAAATTTAAAAAGTGCAACTTTTTGAAAATTAATGGGTGGACTATTTCATTAAAGTAGTCTTATTTTTTACCTTACTTTCAACATTTTTGCAATTTACATTGCCCACTTATCTCCAACAGGTAAAGAATTAAAGCACATTTCAATCTTTTTGGGACACCCTGTATATATTTGCTACTGCCCCCATCCCTAGCATAAAAGACTGTTTATATAGTTTCTAAAATGAAATTTTAGTTCAAGCCACTAGTTAACTGAAGTTTGTACAATTTAAAAAGAGTACATTAATGGTTAGAATAATTCATATTTTGTACAGTATTATTCCAATTTTATTATTAATAATAATTTTATTTCAGTATTATTCCAAGCAATGCTGGTTATTTTTGCTAGTGTTACATATATGAAAAATTTCTTTTATATATTTTTAATGACTAGATATCAATCATTTCTACAGAATTCTCTATGGTGCCATTACAGGGTAGCTACAGGATCTCAGATAAAAAAAATCCCCGATTTCTAGATTATATATGAAAAAATTCCTTGATATGTATCACTATCTACTTTTACTGAATATTAGTTTTACAATTATAAAAAAGTTAATTAATAAAATTTATAGTGATAATTAAGAATAAATAATTAAAATTAATTACTTTCAGCATTGAAAAGTATAATAATCAAAGTATAGAATTTATTTACGCAAGAGTTATATAAGAACAGTGTTATTACAAATATTAATCCTATCCTTCAAGCATTAAAATTCTAGATAAGCTATAAAACTTAGCTATAAACTGAGTAGCGTTCTGTAAAATCCAGTCAAAAATTCATATTGTTAAATATCACTTATTGTAATAAAATATGTATAAGCAGAAACAGTATTTTTTTAATCTGCTTTTCCTGTCATATGAAATATCTTGACAACTTTCAAACAATTTAGATGAGAGGGATCACTAAGAAACATTGAAATTATCTTTTTTTTTTCATAGAGGTGTCTAATAGGTCATCTCCGGTCACATGAAACACCTGTCAAGGAATTTTACACATCTGTATTGCTGGAAGAAAGCCATAAAAATTCCAATTTCCTTGATTTTACAGTTTTTTAAGAAGTTCCCTGATTTTTCTAGAATGCTGATATTTCCCCAATTTCCAGGTTTTGTAACCACCCTGATATAGTCTACCTCAGATTAGTGATTCGCAACCTTTTTTGTTTGGAGGAACCATTGAATTATTTATTTCAAAAATCTACCACTACTACAAAAAAAAAAAAAAAAGTTTAAAGCAGTATGGTCAATAAATAATATTTATCTCAAACACTTGAATAAAATATTACAAAAATATTTATTGTCTATTTCTATTTATTACTGGTTATAAAAAATGATAAAATGACTGGTTATAAAAAATGACAAACATTTTTATATCTGGTTTACTGGTTACAAACAAGCATTGTGTACATATTTTGTAATGATTTTGTATATAATGTTGAGAGAGTGCAATATTCCCTCATTGGTGCCTCCTCTTTCGTCTGTCTCGAAGGCCAGGCAAAGAAAACACAGTCCATGATGTTAACATGATGTGAGCACAGGGTTGCCAGGATGTCCCAATTAGAAGGGTTTCCAAATTTGGCGACTTCCTGAATCTTCCAGAAGCATCTTGATAGAACGATTATTCTTTAAAATATGAAGAGATTTCCAGAAATTTCTACAGAGGCTATAACAGGATTCATCCCTCCGTTGCAGTGAAGTTGATGAATTGACATGATACGAGCTACATTGGACTGTGATTTTTGTCAATGTTTTGAGAATAGTAGCTGCTGTTTTGTGAAATTATTTTCGTCAGTATTTTGAGAATAATATCGCTTATTCTGTGAAATTGGTGGAGCAATGAGTGCTGTTTGATTGTATATTGTTCCTGTTTACTTTGTGCTTGTGAATAAACGTAAGTTATCCAGAAATTTGGACTCATTCTTGTATCCTGCGTGTACACTCGCGATTCCAGAGTATACGTTCATAACAATAATCATCACATTAAAACCTTAATGATCTTACTGTTTTTACTCAGTTACTACAAAGGTGGTAAGTTGTACTTTTTCACGAGCTTTTGCAAATTCTAGCAGAACCCCAAAGCTTCTGTGAAGACCTGCTGAGGAGTCTCTGTTTCAGTTACACACAGATATTTTTATAAGTGCACACGCACAGCAAATGTTCAGATATAAAACATGCAATATTAAAAATTAATGTAATGAAATTAATGTAAATGTTCAGATATAAAACATGCAATATTAACAAGATATTAAAACATACAATTCTGAGAACATTTTCTGGATACCTTTAAAAAAGTATGAGTATAAAAATATATTTATATTTTTAAATCAATTAACAATGTATTGATTTAGAAAACCTATAGAATTAATCAATATAAACTACATTATTACATAGAAAACATATACTAATTCATTATTTGAAAATATCCCAGGAATTGCATTTTTTTTTAATAGGATCCTGATAAAAAGGATCTAGATTTTGAGATAACAAAGAGAACCAATTCAGTATATGATTTAAAAAAAAAAAAAAACTTTTTCTTAGACTTACCAAATGAAATCTCCCAGTAGAGTTCGAAGGTGTCTTCCTTAAAAACATATAGCTTGTTTTCTAACGCTATAACTACAAATGTTGGAGACGAAATACAATCAAGTGTAGTATTCTTGAGAACCTAAAGAGTTCAATTGAATACAAATTGAAAAAAAAAAAAAAAAAAAATTGAATAGAAATTTATTTTCAAATATATTTGAAAATAAATTTGTATTCAATTTTAAATTGAATTATGAATAAACATGCACACTACTTGAGAACTTAAACAGGTGCATTGGTGATAGATACAATGCTGTTCCTGGACAGATTGAATTTCATGAAATAAAATTTTGTTTTAGGATCATTTCATATCATTGCAACCAAGGCTTGTCATCCCCTCCTTCATATTTCTTTTTTTAATTTAAAAAGCAAGCAACAGAGTTACACTAGCATGCACAATTTTACTCGATTCTATGCATTTGTTTTCAGTAATAAATTTTCAAAGAAATAGAGAATTTACTGGGTACTGCTTTGCAGAAACACAAAATGATAACTTTATGTTAGATAAAATTCTGCCATATTCTGCACCTAATAGTCATAAACACAATTTTTTTTCATGGGCTCTCTAAGAATGCATGCTTATTATCAAACATGCATTTCGATAATATTTTAGTTAAAGCCCACTTATTTTTAAACTTAAAATTGAAAAATGTAAAAAAAGATATTTTTTAAATTTCAAAAGGAATTCTTTTTCAAGATAAGCTCTACATTGAAACTTCCTGATTTTTATGTTTGTATGTTTTTTTATATTTACAGTGACCTTTTTAGCATAAGAATTATAGTGGTGCTTTTGGAAAATGCTAGAAACATATTTTTATTGCAAGATGGTGTAGAATATTTACTTGAATGCATTTTTATTTATTTAAGAGTAAAAATAATTTATCTAGCTAACAATGTGCTAATTAACTAGCATTAATACCCAGTGTTGTCCGGGATTTAAGATGCAAACCCCTGATTAAAATTGCATTGGAACATACAGTGAATTCTCGAAACCAAAATGCTTTAATAATACACCAACTTAGAACAAAAATAGATGACTTGCTGCATGGACCTAATACACCCTGTATAAGTGCCTAAAAACACTTTGCTTGCTGTGTGGGTGTAATAACAAGTATGCAATAAATGCCCTAAATATTCATGCAATTCACCAGGGTAAATGCAGTCAGGATACACAGTTTCTGTTAGTTTTAAATTGTATAGTCTTTAAAGCTAAGTCTGTCAGTCAATAAATTGTATAGTCTTTAAAGCTAAGCTCTAGCATAATTAAAAGCTGAGATATGATCAACAAACTAGTGAAAGAAGCACAATACTGATAAGGCACGCTATGAATTCAACTGACAGGTTTATAAAGAAAGGCTAATATATGCATCGAAAATTAAGTATAAAATTTTTTTTTTAAAACTAAATATGAAAAAATGAGTTGCAAAGTACTTCATAATATGATCATAATTCATTGATATATAAACTCAAATAAAAAAGTTGGAGAGATAAAAATAAAATCCTTTTATAACTCTTTCCCAGGAAAATTGTCTGCTAGAAAGAAATGATGAAATCGCAGCCAAATTTTGACATGAAGTTCATACCTCTTAAACTAATTGTTGGAGTCTGGTAAAATTTTCACAGAATGCTTATAATGGTGGGGAAAAAAATTCCAGATTTATAAAATAAGAATATCTTTAAAATTTATAAAGTTAGAAAACCAGTAAATTTAATGTTTAATCTACTACAATTTCTGAACACATATTTTCCCATCTTGGCAAATGTTTGATTTTATTATTATCATTTGCCTGAAATAAAACTGATTCTGAAGCCAAAATTTTGACATATTTTCAGTTTTAAATGTTTGTAATTTTAAAATTAATTCGAATTAAAAGAAAACTTGACAAGGTTCAGAAGTTAAGCTACCCTTGTCCTGTAACAGATTTTGTAGCTATCTGCAGCTTTGATTTTTCACTACAGATGATGCAGGCAGACACACAAATATATTCCTTTATTATAAAAATGACCATATTTATTAATATGAAAATCATAAAATTTTAAATATAATTATTGATTGATATCACTAAAATGCCTGTTTTAAGAATCTCACCTTATTTGAAGCCAAAGAAGCAAGTGTTTTAATTTCAAACTTTGAAAGGTGAAAAGTTTCAGTAAATTCTGGTTGAAGAATGCTATTAGAATTATCTTCAGAATTGGAGTTTCGAGGAATGCTCCACATGTTTCTAAAAATATATGTCAAATTTAACACACAAAAGTTGCATATAAGAAATAATATGAATATACATAATTCATGGGAATGCAAAACATGTATTAAAAATCAGTGCTTAATCATGGGAATGCAAAACATATATATTAAAAATCAGTGCACTGAGTCTAAGGAAATGAGAGATTTCGTAGTAACTAAATGAAAAAATATTTCTGATTAAAAATTAAAATGAAAATAAATCTAAACAAATAAACTTTAAAATGCAGAAAAAATACAAAAAAATTCCAAAATAGGCATTTATGGTATAAAAAAACCTTAAAAAGGCATTTTTAAAAATAAGGTATAGGCAAAATAAGGCAAATATGGTATTTTCCCTGAACTTCCGGGCTTTAGTTATAAATATAAAAATTATACACTTACTCTTAACTTTTAAAACTAACTCTTTTTAAACTTAAAACTAAACTTTGGTCATGGAATCAAATTTTAATTTAGCAAGTTCATTTATAAGGCATTCAAAATTTAAATTAATTTCATAAAATTTGTGTTTGATGGATAACAAGGTTAAATTATTGAATCTTTTTTGGGATACTCCCATTCAAAGGTAATTTTTTATTAATTTTAACTCTGAAAATCTTCTTTCAGCTTCGACTAGGGTTACAGGTAACAAAATTCTCAAAGCAATTGTAAAATTCAGAAACAAATCACAAAATACATATAGTATTTTGCAAAGCCTTCTAAAGATATTAAACTTTGTATTTTTACGACAGGTGTAAATCCAATCAAATATATATAAAAAATAAAAGTTTATTAGCTGTACAAAAAGTGCCAGCTATAAAAATGATTGAGATGAACTATTGCCAAGCTTCTCAAACTTCATGAGTGAAAAGTACAGACAGGAAAAGTTATAGGATGTATTACGTAATAAATCTAATAAATTTGCATTATAACATTACAGAAAAGCAATATATATGCAGATTAAGTTTTAAATCACCATCTAAGTTCATTACAGCAAGAAACTCCCTTGAATCAAAGAAATAAATTTGCGAAGTTTATTACGAAATACATCCAATAACTTTTCCTGTCTATATTTTTCACTCATGAAGTTTGATCAACTTGGCAATAGTTCATCTCAATCATTTTTATGACTAACACTTTTTGTAAAGCAGAAGAACTTTGCCTTTTTTTTTTGGAAATACATCCAATAACTTTTCCTGTCTATATTTTTCACTCATGAAAATTGATCAACTTGGCAATACTTCATCTCAATCATTTTTATGACACTTTTTGAAAAGCAGAAGAACTTGGCTTTTTTTACAAGTTCGGTTTTCACTGAATATCAGTTCTTTTTATAGATTTTAAATATGGCATTTATGAGTTTTTAAATAGTTATAAGGGTTCTTTAAAATTTGAAAATTTTTACTTTGTAGATTGCTACAAAAAGAATACTCATCATAATGAATTTGAATTGTGTATTTCAAAGAGATTTTCTGTAGAATTTTGGACTTTATTTGACAGAAAACTGATAAATATGATATTTGCAAGTTTTTGATTAATCATTAAGTTAACTTAAAATTTTTGAATTTTATAATTTTTCCTTTACGGATTGCTACAGGACATTCACCATACCGAATTTGAACTGTATACAGGGTGCCCACTTATATCCGTCACACCTCCCTTAACTTCTAAACGGCGACAGCTTAGGCCATAAAGTTGGTGTCTAGGTATAGTAAAAAGGCTATGCGTTACTCGATGAGACAACTTACAACGCCATCTATCGGCAAATTTTGGAATTAGCGGTCCTATCTCGTAAACAGTGAAAGATACGTGAAAAAAGTCAATTAGAAAGTTGTAGAGCACTCCTGATTTAGTAAGAAAAGATACCTTGCGCACATTAATACTCAAATCAAAATGCAAAAAATGAACATTTGTTTGATTGTGAAGCGAAGCGAGAAAAGACCACCTTACGGACTAAATACGAGTCTATGTTGTGGCGCAGGGGAAACGCAAGTGATTCAAATTCAGGAGGACTATGGTTCTGTCCCCACCGGTTGCGTGTTTTACTGAATGTCTCTACAAACCATGAAAACTTTCTGCTGATCTTGCAAAATCGTCTCTCCAAACACACAGCTCAACTCAACCAAGTCTGGTATAAAAATCACATGGATCTCATGTATTATGCAAATGAGGATGGAACGTCATACCTGTTCACCAGAGACTACTACTATAAAAAGAATGTTTCTGCTGGGTTGTACGTTAAAGCGGAGAGTTATGGGAAAATTTGGCAGTAACGAGTATTGCGAGATGTTGTTAATGTACGGTGAATGTGGGCCTAAGGCAAAATAAGCTGCAAGGCTGTATCAGGAACGTTTCTCTCAAGGCCCGCATCCTACACGGCAGACCATCTTAAAATTTGTAAAAAGTTTAAGGGAGACGGAGTGCGTGACCAGCCGACCTCGAATTCGCACACCTTGTAATGTAGGACGCAAAGTGCAACCTGAAGATGCGCTAGCATACCCTCTCGCCCATCCTCAGAGCAGCACAAGAATGATCAGTGAAAATTGTGGCCTCTCAAAAAGCCGCGTCTGGAAAATCCTGAATGAATCAGGTACTCATCCATACCGATCCACACCTGTGCAGGGATTGCTGCCAAGAGATGCTGAGAGATGTTACACGTGGTGCAACTTTGTGATGAATAGCTTAGAGGTCCACCCAACATTCCTGGCAGACATAATATGGACAGATGAGGCATGTTTTTCGAGGAACGGAATGTTTAATAGACAGAACGTTCATACCTGGTCACTGAAAAAATCCGAGATATGCCGTCGAAGTTCGACATCAACAATGCTGGTCAATTAATGTTTGGTGCAGAATTTTTAATAACAGGCTCATTGGACCAGTATTTTACGAGGGCACGTTAATGGGACAATGGTACTTGCAACTTCTGCACGATGTAATAACCGACTTTGAGAATCTACCGTTGTACCAACTCCTAAATGTATGATTCCAACTTGACAGCGCACCTCCGCATAAGATTTCAAACATTCAGCAGTACCTAATAGAGACATTTCAGAATCAAGTCATCAGGTATGGTGATTCCGTCGAGTGGCCCTCGCGCTCACCTGACTTGACCCCATTGGACTTCTTATGGGGACACATAAAAGGACAGGTATATGCGACCCCTCCACCAACATTGCAGGATTTTCGATGACACATTACTGATGCTTGTGCGTCTGTAACACCTGCCATACCATGTTACACAATGTGCAGCGAGAAATCCCATCCAGAGTGCAAATGTGTATAGTGGCTAATGGAGAGCATTTTGAGCAATATACTATTGTAAATAAATGATCCTGAAGACAGGGAAGTATCTCAGTTTCTTTCTTTCACTCTTTATGACATGACAATTTTCGAAATCATGACCAAACAAATGTTCATTTTTTGCATTCTGTTTTGAGTATTAATGTGCGCAAGGTATCTTTCATGGTTTGTAGAGACATTCAGTAAAACACGCAACCGGTGGGGACAGAACCATAGTCCTCCTGAATTTGAATCACTTGCGTTTCCCCTGCGCCACAACATAGACTCGTATTTAGTCCGTAAGGTGGTCTTTTCTCGCTTCGCTTCACAATCAAACAAATGTTCATTTTTTGCATTTTGATTTGAGTATTAATGTGCGCAAGGTATCTTTTCTTACTAAATCAGGAGTGCTCTACAACTTTCTAATTGACTTTTTTCACGTATCTTTCACTGTTTACGAGATAGGACCGCTAATTCCAAAATTTGCAGATAGATGGCGTTGTAAGTTGTCTCATCGAGTAGTGCATAGCCTTTTTACTATACCTAGACATCAACTTTATGGCCTAAGCTGTCACCGCTTAGAAGTTAAGGGGGGGGGGGGGTAACGGATATAAGTGGGCACCCTGTATATCTTAAGCAGATATTTTGTAGAAATTTGATTGAAATCACTCTATTTGGGAGGAAAAGTGAAATAAAAAAGAAAAAAAGAAACCCTGATAACAAGTGAGAGATTTCGAATAGCCATTATAGTGATTTAAAATTTGATAGAGAAATTTATGTGTTTTTCCAGTACTTTTTCTTTAGCCGGGCACAAGTGATAAATTGTCAAATATTGTATAATTGTGCAACAGATACGCGGCATCTCGAACACGGACCTATACCATGCTGGTTGGCCCCTAAAACCCCCTGTACTATCATCCCCTAAAAAACATTACAGAATCTATCCCCGTGTAGCAACAGCTGCTTGTGCAACAAGTGTTCCGTGATACATAGATCACAAGTCTAATGATGGTTCTATGCATAATGTAAATTCCTTAGCCACCTCATTCTTCTATGCATATTTGTGTATGCCTTTAAAAGTTGATAGTAGTTTTTTTAGTTTAGAATGCAGTGGCCAGTGTAGATTTTGGAATCTGTAGCTCAAACAGCTATAACCTATACTAATGTACTTAGGGATCAATATATGTGACTTTAAGTATTGAGTACATTTTCATAATGGTATTAAATTGTTACTGGTTTTTTTGTAAAAGGTTTTATAACTTCCTGGTAGTGTCAGACCTTGCTACCAAAAGACTCATTAATTCATAGCGAACTTTCTATAATTGGTCAGAAACTGAAACGCAGTGGTATTGGTCCCCATTGACTGAGCAATTACATTTCTTCAATGGGTTCATATTAGAAAATTATAACCCCGAGACTTGAGTCCCCCATTTTGCGAGATCCTAGTTACGCCTATACTGCAACGGTAATACCAAGAACACATTATAGCTCAATTAATTATCGTTTAATATAAATACATATGTGTGAGAGAAATATATAATTAAGAAATGTACAGAGGTATATTCTTAAGTAAAATGTTTATGAAATAAAATTATGTATATAAGGAAAGAAATAATATGACAAGTAACGCTTAAATTTAAATAATAAAGAAATATCAAGATCATTAACATACGCTTTTAGACATTAGCCTTTTAAATATTTCAGTAAAGTGAACTTAAATATTTATTTACATAAAGAAACGTCAAAGAAATTTGGCGGGTTTAAATGTCCTGTTGCCATTTCATAGCAATAAATATTTTTTAAAACCCTCCAGTAAAGACTTTTTTCATCAAACATAAACATTTCAGTGATAAAAACAGATTTAATACAAATCTATAAATGTTATTGTTAATGTGATTTTTAAAATTGGGCTCTTCATTTACAAACAAACTCATTTAACTCATTTCATCCATACAAAGGAATTCAAACTTTTGTTATCGGAAATCGGCATCGCTTCAATTCACTTCAATTTCATTTCCGGTGTTTACTACAGTGTTTATGTTTTAAGTATTAATTTGTATTTTCAGAAATTTTATACGGGATTTGTGATCGAAATGTGTTTTGTTATCTCAGAAACTCTAATGCTTCTCTTGAATACTGAGATTTCACACTTTAAAACGATTGTGTTTGCTAAGTTTTTGTTGTAGGTTCGTTAGTACAGATGTGGCAAAATGTTTGCTAATAGTATTATTCATCTTAGTTTACTATGTTTATTTTTATTTAATGCTTTGGGTAAGATTATTTCAAATGAAATTAAAGTATTAAATTGCTGTTACAGTTTTATTTTATAAAAATGCTCTTTTATGTGTGCTTATTACACTGATTCTACTCATGCAATTTCATTTGCGGATCGATAGTTGTTTTATCTGCTGAATTCAGGGTTCTAAATAACTTATATCTAAAGTAATATATATTATTTCAATAACTTTTAGTAAGTGGCACTGAAAAAAATGAATATATATACAAGAGATGATTTTATATATACATTTTTAATAAAAAAAAATACCTTGTCTAATAGATATATATTCTAGTATCATAATTTTGTAAATACTGATAAGTATCAGACATCTTTTAATAACGTTAGTACATTGTTTGAATTGATTAAGTTGTAAAAACCTAAATGCTGCACATAAGTAGAGTTAGGACTCTTACTTTAGAATCATTAAAACCCTAGTGTGCCAACTATTTCAGTTTCAATGTAAATTACTCCTACATAATTGCTAGACGTGTTATTGTATCAATGCGCTTCAGCTTAGCTGTGCAATGATGTAATTATTGAACTGCTATGCAGTGTTTTTTCATATGAAAGTGGGCTTGTGGCATATTGTTGCTTGTGACTTCCCTTGTTTCATGTCATCTACATCTCCAAATTATATAAATACTTAGATTTTGCTAATTGTGTACTTACAATTTTATAAAATGTAGTCACACAACATAAAATTTACCTTTATTTTCCAATTTCACATATCAAATTAACTTAATTCAAATTTTGATACAAATTGAGTAATAGTTAGGATTTTTCAAAATGAGCAGTTTTAATATAACACTATCATGTTTCACAAAATTTGACTTCATTTTGAACTGCTCATATCAAGTTATTTTAGTCTAATTGTGCCATTAATCACTTAAAAATGCAAGCTGCTGATAGGGCACAAATGTTTATGATTTAAAAATTCCAAAAATATCCTTAAGACTTGAAAGAAAAATCCCTCTAAAACAGTTTGTATTATACTATTTCAAAATGATTAATTAAAATAACTTCCATCTTAGACAATTTAATATAGATTGGAATTTTGTTCTTTCTGTATAAAATGTACTATATAAATTCAGAAGAAAAGAAATAAGCAAGTAAATTAAATAAATGGTATAAATGAATTTTAATGATTTAACTAAAAATTATATTTTCCTAGAACTCCCCAAGTGTCCAGGAGAAAGACTGCACCATAAAACTCAGAACCAGTTGTAAACTGTTTTGCCAGGTAGTACATAAAGAGCTTGGAATGTTAGCAACAGTGCAAGATAAGAAGCTCTGAATTTTAATTATTTTATTCACAACCCTCCTCACAGTTCCTTTTAAAAGTAGACAATGGGAATTATTTTTCCTTAAAACTGGAAAGCACTAAACAGTGTATTGAACAGAGTTGCCAGAATGAGAGCTTTTGAAGGTTTTTGTTTGTTTGTAGTTTGTATGGCCACAACCCCACTTGATAATGCCACATGCTTGCTTTAAAGGCATGCAGAATGATTCAATTAACAATAGAATATCGGGAATCATTTGTACTTCATATCTTAACTTTAACTGTTAGATGGCTGTACATCGTTACTGCCATTCTAACATTATGCCCTTTGTGTGTTTTAACAATCAATTTACTTGTTTAGTTGTAATTTATATCAGATACAGTTTGATAATTTTTATGTGTGTTTTAACAAACAGTTGACATTGTTTTGTATAAATCCTATTGTATTGTTGTGTACTATTTTGCAATTCAAGACATAGAAAAACAATTGATGTTTCTATCTATTTCCTTCAAATCTAGAACTTTACTAAATGGCTGAAATTATTAAAAAAAAAAAAAATTACAGTCAATAGTAGATCAGGTTCAACTGCCATATGCAGTAAGCATTGCAAGTTAGATAACTATGTACAGGGGACATTTTCCCAATGAATAGTACAGTCTCAATTTTTGTGACTTTTTTGGTGAATGGCACCTAGTGTTTTAAAATGCATCTTTAGTGCATAGAAAGACATTTCTGTTCAATTTTTTTGCAGATACTTATATAAAAAACATACAACTTAGAAGAAACAACAAAAGAAAACCAATCAACTTAGAAATTTCTCTTAAAAAGTTGATACTTGGAAGAATTTGAATAAAACACGGAACTTAGAAATGAATTTAAGAAGGTTGATACTTAGAAGAAATTTGAACACAATACTTAATTTTAAAAAAGGTGATACTTAGGAGAAATTTGATAAAACATGGGACTTAAAAGGAATTTTCTAAACACGCTACTTCAAAGAAAATTTATACCACATTATTTAAAAGAAATTTGATGAAACACTTACCTTATACTTTTTTGCCTTATCACATAATACTTATTCATTCTAATAACATGGCAAGTCCAGATATAGTTATCACACTCTTCTATACTATAATTTCTCTTTAACAGTCGCATATAGGCGATTTACATTTGGGACATTCGTACCCACTTGTAATCAACCCCTGATTCATACATCATTTAATCGCATTCATTTTATCAACTATCAATCATATGATAAAAAAAAAACCATACTAAATCTTTCTCTCTACATAACCATTCAGCACACACAAAACAAATCAAAGAAACCTACAATGAAAAAAGATGAAGAGAGGGTTCCAAATTGCAAAAGAGAATAAAAAATGTAGCATAATAGTGTCATATGGTTGTTTAATCGAAAAAGCAAATTCAGTCCTAAAACCCCCTTTGAAATGGGCAGAAACAAGAAATGTGCATAAAATGATACAGGTTGCCAGAGTTACCATAAAGATGTCAAGGTCGGCAAATAGCAGTTCACTTATTGTCGATTTGGTGCAAAAAGAAATGATTGTACCGGTCACTGTGTTTGAGTCTGTACAGGGTATTAAAGCTAAACTTTGTTTTTCCTCCTATTTTTGAAGAGTATTTACTCTAGCTACAAAGTGCCAAATATTTCAATGCCACACACTTCTGTCTCTAAAAATCTTAAAGAGAGTATAATGTTTCATATTACCTTTGTACACTTATAGATCACGTGAAAGAACCTAGCGGATCTGTATATTTAATTTCTCCTCTTGGAGGGGGGTGGGGAGAGAAAATGGGTTTGAAATGTCTTTCCTTATCCTTAAGAAGCACTTTGTTGACGACCTAGAACAATGTTTTTCAAATTTTATTGTTCGTAGAACACATTTGAAATTTAATCTGATGGCAGAACCCTAAATTAAGAAAAGGTCCATTGTGGTCCAAAATATGTATTCAAAAGTTATACGTGTTTTCTTTATTAAGAAAATATACATGAAATTAACATATCACAGAACCCCAGGGTTCCATTTAAAAAATGCTGACCTAGAATGCTAAATCTTTGCAAACTTGTAATATCCACCACGGGAGAGAACCTAACAGAGCTTTTCGTTTTCTCTGTTGGAAGAATTGCCGGCAGGGAGGTGGGGCAAAAGAATGCATTGCATATGATCCTGGTTTACATAAACAGTTTATGAAAAAAGGTTACTAACGTATAAAGTAAGGGGTAGGGTAGTAGGAGGCATGCATTTACTGTATAGGCACCTGGAATTTCTGTCAGTGGCACTATCCATGAAGGTGGAAGAAATTAGTTTAGAAAAGTTTTCTCATGTCTTCCAGACCCCCCTCCTCTTCATTGATCTAAAAGGTACACCTAATAGTATCTTTGCACACTTCTAGTATCAATCATGGGATAGAACTGAACAGAGACAGATTTTCGATGTTTCCTACAAAAGAATTGCTGACAGTGTGTGTGTGTGATGGGATGGCAAAAGATGCATCACATAGAGGCCCGTGCCACATAAGCATTTTATGAAAAAACCATTAACTTGTAGAGTAGGGGGTACTTCTTAGATTTAGTATCTATATAAAATTTTGTACACTTTTAGTATCTATTAAGCCAGGGGTAAAATCTAACTAAGTAGAGTTTTCAATTAAGAGGACTATTTGACTCGACACTAAGTGCCATATATTGTAAGAGAAAATGAATTTTGTTTGCAACCTAATTTAAGTGTAATAATCTGTCTTTGACAGGTTTAAATACAAGCATTTGTATAATCATTACACATATTAAATTACCTATTACTTGTTTAGTTTTTCCACAGCAAGGAAAAATTAGATCAATAAATCAAAGTTGATTTTGATTTGTCTATAAAATACTTCAATTAAATTGACAATAAGAATGTCTTTTAGGATGTCCATGTTTTGTTTGCTTTATTTTTAGTGTTGTATTATTTTATAATAATGCGTCTATGACAAGGAACTATTAATTTGAATTTGCTCATTAGATCTGAATATTTTTTAGTGATCCTATTTATTAATTCTTACAATAAAAAAATTACCCAGTTGATATAGTTTGATTCAAAAAGGAAGGGTGTGAATAAAAATGAGGGTTAACCCTTTCCGATGGCAGTCTTGAAAACACGTTATTAGTCTACGTGTGGGTGCTTCGACCGTCCGGAAAGGGTTAAACTTAAAACAAAACAGATTTCGAGTGAGGTGTCAAATGAAATTTAGAAATGAGACTAAAAGAAAATATAAATTTATGATTTTGTGGTCTGTATATGAATTTACTTTTAATAACTCATACTAAAAGCACAGATCCATGTGCTTACATTGCAAATTAATCATTAATAATTCTGTGAATGTATTTTCTCATACTTATTTTTACTGGACTTGATCTCAATTAAGGATGTTTAATAATATTTTAGGCTTTTGATTAGGCTGAGGATTGACATTGGTCTCTCCTGTTTTTGGAGAGGTCCTTTTATTTAAAAAAAACAGGTCCTTAAGCCTTTTCTGTTACTTCCTATTGACAAATGCCCTGTTTAAAATAGATACCACATTACGATTTGAAAGATAAAGATCAGGACACCTTGATCTTATGAAATAGCTGGAGAAATACTTTTCTGTACAAATTTTCTGTAATTTGATCCATAGGTCAAAACTTAGTTATATGTATATTATTGTTTGATTGTGTGTAATTTTTTGTAATTCAAGATTTAAATTTAATTTAAAAAGACTTATTTTGTTAATAATTAGTAAATCATTTTAAAACATTTCCTGATATTTTTTTATTTCAGCATCTGCATCAAAATATGATGATGAGTTGATGGGGAACATTGTGGATGATCCTCCAGTTGATAATAGTATCAAAATTTTGCATTTCACTGGAAATTATGATCCTGATATCTTGAAGCAGCAATCTAAAGATTTGCTTGTTTCTTCCTCTGTTGCTGACAGACTTATTCCAGATCATAACAAACTGATTTTTGTAAGTCATTGTTACTGTTTTAGACGTGCAGTGTTTTATACAAAATATCATAAGACTTAAAAAAAAATCCATTTGACTCAAATTTCATAACAGCATATATGCTGATTTGATGACCTAAATATATTCATGATTTTTTTCACCATGATCTCAAAGATATCCTCTCATTGTATTTGTTTGTCTCGAACATTTATTCTGTTGTTATAATTTTATTTAGTATCATGTTTTACAAGTATTGTAAACCATTCAGGCAATGAGTGTTTAGCCTTTAATTCTCTGTTTCGTTTATAGCATTTAAGTGTTGGTGTATTTTTATTGATAATTATGAATTGTTTATTCTTAAGACAAAATTCATAATCATAATAGAACATTTACTGTAATTTTATGAAGAGATGCAGGGCTAATAATGTACTAGAAAAAAAAATAATAATCCAAGATTGAACATAGCCATCACCTAGTAACCCTGCATATTGTTGACAATTAAATAGTTTGAGATAATGAATTAACATATAATTAGAAAATTAATAATAGATGATCTCTAGCCCCCCAGCTATGAAGGGTTCTTGAACTTAGCCCTCAGTTGGAAAACCTAAATTGCAGCTGGTAGTGGCGAGCTTAAAGTGGCTGATTTTAATGGATAGCAAATTTTATGTTTTAAACTCTGAAATTTAAAGTTATGTCTGTATTAAATAGTTTTTGCACAACATAATAGTTTTTACACTGTACTGTTCTATTATTATCTCTCAAACATTTGTTCTAAATCTTTTCTAAAATGGTGACAATTTTAAATAGTAATATTATTAATAAAGTGGGTAATATTTTTAGAATTTTTACAGCCCCACAATCCCACAAACATGGCATCCAGTTATGTTCTCATTTTCAGGTGTCATAAATTGTTTAGTGAAGTAAATGTCTTATGTTTCCATAGGATGAGTGGATGGCCACCTAATAAAAACATATGTTTGGTGTGGGTAAAATGTACCAGTAATCTTAGAACTATATGGTTACACCAATGATGTAACTAAATTTTTGATTTTAGCACACCCAGAAAGGATTTCAGGGCTCCCCTTCACATAATGTACATTCTTTAGTAAAATGTAAATTCTTTAGTAAGTCAAAAGCATATTCAGTGCACTTTCTTAAGATAAAAGGATTATACATTTAATTTATATGTTTGTCATCTATTTTACCGATTTTATAAAATAACTAATTAATTTCTAAAATAACAAATTGAATTTACATTGACTATTTTATTTAATTTATGTTTTTCAATGATGAATTTAAAGATATTTTTAATAGTGCATAAGAAAATCACCCTAAATTTATTAATAATAAATTACTACTATATTAGCTTCAGAACAGTTTGCACTAGCATCCTGGGAATCCCAATTTTTGTAAACCTTTTGCTGTACAGTTCATAATTTTTTTTCTATTCACACAAATGACATCCCATTTGACATCATTTCAAATATTTATAAATATAGCTGTTTAAAAAATATTAAATAAACAATATCAAGAGAAAAATCATAATTTTGTATGAGCTTAAACTTGTCTAGTAGAAAAAATTTCAAAGTCATTATATGCAGTGCCCCTTTCTCATTCCATGTCCTGAAGCAGTCACTGTACTCCGTTTTATGATGATAGGCACCTCAGAAAGATGAAAAGCATTTAGTTAGTGATATCTAGACAGAGCAGGCCATTCTAATAGAATTCAAATATTCTTCGGCAAAATTGCTAATATTTGAATTTTTTTTGCATCTACTTTCAGTTTTATAAAATTTTTGTTTTAGTTGTTACTATATTTCAGACTCTGCCTTTTGCCCCAGATATATCACTAAATGATAAAACAAACAAAACTTTGTTCCTTAAAGAAGTTTGTATTCTTTGTAACTTTCACTTTGTATACTTGGCTGCATTTGATCTTTTCCTTTGTCAGCATATAGTTGTTCTAAGATTGCTGGTTTATTTCACCCCCTCCCCCCAACCTCTGTTTTCATGGGGTACCCATCCAATGGAAGCCACAAGGTCTTTACTAGACTAAACAATTTATGACTTGAGAACACAGCTGGAAACCATGTTTGTGAGTTTAATACACACTATTAGAGGTTCTTTCCAGCCGTCCAAACAGTTACATTACACCTTTCTGGTAGGTCTGGGTCTTCAACACCTTTCTGGTAGGTCGGACGGTCTGGGTCTCAACAACATGTAATTCAGATGGTCTGGGTCTCAACACTATCAGGGGACTGTGCAAATTCTAAAAATAAAATTTAAGATTGTATTATTTATTCTACTAGAGTATAATATATCACTGAAATGCATTATTTTTTATGTGAGGATATATTTATATTATATATAGAGAGAGACACACACAAAATAGCAATAGTTGAGTATATTTAAAAATAATTATTATTAATAATATTTATATTATCTTTCAAATTTTAAAATTGAGCAAATATATATATATATATATATATATATATATATATATATATATTATTGTTATTATTATTACATTATATGCACATTAGCAAATGTTTATAATTTTTAGTTAAGTATGATGATGTTTATTTAAGAATGCTTTATGCAATTATGTTTTTATGTGGTTTCCAACATTTTTCGAATAGCTGCTCATATAATATATTTATTTAGAATTTTTTTTTGCTATGAGCCCCATGGTTTTCCCAACTTGAAGCTTTTGTATAATAGAGGTAAGGAGTAAATAGTATATCAACAAAATATATTTTTTTGAAAAAATTAAAAGATACACCTTTTTTGTAGTTCAAGGTCAAAAGTCAAATTAAGTGACCTTGAAATGAAAAATGTCATTTGCAAGGTCATGTGATATATCACAAGAAAGATCATACCTTAAGTTATAAAATAAGCTTTATTTTGCAACAATCCATTGATTAGGTCAAAATATACAGATGTTTGAATATGTCAAGAATCATAAAAAGTTACAAAATTTTCCAAATATCAAATTTTTATAAATAAAAAAATAATGAAAATTGGGGACTAAAATGTTGCTTATATATGAGTGAACAACAAAATAGTCAAATTTAAAAAAGAATCAGTATCGGTCAGGTTGGGGGCTGTGTTGATTTGGCATGGGATGACCCTGATATGAAAATTTCTGCAACTTTTAAAACATTTGATAACAATAAAATACATTTAATGGTACTTATTGGTTATAGGGACTATGGGTTAGCGACTGCTTTTCCGAGTTGTCGCCAACACGAATTTTGACAATATAATCCGATACGAGAAATTCACTACAAACACAATGATTAAAATTTAATATATAATGGGGTTTGATCAATTTTATATAACAAAAAAAATATTGTGTTACATTGAAATTTGTGGCAGCCCAAACTCAGGTATTGCCTTTAAAATTTCATTAAATTTATCACTACCTGTAACACTGCACCACATAAATTCTGTGAGATATGTACAATATCTGGCTTCTGTACTTTATTTGAGCTGATTTTTTTGTTAACCCCCCAACACAGTTGTTATTAGATACTCTCTTCAATAAACAAAACAAAAAAATACTTTCAATTTAAAATCCTGCATTATAGTTTTAAACAATCCATGTTACAGAATTATTTCTGAAAAGAGCCATTTTTTGTCAAAAACGATTGGCTGTAATCTGAGACGCGCGAGATAAACATCGAATGAAAATGTATGCATATTTTTTGATGATGTGATACATTGGTAGTCGGGAGGGCAGGGACTCATAGGAGAATTTTGAAGTGTGCGATTGCGTAATTACTACCACATTGCTTTAAGAGGGATTGCCTCGCAGGAAAAAATAACTTTTAGACTTACTTTTTTTTTTCTTTTTCTTTCTTTTAGACTGTGTATAGGTCGACCCCACCCCCACTTTAAGGAGTTTTTTTTTTTTGTCACAAATTTCTCGACTTATACACAAGTATATACTGTATATCACCAATGTTTGTGTTGGCGACAACTCGGAAAAGCAGTTGCTAACTCATGGTCCCTATAACCGATAAGTACCCATTTAATGTATAATGGAGAAAATTTCAATGCACACTTCTAATTTGAATATCTTCTGAATCAAACAATGGGTTTTGACAATTCTTTTGCAGTTAATGAGCCTGAGTCCAGGGAATATTCAGATGTAAGTTTTATCACCCTACAGCAACATGCTTCTGTCTGTCTGTAATGACCACTTGTACCTTGAAAATAGCTCAGTGGATTTATAAATTTTTTCACTTGCTTGTTAAACTTGTGGCGATTGTGCGTCGCCGTGGTCCCGAACCAGGGACCTGATGCATTGTAGACCGACATTATAATCACTGAGCGAAAGCTAGCTCCTTCTCTGTTCTTATAATTCGGGTTTGGCTCGTGTGGCATCTTTGATAGATGTTTTTTGCTGCCGCACACTCCCCTCGCTGATGAGGAAGTTGCCGAGAGGCGTGTCGCCTCGGCGTGACGGTCAGGGCCGGGAGGTGTGTTGCCTCGGCGTGACGGACAGTTGTGGTCAACCAGGAAGAGAGTGTCCAGGCTTCTGACTCCGTATGGTGCTGCCATCTCGTGCTGAGAGGCGAAGTCGTTGGAAAGGAAGGTTGCGTATTTCAAACGTCCAGTCATCATTGTGGCGATTGTGCGTCGCCGTGGTCCCGAACCAGGGACCTGATGCATTGTAGACCGACATTATAATCACTGAGCAAAAGCTAGCTCCTGGTCTGTTCTTATAATTCGGTTACTGGCTCGTGAGGCATCTGGCATCTTTTGATAGATGTCTTTGCTGCCGCACACCTATATTAAATACAAATGTAGATTTTTTTTTTATTTTTGGTTCTAATATGTAAGTATGTAGGCTTCGTATTAGAATAGCACAAGAATGTTTTTGTTCTAAATGGGTATTCTAGTAAAGTATTCATATAATCATCATATTGTGTCCATAATTGTTTAATTTAAAAATATAAGTTAATATTTGTTATTCTTTAATTAATTTTCTTATTTTTTTTCTATCAGTATAAAATTTGTCCTTGGAAAAAAATGCAAAAAGAATATATTAAATTTTCTTCACATACTCCTATGTTTCAACTTGTGTGCACCCGACCACACATTTGATTGCCGTAAGCCCTAGGGTTGGCTGTGTAGTCCGGGCCTTCAACTTGTGTGTACCGTACTTTGGTGACCACTTTTGCGTGGAAATACCACACGCTCGGTTTGGGCGCGATAAATAGCTATTATGTTCATTAAACATAAAGTTAACGGCTGTCATGATCGTATAGATTTAATCTGAAAATTAAGAAATAATTAAAAAGTTTGGAAATGAGGACACCGATTAGATTTAAAATAACAAGTTTATTTACACAATTAACATGTAACAACATGAAAAGCTTTGGCCTTAAAACATGAGCTTAAAAGTTTGCTCCTACAAATTCTCACACAAGGTAAGTTACCATTCTTAAATCCGAACAAAAATAAAAACACAATTCTTATTACTCTCAAATTCTAATACACTCAAAATCACAATTCTTACTATTCTCACGTTCTAATACACTCATAATTACAATTCTCAAATTCTGCTAAAATCTACACACTTATAATGTTAGCTACCCTCTAAATTCCAAAGTATTATAGAGTATAAAATCTCTTCTGAAAATCTTACATTCAATAAAGCATTTGGCTTGGGCCACAAAGTAAGGCAAAATTCCTCGTATGGAGTTATTTAAAAAGAGTAGGAGAAAGAGAGAGAGAGAGTTCTGAGAGTGCTGTACGTAGTCAAAGGCCTTACCTCTATTCTTGGGCCAACGGCCATTCGTGCGTTGCGCAGTCGGGACCCGGGAAGCATTTCGCTCCCACGAGAAAAAAAAAGGAGCCCCTGTCGTCGCAAAAAAAAAAGGAAGGCTCTTCTCTCTCTACCTTCCCGAAAACCCGGGTCGAAAAGAAAAGGAAGTTCCCTTTCTGCAAATTTTGCCTGGGGCGCGTCAGATGCCTACTTGTTGAATCTACCAAACCCCTACAAATTCGATGGACTAGCCTTCCTTCTTGAGGGAATGACTGTGCCCCCCACGGTGCCAAGGATTCGTAGATCAAAACCCACCATTTTTTGACAAGAAAATGTTATTTTGTTTAAAGTGTGCTTCAGAGATTATGTAATGCCCATTGCCTAAAGAAAATCCCACTGTTTTTAACTCTATTATCTCCCTATACCTTGTGGAAGTTCTGCCCCCTTCTTATCCTATGTTCTTCGCTATTTAAGCTCGCAAAAAATGAGTTGATCAAGTTCGTTTTTTTTTTTTTAACATCGCGTGTCCCCTATACCTAATTACATTTAATTTTTAAATATTACTTTACGTGATTAGCCAGTATTCTCGCTTTCCAAAGTGTTACCCATTTTTCTACCTATTGTCTGTATTTGTGTACATTAATTTTCTCCCATTTATTATCTTATCCCCTGTATGTCGATTCTTTTTCTCTTTTTAACTAACTAATTTTTATTTTATTCTACTTTCCTAATTTTATTCCTATATATTTCTTATCCTTTCTATAACTAAAAAAATTCTTTTATTATTTCTGTAATACAGGTGTTTTACTGAAAAATAACAACCATTGATCTTACAACACAGTCTTGTATCTAATTGGAAAAAAGCTCTATACATAGATCATAAACCTCATCTAATGAATTACCTATAAATATTGTATTCAAAATATTATAAATAGATTTTTTTTATTAATTTAGAATTATGTTTTAAAAAATAAAATTGTATATCATGTATGCTATTTTCTTTAGCGAATACAGTTGACTGAACCATTATCTAATACTGAAGTAATTAAGCAGTTGTGCAAGGGTGTTGCTGAGCTTCTGAATTTACCTTTAGATAATATTAAAGTTTCAAAATATGAGGTTAGTATTTTGCTTTATTAGGTTTTGTGTAACATTACTATTGTTTTCACTTTTGGGGATTTCAGTTACTCATCATTGAAATGTATGGTCAATCACAAAGAAAAGGACACTTTGAATTTCTTGTGTTCTATGTATTTGATTGACATTATAGAACTTTCATTATTTTTAGCTCAAAAGGATTTGCAAAGTAGCAAATAATAGAGTGATCACAGACAGGGAAAAACCCGGAATTATCAGGAATTTTATGCTTCTGGAAAAATCAGGGAGTTCCGTTGAATGTTGGGGAAAGCTGCGAATTTCTGTGATTTTTTTTCATTTTCTGACCTTATAGTTTTCTTTTAGCTGAATGAATAATGCTTGTTCATTCCATGATGTTACATTTTTCATCTCACATCACAAGACCTATCACTCATCTCCTTTAAATACTTCTGAACAAGAGACTGGAGTGTGAGAGTTCTCATCAATAAGCAAACGTGACCTTGATAAATATCCTTTGAGGGGGAACGTTTCAGGGAGTTATCAGGGAAAAATCAGGGAATTTCAAAATGAATTTCTTGTTACCACCCCTAAATAAAAAGACTGCATCATTGTAAATTTAGTCAAAAAATGCCTTTTGCATTGCATTTTGGAATGCAGAAGCGTTCAAAAAGTGTTTGTTAAATAGGGTATTGGTATATCTTCAATAAAGAGACTGCACTTGATGTATTTAATTGTTTTATATACTTTCCCAAAATGCAAAAGGCTTAATAAAGGAAATATATAAAATCATGCAAATATTTATCAAGGCAACCATACATACATTTTATGACACTTGCTAAAATGAATAAACTGAAATGACAAGTTAACATAATTAATAGTACGATGTAATAAAAAGAAGCAAAATAAGCTCTCAATATTTTAGTGATCCTTCTCATAGCTGCAATTATAGCCTCACAGCATAGAATGAATCAATTTCTGGATATAAAGTAACCCCAGTTCGTGGTACCACACCCTTACAATGCATACATTGTGACTGTTATTGGATTACAATTGTGACTGCAATTGCATTAGACAAAAAACTGTATCACAAGTGATGCAGTTTTTTGTGCACCACTGTTGTTCATTTGTTCCATTTTGTCCTATCACCATTATTATGTCAAGAAATGGAAGAAGCTCTGGTTAAGCATTTTTTTTTTTTGTGGACAAATCAATTTGCACATTGCACATGAAGAATCTGTAGGATTTGTGCTTTTGTGACAAACTTTTTTAACAGATAGAAAACTGTGGATCTTCTAAGGTTAGTTTGTCAGCAGAGAATTTTAGCTTCTATTAGTGAAAAATTTACATATTTGAAATCATTTTTGCTTGAGTCACGAAAAAAAAAATGAACTGCTACATATCAATATTTTTATAAAATCTTTATCTAATGTGTATCACTAACTTTAAATTTAAAATTTTATTGAACTTGATATGTCAGTTTTTTAAATATTTTGAAAATATTTTAGAAACTTGTGCTGTTGAAATAAGCTATTATTATGATGACAAGCTGGATCAACTAAAATTATGCAAGAATTAGGAAATTTTTTTATGTCTTATGTATAACCCTGTATAAGGTGATCATAATTAAAGCATCCCTTTTCAAAGTCTGCAGGCTTATCTAGTAGCGCAGACTCAACAAAATGTTTTTTAAATATTTTGAAAATATTTTAGAAACTTGTGCTGTTGAAATAAGCTATTATTATGATGACAAGCTGGATCAACTAAAATTATGCAAGAATTAGGAAATTTTTTTATGTCTTATGTATAACCCTGTATAAGGTGATCATAATTAAAGCATCCCTTTTCAAAGTCTGCAGGCTTATCTAGTAGCGCAGACTCAACAAAACGTAATAGGAATACGCTTTCAAACATGTAGAAGAAATTTTACTAAATATTGGTTTCAAAAATTTCTGCCAGATGTCAGATTAGTGTTGCAAGTGGTGAAAGAGTAAAATTTGCATAGAATACTACTTCTAAAGGTAAAATTTATGAATGTATAGATCCACTAGTATGCATTTTATATTATTATTATTTATAGAAAAGTACAATGATTTCACATTGTTTCGCTTCAGAAATTGTTCAATGAAAATAAATAATGAAAATTATGTTGCTTTGTTTGGGAAAGGTTACAGATTTACGCTTTTGGTTCATTTACCCCAAAATTACATTTCAGATCACTCATTTTTGGTGTGTTCACATTAGGATTAAATCCATCTTTGTGTCTTTTTTTTAATCTTCTAATGATGAAATATTCTCCACTTTGTCTTTTGTTAAAATATTACATTCAATATTTTGTAATATTATTATTCAATTCTGGAAAAAGTTAAATATTTCAGAATGATTCATTAACTTAATAGTTTTGGCACTGTTAAAATTGTTACACACTGTTTCAGGTCTTTCTTGACTCAACCAATAAATAAGTTATGTTAAAAAGATTTAGATTAAAACACGATATCATGTTTCAAATGCCGCTACTGAAGGGGTGTGAGTATAGTATATCTAGTGCATGTGGTGACCTTGACCACTAGGGTGGTTGTTGTAATTTGAACTATTTTATGCTTTTAGGGAAAAAGTATGCAGTCATTTTTCATGTTGATACAGTTGTGAATAATAAATAAGTGATTGCTAGAAGTGCACTCATTTCATTGAGTTTTAGTTAAATAATGACTATGAAGAATGTTTGGATTGTCAGTGAGAAATAAGTATGATGTTTTAATGAGCACATTACAAAGGGCTGCAAATTTCAGCGATGCTAAAATGAAAAATTTCAAATCATTTTCGATTACAATAGATTGAAAGGTGCAGTTGACACATAAAACAAAAGTGCCACTATATACATACATTCATAAAATGAATTTATGACCTTGTTTTTTATTTATTTATTTATTTTCAAACATGCCAGACATATCACCATATAATGCTTTTGCTTTGTTTTTCACCAACATAAACTCATTATTGAAGAAACAAAATTGTTTCCCAGTTGAATAATGCTTTTTTGAAAATATGAGGAATCGGCATGTTGAAAGAGGAATATTGAAAAGTGGGATCACACACACAAACTGAGAGCAGCTAGAAAAATAGTAAAAATATTCAAAGAAACATTTCTCAAAAATTGACCACTTCATGCTCCTGGACATTGTCATATATGTAAAACCGACAATCAAGTTCAAAATGCGATTATAAAATTTGTGAGTACAGTTGTATATATATATTCAATGTATGTAAAAGCTGGGATGACAAAAAATATATTTTAATTTATTTTAATTTTTTTTTTCTTTAAATTTTTGTGAATTATAATTTCAGTAATATGTTAATGCCTTATGAAATATGTTAAGTAATATGTTAATGCCTTGTGTGTGAGTACAGTTGTATATATATATTCAATGTATGTAAAAGCTGGGATGACAAAAAGATATATTTTTATTTATTTTAATATTTTTTTTCTTTAAATTTTTGTGAATTATAATTTCAGTAATATGTTAATGCCTTATGAAATATTATTGTGTATAATGTGCATGGTGTGGAGCTTTTAATAAGGTGGGTCATTTCGACTCAAATGACTTGTAGTTACAACAAGAATTGCGTTAGAGGGTTAAACTATTTTCATAAAATCATTTCTGCATGTTTTGGCAGATATTTCTACTAAGTTTGTCTGGTTGACTTTCAGTCAGTTGATACTGCTGCAAAAGGCTTTGAGTAGAGGTAATTCAATTATGATCTCTGTATTTAGGAATTGTTTTTCAGAATTAGTGAATCTTATTTTGCTGTTTAGCAAGCAACCCTGTGCCCACAAACTAATTAGAATTATGTATTTTCAAGCACATAGTTTAAAAAAAATGTATGGTTCATATAAAATCACTCATGAATATATTTATTTGTTATTTAGCCTTCAGCAGGAAAAGTTAAGATGTTCTTTTTATATACCTTGAAACAAAACAACGAGACTGATGTATTGGAGTTGAGGCCTGTTTCAGAGATTTTGGGTCACATTAAACAGAAGAGGTTTCAAAATGTTGGTCGATCTATTAGAATTTTGGATATACACAGTGGATTGGCAAGTGCAATTTCTTTTTAATTTATGTTTGGCAGTAAAAAAATTGTTTTTAATCTATGTCTAAGAGTATTTACTGAGAAATTTTAATTGTTTCTTCAAAAGTTTATGTAATACAATTTTTTTTTATATTTATTTAATTTTTTTTTTTAATATATATATAGGGAAATTCTTCCTTAAAAAATGCCAAAATTGACATCATATTGTATTTGTGTGTCTTTTGTGATTATTTATCTCATTTAATGTTATTCTAATAAATCATATATAACCTTTTTTTTTTTAATTTTCATTTAAGATTCTAAGCTTGTCTTTGGTTATTAGTGCTTAACAGGTTTTGTTCATATTTTACAAGAATGTGAGATTTCACCAATTTTAATTTGCCGAGTGTATGAGCTGTTTTTCTCTTCCTCCTGTATTTATGTGTTGTAAGACATACTATTTGCTAAATATAATTTTAGTTTAAATGCTTTTGAAAATGAATGGATTTTCAAAAATATAACAATCCAATATTGTATATAAAAATAATTTATCTATATATTCTTTAAAAATTGTGGGAAAATTATAAATAAAATTTTAATTATTATTATTTATTGTTTGTTTAAAAAGTGGTTTGAAAAAACGCATCCCTCAGATATGTCTCTGTATGAATTTTCAATGACATGTTATTGAAGTCTTTTGGAAGATAGAAATTAGAAATCTACAGAAATGAACATTTTACACAAAGACATTTACTACCCCCTTCTTTTTATTTGTGTATAACTTGTCCAATGGTTCAGAAGTAGTTGTTTCTTTGGAAGGCAAAAATACTATTATTGACTTTTTAAATGTAACCCTAAATTTCTTTAAATATAGAGGTTACAGCATATTCAGATCATAGAACTGATACAAATAAAAATTGAAAAAAAAAATAAATAAAATAAATTCTAGGAACTCTTTGTATTTTTAAGAGTCTGGATGTTACAGTATGGCAGGAATGCACAATATATACATATCCATTATGTCTTTAGTCTTTTCTGAATGTATTTGTTGCTTCATCTCATAACAAAATAACTTTTAATTATTTTCATTATTGTTTCCATATATAGATTTTTATTGCTCAACTATTGGATTTTTTTTTGATAAATTTTTTGTGTAGTCGTCTTTGGAATTGAATTCTAATAATTGAAACCAGGATTGTGTTATTTAAAACAGCCAACCTCCACTGAAATCATCTTTAAAAGAAATACACTATTAGGATCAATCTGTATAAGGGACTATGTTAATAAAAATTATATAAAAAAAGTGGTACATAAATAACACAATTAATAAATAGGGATATGCACTTGCACACCTTCAAAGTTTGGGAAGTACATCTGGAATCTTCAGAAAATTTAAATTCCCCTCAAAATATCTGGAAAAACGAAACATTGAATTTTTTTTATTAAAACTCCTGGGAAAATTTGGTGAGAACAAAGAAAAAGTTGTAATAATTCAATATGTTTTCTTATGGATTCATTTCCTTTTATTATTTTAAACTAAAATTTTGATTTTAAATTTTGATGTACTAGTTGTTTTAACATCAACTTAACTAATTTTTCTTGTTAAATTTTTTTGCTACTCCCTGATTTTCAATTGATTTATATTCATTAAAAGTGATATAAAGTGTTATGATTTATTCAGATTGGAAGTTTACAAAAATTCTTCTGGGAATTAAAAAAAAACTGCTGAAATTCATGGGCATGTGGACTCTAGATGTGCAATTGAATCTAGCACCTATAGTTTTAGGTGCAAATGCTCAAACCACTTGGCTACCCAATTTCTTATAAGCAGCACATGTTGTATCAGGGCTCACGTTAAGCAGTATCCCATCGCAATTTGATATTGATCTTATGCTAAGTATAAAACATTACGCACAATCGATAATAAACTAGATCACAACATAAAATTCAGTGCAAATAAAATTAAGTAAGCAGGTGTACATTTGAAAAATCCTTGGATTTCTGAAATGTGTCTATTCTTATTTAATATTATCTGTGCTTCATTTTACATTGTGATCTAGTTTGTTTTCTTTTACTAACAAGTTAGGAAAATATATATTTAAAAAAAATCCCTTCCACCTCTCCCAAATTAAAAATTCTAATCACTTCACTTGTGTTGATTTATAAGATATGCAATTTTGCATTCGTAAGAGTACTGGTGCTTGCTTGCATGCAGCAGGTTACAGACTTCTGATCTAGAGGAACATTAGTAATTGCTTTGTCACTGTATATTAAATAGGTCATAGAGCATTTTAAACTATTCTGAAAATTGGTTAGTTTATGGCAAATATTTTTATTTAGTATAATTTTGTTTTAATTCTTCATTAATCTGAGAATTGCTATGCAAACTGGTACAGTTGATCAACTATGCCTTTATTTAGCAATATTGCTAATCATTTTTAAATCTTTGAAAAAAGCACTGTGATGTACCCAGATGGTTACCCACCCAAGTAAAATACTATTTGTGCCTAAAGTTGTTTTACTTTGGTGATCTGACATGAATTGATATTTTAACATGGCATCCACATGGTTGTTATTTTATCATGCTTGTGTAGTAGTTATGCATTACTGGTCATTTATGTACCTTCATTTTTATTTTTAGATAAATCCAGACTATTCCAGTGGTGGAAAAATAAACATTCATAGTATTTTCAGTGACAAGAATTGGGAAGTTTGGCAAATGGCTGTAATAATTGCTGTCATCTTGTTTACTATATTTTGTGTTTTTGTTCTCATAGTAAGTCACATGATTTATTTTTGTTTAATTTTAATGTTATGTATTTTATGATCCTAAAACTTTTAATCTTATCTTATTTTCATCCTATTTGTGATTTTTAAAAAGTTAAGGCATCAATATAATGTAATATTTTAATTCTCTCCCTACCAATGTTCATGATCATGAGCATTTATTTCAAATATTTGTTATACATTTCCATTTATATTTGCAACTTTTATCTATGTTTTTCTGTATTTCTTCTTATTTCTTCCATCTACATAATGCTAGTTTGTACCATCTGCCGGTCCTCTGATGAGTAATTCTATGTGTAATTTAGCTTAGTGTGATAGATGCTGAAGCTTAAAAAAGAAGCATATAGTTATGAAAACTGAACTGCTACTTCAAAACCAACTGGGCAAAACATTTGTAATGTTATAATATGAATTTAAAAGCATGACTTTCATATTTCACTTTATGAAAACTGATTCAAATATTCAATTCAATAAATGCACAGATAACCAGGTACCGGTCAACCGGGTCCAATCACTTTGTATACAGTTCAGTAAATGTCCAATAAACCAAAATTATAATTTCTCGAAATCCCAATTAAAACAAATTAAAAGCCCATATTAAATCCCTTTATATCTCATTTCCCATTCTTAAAAACCTTAGAATGAGATAAAAAAAATTTTGTCACCTGTGAAAAAAAAAACTTTGTCATGTGCATTTGAAAAGTGTTTTCAAAACTATATGCAAATGCATATAGTTTTAAAAACACATTTTGTGCAAATGCATTTGCATAAAAAGCTTCTGTGTTTTGATAGCAGTAGCTTTTTATGCAAATGGCCAGGTTATGAAAAAGCATTGAAAGACTTTAATTTAATTTGTTTAAATGTTTTGAATAGCCATTTTAATCTACAGGGTCGGAAGTCTGCAGGTAGGTAGAAGTCTGCATGGGCTTAGGCTTGGCCTGACCTATGGTCTGGGCCAGACATGAGTTTTCAAACAATGTTTTGGGCCATCTCGGGGTCAGACTTAGTTTTCAAAGTGTTAAATTGGGTCGAAAATCTGTAATTTTGAAAAAAAAAAGTGAATTTTAATAGCGTACATGAAATTATTGTTTTGTTTTCAGCCATGTAAGGATAATTATTTAAAAAACTAATTCTATATTATAGCAAAGTTTGTTTTTCTATCATTTCGCATTTCGAACGCTTTGGAGTGAAACACCCCCTTAAAAAACATTTTTGAAATGTTCAATTTTTCCAGGTGGTATTGTAAAATTATTGACCTGTCAACCCAATTTCAAGTCTTAATTTCACTTAAAAGAAGATGTTTCTTATTTATTTTGCAAATCAAATATTTTGGTGTGTGGTTAAGTCATCCTTAAGTAAATAAATATTGGAAAACCAAAATTGACCTCCTACTTATCAAACAATCTACTTTTGCAACAATTTTGAAGCCTCTATCCCATCTCAAAGTTTATTTAATTGTCATTTTACAGTTCGAAAGTTTTGGTGTGGAACACCCACTTTAATAAACATTTTTGAAATATTTGATTTTCCCTAGTGGTTTTATCAAACAGCTGTTTCATGTATTAAATTTCAAGTCTCTATTTCTCCTTTCACATTTTGAATGTTTTGTTATGGGAAACCCTTCTCAAATATATTTTTTCTTTTGCAGAAGTTCTCTCAAACTATTCACTGAACACCAAATTTCAAGTGTCAAATTTACTTAAAAGTAGGCATTTCTCATATTTTCGGCAAATCGAACATTTTAGTGTGTGGTATGCTTAAATTAGCAAATATCAGAAAATTGAAAGGACACACATTCTTCCTTTCGAACCATCTATTTTTACACCAAATTTAAAATCTTCATATTTTTCACATTTCAAACATTTTGGGCAATTAGTATAAGGTACACACAATGAATATATTTTCATATTCCTTTTGAACCATCTACTTTTGCACCAAATTTAAAATCTTCATATTTCTGTTACTTCACATTTCAAACATTTTGGGCAATTAGTATAAGTTACACATAATGAATATATTTTCATATTCCTTTCGAACCATCTACTTTTGCACCAAATTTAAAATCTTCATATTTTTCTGTTACTTCACATTTCAAACATTTTGGGCAATTAGTATAAGGTACACACAATGAATATATTTTCATATTCCTTTCGAACCATCTACTTTTGCACCAAATTTAAAATCTTCATGTTTTTCTTTTACTTCACATTTCAAACATTTTGGGGTGGAGTATTCCTTCTCTGGTAAACATTTTTGAAAAATTTGATTTTTCCTGGAGGTTTTATCGAACGGTTGGCTTGTGTACTAAATTGCAAGTCTCTATCTGTTCGACAAGTGCTTAAAACAGTGTGTCAGATAGACAGACAGACACTTGGCAATTAGTATATATAGATTATATAATAACATAGGTATATATTACAATTACCTTACATCCTAATATATAGTTTTTAGACTCAATAACATTTTATAAGGCATATTTTCATATTCTATTGTGAGCTTCAATATTAAATACAAACCCTTGATAGAAAAAGTGTGTTGTTTATTGTTGTGAAAGTTTATTGTGTTTGATTTGTTTCAGTTGTTTATCAGCTCACATCGCATTTCTAAAGACAAAGTAGGTCCTATTGATGAACCACGGCATGTTGTTGTACAACCGATCTTGCGACCAGCTGTTGCTGGTGTCGGCATTATCCAACCAGAGAATCGTGATCGACACATTACTGAAACAGACTCTGAACATACCGCTAGCCCCACACGAAGTCCACTGAAATTTAAAGGGAAAGGATTGCTTGAAAGGTAAGATTTTTTTTATCTGCATTTTTTTTTAAGCAACTTGTTTTGTGAAAATGGGTGTGAATGAAATTGAATGTTGAATTTTGTGAAATTGAATGTTTTGTGAAAATGGGTTTCCTATGGTACAATTAAACGTTACTGAGATTAATATGATTGGAACACTCCTACTCAGGTATAGGGTGGGACATCAGTGGATTTAGATGAGAAAAATGTCATTATATGGTTAATACAGCTTTTCATTTTGTATATTTGTAGATGCAGTGATGTTAATTCTGTTTTCATTGCTTCCAACTGCTCCAAATCACTATTCCTGCTCTTAAACATGAGTTTTTCTAGAATTTGTTCCCTGCTCCAAAACGTAACATTTTGGATTCATTGTTATAACTGGTGAAATAATTTTTCCAGGTTTTACATTCTTAATAAATCTAATTTAATTAGTCCACCAAATTTCAAAAACATCGGAGACGGTGCAGGAAAAAATTTCATTTTCTTAAGTTCATTTGACATGGAATGACTCAGTTAGTAAAAGAAAATTTCCCTGTGTCTGCACTTTTCATGATTAATACTTTAAATTTTGATTTGATTGTTTTAAGTAAAAAGAGGAATTAGCATTTTGCAAACATTTTAGAGTAGTAGAATTCGGTAACTATGTTAAGTGTTGTAATGTTGTGAAGTCTAGATTAAGCATATAATATTTATTTTTGGTTTATATAAGAAGTTTGTTGAATACATATTTTTTGTTTTTCAATTTGTATCGAATGTTATAGATGAAAAATCATTAAATATAAGGTAAAAAACAGAATGTAGTTTATTTTGGTCCCAAACCTTTTGCATTCCTAAACAACATTTTACCTAGGACTGTAGAGTCGGTATCTCAAACCTTTGACCTCAACTCCAACTTCAACTCTTTGTTTTTTACTGTTGTTTCTGCTCGTGTTTTTACTGTGATTCCTATATAAACAGCAAATGTATGAATTAGTAGATTTTGTGGAATTTACTGATTTTATGATTTATTTGAATAAAAACCTTCATATGCTTTGGAAATGCTGCATCTATCACGATCATTGCTATAAAATATAAAATTCTGACAAAATTTTCTACATTCGTAATGTAAAAATTGGCAAATTTCATACAGTTCAGATAAAATGTTGCATTGTTCTGTGCTAAACACGCCCGATCAGAGTCCAATATAGTACTATGAATTTAGAAATATCCTTTTTCATTCATATTTAATTACAAACTTATGTCAAGATAAGTATAATTATACTTGTCTTGTAATTTTTGTTTCATCAAAATATGTTTCTGTTAATCCCTGTATTAGTATAACATTAATTTTTCATATCAATTGTTTTCTATTGGTAAACATTTGATGTTTCTTAATTTATTGTCTAAAATCTACTTAAAACTATTAAAAAAGTTAAATGTTAAAAAATAAAATTAATTTTAGATAATTTTATTTTAGAGTCGGTAAATTTTTACTGAGGTAGACTCCACTTCTACAGCCATGATTTTATCTGCTCCTAAAGGTGCTCCAAACCCTTAAATGATAGTTAATATCTTTATAAATGTAAAATTTGTTTTTTTTGTATGAAGATACTGTTCAAGATACTCAAGTACTATTAGGTGATTTATTATCTGACAGTACTAGAGTCCCAAGGACCTAAGGACATGACAAAGACAAGTCTTTTGTTCAAAATTCCCAAGCGCACACACACAATTTCAGTACCAAATAGTCTTTGTGAGAGACTCAAGTTAATAAAATAGAATAAAGGTTATAAGTTTCCATGCACTTTATTCTCTTTTTAAAAATTTGTGGATAATAGTTTAAAAATTCCTATTTAAAAAAAATTACAAAATTTTTGCATTGTTCAATAAAGATAAGGAACATTTCCCATCATTTTTACTTTCCCTGCAATACATGGTAATGTATAGGGAAAGTATTGAAATCATGCCGAAAATCGCAACTCGAGTTTTCGACGCATCTATACATTTCGAGACCTCTAGAATGCGAAAAAACTATTTTTAGCGTGACGTCTGTGTGTGTGTCTGTCTGTCTGTCTGTGCAGATTTTGTATCCACTCTAACTAAAAAAGTAATTGACCGAATTTCATAAAATTTGGTAGGTAAGTCACTTGTGGGCGACTCTGGTGCTGATTAGTTTTGGGTACGATTCGGGATAAAAGAACCCACCTTTTTTTGCGAAATGGACCGCAAAAGCTTGTATCCACTGTAACTGAAAAACTAATGGACCGAATTTCACAAAAATTGGTAGATGAGTCACTTGTGGGTTACCCTGGTGCTGATTAGATTTTGGTACGATTCGAAAAAAAAATAACCTGCCTTTTTTTGCAAAATGGCCCGCAAAAATCATCAAAATCTAAACTAAAGAACTAGGTATACTCAAATATATCCATTAAATGCTCGTTTAATACGTAATTTTTAACGACAAAAAGAATAAGATCAACCCCATTATATACACTAGGACTAGCCGTTCTCTAGATATTTAAGTTTTTCGTATTTTCTCTACTCCACCTTTGATAATAAGTCCGGTTACCGAATGAGAACGAAAATTTAATTAAAAGTGCAATAAATTTAATTAAATAAAGAGAACGTGAATATAAACGTCTGCAGGGAAAGTCATGTGCTGCCCACATCAGATTTTTAGAAATCAGGATAACTCCTGCTGGGATATTTTAGTATAATTGCATTTTAGTACAATGTGCAGTACAATTTTAAAACGGTGACCTTCCTTTTAAACATGTTAAACCCAAGTCATTATGAGACTTGGGAATAACGCTGTTAAAAAGTTGAAGTTAAAAAGTTATTATTTACATTAATTTTTAAATTATTTTGTTACTTTTAGTTTTAACTTTTAATTTATTTGTTATTTTTTTGTTCAAAAAGTAACAAAAATTTAGTTAAATTAATAATAATAATAAGTTGTTAAAGTTGGAGTTAAAAAGTTACTATTTAATTTTTAACTTGTTACTTTTATCTTTATTAATTTTTAATTGATTCATTATTTTTTTGCTGAAAAGTAACAAAAATTCAGTTAAATTGAAACGTTATTTTTTACGTATTTTATCCATGAAGGAAACCTTTTGAACTCAAGATGAGGATGAATCACCAATAAACATTTGGAAATGCAATTGTTTCAAATATTTAATAAAATTGTTTGAAGTTTTGGTGCAGTGTTGATTCATTTTGTGTTATAATTGGCCAAAAAGCATTATTGTGCTATAAAACTTCAATTTGAAATTGTAAAAGTAACATTTCAATTTAATTTAGTTACTTCTTTGAATAATTTAATTTTAATTAGTTAGTTTTCCTGTGCTATAATTTTTAAGTTAATTAGTTACTTTTTTGGGGACTTACTTTTAATTTAATTTGGTTACTATTGGTAGTAACTTTCCTAAATCTTGATTATTATTATATATTTAGTTTAAAATTTTCGATTTATTCACATTTATCATTTCAGTTGTTCTGAGGATATTGATAAAAAAATGTCATAAATTTGAAAATTATATTTTGAAATTTATAATTTCTTGAAAAGTCTAAAAATTACACCACGTTGTTTCTAAACAAACTCCTGTTTATGTTCTTAACATTAGAATCTTATATATTTGATGCAATTTATATTTATGTATATGCAGGCGAGGTTCAAATGCATCTTTGACTCTGGACCTAAATCGTTCTCAAGAAAATATTCATTGTGGTACACCTCCTAAAGAATGGTATGAAAATACTGCTTATATTTTTAATTTTAAAAAGTCCTGTGTTATTGAAACAAAATGTGCTTTTATTTTATCTTCCCTTCAAAAGATATAATTATGGGGATAAAGTTTTATCATGGTGTTGGAATATGCTTTACCTTGAGTTGAAATGCAACACATTTTCACATGCTTGAGTTAAAGGAATATAAAATTCACCTCTTTTAAATCAATCTCGTTATCAGTGGCAAAGCATCAGGGGAGACACGCTTGACAGTGTCTATCCAAATTATTTGTAACCAAGCAATTTTTAATAAGTAAAATATACTTTGTGCGAAAGGATAAGGAAAACTTGAGCAATGTGTATAAGTACAAATATACCCATTTGCACCCATTCCTCTTTTGGACTTCGGGTTTGTTGGTTCTTTTGCACTGGCAAAGGGGATCCAACATATCCTCGAAACAGCTGTATGCTGCATTACCATTTTATTTGTGCTTATATACATTACTCAACTTTTCCTTATCAAGTAACTTTTATTTGTATGTTTATATATTTTTTGACATAAATAAAGATAAGGTAAATTAAAGTAGAATATTTGAAGAGAAATAGTAAAGCAGTCATAACAAACAAAAGAATTCAATTTCTAACCAGAAAAACTCAAGAGAATGCTAGTCATCAATATGAAAAACCAGTTATATATATATATACATACAGTAAGACCCCACTTAACACGGGGGATACATTCCAATAAGTTCCAGCGCTAAATGTAACAGTGTTAAACGAGGTCATCTTAACACGTAAATAATGGGGATAAGTGAAACAGAACAGAGAATAAGAAAATTTATCAGGTTTTTTTTTGTTTTATTTTGTAACATTTACTGTTAAATACTTTTTTATTACATTAATTATAGACTTATTTGTTGCTAATATCGATTTTTATTCATAAAACATTCATGAAAATCGATGGAACCACCCTCAACTATCTAAGAAATTTGCATTCGTGTCGCCTTTTTCATTCTGAATATGGTCAGTGCCGATATCAGATTGCCTTTCACCTGCATCTAATCATCTGAGCACCTTCATTTTAGTTTCCAGCGAAATGCTTTTTCTTGTCGCTTTACTTTCTTTTTCTTTGCAATCACCCATTGTAAAAACTAAAAATTGCTGTATTTATTACAATAAAATAAAATATTATGTTTATATCTTTATACACAAAAGAACGTTGATGACCTATCATAAATCTACTGTGATGCAGCAAACATGCGTTCGTACTGTAATGATATTGTGGCTACCACCTCGATGTGCTCACCTCGAAGCCAACAGCAATACTAACAAGCCACACCCACTGCGATACAAAGGCTGGCACTGATTTGCTAAAAAGCGCCCGCATTGCGACAAACTAGGCTCCTTTTCCCTTTCTGACATCATAACTCGACACGACTCAATATCAAACGTGCCGCAAGGCTGTATGTGAGTATCAAAACAACAAAATCGTGCGTGATTTCGTGGAATACCAATACTGTGTGCGATTTCGGATAATCCCAATACTACTGCGTAATACTGAAACAGCATTAAGTGGAGTCTTACTGTATATATATTCGTAAATAAATGTATGGATATGAAGACATTTTTGTTTTGATTGGTACCAGACTCTCAAGTACCGACATAATGTTCAGGAAAGTTAGTTGTTTGGCTTATTGATTGGGGTTTAATGGCACAAACTTCAAGTTCAGGACATACTGCACCAAACACATGATGAATGGAACAATTCATAAACACAGTGTAATAATACAGATAAAATTTTAAATATGAGACAGATAACAAGAATGTTAACACCGTGATTAAGATCCATATAAAGTTAAAACTATCAATATAATAAAAAACATTAAGGTACAACTATAGAATGAATAAAATCTAATGTAAACATTCAATTGGTGATATAGCCTGTAAAAAGATTTTAAAACAATATGCAAGTGTATTAGTAAAGTAATGAATTGCAAAAGTTAAAATACGGATAAAATGAAGACAAAGTTGATAATCAGAAAAGACCTATCTTGAAATGTCTACTTTGTCAGGTGATATTGCATTAAGAATATGGAATTGAAAGATAATGTGTGTGCAACATTATCATTTAGCTGCCGTATAGGCAGTTTATGATATGGGCATATCTAAGTTGCAGGATTTCTTTGGGAGTGAAGATTCCATTTCTTTCTCTATGACAAGATTTATTTAATTTAATTTATTTAATATTTTTTGTGAATCGTTTTGTCACTGCAAACATAGTGTGTATTATAAATAAATAAATAATTTGGCATCACATCTGATGTTAAAATAGCAAAATTAAACACACATCCATAACAGAAGGTCTTTATTTCACTTCCTTAAGATGTACAAAAGTTTAAAACAGGCCATTTTTAAATTTTTGTACGTCTTAAGGAAGTGAAATAAAGACCTTCTGTTATGGATGTGTGTTTAATTTTGCTATAGTGTGTATTGTCTGAGGACTCTGGAGAGTCATTTTAAAAGTTAATGGTAAATTTGATTTAGAGAAGAATCGATAAATTAGACGAGTTTCGATATGCTTGGAATTTTTGTATGTGAGCCCTACATTAAACTTTTAACAAGTGAAAAGGAAAAGCTTGATTAGTTGTATATTTATTTTATTGTTTTCTTAATTTTTGTATATAAATTGAAGAGTTTCCATGCATTATGTTTTCCTGATTATAATGTTTTTGATTCGGTTCCACAAAAAAAAAAAAAATGCAAAACTGGTCTTCTATTGTAATTACAAAATGTTATTAATTTATTTCCACTGTAATTCAATTATTGTATTTTATTTTATTTTAACCTTGTTAGAACACACAGCATGAAACTATTTATTTACTAATTTTGGTTCTTTGCTTTATGTTTTCCCAAATTATTTTATCATTCTTTGCTACTGCTCTTTATGCATTACCAATTAGTATCAATATTATTGATTGTACACAATAGTTTAATAAAACTATTTTTAATACCAATGGCCAGTTCAGGTCTTTAAAATTTACTTTTCTGGACTAAAAGTATTTAATGTTGGACATTTTTGGTATATGATGAACTAGCATTAAAACCAAAATTTATACAGTTAATATGTGCAGCATAAAAAAAAGTATCACTATGTTATGTACCGCCTATGTTTGAATTTGTGTGGGGAATTATGGCATATACACATATGAAAAATTTCTGTTGTAAACCAAAGTTGTGTGTAATTTACTTTGATTGAATTTATCGTTTGCCGAATTATAATCTATAAAGACCAAAGCATCCACACTGATGTATGTTAAACCCCAAGTCACAGCTAAAATTAAGTATATATCGCTCATAAACGGAATCAAAAACTATATAAGCGAATAACATCTGATTCTGAACAAAATTGATTGAGGTCACATTGAGATATTTCTTCTTATTAATGCTAATGGAAAAAAAAATTGGCATCTTATACCTCACATAAAAAAACCAACTTTGATATTTGGTTGAAGAGTTTTTGTAGATTTTAAACGTTTCAAAAATATAGGTTGCTGTGCTTCTGAAAACTTCAATTTTATGAAACAATGGCAAAAAAACACTTTTTCGAAATGGTCTCTACCAGATGGCACTTGCTCACATGTGGTGTCAGTAAGTGAGTAGTGAAGTGAAAGTATATAGTGGTGCATGTGCCAATCAGTATCTAACTATAAAATACATTGCCATGGATTCTAGCAACATTAATATTAATTTTACTTTTTATAAACAAAGGTTAGCACACATCGCGATTGAAATCGATTGATCCCTTATGTAGCATATTTATTACATGAGTCAAGATGTAATTTTATTTAACTTAATAAAAAATGTTATTACTGATTCTAATGTTTAATTCTTTCTTTTAAATTTATAAACAAAATTAAGATGATATTTTATTACTTGTTGAACAATCAGATTGAAATTGAATGATTTCCAGTTTGCTACTTAATACCAATGAGACAAAACACTGATTCCATTGTAATGATTATACGGGACATATCCTATGAATAAGATGGTTTTTAAAGTTACTTATAGGGCACAATGCTCATGGGTTTCACAAGCATAGATAATTTTGATTAAAAATTAATGAATTTTTTTAAAGATTTCAATTTATGTTAAAGTAAACTGAAAAATGGAACTTTATTAGTGCAGCAAATAATTAATTAAAGGTATTAACTGTCTTCAGAAGCTAAAAATGATCTCCTTCTTCAGGAAAGGAAAACAGAGCAGCCATATCAGTTAATGTGAGTTTTATATCACCAGAAAGTTACACATGAGTCAGGAAGGATGGAGTTGTGATACAAAATTGTATATATTAAATTAAAAGAGAAAATTAAATTAAAAGAGTTATTCAATATCAAACCAAAGTGAGTAATCACTCAAGTTAAGATAATGGATACTCTTATACCAATTGTAAATCTAAGTAGGGTTGTAACTTTTTACACCCTAAAATTAATTATGGTTGTAACTGATATCTGTCTAATGTAACCATTAGGCAAATAGTTTACTATTGAAGCACGGAAGGTAACCTTGCACTGTCGAGAGCCCAGGCCGACCGACTCGTCTGAAGACATGGAGCAGCGAAATGGGCGGCCGGGGTAACCTTGCACTGTAAAAATGGTGTGAACTGGTGATGGCTAAAGATGAATTTGATAATAACTATAAAAAAAATTGAGTATAAAAAAAAAATTAGGACTTTATTAAACATAATATCATAACAGCATAGGGGAAATAAGACTATATACTTGGTATAATAATGAGTAAAAAAAAACTAAGAAAATATGTAGTAAAATAAAGAAAATGATCAGATTTGGAAGCTGAATGTGATGACCTTCTTCAAATGAATATGAAAATATTCTAACAAATCACTGTAAAATAAGCCGAGAAAACACAAAGAAGGAAGAAAAAAGAAGCTATATGAGCTGACTTCAACTTCATATTAAAAACAAATGTCATAAATACTGTAGAAAATGCCAGAGAATAAAAATTACTGAAATTTGGTAGAATAAAACAAAATATGTAGGACACAAATGATTTTGGAAGCTGTACGAGATATCTTCATCAGATGCTTTTTTGCCTTCGAAACCAGTTGATACCCATAATAAATTATTTTGCTATACTAATACAGTTTTCTTTTCTTTTTTTTTCTCTGCAGTTTGAGTGTAATTTTTTATATTGATATAAGTATTATGTAATTTTTCTATTATATATAGTTCTACTGAAGAATATCTCCAGTCTGCTGGGAAAAGGATGACTCGACGTCAACTGCGTTCATGTCTGAGTAATGTTAAAGCACTTCACACTGAATTTTGGGTAAAAAACTGCATTCTTATATCTTTTTTATGTACTATTTTACCTTTGTTAAACTGTTGCTAGCAGTTTGACTGCAGTAACATATAAAAAAACAATTTCATAGCAATGTTTGAAATATCAATTTTGAAACATCAATTTTGTTTGGAGGATGTTTTTCCATCTCTCTGTTTTTCCATTAGTTTAAAGAATTTATCGTACTATGATACACACAAAAGTGTACCTGCCACACGTTTAACTGCCGTAAACCTGTGGGTTTTGGCTGTGTGGTCTGGGCTTTCGACACACAAAAGTGTCATGCCATTACTCCATTTTTTTGACACTGCTGTTTTGAAGTACAAATTACCAGACTTGAGAAAATTAATACCAATATTGACTAAGTTAAATTAAAAGTTACTCCCCAGAAAAGTAACTAAGTTAAAATTTATAGCAACTGAATTAAAAAAGTAACTGAAAAGTAACAAAAGTAACTGAATTAAATTGAAATGAGATTTTTGCAATTTAGATTACAAACTCATTTTACAGCATATTAATACTTTTGATTAATTACAATGCAAAATGAATCAACATTGAACAAAGCTTTAAATAATTTTATTAAATTTTAGCTACAATTGCATTTTTAAATGTTGAGCTGTGATTTGTCGTATCTTGAGTCCATACGGTTTCCTTCGGCAAGAAAAAAAAAAGAAACCTTTTTAATTTAATTACATTTTTATTACTTTTTAGCAAATAAAATACCAGGAAAATCAAAAGTAAAATTTTGCTATGAATCCTGACAACATACCAATCTTTAGTATGCTAAATGGATTAATTAGATTAATTAAAATTGAAAGAACAAAGTTAAAAATCAAATAATGAAAATAATGAAGCAATGCTGTCAATTTACATGTTTGGTATAATGTTTACTATTGTTTATAGATATTTACCTGTAGATTTTTATATAAATCTATTTAAATCCTGTAGGAATTGTCTCAGTGTTTCACATAGAAATTCTTTCACTGCTAATTTATGTTTTCTTCTAGGAAATTCCTATGAATCATCCTGAGAAAGTAGAAGTTGCAGGATCTGGAACTAAAAATCGATACAAAACCATATTACCAAGTAAGCAAAATCATAAAGTTTTAAACAATACTTCTTCTATTTCATTTCTATACCATAGATCTTAAACCTCGTAAACAAGTGATATTTTAATTCTCTGTATCTGTGTTAGATGGAGTATCAGAGTTAAAATGTAAAATTACAATTAGAAGCTTTATAGTCACAAGATTATTCAATACAGCATATTTTAAAACTTGGAATAATGTTGTAAGAGTATTCTAAACTCAATTTTCTATGAATTTGATGCTGTCTGCTTTGATCCTATTCAGGTTTCCAGCAGTTCTTGGAAAGTGCTTTATTTTTATTTTCAAGGGTCCTTTAAAATGCTTAAGTTTTTAGTTTGTTGGTGATATTTTACTTCAGGTGGATCATCTAGGCAGTAATGTTCAACAATCTGTAATTAATCTCTGGTCCTGTCTTCCAAACAGTGCATGTGATTACAGTGAAGCAACTTCTGCTTTAATAGGTTATTGCATGGAAGCAAAAATGGCTTAACTGGTCATCCATTACCACCCATGAGCCATAGTTTCAAAGTCAGTGTTATTTGTCAGTGTGGCACAGGTAATAGGTTGATCAGTGTGCACAATTTTCCTTAACCCTTTTGCGACGGTTGGCACGCCCGCGTGCCGGCTGCGAACTTGCATTCAAGGACGTACGGCACGCACTCGTGCCGGAGAGAACTTTACCCTAAACGCCGAGTGGCACGTATCGGTGTTTCTACGTGAAACGTTTTCATTTGAATTTATTTGTCTACTAGATGGCGTTAAATGCCGGTGGAAGCAACTTAAATGTATTTTGTAGATGCTTGACCTTGGCACAAGGAGAATCCAATGAATTATTTCTCCATTTAGAGCGGTAACACATGGTTCTGTAAAGTAAACAGACAGAGCATTTCTTGCAGCATCAACAATTTTATAATTTAGTTCCGGGTCTCCTTTTGATTTTAGCTTTTAATGATTTCGTTGGTGAATTACAGGAATATAAGAGAGTATTTTTTTTTGGGGGGGGGGGGGGGGAGTTAAAGGAATGTGCGACAGTGCAATGATTAGGCTATTTCGGATAAAAGTATGGCTGGTTTGAAACTTTTTCTTTCTGTGGAAGAATGAATATACATGTATGGTAAACGAACCAGACAGTAATGAAAGCAAAGTAGATAGCGAAGATTCGTGGAACAGTGTTATTTCTGATGATGAATCTGAAAATGAAATTGATTCTTCAGATTCTGAGCGTACTATTATTACAACGCCGCCAGCTTCAGTTGCTGTTTTTTCGAATGATGTTTGGACATGTGATTTGAAAGATCTGAATTCTTTGGAGTTTTTGAACATACCTGGAAGAAATCACAATATCATGCCGCCTAATTTAGATAAGGAACTTGATTTTTTTAGCATATTTTTTGATGATGAACTAGTAGAATTTATCGTAAAAGCAACTAATGAGTTTGCAAAGAAAAAATGGGAGAAAAATCTCCTCTCTCCTTCCACATTGAAGACTCCACCTAAATGTATTTACACCTGTGACAGGAACTGAAATGTATTTTCACCTGTGACAATGTATTTACACCTGTGACAGGAAACGAATTTCGTGTATTTCTCGCACTAGTAATTTTGACGAGCATTGTCAGAAAACCAAATCTTAAAATGCATTTTTCTAAGAATCCAATTATCAGTACGCCTTTTTTTAATTCAGTTATGAGTCGCAATCGATTTATAGGAATATTACGTTACCTTCATTTTACTCTTGATAGTAATGCCCAAAAACTAGATAAATTGAAACCCGTGTTAAATGCATTAGTTTCAAAATTTAAATCTATATACACTCCTAGAAGAAATGTGTTCATTGATGAATCTTTGTACTCATGGAAAGGAAGGCTGGGATTTCGTCAATATATCCCCTCGAGAAGATCCAGATATGGAATAAAAATATATATATGGAGAACGCATTGTGAAAACATTTCTAAGTGAACTTTTAGGAAAAGGATATACTTTGTATTTGGATAAATTTTTTACCTCTCTTGTACTTGCAAAGTATTTGTTGTCTAAGAATACGCATATATGTGGTACAGTTTTAAAAAATCGGAAGGACATGCCAAAGAATTATCCATCTGTACCTAAAACATATATACACTAAAATTTTTAATATTTTGATAAAAAAAAATTTATATAAAAAATATACATCAAATAGAAAATAAGTATTTCCTTTCTTCCTGAAAAAAGTAGAATGCTGTGTTGAACGGGTGATTTTTAGTGAATTTTTTTCGAGAGTTAGGCTTAGCGCAAAAAATTAGCTGTCTTTTGGGAACAGTTCGGAAACAAAGCGCTCCGTCCTTTGGGCCACGGCGGTTTCGGAATGCCGCCGTCCCGAAAGGATTAAAAGAATTTAAGATCTTTCTAGTGGAAGTATTTACTTCGAAACTAATAATACCCTGTTATAGAGAAGAAGTCACTTCACTGTAACCTTGTATGCTTAGAATAGTAGCCTATTTGTTAACAGTAGCTAAATAATGTCCTGCATTGTTACTAGAATCGAAGCAAATGTTTCTACCAGATAAATTCTAAAATCTTTGTGTTTTGTACTTGATGATCCCTTATAGCCTTTATCACTGATCCCTTATTGATCTCTTATAGCCCTTATCACTGATCCCTTATTGCCTGCATTGTGTTGATGAGTGACAATAACCACAAAACCATGGTTCATAGGTGGTGATAGGCCAGTTGAGCATTTTCTTGTTTATATAATTAACAGTTTTTACATGATTTTTTTAGGTTGATTTCTCTGTTTGTTTAGGCCAAATCTTGAAATCAATTTATGACCCATTCCTACCCAGTGCCGATTTTCTTGAAATTTTACACATATATGCGATGACAATATAATATTTTATCAAATTTGAATTGATATCCCCCCTCCCAGATCATGCCAGGAATGGTTTGCAAAATTCTCATTGTTGTAAGATAGTTAAAAACGAGTCCAATATGCTATGCTGCTTCGCTTCACTTTCTCTCTCAGTCTATAATCCCATTATTGTAAAATAGTTGAAAGAAGAATCCAATATTCAGCTTTGCTTCTATATATTCTATATAAAAGAGAAAATTTTTAACATATGATGCTGCTCATGGCAATTATAAATTGATGTTTTTATATATAAAGAATCTCTATAAATTTATCATAAAAAAGGTTTGATATGATGATTTGATATCTGATGAGAAATTGATTGCAAAAGACTATAAGTATAGAAGTATAAGTTTTGTTTCATAATTACTGTTTTTATTATAAAACAAAAATGTCATACCTCTTTTTACTTTCTGTCTATTTAAATAGATGAATCTACCAGAGTTCACTTGTATGAAAGAAATGATGATCCCTTGTCATCATATATAAATGCTAATTATATTAGAGTAAGTGCTTTTTTCTTATTTTCTAGGATTATTTTTAGTATTCCTGCATTTAAAAATAACCATTATTTTCTCTTTATTAAATTATTTAATATTTCAAATTTTACTCATTTTTAACACTTTACAACATAATTGAAAAGTGTTTATGACTTTGTTCATTCTGTCTGTCTGTCTGTCAGCATGATAACTGCTGTAAAAATGACTTTATCAAAATGAAATTTTAGTATGTTGTTCAGATTGTCTGTGGGACCTATGGGAATATAAATGGATAATATCACCCAATTAGTTTTGGATTGAACCTGGGTTGAAAAAATGTAATACATTGAACCCTATGGGATCTAATTTTTTAAGCGGATTTAAAATTCACAAATTGCTTCGAAAATTTTAGGTAATATTTAAATTATTCCATAAAATATATAAAAAAAATTTCAGCAAAATATATTTAGTAGTTTTTTAAATCAAAATTAAAATAATAATTACACCCTTTATATGAAGAGATCACGTGACCATTATTTGAAGAGATCATGTGACCCACTTCTAAATAAAATATGGCATCCATCTTGTGTCAAAATTGTGATTTTTAAAGTTCTTTTTAATTCATATTTAGTATTGTATCCGTCCTAAAACCGCTTTATTTTTGCTTAAATTCTGTGCATCTACATACTGAAACAACGCAATTACAATATATTTGAGTTTAAATGATCATCCAAATTTAATTATTTTGACAACGAAGCCTATTTTTCACTTACGTAAAATGTAAACAGCAAAATATGTAGAATGAGTTGTATAAGAATTGCTGTATTTCATTAACGCAAAATTATTTAGCTCATGGAGTCTGCATAGCTGATATGAATGAAATATTCATTGATTTTACAAAGAGAAGGACGATTTTTTTCGATGAAGTTTTAATCAGAGTTTAATTACTTGTAGCTCCATGGTCTTAAGTTTTTAAATAAAATAAATTATTATAGTATTGTGATGAATGAAAAGATGGAAAAAAGTTTATGAATAAAATGCTGCTTTTATACAGAGAGCCAGGCGATTTATATTTCGATGACGTAATTTAAATAAAGTTCATTTGTTTTCGATGAAGTTTTCAAATGTAATAAATTATTTTAGTATTATGATAATTTTAAAAATATTACCGAGGAATGTATCGCATTTTAGAGATGTTTAAACCAGGCAATTTATATTTCAATGCCGTCATTTGAATAAAGTTCATTTTTTTCGATGACGTTTTAAGTTTTCAAATATAATAAATTAATGTAGTATTGTGATGATTTTAAAAATATTACCAAGGAATGTATCACATTTTAGAGATGTTTAAATAAAATTGCATAGAAGTTGGAAAGTGTTTCATAATCAATGCTTTATGCATGATTGATCTTTCTTGTTAGATTATGTGTTTGACTAACTACTAAGGAAATTTTATATGCATTCTCTTTTTGTCTCAAAGTGAATGAGACAAAATAAATAAATGAAGCAGCAATTCAGTAAAAGTATATAACTAAACAAATTTTAAGCAAATTTGTTACTTGCAACGATTTACAGTAGATGAAAAATACAAAGTATAAGGAAAAGTTAAGTAATGTAAACATGTACATATTAAGATACAGTGCAGCATGTGGTTACAGGTACTCTATTGTAACTGACATAGCATAAAGTTACTTAATAGATGTAGCATGTACAATAGTGACAAGAGTGTATATTTAAAAATCAATCATTTTATAATATCATGGAAATCAGCATTTATATATAATCGTTTGTATATTTAGTTTTTTCTTATGAAAATATTTCTATTTTTATAATCCTTTTGCATTGACTAAGTTTCTTATAATTATTTTACAAAACTATTTTTAAAAATATTATTAATGGAATGAAGGGATATTTTCAAAATAATATTGTTTAAGTAATGATATGGATTGTGTATATACAGATACAGCCACTTCGAGAGCATAAATTAAAATTTGACACATTTGCATCTTTTGCATTCTTATAATATTTCAGATACAATTTTATATAAAAATTGATATATGCTCCATCTTTATAACTTTGGAAAAACAAAAATTAAAAGTTCTAAGAAGAAAATGTGGCACTTTTAATGACAAGAATAAAAAAAAAGAGGGTTCCATTTTTCATGAATTCAAATTTTTAGTTGTATAGGGTCCCCCCGGACACACTTTCTTTGTTAAACACCATAAAAACTACTGACAGACAATACAAGTTCCAAAAAGAACATCTTGAAAATTAATACTCCCATTTTCTTCTATTCGCATTTTTATTCCATGTTATATAAAATGCATTAAATGAAAGACAACAAATTATAGATTAAAAGATCATATAATAAAAACCATCCTTTATGATGTACAAATATTAAAAAAGACCAGAGCGCTTTTGGGCATCACCTTTTAATCTATGATTTGTTGTCTTTCATTTAATGCATTATTAAAGTTGACATGTAACCACTTTAATTATTAGATATAAAAGTTGATATTTTGCTATTAAAATGGAAGACTGCACAGAGGATCTGAGGATTGCTTGCATTTGCAACTATTTTTATCGTAAAGAATCATTCTTTGGAAGTTTATTGTGTAAAAGTCACAGTAAGCGATTTTCTGTGCATAAATTAACTTATTCCTTTTACATTTTTGGTCTATTGATGTATCGGGTAAATTCTTTCTTAAGGTAGGTGGTGCTATATGGAAATTTAGATATTGCATGATATCACTGTCTCTTGGAATGTATAAGTTTGGATCTAAGTTAGCTTATGTAGGCTGTCAAGGTGGCAGATCTGTTGTTTTTATGTTGTGAAAAACTTAATAAATTATGTTTAAATAAAGATTAACACTTTTCTAAAATTCACATTTTCATTGTCATTGCTTTTGTCGAATTATCATCAGTAAAAAATTGTGCTACTCTCTACTAAAAACTATATTTAGCCATTTAAAATGGCTGGTGAACTTAGCAAGTCACAGATGTCAAGGATTAAGATGTGTATTATTTTGTTGAATTTTAATTATACTTTTCTATATTGATTTGTATTTCATTGTTCAGATGCAGAATAATTTAAGTTTATTGTATCTGTATACATCCTCGCTTCAAGGACGCGGTAGCCCAGTGGTTAGTGTGCGGGAGTTGCACTCGGTAGGCCTGGGTGCAACTCCCTGCCGCCGTGTTCACGGGGAGTATGATCACGTTAAACATGTGGGTCTGTAAGTCCTTCCGAGAGGTTGGTGGTAGGGGAAGGAGGGTATGTGCCCTGTGGATGCCTCCCCCACAGGGTTCCAGTCTAAATCAGTTACCTTACACTTTTCTGGTAGGTCGGATGGTCTGGGTCTTAACAACAACTCCCTCGCTTCAGAAATGACACAAATTAAAAGTTGTAGATTTTGAGTTGTTGAGTATGGTTGAGTGGGGTAAGCAGTAATCTATCAACCAGCAATAGTAACAGCGCTATTGCTGGTTAATCGATTAATCATCCAGCAATAATGAAGTCACTGTTGCTGGTTGATTAATCTATCAACCAGCAATTCTATTGTATTTTGCTTTATATACATTGTCTACCACAAATAAAACAGTTGATGAAAATAAAATAAATTAGCATTATGATTAAGGAAAAAATTGACTAAAATTATCATAATTGACATGCACCTAGTGGTAGGGCCAGATATTTTCATTTAAGGTTTTAATTGCAATTACGTACTGGTTTCGCTTTCTTATTATATTCTCATCATTACAATAATGTGATTTTACATAGCAAGCATTGAAGTATTATGTAGAAAAATGTTCTTAATTGTATATTTACAAGAAGAAAAGAAGTAAAAAGTGTTGTGTTTTTAAATATGTGAGAAAAGTTCAAATTAGTTTCTTTGGGGTATGTCCACCCCTCCCTTGTCCCCCATAGTTTTACTTATATGTCTACCTCCCTAATATGTCTACTTATCTTTTGTAATCATTTAATGTTTTATTGTTTGGTTTAATGTAAAGAATTTTGGTTTTGGCATTTAAAAAATATATTCACTTTTGAAAGTAGTTTTTTAAATTTTTTGACATATTGAATTTTTTTAGGCCTGTCACTTCTGAAAGTCCTTTGATAAAGTTTAAATCCCTCTTCCTCTTTAGTCCTTACAAAATTTTAAATATGCACTGCAGTGAACTTCATGTTATTCAAAATTCTGCTGAATTTTTAGTGACCAAGGTTGATTCCATATTTTTAAATTAATTATATGTTGTCCTAAATCCTGAATAAAAAATATCTCTTTAAATTAAAACATATTCTTTAATTATAATCATGGTTGCATGTTTTCATGTTTTTCAATTTGAAAAAAAAATGTCTTACAATTATTGATCTTTTTGTAGGGATATGGAGGAGAAATGAAAGCCTATCTTGCAACTCAAGGACCGATGCCTCACACAGTGAATGATTTCTGGATGATGATTTGGAAGGAGAAAAGTCCTCTTATCATCATGATCACTAAATTAAAAGAAAAGATGAAGGTATGTGTATAAAATATGCTTTTTGATTTCATAATGCATTTTTAAGAAGTGTATACAGGGTGTCCCATCAAGACCGCTCAAACTCTGCACAGCCAGATTCCTCGCATGGAATACATAAAAATTGGCCAAAGAACTGTACCTCTACGACCCATAGTTTTCAAGAAAAATGCGAGAGAAAAGTATGATGTCATAACCGGTGTACGAAAAAACAAGTTTATTGGAAACATGAACACCGGTATTTGCATATGTTTACATAGGAAGATGTTCAAAATGTCCACCGCGCATATCAAGGCATGCATGCACGCTCCGTGGATTGGCTAACTGCACATGTTGCAGCAGCGTAGTGTCCACAAAAGTACACGCAGCATAGAAACAACCAATTAAGTCACTTTCTGGAGTAATTAGGTCTCGATAGACCAATTCCCTCAAATGGTCCCATAGGAAGAAATCCAAAGGTTTCAGATCTAGCGATCATAGCGGCCATAAAACCGGACCCCCACGTCCAATCCAGCTGCCTGGTATTCAATATCCAGCCAATTATGTACAGGAAAACTGAAATGCGCCGGAGCTCCATCATTCTGGAGCCATAGACCCAGTATTGTCGCTAAGGGTATGTCATCTAGGAAATCGGTTAATACATCACAAAGAAATACTAAGTATGAATGTCCCGTGAGCCGTTCAGGCAGCAGATATGGTCTAATCATGCGATTGCCTAGTATGCCGGCCCACACATTTACAGACCAGCGGACCTGATGTCTCTGCGGGCGGAGTGAATGAAGATTGGACTCTGACCACATATGTAAATATATGCAAATACCGATATTCATGTTTCCAATAAAGTTGTTTTTTCGTACACCGGATATGACGTCATACATTTCTCTTGCATTTTTCTCGAAAACTATGGGTCGTAGAGGTACAGTTCTTTGGCCAATGTTTATATTCCAAGTGAGGAATCTGGCTGTACAGAGTTTGGGCAGTCTTGATGGGACACCCTGTATATTACTGGAAATGTGATCTGGAAAATATTGACAATTTCCACTGATGTATATAAAGTGTTTTTGTTTGCATTCTTTGATTTTTTAATGATAAGATAAATAAATTTTAACATTTTAAATAAAATTAGATATTTTCTCTTTTATACTTGAATCTTTAAATTTGGTAGTTTAATAATAAAATAAAATTTGGATATTTAATTTTTTTAATCTATGTATGTTTGTTTATATTTCAGTATGTTAAAATATTTAAATAACTTTTATTTAAATAGATAAATACTTTTTAAATAATTTAAATAACTATGGTAAATAACTTTAACTTTTATTTAATTTAAATATTTTAAATAACTTTTATTTAATTTAAATATTTTAAATAACTTTTATTTAATTTAAATATTTTAAATAACTTTTATTTAATTCAAATATTTTAATTGAAATTTTAAAAAAAGTTTATATTTTTTGTTTAAAAATATATTTTAAACTTTTCTTTACATTTTTGATTTAAAAAAAATATCTTGGATGAGATGTCCTTTATATTGAGTCCTCCAACAAACCAAAAGTATTGAACCAGTGATTGAAAATGTTATCACAAAACTTGCTAGTATTTTCAGTTAGAAAATATGCTGTTGATTTTAAGCTGTGCTTAAATATTCTAAAATAAATTTTATAATCAAATAAAAAATCATTATATAAATTATATAATCAGCTTGAAAATATGCTGTTGTTTAGATGCTTATAGCAGGTGGGGCAGAACCACGCATGTGCCTGCGCAGCAGATGATTATGCTTTTTAAAGAACTGTTGAAACCCAGACCGTCCGACCTACCAGAAAGGTGTAAGGTAACTGTTTGGACGGTCGGGTTTTAAAGAACTGTGAATTAATTCAATTAATTCCTGCTTTAAATACTGGAAACTGCTGATTGCATTTTCTATTTAATAAGGCAATGTATTTATTCATAGATCAATAGCTTAATTTTAGTTCTATGTTTGAACTAAGATGAATCTTGGCAGTTATTTTTGTTTTTCTATGTATTCATGAAGCTTTTTATATTTTTGCTTGTAAAGAATTAGAAATTATTGTATTTTCTCTTGCAGGTTAAATGTGAACCTTACATTCCTGATTATAAGGATCATTATAATGATATTGAAGTCACTGTAACTCGTGTTATTCCCAGAGATGGGTATACTATTCGAGAACTGATCTTACGTGTAAGTTGGATGTGTTAAAATAGTGATTTTTGTTAGTTCATGATGTTTTATAATATACATGTATACATTCTTAAATCAACCATGACTGGCAATTAAATGGAAATGTTCTGGAATGGAAATGGAAATTCTGTTAAGTATTGCATTCAAATTTGACTAAAATATGGGAATTTCATCTTAAGTAATAAAAACTTATCTTAGATTATGGTGGGGAAGTTGACTTCTCATGGTCATTCATACTTAAAATGATTGATTTCTTTTTAATTATTTATATTTATTAGAATTCTTAAAATTTCAGAGATGCCGATTATTACAGATTCTATGTAGTTTCTACAGGAAACATCCTCATACTATGGATTACGGAATGTTAATACCAATCAAATTAACATGACAACGGGGATTTACGGCCACTTGTACGATAATGCCAATCAAATTACCATGACAATTGAAATTTAATGCTGCGTGAAAATGTAAAAGATTGCTTTTTTCATGGAAGTAATATACTTCTCAAAAAGTTGTTAAATTTGACATAAATTGCTAAACTGTTACTTTTATAATTATTTTCGCATAAACAGTGCAATTCAGTTTATGTTCTTCTGAATCACCGAGAGTCAATTCGTATCTTTTTCAATCCATCCCTATCTTCTAAATGCTGCATATTAGATTGACTAAACTAGCTTTTTTTCATATTTTGGTTACTTTTTAAGGTTAATTTTTAAAAAATTTTTTTTGCATAATACATATTTTCTTATTTTAAAAAATGGGTATGAACCCTTTGAAGGGATATTTTTCAAAAAGTAGTGTTAAAACAATTATTTAGGGAAATAAAAAAAACAACCATTTTGGCAAGGATATATTAAAATTGATATATTCACATCTATAAGTACATTGCTATATTTTATTTTTATTAAAGATCACTTTGTTATTATCTTTAGTGAAAACTTGTGTTTCACCAAATGCAAATGTTTATTTTTAATATAAAGTATTTTTAACTGGATAAAAATTTATATAAATATATATATTAATGCATAATTAGATATATGCTTTAATAATTTTATGTATATGCATTTTTGTATTGTGTGAGCATATATATTTCATTTCTTAACCTGACTACTGAAAAAGTCTTAAAACTATTGATATTTTCCTTCTTCACTACTGAAATCTTCATCAGCTGAGGCATCTCTGAAATTTTCTGTAGATTTTTACCTTTTTTATTCATTGACATAATTTGCATTTCCTAAAATTATGTATTTGACAATTTTGGCCATATACAGTAAATCTTGAGCTGACTTTTTACAATTTAATCCAAATTCTGTTTATAGATTTAGTTTTATTCAAAAATGCTCAGTTGATACATTTTTTTAATTCCTTTTCACTTCTGTGTCTATAATTTTGTTTTGTAGCAACAGTTTTAATTTCATCCGTAGATAAATTTAGTTTTTATACGATGAATCTAACCTTTTTACTACACTAATCATTAAACTAGCTTCAATTATCAATTGATTATTTCAATTTTTATGAAATCATTAATTAAGGTGTGCTTCTTTTCCGTGTCCTATTTCTGTAGCTATATAAACATTATTTACAACATTGTTTAGGTAATACCACAATGACCTTAAAACATTGGTTGGTTCATTGAAGGAGAAAACTTTAAACAATTAAAACAAACTCCTCCTTCAAAAAAAAAAAAAAAAAAAAAAATTAGAATCATTGGAGGAGAATAAGCATTCTACATTGTTAAAACTATAGCAATTATATTTATAAGTAACATTACATAGTATTTTGAGGAGCTTGAGGTATTTGAAGTATTTAAAGGTGCTTTAAGAACTTATAAACTGATTTTTTGAGATTCAATGCAATCTTGATTGGTGAAAATTGCCCATAATTACATATATCGGTAGAGAATAAAATAAGTTTATTGGAGTTTATTAAGGATTATGGTGTTAGCAATTATATTTATAAGTAACATTGCATAGTATTTTGAGGAGCTTGAAGCATTGGGGTAGCTTTTAAAAACTTGTAAACTGCTTTTTTGAGATTCAGTGCAATCTTGATTAGTGAAAATTGTCCATAATTACATATATCGGTGGAGAATAAAATAAGTTTATTGGAGTTTATTAAGGATTATGGAGTTAGTAATTATATTTATAAGTAACATTGCATAGTATTTTGAGGAGCTTGAGGCATTGGAGTATTTTAAGGTGCTTTTAAAAACTTGTAAACTGCTTTTTTGAGATTCAGTGCAATCTTGATTGTTGAAAATTGTCCATAATTACATATATCGGTAGAGAATAAAATAAGTTTATTGGAGTTTATTAAGGATTATGGAGTTAGCAATTATATTTATAAGTAACATTGCATAGTATTTTGAGGAGCTTGAGGCATTGCGGTATTTTAAGGTGCTTTTAAAAACTTGTAAACTGCTTTTTTGAGATTCAGTGCAATCTTGATTGGTGAAAATTGTCCATAATTACATATATCGGTGGAGAATAAAATAAGTTTATTGGAGTTCATCCTAGCTTTGGGGATGCCCCCTGTAGTTAGGTTTCGTGAGTACAAACTTAGTTATTGCAGTCTCAACTCAATCTTGTTGAGAGTTGGTGTTTCTCAATAGTTGATGTCGACTGCAAGGTAGGATTGAATTTGCTGATCTCCATGAGATTAGCAATATTGTGGCACATAGCAAGTTTTCTGCATGCCATTGCAGGTATCGGCTATTACATGCTAATGAGTGCATAAAAAGTGCAAAACTGCTAAATACTGTAGAGAATTTCCATTGTGTATGAATTCTATGAATAAAAGTTTATTGGTTTTGAAATTTTGATGTATACATGCTAAAAGCATAGTGAATAGGGGGCATATCTCACTAGTCACATAGAATTATTTTCTTTTAGCAAACATCATTTAGGGCACCAGAGACATGGAATTGATGTACACTTGATATTTGCATAAATAGGGGCAATAATATTACATTGTATTATTAATATAAATTGTATGAAATTCATTGAATTGGGTAATATGTATTTGTCATGTATTTGTATTTATTCTATTTTGATTGTTTAATTTCAAGTTTATCATAATTTTATTAAATTCTTACCATATATTATATTGTCTGCAATATGTTATAATATGCTTACTTATTTCATGTTTTAGAGAGGAAATGAAACTCATACTGTGCACCATTTCTGGTACACTTCTTGGCCAGACCATAAGACCCCTGATACTGCCAAACAACTCATCGCTATGGCTTTGGAAGTGGAAGCTCTGAGACATGAATCTTCTAGGGCTACGAAAGGACCAATGGTTGTACACTGCAGGTACACAGATAGTGCTATTACGTTGTCTTTATATATGTATACATTTTTTTTTAACATTGAAAATAATTTCATCAGATTTCAAAACACAGTGTGAATGTGGATGCATATTTTTCCGATTTATCCAAAAATGAAATTTTAGCAGTTTTTTAATTTATGTGATAAGAAAATTTGTTGAAAATCTCAATTGTATGATTTATTAGTGTAAATGATCGATAGTATGTACTTAAATGCTGTGCCTATTCTTACTTATGATCATTAGCATAAAATTTTGTCAAAATTCTGCCAAAAATATCTACATTAATGAAGCCAAAATTGTTAAAATCAGTAACTTTGGAGGAATGCAATGCAGGCAATAAAAAAATTATTACTTTTTACGACTACTACAGAGCTTGTGTTTACTTACACCTTGTCGATCAGCACAATTTTTACTAAATTGATTTGCTATTTAGAAACTACAAGTTTAAAAAAAAAATAATTATGAATTTTACTCAAAACTCATATATTATTTTAGAGCTCCTTCTTAAAATTGTAAATTTTTACACTTTTACATAAAAATGAGTTTTAGTGCTTTCACATAAAAGCCATGAATATATGTTACGTTTTTCTTAAAAATCATAAATTTTGGCACTTTTTCATAAGGGAAGGAAGCCTCCCTAAATTAAGCACATTCAAATTTTAGCGACTTATTTTTAAAATTGAGAATTTTAGCATTTTTAATTAAATTTGCATGCTTTTCTCAAAAATTATCAATTTTAGCACAGTTTCATAAAAATTGTAAATTTTAGCACTTTTACATAAAAATAATGGATTTAGGCACTTTTACATAAAAATTGAGAACATACAAAATCTTGTTACTTGTTAAACAACTGTAAATTTCGATAAGTAAAATCACATATAAAATAAATTTAAAAAAATTAAGTGCACACATTATTATGAAACACAGCATAACGATTTTGTCTTTTACTTCAGGTTTATTAGCGTGTTTGGGCACTGATGAAGGGAGTGATCCAATCTAACCTCAAAACAGCTGAATTTTGTGTCGTATAATAATTTGTGCGCCTCTTCTGAAAATTTAAAGCATCAGCCGTACATTTCACAGAACATAATTTTTACACCAGTTTGTTCTGTTTTCTGGAGAATCAAGCAAAATAGAAATATTCCAAGGGATGCAGTTTGCAGCATCATCTACATGCTCAAATAAAATTTAGAAGAACAAAGGTCAACCCGAAAAAGAGAAACTGTTGAGGAAAAAAAAAATTATTGAAGAAGATATTAACAGAAAAAAAAAAGCATTTTTGGAATTAGATGTAAAAATTGTTGATAAAAATATTGACTTTCTAGCTGAAAAAGCAGAAGCAGAAAAATAGTCCCGATTTCTTTTATCAAATCTAAATCATTGCAAAAAAGCTATGACAAAAGCAAAATATGTTTCATGATTTAAAAGCTAAAACTTGTACAAAAAAATAAGGAGTTGAAATTGTAACAGATGGAATTTTATTATGTATTAGCTTGCATTTTTATTGCAGTTAGCGTTCTTAATTTATAATTGTATTTAAGCTTTTTTGTACTTTAATTGAATAGTTAATGGTGCTCAAACAATCTTCAAGCTATTGCATTAAATGTATTATATGTTTTTAATTTTGCTCATAGCTTGTATATTTTGGAAGGTCCTTGATTTTTTCCAAAAGTTCTTAAAGTGTCCTTTAAAAGTCCTTCATTTTAGTATAAGCAAATGAGTACAAATCCTGTTATAGAAGTACATTTAGTTATTTAGATCAATTTCTTAAATCTTTTAGGTTTTTGACTATAAAATTTTGGAAAATTTATCGCCAAATCTTGGAAAAATGAAATAATTTTATTGTTATATTGTAGATGTAAGCTGATTTTTTATTTCCCTACAATACATGGTAATGTATAGGGAATGTATTGAATCATGTCGAAAATCACAACTAGAATTTTCGATGGATCTACACATTTTGAGCACTCTAGAACCTGGAGAAACAATTTTTAGCGTGTCGTCTGTTTATGTGCATGTCTGTGCAATGTATGTATCCACTTTAGCTGAAAAACTAATTGACCAAATTTCACAAAATTTGGTGATAAACCACTTGTGGGTTGCCTTGTTGCTGGTTTTGGTACAATTTGAAAAAAAAAGAACCTGCTTTTTTTTTACGAAATAGCCCACAAAAATGTATGTATCCACTCAAGCTGGAACATTAATTGACCAAATTTCACAAAATTTGGTAGATAAATTACACGTAGAATACTTTAGTGCTGATTAGATTTGACTGTGATTTGGAAATACTGTCATTTTTGCATAATGACCTACAAAAGTTTTCAAAAATTTTAATAAAAGACTATGTTTTTAAATGTATAAATTAAATACTTATTTTATATATTATTATTGATGATGAATAAGATTAATAACAAACTCTCTCTCTATATATATGTCTGTGTTATTTTGTGTTATTAAACCCAACTTAATGAATTGTGAAGGAAAGAAAGTGAAACTGAATTTGATTCTGTAGGAAATGTCATGTGCTGCTTACATCAGTTTTTTTTCTCTCATTTTCAGTGCTGGCATTGGCAGAACTGGCTGTTTTATTGCTGCAAGCATAGGCATACAACAACTCTTAGAAGAAAATATGATTGATGTATTAGGAATTGTCTGTTCTCTAAGATTAGACAGGTGTGTTACAGATTTTGTTTCAATTTTCTGTATATTATATACTTTTGTAATATGTTCATTCAGACTTTATTGTATTAATTACCTCTGCCTTACCTGCAGAAAAAAAAAGTTTGGTACATACAAACAGGTTATGGGTAATGACTGGTACCAAGATTGCTTAAAGCAGGATGGTGGAATCAAAAATAGAGAAATATAGGCTGGGTTACTTGTTTGCTGCACACCTGAATGCAGTTCATAGCTGCCAACTTTCCTGGTATACTTCCTGTCATCCCCCCTCCATCTCTCGGTTTCCTGGAAACTGGGCCAATCTTCCAGTTTTCAGCCACTTTTATTTACCTTCCTTCAAGGTTGAGAATCACAAAGCATCATTTTTCATCTATTTTCATCTTTCAATTATTCCACATTAGAGCAAGAAAACGCTCTTATTTTTACAGTGAATAAAAATAAATAAATATTTTATTAAATGGAATAATTTCATGTAAATAGTGTGATTGAACAATTCAGTTTGTATATCTGTGCATTGCCCAGTCCATAAGCATCTTTTACCATCCATCTCCATCCTCTAATTATTGCACAATATGCAGACTAAACTATCTTATTTTTATATTTTGGGTACTTTTAAAGAAATATTTTACATAATTAATTAAATATGAGAACTAACTATTACGGAAGTAAGGTGATTCTTATAGTTAACAGTCTCAAACGGTGCTTTGAATCTAAGGCTTTTTTCTTGGTTTTAAAACATTTGATGTTTTTAAATGATAAATTTGCATTTATTATAGTAAAGTTTATTCTAAAATATATTTTTATTGGTAGCCTATAAGGTATAGCCATGATTTTTTTCAAAATAGACTTTTGGATGACCTGAATTGGATACATTTCTATTTTTCTATGTAGTTTTGTGTAAATATTATTTTAGTGTCTTTCAGTTTGTTATTTCTCTCAGTTTTATCAATAATCAGTTTAATCATCCCACATGAACTATTTTTTTCTATGATGCACCATATTTTTATGTATTGTGCTTTTTAAGACCTCATTACCTTAACTCTTAACATATATGTTTAATATGCAAATATCTGTATTTAGTTTTGTCTTAAATTTGTTAATTATAATCATGGGGGATTCATATTTCCAATTTATTTGTTGAAAAGTTGTGTTTACTATATTTAGATTGAGTATAGCTGTCAGGTATATACTTCATGTCGTTTTGTGAAAATCTCCCAGTTTTTCATATTTGGAGGTTGGTAGCTATGGCAGTGCTATATTCATTATGAAGCTAAAGAACTTTTTTTTTTCATGTAAATAAGTTTAGCATTGCACGAATACTTTTATTTTATTTTACAAATTTTCATTCTACTGACTGTGTTCACATGGCACATTTGATGACATGTCACACACATGATATGATATGTTCACATTTTAATGAAGTAAAAATTATTATTTGAGTATTTTTAATTCAAATTTGATAATAATGCAAACAAACTTTCTGATGCTTACAAAAGGATGATTTTTTCACTGACACATCAATCAAAGATATGAATAATGACCTTAGGAAACAAGTGCTTTTGACAGGATATCAAATTTGTATCCACTAGTTCTGCTTTTCCCAGTTTGAATAAACAATATTCTACTGTATGCTTAATTTTAATAGGAATGTTTGAAAAGTGAAAGAAAATAGTCATGCAGCAGAAATATACTATGCACTTACTCTTAAAGTACCCCCCTCCCCCCCGCACACATATTAATGGTGACATGATATCACTGTTCTACAAACTGTTGCCACTGAATGCAATTTATGTCACATAGTGCCCTGAATAAGGCATAGCATAGGCTTCCAAATCAGTTTATTCACCACTGCCTAAATATGAGCAATCTTCTAGCATCTTTGACTGCCTTCTATTCATGACTTCAGTTTCCTCATGCGATATGATGATTTTTTTTTTACTCCATTACATACTGACATACCGCCACGAAAAAATCCCCATACAGCAGACGTTTTGGTGGCTGTCGCTATGGAAACATTTTATTCCACTGCATTTTAGATGTGACGGAAAGTGCTTTTTTCAATTTGGTGCAGATAGAACCGATGAAAGTTGCATTTCGTTTTGTACAACTTGGGTCGATGCTAGACGCTTTCATTCTGTGATTTTTTAAGTTGTGAAGTAACTTGTCACTGTGTTGCATATTTTGTAGATTTTGTCTAGTTGAAGAATGACTACATTTGAAAGTGAAAAAACTTTGCACTCGCAAGCATGTGCAATAGTCCAAAATGTTATAGCATTTTTTGAAGAGGAAAAACCCGCAAATTCTCCAAAAATACCAATTTCAAATGCAATGAAGAGAACTGCGGAAGCGACAGGGGTTTCAGCATCGTCAATTAAAAAGATAAAATGTGAGGTAAAATTGCTTAATGACACTGAGATAAGTATTTTATCTATCCCCGAAGAACATAGAAAAGACCATGACATCAGAACTGTAATATTGATGATTTTGACAAATGTGTAATAAGACAAACTATTCAGGACTTTTACATAAAAGAGAAATGTGTTCCTTCTATTGGGGAACTGCTCCCATTGTTAAAAGAAAAAAATAATTTTGTATGGAAAAGAGAGTCCCTCAGACGAATTCTACATTTACGGAATTTTCGATGGAAGAAATGTATCATTGTTTTTTCAGAGTTTTAAAGTTAGTAGTCCAATTTATAAACCAAAATTGATTTGACAGGAAACTAGAAAAAATTGCATTGGTCAATAGATTTCAATGGCAAATAATGTAAACTTCTGAAAATTGGTAAATTAAGCTGTGTGCCTACCATTTTTTAAAATGAGAACTTGAAATCTTGTACAGTAATACTATATTTTTAGAAGGTATTCTGATTCTGAAATTTTTTTTAGATATGTATAGTACAAATGCTATGCAGTATATATAAAAGTCATCATTCGTTCTGTTATGTAGGGATGTTCCGGTACTGATTATCAGTTTCACCGATATATAATTATTTTTCCAATATCAACAATAAACCGATATTTGAGAACTGATAAACTGATGGATCAGATATATTTTTTATTTATTTATTTATGCTAAGGCATTGAGGAAATGGGTTTTCTTTAACTGCCTTTTATCCTGAAACAGAACGATGTGGAGAAGATGATAAAATACAGAAATACCTCACTAGCCTAAATGGTACTGGAAGCCAGGGATAACTCTGTCAGATTCTGTGCATTTATAGGAAAGGGAAACTCAAATCGAAGGTCTTTTGGTGCTATATTCAAATGTTTGTAGTCAATGGTCCCAACCTTATTTATTTATCTTTAGAATGGAGATCTTTAATCGTGAAATTCCTCTTTAAAATTGAGTGAGTTGGCCACAAGGGACTTGAACAAAATAAACACATTCCTTGTCAGATTAGTATAGATATTGTACTTGGTGTTTCCAGTTGAAGCCCGATTGGGTGACATTCCACTAATCCAGCTATTTTTGTATCCTTATTGCCACTTTTTGAAAATATAATTAAAAAATTAATTTAAAAAAAAAAAGAAAAAGAAAGGTTTCTCCATACAAGGTGTACCTTGTATAGAGAAAATATCCTGTCCATGTATTAAGCACAATTTATATTTAAAAGCTAAAATTTTGCTGTATAAAATCAGTGGTTTGATTCTGAATCAATTGATTTCTAAACTTAAAATGCATAATTATATTGATGCTTTTTTCATATTTGAGTAAAAAATTATTCTTATTCAAAAGGTATTCTGTTAATAAAGTAACCATATATATGGTCAATGCACATAATGAGTGTATGAAGACAAAACTAAGAGGCTGTTATAGTTTCCACAGTGTATTGAAGTTAGCCTTATGCGGATTAGTGTAATATATATTCTTTAACTATTGTAAAAAAGATTATTTTATATTTTTGTCCAATTTTATTATTGGAGATTAAATTGTTTAATTTTATTTTGTAGTTCTCGGATAAACATGTTATATTTATTTAACTGAGATATTAAAAAACTGACTGCATGTTAGCTAAAGATGATCTGAAACTACCAAAATAATTTTAACTAAAATGCTAAATATTTTATTTCGTTAATTTAAACTCCATTCACACATTGAAAATAAAATGTTTTAAATTTTGCTAAATTTTGGAATTCTGTTTTTCCACAGGGGAGGAATGGTCCAGACTGCCGAGCAGTATGAGTTTGTTCACCAAGCTCTCTGCATATTCGAATCAACTTTGCCGGGGACTTCCGGAGAATGAGGCGCAAATACAAGCTCCTGTTTGATCTTTATCTTAATGTTGGAGTTGTGGTTGATGTGTTAATTGTGTTTCAGTGTGTGTCAGAAGATGTACACTTTTGATGCTTAGGAGAAGTTCCTGTATGATGGGTGTGATGTGCATCAGAAGCTAACTTGTTCCAGAGTCTCTTTTAACGCACACAGTGCTGTTAAGTTGAATGCTGTTAAATATGCCATTTTTATAAACATTAGCTAAAAGAAATGTATTTGTTATTTGTCAAAATATTTAGCATATGCTGTTCATATTATGACTCTATTATATTATAAATTTAATGATGGTTAATTTATCACATCTTTTATCTGTACTTGCATAATCAGCATACATGGGTGTATAAATGTTATAGATTTTAGTTTTCTTCACTGTGTTATTTTCCCCCGCCATATATTTCCTTCTCCATATTGTTTTTAAGGACTTTTGTTTTGTTTGTCTTTTTGTTCTTTAATTTTTATTTTACATTGTCTTAATTGGTATATTTTTGAATTTGCAGACATTTGTTTTTAGTGATTGATTTGATTTTATAACTCAATCATTATAAACTCCTGTTTTTCTCGACAAGGCATGAGCAACAATTTTGAGTCAGTGAAAAGTTGCATACCATAGAATTCTGTTGATCTGCTTGCTCCCTCAAATGCGATAGAAAATTGAGGAAAGTGTAGGGGGGGGGGGTGCGTATTGGGAAGTTTTTGCTAAAAAAACAAGTAGATTTCCACTGATCTTCTGTTTCAAGTACATTTAAAAATTCCAAAATATGTTGGGGGAGGGAGGTGTTTACTTGGAATTTCTGCTAAAAGAAAAAGTATACAATGAACTTACATTGGAAGATACCCAATCTTCCAATGTAAGTTCTAAATGTAAGTTACTACATCATTGGAAGATACTCTTTTGTCAATGAATTTATATTATACAATGAGGAAATTTTTTACCTTTTTCCAGTGTTTAAGGGGGGGAGGGGGGCAGCCGTATCCTAGAATTTTTCAGAATTTCAAATTGAGACAAAAAGTATAGAGGGCACTTACTCAGCGAAGGTGAATTGATGGAATTCTATGGTAATTTTTTATATGTGGTTAATTAGAGCTATAAATTTAAGTTAAAATTCAAAGTTTATATCCTCTTTACAATTGGCAAAGCAGCGAGTGTACAACATTTAAAGAATTTGTATACATGAACTTTTGTAGAATTTTTGTGGTAATTGGTAAGTTCTTGAAATATTTTAGGTAATTGGTAAGTTCTTGAAATAGTTTAGTAAATGAATATTTAAGATAATTTTTTTATATAAAAGTTCTAAAGTAGTATTCAAAATTTTATTTGTGTATGATACTTTAATTCATGTCTTGCATGTTAATTAATTGCTGATGCTGATGATTAACATATAACTATTTGAGATAAACATGTTGAAATGAAATTAGTTTTCATTAGAAAAAAAAAAACTCCTTCATGAAATAAATATCATTCAGCTTAAAATCTTATTCATATGTCACATCTAGTTCTTGTAAATTTTTGTTACTCATGCCTTCTACAGAAACTTTTAACATAAATTAAATTTCAGTGCCACTTTTATAATCACATTTTCTGTTTTTGACTTGGTATATTTCCTTTCTTTCCATTTATCTATTTAAGTTTGGTTGTGGTGTGTATATGAATATTTAAATTAATCGAACTTATAAACTTTATGTAGGGTACTTAATTTCATAAGGTTAGCCATAAATCATTATCTGTGTATTAAGATGTTATAGTTGTGCTATTGAGTTGATGTTGTGTTTCATTGTCTGTTTTGTAGAAGATTTTCATATGTATTTTTGCTTTCATATGTATTGTTGACTAATCCTTACAAAATTAATTTGCAGTGTTTTTATTTTTGAAAAGCAGCCTCTATATAAATATAAATCCACTTTAGTACACAATTTCCACTCAACGTTTAAATTTTTTAGAGGAAATAAATTTATCATTGTGATTACACTTCTAGTTTTTAAGCACATTTTTTAACAGACTGAATAAAATGTTGATATATTTTATTTAATATATTAAAATAAATGATTTATAATATATTAACATTTTTCAGTGTAATAATTTATGTAATTTTAAACGATTATAAATATCAAATTTCATTAAAATTGGGTAGCAAAAGAAACATTAAAGATAATTCTAAATCGGTAAGAAATTATTATCATTTAAAACTCACAAAAAAAGCATCGTAAATTAATAATAGTAGGGATAGTCAACTGATTTAAACTTTTGTAGTTTGTACAATTTAATCTAGATCCGTGATTTTTATTTGTGCCAAAATGTTAAACTAACATAAAATATGCAACTTGATACTGTTGCAAAATTGAATCAACTTGATACTGTTGCAAAATTGAAACATTTTATGAGTATATAAATATAAAAATGAAACTAACTGTTCCACAAAATTGTATAAATCCTATAGATAACATGTTTTGCTTAAAATTTCATAAATGTATTGATTAGAATTGTTAAACATTTTTAACATCCATTGTTATATATTAAAATTATTATATTATATTATATTTATTAAAATTTTAACTACTTTACAATGATTTTGAAAAATTAAACAAATTTTAATAAAACTTGTTTAATAATTTGTGATGTGATGAAAAATTGAGGTTTTATACTACATGTTTTAATTTGAAAATCCCCTATCTATTCTGGTTTATGGTTGGGGTACTTTAATGTACGATGCAAAAATCATTTATGCTTATAGCTTTTTATTTTTGGTGTAGACCAGTGAGGTCCAACTGGCAGTCTACCATAGCAATTATTTTAGCCCATGAGATGTGAAAAATTTATTACATATTATGATATTGAATAAAATAAATTTTTTTTGTTCTTTTAATGAAATAAGTTGAATAGAGATTAATGTAATACTACATTCAATTATTATGGGCAAGCGAAGCAAAGTCCATACCTAACAAAATGAAATCAACATTTGCTTGAATGTTGTTATCCCTTTTACTCGAAAACTGCAATAGATAGAAAGGTGAAATTTTGTATACGTATGTGAAATTGCATGCAAATTTACAGAATCACAATCCAATTAATTAAATTAATTGTAACAAGGTGAAATGCCCATTTTTAAACCGTGTATGCTTACTACACTTCCTATAAATAACAAATAAACAACTTTTTAATAGCTTATCAAAGCATGTGCACCTTGCATGCATTGTGATTTAAACGTGCTTCTGTATATTAAATACTCTTTTGCGATTTAAATGTGTTACTTTGATTTGTTTTCTTGTATTTTAATTTGTTTAATTTAATATTCAAATTTAAAAACTTATATAGGATTCTCAAATATTGAAATTAATTTGTTATACTTCTAATTTCATAATTATTTGTTAAATTAAATTTTAATTTGAAATCTTTCACAGCTTGCATACTTTGTATGCACAAATTCATTCAAAGTTTGGCTATTTGCTAGTTACTATATTTTGAAAGTTATTGACATATATCTTCTCTGTTATGTGTTTCGCCATATTGCATTTAAACAAACACTAAGAAATAAAACACAGTGTAAATTGTGCAAATAACATAATAAAAACAGAAGATCATTTTGAAAATACTTTAATTTCTTTCTATAGTGCAAGCAAGTTTAGAGCTGGGGACAAAATAAGAGATTAATCATATCATGCTAGTAAAAATGTTAAACAACAGCACCTGATGTGGTGGTGCCACCTAGTGTGGAAACCCCAGACCACACGACCAACCCGAAGGCTTTTGGTAGCTATTTGTGTGGCCGGGGGTGCCACCTAGTGTTACAAAATAGAAGTAAAATGAGAAATAACAATGAAATGTAGAGAATATGAACAGGAAATTTCATGCAGAAAAATAATTAATATGATAAAAAAAATAGACATTAATTTTTTAAAGTTAAAAAAAGCCTTGTATAATGAAATAAATAAATAGAAATAAAAGATAAAATAAACTATATATAAAAATCCTTTCTGATACCCATGATATTATATTGTGCAGGAAAAAGAAAAATGGTTGGGCCTCATTGTTTTAAGGTTGTCAATTTTAGTACAAATCATGTCACGTTTTTAAATATGTGTTCAGTCTTCCAATTGACTTTGTTTTTGCCATTTTGAAAAATACACATTCATTTTTAAATAACTTCATTACTCTCATTGTAAATAAGTACTCCGTTCAGGTGGTATTGCATAGCTGCTAACTCTCCTGATATTTGCAGGAAATTCCAGATCTTTTGCCATTGTTCCATATTTTTAGTAAACATGCATATCTACCTGGGAAATCTGGATTTTTAATATATCTTGTTTCATTTATTTTATTGTGAATTAAGATAGTATAATGCTTTGTATTTAAAAGCGGTTTTAAATTGTCAGTGTATGTATAAAATAATAATAGGAACTCTTATTGCACATTAAAAACATCTCCTTTCTCTATTAAATAGAACTAAAAATTTTGGAATACAAAATATATCATTCAAAATCTGTGTGATGGGGGACTTTCGTATTTTTTTTACTATAAATCGATAAGGGAAATTACTCTGTATTTTTATTTCAATATTGGTAGATGTGGTATTGTATATGCTATATATAGTAATATTTTATGAATTGAAAGTAGTTTTATGCAAAGTCATTGGTTTTAAAAGTGGTTTTTCTTTCTGGAAGTTAATTTCGATATTCAGGACCTATAAAAGCAAGATATGCCTCAACTTTTACTTTGGCAGTAGTCAAAATTAGCTCAACACTCTTTTTATATTGGCATCTATTAATTTTTATTTTCATATGTAGTTTTTTGGGCAAAAAATTGTTTCAGAATAAAAAAATTTAATTTCTTTGTGTCCAACCCAAATACTTATTTTTTCTAAAAGTTTTAATAGATACTTTATTAAAAACAATTTTTATTTATATTGCAACATATTAACACAAATTCTGGGTGTAAAAAAATCCTAATATTCTTTTTCATCTTTAAATACCACTGTATTAAAGTATTATTTGTTAGATTCATGTAGTGTGTTTATATTTTTGTATTTTCATATCTTAGATATATTAGACACATAACACATATTTGTATGTGCCATATTGGATAATTATATATATAATTTGTAATTTTATCTATTATCACATCTATTATGTTTTGATATTTGTATGTAATGTACACTTATTTCATATCATATAACATTACATCTTCCATAGACAAACATTTTACCATTTCTAACATTATGTTGAAAAGAAGTTATTCCATTTTTTGTCATTGTGTATGATTTACATTTAAAGAAATAATCAAGAACATTATATTACATGTGATGTGTGGTAATTCTAATTGAATATAAATATTTCAAAACTTCATATGAAACTGCATTTATATCATAAGTTTTGATCAATATAGAGGTATATATGTATCTCTATTTATACCTTTTCATGTTTATTGTAAAGTAATTGCAAATGTCAATACTCATATCTCATAATAATGAAAAAATTAGCTTTCATCTGAGCTCAAATATTATATATTTGTTGTACATCTAATTTTATGCAACATGCATCTGGTAGTAATTTACACAATTCTTTTGTGCAACTATTATTATTAATTGTTAGAAAATTGTGTAGCCTCCTTTCAAAATTATATATGGAAGTATTAGTAAAATCAACTGCCATGTCATGCATCGCTATATAAAAAAGAACTGCATTTGTATATATTTTTTGAGCATATATTTCGTAGCCAATTTGTTTGTAGCAAATAAATTATTTTTTATTAATATGTAAACTATTATCTGTTTTCCCCCCTGCATTATTTAAAAATTAAAAGAATTGTATATAAATTTACTATAAAGAATTTTCCTCCAATTCTTATAGCTTTGAAAATTTTAACACATAATTTTATTTTTATGTGATTATGAAAAACAGTTATTAACTTAAATTTTAATAAACATCTATTGAGTAAATTCTAAGATGGTATTTGAGATTATACATTAAAGTTTTCATGAGTACCATTCAGGTATGCCTATGAAAATAATATCTTATATTTTAAATTTTGTATATTCATGAATTATACATAACTATGTAAATACTGTTTAATGCACAGTCAAAGTCTATTTAATGAATAGTTTAGTCTCTCCCAATTTAGCAAGTCAGAAGAAACTTTGGCTTAACACGATAATGCTCGCTCCAGGTTCTATCCATGCTGCAATCAAAAACCCATCCATTTTATTCAGTAAATTGATAATATTTTTAAATTGGTTAAATAATATTAATTAGATAATTTCTATTGGGAACTGGTATATGTTTAGTACAATCAAGGAATTCGTTAAATTAAAATTAAAATATATCTGCTAATTTTCATCAAGTATGTTTGAAATATCTTGTATATTCTGCACTCACTGTCATAAGATATAATTTCTTCCTCATTTTTTATTTAGTATACATACATTGATATTTAAATATAAGTACTTTTAATTGCCCATAGAATAATTCTAAGAATAACACATTTTTTTTAATAATTCCAGAAATATATTTTGACTAAGGTCTTTCAGGTCATGGGCTCATGGTTAGTGTAATGCAGTGTTTCTCAACTGTTGGTCCACAGAGTGGAACAGGTCCTCAGAATTATTGTTATAATTTGGAAAAATAGCAATCTAAACTAATTCTATATAAATTTTTTTGAAAAGATTTGAAAAAAATAAACTTTTTTATTATAGCTTTTGGAAAAATGTCAATCAGAAGATTCTTGAATTTTGTATATTAAGAGAAGGGTATGATAAGTTGATTATACACAAAAAAAAAATTAATTGAATTTTTTCTTAGGGTTGGAAAACTGAAATATTATCAAGCAGTAAGTACTATTTAATTCATTTTAAATTTATGCATTGTTCAATAATTTGAAATCCTTTTTATCTTGAATGTTAAAAAATTAAATGTATCCGTGCTCAGTGCATTTCAGGTTGAGAACCACTGGTATAATGCATTTAAAAACTTTATACGGAAAATGTTATATTTTTTAATCAAGAGTGCACAATTTATGTACTTGTTCCAATCATATATGTCATGTTTTTCGCTGTATGTGGTCTTTAAGCGTAACTGCAGTAAAACTTTGATAATTCAGGTTTATATCTGAGTTTTAAATAGGAGAGGTATATTTTTGATTAACTGTTTTTTCAATTAACAAAAATAACAGATTATTATTTAAGTTTAAACAATACTAATATCACAACCAGCACAGCTGCATTTTGAAAAGCTTTTAGCTTGCAATAGCGATGACTTGTCTTCAGTGGGCTTGCATAGCAGTCAGTTCAGATATTTTGAGAATTCCCAATTTCAAATAAAAAAATTTTGGAGTCCCTAATTCATAGATTTGTTTTAAATTAGTCATCAGTCAATTGTTTTAAATTTGAAAATGATTGGTTATTTAAAGCAATTGTCACTACTTTTAGAATGTTGTTTTGGACCATTCTAAAGATATCCCAAAATTTTTAAAAGAATAATTTTCACTGATTTGAATATAAATAAGATTTTCTAAATTTATCACAGTTTGCAGATAACCAATGTATTGGACAGATCAGATATTTTTTATTCTCAAACAAGATATAATTCAAGTATTGTTCTTTTTTGGTTAATTGTGTAACCATTGTCCAGATTAATAAGGCATGTACTATCAAGGTTTTGCTGTAATTTTATTTTCAAATAAATAGCACTATGTGTAAATATTTGTGCCATTTCTATTTTCACAGTTACTGAATGTTATATATGTTATTGTTGTAAATAAAATCATATAGGTAACTGTATATAGAAAACTAAATTTTACTGCAGATTTTATGTCCTTTAAAGTCAATATTTTAATGCTTGTTGTGCTACATTTATAAATATACACAGAAACATATAATATTGCGAGAATGTGAAATGAGAAAATAATTTTTGTACTGTAAAAAGATGGGTGACATATGTTGGATACAGATCATAAAGTAAACACAACATTTTTCTCCTAATTTATACTGTAGTTAACTAGTAAGACTAGTAATTAAAAGACAACTAACAAGGAAACCTTCTAAACATGTCTCCAGAAGGGGAAAAAAATGGAATAAATTGCATTTAAAAGAACTAGTATAAATATGGTTGTGTGGAAAAAATTGGTTGCCCAGTGCCATAGTTTGCAGAGTTATAGCCCCTCACTTAGGTACTGCCATGTTCATTGTAAACTATATAAATACAATGTGGTAATCCATGAAAATAGCTTTTAAATGTTAAAAGGCATTTTAAAAATTCATTTTTAGAAGAATATAGCATTAAAAAGTGTCACAACGCCTTGAATACTGTTTTACTTAAAGAACTGGGGACAGTTGCTCACAGTATAAAGATGAAAGCAAGCATTTTTAGATGTGTTCATTGCGCATGCATTTAATGCCTAAACCATTGTTTTATCAATGTTTCACATATTAACTGTAAAAAATTCATTGTGTTATTTGCCTTTATGTATATTTTATAATTGCTTGATCATTAAAATGATATTTGTATATTCAACTAAAATTTATCTACCTTAGACACACACACACACATTCCATAACATACAAAGAGCCATAACTTCTGAGATTGGACACCTAATTTTTTGTATGCAATCATATTTAAACTAGTTCTTTAAAATGTAATTCAGTCCATTTTGCCTTTCTGGGAACATTTTTGGAAGGTTCCTTTGTGTCAGTTTATAATTTTTAAATAATTTACCATTGCATTTTTTACAGAGACATATGGGAAGATTTTGGAAAGGGCTGAACTTCTATATTTGAGTGACCAAATTTAGACAGTTACTTTTAATCAAATGGACTTTTAAATTTTCTACATCTGGGGGATGAGGGGATTTAAGCTCTCTTGAGCAGTTATTTATATACTATTGATCTTTTACCTCTCATTATAAAGACCAATAAATCAAGATACAATTAAACCTCATTAACATGAATAGTCATGGTAGGTTGAATTTTATTATTATTTTTTTTTACATCTTGGTGAAATTCTATTTAATGAAATGCCCTGTCTCTGATTCTATAATTTGAGCTACTATTACTGTTTAAAACTTGACCAAAATTTTTCTCGAGTTTGAGTTCTGAAAAGAAAGCATAAGTGTGCCATGTGAATTGTATATGAGAAAATGTTTAAGGTATTTTGAACTAGAATATAAATATTTCATTTGTTTTAGATAAGAAATATTTACATGCTGCTTTGAAATCTTGTCTGAATCCACAATTATTGGCAACACATTTTATAAATGTTTTGCAGTCTGTGTATAACACATTTGAAAAATACATTGCAGACTGTGTGTAATGCATTTCAAAAATGTGTTGCAAACTTTTTATTGGAGTTTGAGCTCAATCTTGAAATCTGAAGGTGACCATGTGGTATGGCTGACTGTTAGTTGCCATTAAAGTTTTAAAAATATTGCAGCACACAATAGGTATCCTTGCTGTTAATGCATATCAGTTATTTAATGTTGAAGAGCACTAACATGTGCAAAACCGGTTCACTACTAGTTGTTATACTGGGAATGCGATTCCAAACTTGAGAAATGGACCCCCCTATCAGTAGGTTTTTGATTAAAACTACTTTCATTTTTAGTATAATTTCAATACAGTTTGTTAATCAGTTTAAACATTTTGCATCAACAGCAGTTAGAAGTCTGCCCCATGAGCTTAGGTCCGACCTGGCAGCCGTGCTGAGTTTGAATTTTCAAACACTGTTTGGACCAGACTGAATCAGACTTGGACTTAGATTTTTAAAATGTCACATCAGGCTAAATATATTTAATTTTGAAAACGTTTTAAATGAATGTTAATAGAGTACGCGAAATTGTGTAGATTTCAGCTATGTGAAGATAATGATTTAAAATAAACCAACTTTAATCTTGATTCTTTGTACAAAAAATTCACAAATTCGGGTTTTCAACATATTTGAGTACAAATTATTTTCAGGCTGGATTGAGCTCAGATTCTACATCTGTAAATTTATTCGTACTCGGACTGGGTTTAAGCACTTGCTCTATTAGGTTGGGCCAGCTGAAAGTATGAAATTTCTGCCCATGCAGACGTCTAATGGCAGTTCCAAATGCAATTATCATTCTTGCAAAGCTAAAGAATTTTCATGAAAAATTAGTGTCTTATATTGAATTTTTTTGTATGCTGTTCAGTTTAATATGAATGCTTCAGCTTGTAGAAGAAAAATCAACTGGAATCCGAGTTGAAATCTCAGAATATTAAACACTCATAGGTTAAAAAGTAGCAGGTGAAATAATTTTAACTTTCTGACTTTAAAATATGTATAGACTTGTAGTTTAGATTTTAAATCCTTCCCAATTAACCCGGGAAGAAAACTTCCTGCTCTATGTACTTGGGACACACTAATCTCTATGATTTTCCAATCTTAAGTTATGCCCTGCATTTAGGCCTAAGAAATGAAATACACTGCATTTACATTTGTGTGTATAGTATAATGGATAGGTATATCACGCCACACACCGGTTATTTACAAATTTCTTAAATACATGTGATAAAATTTGTTGTCGCAGAAAGATATTGGAATGCAACAGGGAATAATTGTGTTTTATGTGATGAAAAGTTTGTGAGTCATTAGAAAATAATACAAAGCAGCATTTTCATGGCGAAAAATATCTTGAATAGATTTAAATAGCTAATATGCTGTTATTCATTATTTTAATCCCATGTAACAAAAATGCCTTCTCACAATTCATTACTGTTTTACTGTTTAATTTCCATTTTAAATGTCAAAAGATTTAAACGTACATGTTCATATAACTTTTTATCTATTTATTATGTTTAGACTCAAAATGTTTTCATTTTGAAGTTTATTGTATTGCAAAATGTTATCAAAGTCACAATAAAAGTCATTTGTATAAATGTGTGTAGTAATTTCTTTAAAAAAATATATTATCCAACTTTTTTTTATTATAAATGCAATATGCTATCCCATATTTAAAATTTAGGACTAGGGGGCATGATTAAACAATGGCCTAATCATAGACCCTTCATAAAATTGCTTTATCCAAAGCATGGTAAAATAATGATTGCTTTTCAAGAGCATTTTTATTAGCTTCTGTTTTAAAATAAAAAATTATGCAAAAGCTTCTACACAAATGTGAAATGATCCAATAACAAGAAAGATCAATCATGCTTAAAGCATTGATTATGAAACACTTTCCAACTTCAATGCAATTTTATTTAAACATCTAAAATGCAATACATTCCTCGGTAATATTCTAAAACTTATCACAATACTACATTTATTTATTATATTTGAAAACTTAAACCTTCATCGAAAAAAATGAACTTCATTCAAATGACGGCATTGAAATATAAATTGCCTGGTTTAAACATCTCTAAAATGTGATACATTCCTCGGTAATATTTTTAAAATTATCATAATACTACAATAATTTATTATATTTGAAAACTTCATTGAAAACAAGTGAAATTCATTCAAATGACGTCATAGAAAAAATAACACGCCGGGCTCTCTCTATAAAAGCAGCATTTCATTCATGAATATTTTCCCATTCATTTCATTCATCACAGTACTAAAATAATTTATTTTATTTAAAAACTTAAGACCATGGAGCTATAAGTAATTAAACTCTATGCTTAAAACTTCATCGAAAAAAATCGTCCTCCTCTGTAAAATCAATGAATATTTCATTCATATCAGCTATGCAGACTTCATGAGCTAAATAATTTTGCCTTAAAGAAATACAGCAATTCTTATACAACTCATTCTACATATTTTGCTGTTTACATTTTACATAAGTGAAAAATAGGCTTCGTTGTAGAAATAATCAAATTTTGATGATCATTTAAACTGAAATATATTGTAATTGCGTTGTTTCAGTATGTAGATGCACAGAATTTAAGCAAAAATAAAGCAGTTTTAGGATGGATACAACACTCAATATGAATTAAAAAGAACTTTAAAAATCATGATTTTGAGACAAGATGGATACCATATTTCATTTTGAAGTGGGTCATGTGATCTTTTCATATCATGGTCACGTGATCGCTTCATATAAGAGGTGTAAATATTATTTTAATTTTTATTTAAAAATCTACTGAATATATTTTGCTGAAATTTTTTTTATATATTTTATGAATATAACCTAAAATTTTCGAAGCAATTTGTGAATTTTAAATCCACTTAAAAAATGTTTGAAAAATTAGGTCCCATAGGGTTCAATGTATTTCATTTTATCAACTCGGGTTCAATCCAAAACTAATTGGGTGATATTATTCATTTATATTCCCATAGGTCCTACAGACTGTCTGAACAACATACTAAAATTAAAATTTCATTTTGAAGTCATTTTCACTTCAGTTATAGTGCTAACGGACAGACAGACAGAATGAACAAAGTCATAAACACTTTCCAACTTTGTTGTAAAGTGTTACTAATAATAATTATAACTTGCTCTGCAGGCGTAGTATCGCCTGCATATTACTTTTCTAATCAATCCTGAAAAAGAGGGCTAATAGAAAAAAACTTACTTTCAAAAATATGTTATTATTTTATCGTGTTTTTTATAAAAGGAATTTATTTCAGACTAGCAGCATACCCATTCTTCGTATGGAGTATATAATATAAAGGAACTTAAAATTCACAATCATTGGCAAATTCCTATAATATACTAAATGACATTATTAATCAAAATATTCTGATAAAATATTTAATTTAATACTCCTAAAAAGAAGTTTAAGAATCTCTGTTCTCGCTATATAAAATTATCTTTACGGGCATGAAGAATAAAACATCCTGGCCCCGTTTGTAAGCAAATTTACAAAAAATATGAAATTGAATCAATATATGTAAAATAAATGCGTTAAAATTGTATGGGATTCATACTACTTATATACGCGAATATTAGAAGATATACAATGTATTACTAGATTACATGTATAAATTAAAAGTATCAATAAACCCATAATTTTTAAACCTGAAGGCAGTAATTGATTTCAAATATATGCCAAAATGAAAGTGCTAAAATTATATGGGAAGATATACTCGTACTACTTATAATGTAGATTAGAAGATATGTCCATTTGTAGTAGAAGATTACCCGTATTACAATATGAGTCTCAAAAATCTTTGCTAAAATAAAACAGATGATGTAATAAATTGAAAATATCAATAATCCCCATAATCTTCATACCAGAAGGCCGTAATTGATTCCAATATCTACCAATATATATAAAAATATATGCCAATATATCTGTACTATTTATATTCTCGTAGAGTAGAAGATATACCCATGCATTTGTAGATTACTCGTACAAAATACAATATATGAGTTTCAACAATTTTTGCCACAATAAAACAGTGCCATAATAACTTAAAAATATCAATAATCTCTGAATCAATAATAATCCCCAAAAATATCAATAATAATAATGTTTAAATCTGAAGACAGTAATTGATATTATTCGGTCAAAAATGCAATGGCAATGAAATTTATTTTATATACATATCTTCATTATTCAAATCGGGAAAGATTTAATAAAAATCATCTGTCATATAAACACATTGGATTTAAATATGTTGCTAAGCGACATGATATCACTTGCTTCAAATAAATTCGTGGAAAAAATATCGTCTGAATAATGCTATCTCTATGGAAGGTTTTTTCATCATTCGACAATTTTGTCAATTTAGTGACATTTTAAAAAATTGCCAAATTTATCGCCAAGTGGGACTGTAGAACTGACAGTCCCACTTAGCGACAAATTGACGAGACATCATCACAATACTATCCCCTAACAAAACACAATTAATTTCATTTATTTAGCAGTGCAATTTTATCAATTTCAAGATATTTTTATGGATTTACAAACATTTTTATCAATTTGGTGACATTTTAAAAATTTCTCTATATGTGTTACTAAGTAGGATGGTTGGACTAACAGACAAATGCTAAAGAAACATCATTTCAGTACTCTTTTCTAACAAAACAAAATTAACTTCATTGATTTGCATCATTTTTATCAATTTGGCGACATTTCTGTCAATTTGTCAACGTTCAAGAAAAGTTGCCAAGTTAGCAATATCCCATCAAATTTGTAGATCTAAATTCGCAGATCTGAAGAATAAAACATCCTGATCTTGTTTGTATATACTAAATGAAAAGACTTAAATTGTATTAGAAGATATACCTGTTCTATTTTTATTCTGTTTCAACAATCGGCTAAATGAGTTTATTGGCTAAACACAATATATAAGTTTGAAAACTCTTTGCCAAAATAAATGAAAGTGATATACGCAGTACGTAATTAACATAATTGAAAGAAAAATCAAACCATTCATTTATATATACTTTTATATCCGTTTATTTATTATTCAAATCGAAAAATTAATAATAAACATTAACAAACACATTTAATTTAATTGCGTTGCCAAGCAACATGATATAAGGTAGAATCCTCCTCATAAAATGTTAATAATTAAACAACGATTCTGATTTCTTAATACTTTTCATTGTTGAGTAAAAGCTTGTGAAAAATAAACCATGGTGATAGATTGTCCATGTAAATTAATGTTTCAAACAATTCATGTATTCAGAAAGTGACTAATTAGTGCAAAAATATCCCACCAAACTCAGAGATAAAGTTTTAATTCACTTTCACATTTTAAACAAACGATTTCCAACCTTTTTGTTTGGAGGAACCATGGAGTTAGAGTAGAACTCTTAGGAAAAAGTTTAGTTTTTCATTAATATCTCGACAACTCCTGGTCTTAAAAGCTTGAAACTTGGGCTAAATTTAAGTGGCAAAATTTCACTAAATTCTGTTCAGGCATTCTGCCGTGATGATGGGATAAACAAAAGTTTCGTTTATCACTAATATCTCGAGAACCACTGGCCATAGAAATTCAAAACATGGACTAAATTTTAAGTGGGGCTATTTCAAGGCTATCCACAAAATTTTACCAAATTCAGTTCAGCCGTTCTCCTGTGATGATGGGACAAACAGACAGACAGATAAATTTTCAATTTTACTTATATAGATTAAAAATGACACGAATATAACATACTATGCTCTAGTCACCTGCTAACAAAGTATCACTATTTGTTAGCAGGTGGCAGGGGTGGAAAATCTGCGCCAATTGCGCCAAACTGCTACAATTTCCGTTCACTGCTACATCCTGCTACAAAAGCACCTAAAATCTCAATATCTGCGCCAAAAACGCAATTTTTTTACACGCGCAAAAGCGAAAGTTCCGCACTGATCGGTCCGAAATACGAGAAGAAAAATCCGGTTATCTACAGTTATTCGGCGCGATTTCAGACCGCATTTTCAGTAAAACAAATTTGCGTATCAAATGACCACATCACGAGTACTTTAGAGTACAACCTTGAAAATCCGGACTTTGCCGATTCCGGATTATAGAATTTTAATAAAATTCAGATTTAATATTAACTAAATACACTATAAAGCACTATCTTTAGTAAAAATAATGACAAAAGTTAAGTTAATAAATTAAAACATATTATTTAATCTAAAAAATAGGGCAAAAGAAATTTCTAAGAAAAAATATATACACATTAGTAATTTGGAATGTGTGAACGAAATGATAAAATTACATTTTATCATTTCGTTTAAATATTTGAATTAACATTTGTTATTTCATTAATTTTAGTTTATGAGAAAGCAGTTTTCTTTATCCTGTAGATGGTCATTATATCTGTTCGGTTTGAAAGCTTCTTTATTCAAGACCTTTAATTACATGATTGTTTGCATAAGATTATCAATGGGTATTTTTTCTTCTCCACATTTATCATCCCTACTTTGATATTTTTTTATTTAATATCATATCGCAAATTTCGCCATCACTCCATTTATTTACGATTGGTGCATCATCATCACAGTGCAGAACTTCCGTTTTATCGGCTTTGTCGAGATTTAATGAAGCACCAGAAGAATTTAATGTAGCACCGAGATTTAGTAAAGCGCGAGGATTAGCACTTTTGCTGATATATTTAAAGGTGTAAATGCGTTTAAACCGTTTTCACTATTAACGAACGAAAAGCAAAAAATAAGAATTTAAAAGTTTTATTTATTTTCTAGCATCTATGTAATGTTATGTTTAATATAAGGCTGATGACTCTGAAAAAAGTAAAAACTTTATTAGTAATAGTCATATATGTAAAAAAATATCGCAGTAGATAAAATAAATGTCTTTCCTAAAAAAGAAAAATATCTCTCCTCTCAATGATTTTTCTAAATTACGATGAGTCATTACTAGGCTGCTGCAACACCGGGACGTGGTGGGGCAGAGAAAGGGAAGAAAGGAATTTGCTTAGTTCCTAATCGTAAACACAGCTGACCCCTTTGAGAGGTCTGTATGTTAATGACCTTGGTGCTCGGTTCTGTGCGATACGATATTATTTAGTTATTTATTTGCTATTTATAGTATGTAAATATGGCTTTCTAAACAAAAAAGGCAAAATATACTGTCGATTTTAAGCTGACGCGTTCGACGAAAACGAAAAAATCGTCAGATATTGGGAGGGAGAGGAAATTCTGAAGACAAAACAGAATTCATTGAAGAATGGGATTCGTACTAGGAAGTGAACAAAATAAATTTCCGTGAGCGTTAATATGAATTCTCGGGATTTTTAGATTTAATTGAACAATCTGTGATAAAATGTTACGATAACGTTTTAAACTGCTTAATATTAAAAATTACATTGTTTCAGAAAAATGTATTTTTCAATAATGAGGAAAGGAAATTTTAATAATAAAAATTAAGTACTTAAATTACGATGTATATTTTACGCGAAATAATTCATCGGGAGTTGTGACTTGAATAAGGGGGAGGAGAGATTAACGCCAACAACGTAATTCACGCTCCAACCATGAGCCGATCTACGGTCATCCATCTAAACTTTCGTTTCATTTCGGGGTTCAGAAAGTCGACCGGAAAATACGGTATTTGTTTATAAAATATAATTCCATATAAATAATCTTACCCTGTTGTTTTAAATCCGCGACTTCGTCAGTCCGGGGAAAAAAAAAACGAAAATTTGGAAAACAACCGGATTTTCGAGGTTGTACTGTACTATTTTTTAATAGCTTCTTTTTCAAGTTATTTTATGTTTGTTGTTTAAAAATATAGAAATTCCGACTTTTACGAATTTTCTGCAGTTGTACCGATTTTTACTTCAGATAGATAGATCGTTAGAGATAGTCGTTAAGTACCCTTTTGCATCTATTTAAATTTTCATCTTTTAATTATTCCATATTAGAGCAACAAAACTCTTATTTTAATAGTGCGGGTAAAAAAATAAATAAATATTTTATTAAAATACATAATTTTCACATAAATTTGCGCTGCAATTTGCCGGAACATGTATCTATTTATGTTGAACAAGTCAAAATACAGGATGATAAGAAGGGAATGAAAAGTTGTGTTTAGAATAACGCGTTACACTAACATTGCATGGATCTTCACTGGCTTTGATGAAACACTGGAAAATTTATTTCCTTCATATTATTTAATTACGGAGTTCGGTGATCAGCCCTATAGTTCTTTGCAATAGATGTCGATCACTCACCACCGCTACGCATCTAAATCACGGCTAACGGTGCAATTTAGGAAGTAGCTGTCGATGATCGCGGTGCAGTTTAGGAAGCAGTTTTAGATCGCGTATCTCTGCTACGCATGCAAGTCACCGCGGGCTCTCGGCTAATGTTAAGAATACTTCAGAGGGGCATGCAATCCGCGTAAGTTATATACCCAGGTAGCACAAATACGTAATTCTTACGTATCAAGCAATACGTAATCTTTACGTGTCAGGCCATACGTAATTATTACGCAAAAATGGTACGTTAGAATACGGTATACCAACCGTTATGAAAAAGGTTATTATTACGTATCCTTATACATTATTATTACGTATCCTTATACGTTAATATTACGTATATTCACATACGTTATTATTACGTATATGCACATACGTGTTTATTACGTATCCATATACGTTATTATTACGTATATCCACATACATTATTATTACGTATCTACATACGTGTATATTACGTATCCACATACGTTATTATTATGTATATCCACATGTGTTATTATTACGTATCCAGATACATGTTAATTACGTATCACATACGTGTATATTACGTATATCCACATACGTTATTATTACGTATCCAGATACATGTTTATTACATATCATATACTTGTATATTACGTATATTCACATACGTGTTTCTTACGTATATCCACATACATGTTTATAACGTGTTCCCATATGTATTTATGCGTTCCCATACGCATTTATAATGTATTCCCATACATATTTATATTGTGTTTCTACATGTATTTATTACATGTTTATATTGTGTTTCTACACGTATTTATTACGTGTTTATATACATATTTATCACACATTGGACAACTCTACAGAATAGTGCATGTTGCAGACATGATATTTACAAAGTTTTATGCATCTTTGTAAAACAAACATATTGAGTCAGGTGAATATATTTTTATAATAGATGTCAAATTTTCAGATTGTGTTGATTTCAATAATGTACTTGAATTTATAAATTTGAAATCAACACAATCTGAAACAGTATCTTTAAAATTTAAAATACATTCATCTAAATCATATTTTTACAAAGATACGATATATCAAATGTGTCATATATGCAAAATTCACAATACTATAGAATCACTCTGTTCATATGTAATAAAATAAAATTTTTATTTTAATTTATATTATATATTGTTAATACAATAATTTTAATGCAAAAATGTTTTTTTCCTTTATTTTCAGTTTATATTTAAATATATTTTTAATTCTAATTATTTCTAAATATTGCAAAAATTATAATCTACTACATTATGAAATATAATTTTAAATCTAAAAGATAAGCTATTTTAAATTGAAAATAACTTAAAAATACAGAATAAAATTTTGGGATATATTAAAACATTTTTGCAATTTTTAAAGAGTTAATTTTTTAAAAGTAAACTTCAATACTAAAAATATATAAAAAAAACAATATTAATAATATTGTAATTAAGTTTATAGGCTATTTTAAATTACAATTATAGGCTATTTTAAATTTTAATTTAGCATGCTAAAACTACACATCTCTGATCAATGGTGGTATCATGCAACTGTGATGATTTTTAAGAGTGAAAACAGTGAGTAAGGGCACAGAGCCCAAGTAGAACATGTTTCTAGATACACAGAACACAAACTGTTTCACAATTATTTCTAAAAATTGCAAAAATTATAATCTACTACATTATGAAATATAATATTGTGTTTAATGTTTTTAAAAAAATTCCCAGAATTGTGTTTTTATTTCTTGTACGTATCATGTTTATTTTCTTTTAAGTATAAGGCTTTTTTAACTTCTTCCAGGTATTTTTTTTTATTTTCTTAAAAGTATCAAATTATTTTAATTTAGTATTGTGTTTTTTAACATTTCACCCCAGTATCAACTTTTTTTTAAAATTTGTCCTAAGTAGCATATTATTTTAAAATTTCTTCCTAGTATATATATTTTTTTAATTCTTCCAAATCATGTATTTAAAAAAATTATACCGAAATATCGTTTTTTAAATGCTTATAAATGAGACTTACTATTTAACCTAGAGAGCTTAAATTAGTGTTATTTTCTTTTGCTTTTAATGAGTCTTAATTTGATATATAACATGACTATGCTATTTCAAATTTGAATTTTTTGAAAAGCTTCAAAAATTTTTTTTTTAAATCTCAAAAACACCCCTTTTAATTTTTTTGAAAAAAAAAATATATGCTTTATGGACTACTTGTATGCCAAGTTTCATAATGGGAAGCCAATGGGTTCCTATGAAAATTATTTTTTTTTTGTATTAAACTATAAGTGAAATTAGCTAAATTACAAAAAATTTAATTTCCATAGGAACCCCTTAGCGACCGACTATGAAATTTGGCACACAAATAGTCCCTTAATGTCTTTAATAAAAGTAAATAACTGAAAATCTAAAAGCCCCCAAAATCTGAAATTTTACAGTTTTTGTAAACTTTACTGGTACTATCACTGTACCAAAAATGATCGATTTCTGAGGTATCACGGTTCAAACCATTAATTGATTTGACACGGAATAACATATACTTAGTACATAACTCATTAACCAGTTGTTTCAAACATTCAGCCCACATATGTTCTTTTCAATTTTAACAATTTGCTACACACTTAATATTTCACATATGTCACTCAAAATTTAATTTTGTATTTACAATCAGTTACAAAACGTTACTTTTCAAGAACTTTTAAAATAAGTACTTCTCCAAACAAGTGAAGACAATTTCATCTCTTCCTTGCTCAAGAGTACAAACTCTCCCAGTTGCAGTATCAGGCTCTACTTTTTGCGAAATGGTCTCACCTAGCACATTCAAATATTCAATACGTCACTTGGTTGAGGATAAAAGAAAGAAGAAGGTCCTTTAGGATGTAGGAAGCTAACTATATAGTCGCTCGTCTTTTCAAGAATACATGCAAGCTACCAAGATCCTTTATAGAGTATAGTGACAAATCCAGATTCAATTTTTGCTTAATTAGTTGGTGTAATATAGTCTAATGCTGTCACACGTTCAGTAAATTGGTGTTCACTACAGTAATTATGCTTAACATGAAGTATATTTTCAGAAATTGGGTAGAAAGAATGAAGTTTTTGAGTACCCATGATTGCCTTAAAGTCATTCAACTGTGGCGACAGTATTTCTTTAACTTCTTCATACTCATCAACTGTGCTGTACTCAAAAACTTCATTCTTTTTACCCAATTTCTGAAAATTGGCTTCTTGTTAAGCATTATTACTGTAGTGAACACCGGTTTACTGAACGTGTGACAGCATTCGACTATATTACACAAACTAATTTAGTAAAAATTGAATCTGGATTTGGCACTATATAGTCTATAAAGGATCTTTGTGGCTTGCATGTATTCTTGAGAAGAATAATGTTACGAGCGACTATAAAGTAAGCTTCCTACATCCTAAGGGACCTTTTCTTACTTTCATCCTCAACCGAGTGACGTATTGAATGTGCCAGGTGAGACCATTTTGCAAAAAGTAGAGCCTGTTACTGCAACTGGGAGAGTTTGTACTCTTGAGCAAGGAAGAAATGAAATTATCTTCACTCAGTTTGGAGAAGAACTTATTTTAAAAGTTCTTGAACGTTTTGTAATTATAATTGTAAATATAAAATTATATTGAGTGGCATGTGAAATATCAGGGTGGCCACTCTTCAGACACATTGAAATTCCCTGACTTTTCCAGGTGAATTGAAAAGAAATTCCAGACCAGTAATTTTAACATAAAATGCGTGCACATCCCTATTTAGTTACAAATTTGATTAAAGAATCTTAACAATTACTCCACTATTAAAAAAAAAGTTATATTAAATCAGGAGAAAAAAATACACATTTTTTGTTTTTACAAATAAATTTTGACATTTTTAATAAAAAATACATGTAAATGCAGCAAAATTGAACTACTGAAATATTTAAAAGAATTTAATGTTTTTTTTCCCTGAAGAAATAAAAAGAAATAGTCTAAACTGATGTCCTTAAATATGGGCATTGCAAATTGTTCACAATGACAGACATTAAAGATATGCAAAAACTACACTGTAACAAGCTACAGCCATTGAATAATTAATGTCAATTCAGCAATGTCAAAAGAATGTCATTAAAATAGAAAAAATATTGTAAAATGTATATAATATTCTTGGCAACAGTTGTCCAAAATGGAGCACAAACTCTGCATTTTTGTTTTTATACGGAATCAAATGGACACATGGCAGCCTTTATTTAGAAGTTACGAGTACAGCATAATACTTGGCGAAATTTTTCGAAAATGGCATACAAACTGGGCAGTCCTGTTTTTATAAGTACAACTAGTATTTAAAAAAAAAAAAAAAAAAAAAACAGAATTTTCACAAAATTCCCTGACTTTTCCCGGTTGAGTGGCCATCCTGAATATTAAGTGTTAAAGACCCAGACCGTCCGACTCGTCCAGAGGACTTAGAGTAACTAGTGAATATTAAGTGTGTAGCAAATTGTAAAAATTGAGAACATATGTGGGCTGAATGTATGAAAAAACTGGCTAATGAGTTATGTACTAAATGTATGTCATTTTGTGTCAAATCACTTAATGGTTTGAACCTTGATATCTAAAAAATCGATCATTTTTGGTACAGTGATAGTACCAGTAAAGTTTAAAAACACCGTAAAATTTCATATTTTTTGCGCTTTTAGATTTTCAGTTATTCACTTTTTTAAAAAAGCCAAATCTGGTAAAGTTTTGAAATCTTTAAACAGTGGTAGATCAAAAACTATTTGACCAAGAGAGTTCAAATTAGTGCAGTCTTTTGTTTTCGATGGACCTTAATTTGATATACAACATGATTATGGTATTTAACTCTTTTTTAAAATTGGAGTTTCTAAAATAATTACAAACTAAAAGAGAAATTGTTTTTAGAGAATAGCATAGTCATATCAAATTAAGACCCATTAAAAGAAAAAAAAAATGACACCAATTTGAGATCTCTAGGTCAAATACTTTTTTTTTTTGCCAAATTTCGCTTTTAGAAAGTCAATAACTGAAAACTAAGAGCCCAAAAAATCTAATATTTACAGTTTTTGTCAGCTTCACTGGTACTACTATTGTACCAAAAATTATCATTTTCCATGATGTCAAGGTTCAGATCATTGGTTGATTTGACACGGAATGACCCTTGGATGAATATTCAATTTGGCAGTATTTTAATTTCTTAAGTTTTACACCATATGAAATATTGTTTAAAAACAAACTAATTATTCTTTGTAATCAAAGTTAGAGGTAAGTTACGGTACAGGAAAATTAAGCGTTCTGCATTTTCAGGTTGCAGCCTATTACCATCTTTAAGTTTAAAATCTAAGTTAAGTTTAAAATTTAAGTTATACCATCTTTAAGTTTAAAATACATAAAAACATGTAAAAGAATAATTTCTGATTTTACAATATTTGAAATAAACATGCATGCATGACAACAAATGCAATCTCGGACCACGTTTTCATTTAATCTCCGCTTAGATAGTATTAAATGCGAGCATGGATGCACATCATACCACGATGCTGAAAACATGCACTTTTCCCGTTTGCTTTTAAAGCAATATGTGCATACATACAACAAAGCTAGGAAGATATATAAAATAAAATAAAAGTTAAAGCTAAATATAATTAAATAAGTTATATAAATTAAGCAACATGTTAACCTAACACGGGAAAATAAAGTTCAAGATACAAACCTTTCTGTGCTACAAACCATGGCGGGAAACGTAAAGAATGATTACTGCACTCAGTGTTGCCAGATGCACAAAGCTTATGGCTTCGTCCCCTGAGGTAGAAATGAGTCCGTTCTGGAAGCTTCCAGAACTGCGTGACGTCACGGCGGGGTTAGAACTTGGGAGGGTGAAGATAAACAAGAAGGGATACATGAAAATGCCTTGGGGAAAAGGGTTCGAGAACAAAGCTGAAAGAGGATTTGAGCAAGGGGGAGCGTTAATGGTTATTTTTACGTATGAAAAATGGTAATTTTAATGTAATATAAACGGTATTTATAACGTATGATAAACGGTATTTATAATGTATTTTAAACGGTAATACATAAAAATGCCTTTGGGAAAAGGGTTCGAGAACAAAGCTGAAAGAGGATTTGAGCGAGAGGGGAGCGTTAATGGTTATTTTTACGTATGATAAATTGGTATTTTTAACGTAATAAAAACGGTTATTTTAATGTAAAATAAACAGTAATACATACGTATTTAAAACGGTATTTCTACATACGGTATGTTCATACACGGTAATTCATACGTATGATATACGGTATTTTTATATACCGTTTACTCATAACGGTATTATAACCGATGTATTACCGTTTATCGTATAACACATACGAAAATATAACGTATAAACGGTTTATCAACGGTTATAATACCGTATGTGTGTTACCTGGGTAACGATGACTCCACTTCATGCAATAACGATACGCGAGCATATGCAATTCGCATCGCATTACAGAATGAATCTTCTTTTATTAGCGGATGCTGGCATGCAATAACGCTATGCACGCTGAGCGGGCACATACAATCTGCGTAGGATTGAAATGGCTGTCAATCGCGCACGCGCTCATTATGCGCGTTCAAGGCCGCTCGTGTTTCGTGCACCATTTGTGCGGGAGCGTGGCACTGGTGTAGCGAATTCACAATATAAATTGCACTTTATTCGCGTATTCGCCTTTAACGCGCTACGCGGGTGCATCAATAACCAAACTCAATTAAATAAAGATTTACGCGGACTCGCAACTGACAATGCTTTGCACAATAAATAAAATAGTATTAATAAATACTTTTATATGTCTTAAGCATTACTTATATTTGCATAGAAAAGTAAATTATATAATAATTATAGGGAAAATTTCGTATTTATTCGAACTTAAAACTTTCCCCACCTTATAAAATAACATTAAAATCTGTTTTTTCTTATAAGGTTAGCAAGTATAGATCGAAAATAAATTTTGATCATTCATAAATTTATTAAATATTTTTTATTTTACTTTTTTGGAAACTGAAGCTATGAATTATTATTTCAAATTGTAGTTACGCTAGAACCTAAAAAATACATATGAACTTTTCTAAAATGGATATTTGAAAAGTGAAATTTATAAACTAACTTCAATATTTAAATGAGAAGGAATTTAACAAAACTAAAAAAGCAATTAAATTCAGATATTCTTGATAATAGTTTGACTGTGAACTCCTGACTTTTTGAAGTTTTCCTCTTAAGATTTTGAAAATCTGCTAAATGGAGATGTGAGCAATTTGTCAATAACTGAAGAACTTTTAAAATCTGTAAAAGAAGCAGGAGAAAAATATAGACAAAGAATGGAGAAAACAGCAGAAAAGGAGTTAAGCCAAAAGCTGAACACGAGAAAGATGTATTAAAGAGTTTGAAAATAGACAGTGATGAGTTAAAAAAAGTTACAATCACAAAAAGTGCTTTCTACAGCAGAGAAGATGATTGAAGGCAGCATAAAAAAGAAAGATTTATCAGTGATTGAAAATGGCCAAGTTCTCTTAAAAGAGGCAAAATCAAATATTGAAAAAATTTCTCAAAATTAGAAGAGCACAGAAACTTGAATTAATTCAGTGTGTCCAAACTGTTAAAAAACAAGCATCTCGGACATAAACTATTTGTATTTTGGATAAAAAAAATTTTGTGTGTATTATTTAACTAGCAGGCAACTTCTGTTCTTTAAGATTAGATAGTATCATTAAATCTTTTTCTCATTTTTCTGGCTTAACTTTTAAAGATTTAATACTCTTCATGCTTTAATTAATGTAAAATGAAAATTTTGTATGCCTAAAATAACTATCGAGTGTGCGCAACATCATTTTCTAGCTGCTACAAAACTGCTCTGCACTGCTACGAAACAGCAATATTTCCTGCTACAAAGGTGCTACAAAACTCAGTTTTCAGTTTTCCACCCCTGAGGTGGATAACTTGATAGAAACTCAAAATTCTGTTATGTTTTCCTCCATTATTTAAAACAATAATAATAATAATAATAATAATAATAATCAGCTTAACTGCTTTGTAAGTTTTTCACTTTATATTTAAAAGGAATTCAATTTTCTCCCTTAATAAATTACTAGTTGCAAATTAGTTTTTTCCTCCCATAATAAACTGCTATTTATAATAGTTACTGGAATAAATTATTGCAGCTTTAATTCATAGTATTCTGTACCCCCTTTAATTTTGAAGTATCAGCATTTTATACATTTGCCTAAAACTGATTCATTGAAACTGAAAATTATTTTCTAGACGTCAAGGTGCCGTAAATAAATAAATTTAAAAAAAAAAAATCTCTAAATACCTGGCTTTGAAAACAAGTGCCAAAATAACTTGACTACCAGGCCTTTTGTCAACAGTAGAAGGAGGCAGTGGTGTAGTCAGGAATATGTAACATTTTATAACCCCCTTTCCCATTGATGGAAAATTATATTTGTTAGTGGTTAAATTATGTCTAGCATAAATTAGCCATTCAACGTAAACCCTTCTTGGCTATACTTATACAGGGTAATATTCTCAAACTAGTATTTAAGCCTTAAAAACAGGGAAACTAACACTGTTAAAATATTGAGTTGCATTTTCAAATATGTTTTGTGTGACAATGTTGCTTTGTGTCGAAAATAGTCATCTTAATCCAAAATTTGACCTTGTTAGGTTCTGTTCCATAGTCAATACTACAAGTGTGCAAAGTTTCAACCTTCTCGGTCACAAACGTTTGAAGGTTCTGTAAAGATTTTTCAACCTCCCCCCCCCCCCCCCCCCCCATTTTGTATCTCCGTCAAAGAAACTGAAACTTTGGTTGCGTCAGGTTTTGTTCTACAGTCGATACTAGGAGTATGCAATTATTCAGGCTTCTGGAGTCTAGGAGGAATTTCTGATCCCTCCATTTTCTCTGCCTCCGAAGGGGGAAAATAAAAATTATGGCTCCTTTAGAATCTGTTATGTAGTCAATACTATAAGTATGCAAAGATTTAGACAGACTACTGGGTCATCGGGAGCTTATGAAGAGTTAGAAAATATTTTCAAAAAGTTCCCCATATTTTTTCTTTCTGGGGTGTGTGTGTGTGTGTGGGGGGGGGGGAGGTATAAAAGATCTGGCATCATTAGGTTTTGTGCAGTTGTCAATATTATGTGTACAAAAATTTAGTCTTTTAGGTCACTGGGAGGGGGATTCTAGAGGGTTTGGAAAAACAAAAAATTTTAATTTGGACAATAGGTAATATCTCTTGTCATCCATGTAATTCTAAAATTATTGAAATAAAAAGAAAGTTCCTAGATTTTTTTTTCATAAAGTATCACTCATCTATGTTGGTCTATGAATATTTTGCTACAGATACATTATTGTTCAGATAATTGCTACAAATAATATAGGTGAACCTTGGAAATTTTTTGCTTTACCAAAGTGAACCATAGAGACATTTTAAAAAGCTTAGGTGAACCACAGTTTAAAAAAAAAAAAAAAAAAGTTTGAGAACCATTGATATAAATAAAAATAAAACCTTGATTAGTTATTTATTTGCTTTACCAAAGTGAACCATAGAGACATTTTAAAAAGCTTAGGTGAACCACAGTTTAAAAAAAAAAAAAAAAAAAGTTTGAGAACCATTGATATAAATAAAAATAAAACCTTGATTAGTTATTTATACAGACATACACATGCATAGCCATTTATGATTTCAAGTGACAAATTAAAAAAAAAAAAAACTTTTGTACAATACACTACATTAAGGTTCCGGCCGTCCAAATAGGTGCTCTTAGTCCCCTGGACGAGTCGGACGGTCTGGGTCTTCTACACTACATTAAGAGACTTAGGCAAATCAGACTTCTTTTCTTAGCAAACTATGGTATATAAGGGTTTAAGTGATTGATTTCATACTTGACCACAGTTTGGTTTCTTTAGTGAAGAGTCAGGCACCCATCAGAACTGTAGATGTATGCCATATAGAAATACTTCCCAAATAAATTTCCTTATATGCAAAACTTTCCAAATGTAGCTAATTTTGTAGATATGTTTAGGATAAAATACGAATCTATTCCCTTTATTGCTGTGTACAGGGTGTCTTCCAAAAAGTGAACAGTGGAAGATTTTTTCAACCGTCAGTTATAGACTGATAGTTCTAATTACAAAAATGCTTTAAACACAGTAGGAAGTTATGAAGTAGTAATTTAAATGCTGTTCCATATTTTTATTTTAAAAAAAAAAGGTTAAGAAAATTAACTTTTTATACAGTCAGTCCCTCGATAAGAAAAAAAGTAAAATTACAAAAATGTTGCCCATGCCGTATTTAGTAACACTAAAAAAATCTGGCTGTAATGCAATCCAATTTGACATAGTTATCATTGATTAAAGGGACAAAAGGGGGCATCCACAAGTCAACTTCAATTTCAAATATTTACTAGAACTTTTACCATCGCTTCATATTTATTTTATGCAGATATTTCAGCAAAGCTATCACATCACCATTATGTCGATTTACAGTTTGTATTGAAGCATCCAAGTAACTTGGCTACTGCTACTTAACTAGAGTTTGAATTATGATGCTGTTCAGTAATGCCAAACTCTGTGAGGATTTTGATTTAAAGTGAATGCGGCCGATCTCCTAGTGATACAGTGAAGGAATATTGTAGTTGTAGTTTCCCGTACAGCTGGCATTGTGGTATTCTTCTAGTTTTTTGTTAGAAGAGCTGTATAAAATGTTAATATTTTTACTTTTTTACAAAAATATTGCACATCATTTAAAATTACCATTTTATAACTTCCTATCTTATTTAAAGCCTTTTTGTAATTGGAACTATGTATCTACCCTCACAGTAAAGATCGTCACATGTGTGACAGTGACGTTGCAGTCACTTGACACCTGAGTCAGAATGTGATGTCATATTTGTGACTTCTATGTGACGTTACGTATTAGTAACTTTGTAACTTCATTGTGACTATATTCTGTGATGTTTCCACAATTTAATTAACATGTAACAATGTGACGATATTACAATGACAATTACAATGTGATGTCACAAACAAGTTAATATGCGACATCACAAACGACCATGGAAATGACCAAAATGACTTCACTGTGACCTCAATATGATATTGCCAAGACGTACTGCGATGTCCCAAAGTCACAGTGTGATGTAAATCTTATGTCACTATGAAAAAAAATGCTGTTAAGGTACAACCAACGGTTAAAAAAAATCCTCCATTGTTCACTTTTTGTGAGATACCCTATATACAGGGTGTCTCACAAAAAATAAGCAGTGTAAATTTATTAGAAAATACTTTTAGAAAATTGCTTGGCAATCCAGTTTGTCACATAAAACTCCAATTACGATTCTTGTCAAAACGTAAGTTTCATAGATTATTTAAATGGATAACCATGCCAAAATCTGAAGTAAAATTTAATAGTTTTAAATGTAAAGATATACTTGTATATACTCTACAGAATAAGAGATTTATTTAATGTATTGTTACACGTTATTTAAACACAAAAGAGCTACAATAGACTAGAAACACGAATAACATCAACAGATTGTAAACAAATAACTGCATATTAACATATATATGCCAGATTAAGAAAAAAATTAAGAAACAGTAAAATTTTAATGAATAAACACATTTAATAGCTACAATAAATAAAACTGTTGCTTGTAAGAAAATAACTTGCAGAAGAACTTCCTTGAAGAAAGTAAGCGCAGGTCAGTTACCTAACATATGCCTGCTTTCTTCTTAAGAAAGTTTTGTAAGTTACAGTTAATAGCATCTGTACTGAAAATGAGTCACCAAATAATACTAAGATTATAATTATTATTAAAATAAAAACATTTTTGTCCCATACGTGAAATCTGCTTGTCTTTAATTCCCTCCATTTTGCAAAATTCAATATTTTCCATTACGGTATTCTCAATGCCACATTACTTTGCTTATCTATGTCATTCTGCCAGAAATGCTTTTTCAACTTAATATCTTAAAAATAGACAAGCTTTTGGCCGATTCTTTTTGAAGGAAAGGTTTGATTTATCAATAAAACTAATAAATGTATATTACAGTAAAATTAAAAGACTCTGATTTTTCTCATTGGACTAAATGCTATAAAAACTAAACATACGAAAACCGAAACATTTCATAAATAAAAACTGGTGGAATTATCTGTCTGACCTATATAAGAAAGGTAATGTTTGTAATTAAAGAAATTAGGTCCAAAAATGCAAATATCTCTTTTTGAATGGAATTCTAAAGCGTGGTCATCTTGTCCACACTCTAGTAAAAGCTTATAGAATATCTGTAATTAATAATAAAAATTAGTGTTTTATTGATCATTTAAGGTGATGATATTTAATATACGCAATGACAATTTTTGCAATATAAAGATCTTTACAACGAATATAACTGCTGCTTGTTAAAATACATATTCCTTTTACTTCCTTGATAGAAGCAAACAACAATTGGACAATTTCAAATATTTTTCAAAGGCTTATGAGTTCTCTTTATCAGGACAGAAGCAGTGTCGAAAGCCCTGACCATCCGGCTCGCCCAAGGACTTAGAGCAGCGTGATGGATGGCCGGAGGTCAGAAGCAGTGTGAAATAATTGGAAGATTAAATACAACTCCATAAAGAACAAATGATCAGAGCAGAAATAATAAAGATGGTTGAACAAACAATCAGAGGGGAAACAACAAAGAAGACTGGTTTAGTTGTTCCCACTCTGATCATCTTTTCTTTGCCTGCTACTTATGCAGTTGCATGTAATCTTTTGATAGTTCACACCATTTCAGCCCTGATCAAGAGGGCTTTTTTAACACCATTACAACAACTGTAGTTACCTAATTTTCACTTGTATGCTTTTATCAAGAAAGTACAAATAATTTGTATAATCTTTCCCAAACAAAAACTGTGATATTGAATTCCACAGTAAAGAAGCTGAAGTAAAAATGATGGCAAAAAAAAAAAAAAAAGAATGTATGAAAATTGAAATGTAAAAAAATTGACCACATGTGCCACAGATTCACCACATGTTTGATTAATAATCAGATACTAAATGCATCATACACAGACACACAAGGCTTACACTCTATGAGAAACCCGGCCGCCCATTTTTGCTGCTCTATATCTCCGGATGAGTCGGACGGCCTGGGTTTTCGACTCTATGAGAAACAAACTTAGATTAATTAAGCTCAGTGTAAGTATGCATGGAGTTTTTAATTCCAATATTTCAAAATAGAGTTTAATTCAGTGCCTTAACAATATCACAAGCTTCAAAAATCAAATTTTATTTACCATTTAATTTTAATATAATTGATGCATGTTTGTTTCTACCATTATTTTTCAGCAAAATTAAAACTTACAAATGCTTAAAATATATATTCTTATTCTATATAATTATCCCAAAAAGTAGTTCCCATGCATCTATTTTTGGAGGGGCACAAGAACATAATGCTCAGAATCTATTTCAAATTATGTATATTTTTCCAATCTGTGTAATTGATGGGATATAAATGCATTGCAATTTCAGTCCTTAGACGAGAACATTTATGTTATGGACATAGATAGGTTACATGGTGCTAAAACCAATTTTCCACCAGTTGCTAGCAGAGACAAATCAGCTCCAGTGACTAAGGCTCTTCCAAAATTTAAGATAGATTATACATTTCTAATATTGTGCCCTTCTGAGATAAAGATAAAAATAGTCACCACTACTATAAAATTTGGAGTAACTGTATGTCTCAAATATTAGTACTGAAGTTGCCAATGCAAAAATATATTTTGAATGGATTTCACAAAATTGATTTTATTCTGATAAAAATATGTACATAAACACTTTCTTTTATTTCATCCTAATTTAATTCAATGAATATATTTTAACTATAAACCACAAAGTCAGTTTTTAATTGAAATTCTTCTGTGGGCTATTAAAAATGATTGATATTAAATCCATATAAAATTGAAAGTCTGTTTTGTATATAAATCTAGTTATTGATGGATTTTGTCAAATTTAGTATGGTTATTCTTTACTGCATATGAATATTTTAACTTAGGACCAGAGGGTTGTCGAGATATTAAAACACACAAAATGTTAAAATAGCATTAAAATACTTGTTTCTGAAACATTGTTTGAAAAAAAAAAATTCATTGGCATTAAATTACTTTCATTGCATAAAAGAAAAATCAAATGCGTTTAAGCAACAGATGAATTTAATTCAGTTTATCCAATTTAAATAATAAAAAAATTGGTAGAAAAATAAATTTTATAAATGAACAGTACTATATTTTTGATTGTGTTATATCAATAGAGGCCATAAGATGTATGACTGCAGCAATTATCAATATTTCAATTTTCAAGTAATCTGTTTTATTTTAGCAAATTGTTTTTAAATTCATATATGTCTGAATTAATTGGTTTACAAATTTTATATAGTTAGAACAAAGATTCTTATACTTTTTTATTTTCATAGTAGAATTAAAATATTTTAAGAATTTTTTTTTGAAACAATATGAATGACTTTAGAATTTGCACATATTTCAAATCAACAACATCTGCTCGTGCATCATAAGGGTTAAGTGCTTTATTGTTTAAAATTTCAAAACATCTCTATTCTTCAAAAATAAATTTAAACAGAAAAAAAATATGCAGAGCATGTTTTAAAAAAATTCTGATAACTATTAAAAACAATAACACCTTTTATTAGGTTTAAAAGTTTTGCTAAAATTAAATATTAACACAGTTCAATTTTGAAAAGAATAAATTAATTTAATGAGGCAAGAAAAAATATTTACAGAGGTAAGTCTGTGCCACAGACATTCATTCATAGATTTATACAATTTGGAAATAAAATAATTTGAAAATTGTATCCTTACATAATTAAATAAATTCTAAAATACAAATTTAGGACACAGTAATATGAACTTAGTACATTTATTAAAAAGAAAAGGAAAGAGAAAAATTCTGTTGAAAACTGGTGACTAATTTTAGTACAATTAAATGTATTGATATGTATATCCCTTTTAATTTCAAAGCATATACAACTTTTTACCAATTATGTCATAAAAATATATAAAAAAATAGTATTATTATAGATTACAATTAATTAGTAACATACATTAAAACAAAAATAAATTTATGTGTAAAAAAAAGTTAAATTTGAAAATGTGAGAGATATATCCGATATACATATATTATCAAATCCTAAATTACATTTTACATACAAGAACACTTGAAGTACATATATTTAAAAACTAAAAAAGTAAATAACTAAAATATGACTATGCAGTGACTGTGCATGCATATGAATCATATTAATAATACATAAATATATTGATCTAACACTGGAAATAAAAATATCTCTTTATACATTGCTCTAACTAGCTGAATGAGAAATTGAATGAGGATTCTTAAATCATTTGTACTCTTATAATTGATTCAGTCTTTTAGAAATGAAAATTACTGTGTGGGCAGCAGTGCTGCCTAGCAGTTCCATTCATCAATTCAATTCACAGGAATCACATTCCAGTTAATGCATTGAGCTTGAAGATATCTTTTGACTTAATTGCTTAAGGGTGAGTGTCAGTAAATTTTCTGCCCTATCCGCGCCTTGTTAACTTTCGCGGCACACATATTTCGCCGAAATTCTGCTCAAACAGTTGCGAAATGTTTTCTGATAAATAAAATGCAATGCTTAGATTATATTAAAACTAAATTTAATGCCCCCAAAAACATAAATATATTTTTTATTTTAATCCAAAATATTTTTGGTGCTGCCATCTGTTGTCGTAATTTAATTCATACCAATTATTTTTATTTTTTAATGAACATTTTTAAATATCTATTCCTTCTAATACAGTGTTAAATACAACAACAGATCATATATAATAATGCCACAATCACGGAAAGGTAATTTCTCATTCTATAAATTTGATAAGGGGATCTGAATGTACATCACTGAGGTCTGCAGTTTTGTCTTCAAGTTCCTTTGTCTTCAAGTCCAAGTTGAATTATGTTTCCGTGATTGTGGCATTATTATATATGATCTGTTGCATTTGATAGCGTATTAGAAGGAATATACATTTAAAAATGTTCATTGAAAAATAAAAATAGTCAGTATGAATTAAATTACGACAACAGATGGCAGCACCAGAAATATTTTGAATTAAAATAAAAAATATATTCTATGTTTTATTGGGTATTAAATTTAGTTTTAATATAATCTAAGCATTGCATTTTATCTTTCAGAAAATATTTCGCAACTGTTTGAGCGGAATTTCGGCAAAAAATGTGTGCCGCGAAAGTTAACAAAGTGCGGATAGGGCAGAAGATTTACTGATGTTCACCCTTAAACACACATGGCAGCAAGTAGCCACACTTACCTAAAATAACATATTATCATCAGACTGCCTTTTCAGGGACATTAATATAGGAAGTCTTTCACAGAAAACACATCCCATATTAATACTTCAAGACTGGAGATATCTTTTAGCTTAATGTTTTGGTACTAGGATTGTAACCTGCAGATAGAGGGTTAACACCCATCTTACAGTAAGTTACTAAACTTACTTATAAATAACAATTTGAAAAACTCAGATTGCAGAGTCCCTCTTGAGGCAGAAATATAAAATTTTTTGTTGAATTGGTATCAAGTCATTATACAAATTAATTAACTACTTAAATTAAAAAATTGGAATTATTAGTGACTGAATATGAAAGAAAATATATTTAAATTTTAATTTAAAATAAATATTTTTTTAGTTCTGAAAGAATTTGAAAAAATAAATTTCTCTATTTCAAAATATTTTCATATACAGCAAACTCTTGATATGTTAAAGTTCAAGGGATAGAATAAGAAAAAAAAATCGACATATTTGAAATTTGAGATATTAAAAAAAAATGTATTTTTTATTGATTTTTTCACAACTCACTCAATATACAGAAATATTTACCTTCTAAAAATAACATTATATTTACCACACTAGCAAAAGAAGGTTCTTATCTTATGGTTCCAATTGTTTGTACCACTGTTTTTCAACCTCTTTTTTTTTTAGGAGAGAGTGAAATGTTCTCCAAGAGCAAAGAAGATGAAATTCTTGCAATAATATGCTGCTATAAGTGGAAAATTTCTAATACTAGTATGCAAACTGAAATCTGAAAATTAAATAATAATAAATTATGGGCATTCTTCAGAAAAAATATATTTGATCTAATAATAAAATTAAGATGGAAGAAACATTTTTTTTATTACTATGTTTAGAATTCAATATTTAGAAAAACTTAATCAATGAAAAATTATAAAATTTCATTGAATTCTTTTGCTCCTTGATAATATCTCTAGTATTGCTTATATGATTTCAAGCATTATTTCTTAATTAAATCTTTTAATATGGTTGTTAATACTCCAAAATTTTCTATATGATAATTCCCTGGAATGTAGAATCATAGAATCTTAAAGAACCTGTAATGCCATATGGACAAGGCCTATATTCTCCTTTGTTATTTAAAAAAATTCATGTGAATTCACATAATTCTCTGGAATAGTGGTGCCACTGGGGGGAGGGGGGATTTACCGGTCATAACACCCCCAGGAACCCATTGAAGTTTATAGAAATGATATTTGGAGATATGGGAAACAAGATATTTTGTTACCCCCCTTTTTTTTCTAGCAACATTATTGTTCTGGAATACATAAATTTCCAAGAACCTCTAATGCCATACAGACAAGATCTATTATTCTCCTTTGTTATTTAAAAACAATTCATCATGTATTCACTTAACATACAATTGCTTTAATTATAGTTATATAATTATCAATTAGAGTAGAAACTTAAGTTTCCAAAAAAAAAAATCTGAATAGATCCACAAAAATATATAGAGTACTTTTTACTTAGTTCAATGACAAAACCTTGAAACTTCCCTCAACATAAGCTATAAAATCAACTTTTCTCTTACTCAACATATTGAGAGTTTACTGTATTTTTAGATTCAATATAAACATTTATAATTTTAACAATATTTTTACTGATAAATATACTCTGCATTCATAATTTCTATAAAATCCAAAAATACAATAGCAACTCACCAAATAATTATCAACTCTTTAACAAAACACGTAATATGAAATCACAGTTTATATAAATTTAGCATGTCAAAAAGATTTAAGAAATTAAAAAATATATGTATATATATATATTATTAGTATAAAGACAGATTAACTATACACAGTAATTTTAAAACTATTTTAGCTAGAAAAGTGTGGAAGAATTTCATAATTTTTTTTTTAGGTTTTCAAAATACATTAAAATTTATGCTATACCAACAAGATATATAAAACATTAGGTAACAGTGTATATTAAAAATTGAATTAACCTTTAAAATTGATTATGTCTAAATATGAGGTGGTTTTACTATTCACAAGCTTGATAGCTGCATTCTATGCACCCATCTGATCAGAGCTTGACAAAAAACTAGTTTAGATCAACATATTTTTAATCAACTAGTCACACATAATATTTTCATACCTAAATATTTTATTTTACAAGATATATAATTCACAATATAAAAAACATCATTCTTGGAAATCTTGCTTACATTTATGATTTTTACTTTCTCGACAATATATAGTATATGTAAAGGAAAAGTATTGTAATTGGGGAGGGGGGGGGGGGGGGGAGGAAGCTTGAATTTTGATGGATTTACACATTTTGAGCTTCCTTGAATCAGAATTAACCATTTTCTAAATGATGTCTGTGGGCAAGATATTTCTTGAAAAAACTGATCCAATCAAATGATGTTTGGTATGTCAATAAGTAAAGAGGTCGGTTGATTTCTAGGATGATGAAACCAGAAAAATGTCCTTAATTTTCTGAATTCTCTTTCAAAAATTGATAGTATTATAAAAAAATAATTATGCTAAATTTTTTAAAGAAATATCCATTTATATGTACCTTTATTTATCTAAAGGCAAATGAACATAATTTATGGTGCTGTTCTTAAAATATTACATACTTTTTTTATATGATAAAAAATAAAATACTCTGATCAGGATCAAATCTGTTAATATTTTGTAAGTACTTTTAATCAAAAATAAATGAATACCATTGTTTACTGATCTCTCTGTTTGTTTAGGCGCCAACTTTGAAGAGTTCTTCACATTAACTGTTTATAAGAATCAACAATAAAACATATAACTGTTAACTGTATTAATAACTACATTTAAAATGTAATTGTTCATGATAATCAGTTGTAAAGTGCTTTGTTTGTAAGAATCAACAATAATATAATTATCCTTGCATATAATTATCCTCGGCCATCTTTGTGAGGTTTCTGTTAGCAATCAGTCATACAGAAGTTGAAAGTCGGTTTGACCCATTAATTTTTTCCCATACTTTGCTAAATTTTATTAATATTTAATTAACTAAGGCTTAGATCAAAATTCTAAGTCCGTATTGAACATTTACATGTTCATATTAATCTATATGTAAAATTTCAGAACTATACATTTTGCCGTCTGTTCATAATGCAGTGTCAAAAATTCATAGGATTTCTTTTCAAATACAAAGAGGTATAAAATAAAGAGAAAATGAAAAAAAAAATAAAGGTAACTGTTATATTGAATTAAATGATTAAACTCAATAAAAAATAAATACATTTATAATAAAGGAAATTAAATGTTTATTAATTTAAGAATCCTGTACAGAATTTTATTACATTTTGAAGAAATTAATTTAATTTTTTTGTAATAACCATCACAAAAGTGAAACTACTGAGAACTATAACGGATACATCTTAAACTGACAACTTTAAATAAGTTAAAACTCACACTATATACAACAAAATAATTAAATACCTATAAATACTTCAAACGTGTGACATATACATTTAAAAAATTTTTGTTTTGAAACTAACATATGTACTATATTAATATAGTTTAAAAATTATATTAATATAGTATTGATAAATTTATTAGTTTAAACTAAGCAGTAAGAAAAAAAAATACATTATATTTGTTGGATCACTATTAATATATAGAAAGAATAAATTACGATTAAAAAACACTCAAATGTGCATTAGCGTATGACAATAAGTTATTTATTTTTAACATTTATGAATAAAAGAACAAAAACAAATCTTAAGAGTGATTATTTTAATACATGATGAATGCAGGCTGTCTGTTTTTTAACTTCAACTATTTCTTTAAATTATCAGACTTTCTTATAAGCTAAAAAAATATGTATTTTAGATATTTGATGGCAGATTTTTGAGTTCATGCCGGGGGGTAATTTTTAATGAATTGAAATAATTTTGTTTCTTCATATTAAGTTTCATTTTAACTGATATGAATTATATTGATTTTTATTTTATATTTACTAAAGTACTCAATTCTAAAGCTCTATATTACAAATGCATAAGTTGATTATTCATTTTATTTTTGCACTTGTTCAAAAATGGAAGTTGATCATGAAGTTTGGCACCAAACTTATTATTAGCTAATTAATTTAATAGCTTATAGATGGAATGTTCTGGTATGCATTAGTATAATCTTTGCTTTAAAATGCTACAGTATATATAGGGTTGTCATATGGCATTGATCTAAAAGGAGGACAGTTTTTCGATTTAGACTTTAAAAAAATAACTCTCTTTTTTCAATACAAATGCAAAAATTTTTAAAATTTATTTTTCTGTGTGATAATAGTTGTTGCATAGTTCTAGTATCTACTAATTTTGAAATCACATTTTTTTAAAGCTGAATACCAATGAAAGTTGTTTCATGAGAACAACAGAATGCTTTTTAAAAAAACTTCTTCCAATACATATTGCTGAATATGGGAATTTTTTTTTTAATTTCTGGGCATATTGTAAAAACATCACCAGTGCTCATTGGATAAATAAACAAAATGGATTTACTGTGGATACTATGAAGAGCATAAATAAAATTAACTGAATGTACAAAGGTAGATTTATATGCTTAGGCACCAAAATAACACCACTAAATGAACCTCTCCTTGGGGCCCCTTATAATGTCATTATGTTTTATGTTCTCATAATTTGCATGAGTCATGTCATATAATTTCTTATATACTTGGAGATTATGATAGAGCATTAATTCATTATTTTAATTTACAAAAATCCAATAAACAGAAAGATCGATTTGAAAAAAAAATACCAAAGTAAATTTGAAAAATAAATTAATTTAGCTTGAGCAATATATATATATACTTTTATCACAGGAGAGTGACTACCAAGGTTAGATCTTGAGGCTTGTACCTAATAATGAAAAGTAGTCCCACTTATGCTGAGGTTATAAATAGAGAAGGATGAATACCACTTTTCTTGAATTTGAATATTAACCACATCTCGAGTATTCAAGTATTTCATACCTCGAATGTTCTAACTTTCAAATTGTTAACCTTATTTCAAATTGTTAATAAATAATATTTACATTTATTAAATCTTTATTAATTATTAGTAAATAAATGATTAACATTAAATAAAAAAAGTAAAAATTGTAATAAAACAAGTTTGAAATAAAACTTTAATTTTAAATATTTTACAGTAGCTTTTTATTTCAGGCACTCATAACTACAATAATTGAATTATTGTAAATATTTCTCACCTACTGCAGGTTTTCATTCGAGATGAGAAAACAAGCAAGCATTTTAACACATTCAGGATCTAGTCTTTTATTATTATTATTATTATTTTGTAACAAATTAAACCAGGTGTTGAAGAGTCATTCTTAAAAACTGTTAATGATAGTATGATTAAATATTTCAAAGATAATTCCTTCAAGCAAGGATACAACAGGTTTTTTTTCCAGGAGTCGAAAATGTTTTCATTTGGTGAAGTAAATTTTCTTTTAGATATTGTACTTTCAACTACTCCATAAGAATTTCTTCTTATGGAGCATCCTAACTTTTTATTCAACAACCTGCTGTTAATCATGGCATGATATTCGATGTATTCGAATTTTATCTATTAGCGTTATATTTGAAATCTTGAATTTTGATTTTTTTCTAGTATATGAGGTGTTCGAGTATTTTATCTACTCAACACTAATTTCCAACTACTTAAGTTGAAAAGTTATTGCTAGGAATATACAAACCAGATATTTCAGGTTGTGTTTAATTGATTATTGCAATGGAATAAAATAATATTGCAGGAATATATTTTGATAATTATTCCAACTGTTTCATTTTGGCACATATAGACCAATCTTCAAATTTTCCATACAGTGGTTTGCAGTGAGGAAAGGATATTAGTTAGATTTATAGTTTTGAATGTAAAGTCAGTTTTCTAAATCAATGGTACCCAACCTATGGTCCATACATCACAAAGTGTCTGTGGAAAAGGTAATTATTCTGACTTTTCTGCATATAATTTAAAAAAAAATCTCAGGTTAAAAACTAACAGATTTTGGAAATTTATTAATTCTTCAACATTATTAATCTTTCAACAGTCACGTGCGGCATACTGAGTAGAGAATGCCATTTAGAGTTGAAACTCCAGTGACAAGATTGAAAGAATTAATATTGTAAGAATAGAATATTGGGTTTACAGGCAAACAGTGTTCGAAAACTAAGATTGGTGAGTTAAAGAAAACATAGAAAAATGAATATTAAGTCTGGCGACTAGAAAAATTTGCTGGTAAGTTACTATCTCAAATTTTAACTCCTGCTAACAAATCATGTTAATCCAAATCCTAAAGTTCTACATTAACTAAATGTAACAATAAACTACTTTTCGTAAACATTATTGATAAACTGAATATATTTTGATTGGTTGAAAAAGACTGCCTGCAGCCATTAGAGCTTACAACAGAAAACAGTTTATACCTACTCCCAATTCTCAAACCCATGAGATTTCATGATTGACTGAATCAAAATACTTTGGCAATTCAATCAATGAAAACAGCTTTGGAATTGACACGTCAATCAATCTTTGGCCACCCCCAGTTTAGATTTGTACCATCATGCAATAACACTAATACTGAGAATGAAAGAATACTCAACCATAAATATGACCATATAGAGATATCACACCTATTATAAAAACCTATATTTACAGCATGTGAAATCTTACTCATTTTTCACATGAGATACTACATTTTCTTCAGATCTACCTTTCAAAACAGCTCGCTTATTTTGAGCTACACTTGGTTCCAAATGCTGACAGCACTGATTATTATCATTGCTATGAGCAGCACTGATAACTGCTATGGAAGTGCTGTCAACAATGGAGAGAGCAATTCCAAGTTGTGCAGCATAATAAGTTACCATTATAAGCATATTGGCATATGGAATAGGAGATACAAACATGTTGAAACCAATGAGGAGATCAGACAAAGCGAATAATATTCCTCCTCCACAAGAGCATAATTTAGTCCAGGTCCACAAGTCTTCAAATAGCTGCACACGTGCAACAGCCCGCCATACCATGAACATCAGGAGAAAGGTGTATATTGGAACTAAAACAACATAGGGTCCTACAAACAAAAGAAACATTTAAATAATCATGCTTAAATATTTAAAATGAGAAAAATTAAATTGTGTCTTATAAATGGAAGAGATTAGTATTATCCATAGCGGGAGTCAAGAATATTAGTCTGAGGGTGCCAAAGTTTTAAAATGTCAACCATTTCCGGTGCAATGTGGAATACTGGTATATAGAACAAAGATAAATTGTTGTGTTACTTTTGCGAGCGGTTGGGCCTCCCAAGCCCCATACTAGCTCCGCCTATGGTAATATTCATATCAGAGATTGTAAAAAATAATTTTTTTGAGTGATATTTTTACTCCTTTCCTAAAGTTTAAGAAGTAATTTTCTAAAGTGGTGAGTATTTAAAAAAATTTGTTAATGGGTAATAGTAAAAATCACTTTTATATTTTTCTACAATACTTATTAGCACATATGTCTACAGATATTTTCCTGCTTCTATGGAGTGATTGCTTTGTTTCTCTTACTCTGAAAAATGTTTCTTTTGCATTTGAAACTATCAGGTATTATTATGTCTTTGTTTTATAGTATTTTCCAAATAGAGGTTTTGATTCACAAATACAGACATATTTTATTTAGAAATAGTTCATTTTTATTACTATAGTTATTACCAAAATATATTTATACTGCTTGTAAAACAGTAAAAATTAATTTTATTTATACACAATAAGGTTGCACATGCATTATTTAGTAATAAAAATTTATCACACAAGCTTCTTATGTGAAAACAACAATTGAATGGCAGTATATTAAAATTGACCAATAAGTCTCCGGTCTGACAGATATATGGCAACACTGTTGACATACCCATATGATTTCTGGATAGTACCAACCTTTAAATGACACGTGTCAAAATTTCATGACATTCTGATAATTAGTTTATAGGTTAGAGTGGTTTTAGTGCCCCAGTTTTGTAATTTTCAAAACAATGAATAAAAAGTAATTTCGTGTGTTGATTAAAGATTGTTTTTTGATGGGGAAAAATACTGTTGAAGCCAAACAGTGGCTTGATAAGCGTTATTAAGACTTCGCACCAGGGAAATCAACTATTATTGACTGGTATGCTGAATTTAAATGTGGTCATACAAACACCGATGATGCTGAACTCTCTGGTCGCCCAAAATCGGCAGCTGTTCGGGAAAACATAAAAAAAGTCCACAAAATAGTTTTGAAAGACCGTAAAGTGAAGTTGCGTGAGATAGCTGACACCGTAAAGATATCAGAAGCAGGGATGTATCTACAGTGGTCGGCGGTGGTCGGGGTTTCCATCACTCAGAATTTCCGACCACCACTCAATTGCCGAACACCACTCATCCAAAAAAATATACATATTACAATTACATTTAAAAAAAGTTATATTCAATTTTATCAAATGTTTTTCTTTAATATAAAAGTATAGAATACTAATACTGTTTGTGTGTGCGAATTAACGCAAAGCTCGTTTCGAAATTTTATATTCGCAATAATAATTGTTCTGGAAAATCAACCACCACTCACATTTCTCTAGATACATCCCTGCAGAAGGTAGTGTGTTTACAATTTTACATGAAAATTTGAGCATGCGTAAGTTGCTTTCGAAGTGGGTGCCACGTTTGCTCACACCGGACCAAAAACAACAACGCCAAACAAGTCGATGAAAACGATGGTTAAATTATATGAATTACGCTTCGAATTGCTTCCTCACCTACCGTACTCTCCAGATCTGGCCCCCAGCAACTACTGGCTTTTTGCAGACATCAAAAAGATGCTCCAGGGAAAGAAATTTGGCTCAAATGAAGAAGTGATTGCCGAAACTGAGGCCTATTTTGAGAGCAAAGACAAATCGTTCTACAAAAAAGGCGTCGAAAAGTTAGAAGAGCATTGGAATGAATGTATCACTCTTGAAGGAGAGTATGTTGATGAATAAAGTCGAATTTCTAAAAAAAAAAATTGTTTTTCTTAATTAGACCGGAGACTTATTGAGTGATGTAGTATATCAATATACATTTGTTATAACAAGCATATATATATATAGAGAGAGAAATTAAAACATAAGAAAGTGGAATGCATATTTTTATGTGCTGGTAAAATTTTGAGAAGTAAATGGGTATTTTGGTATGCATTAAATGCGCAATTGCAGTTTAGAGAACACTGATCCATAATGTATATGGAAATATAATATACATATGGCAGACTGCCTATCATTATCATAACAATAACTCAAGTGATTCATCCAGTGGTTAAGGTACAGGGATTGCACTCAGAGGACCCGAGATTGATTCCTGGTTCTGCCCAAATTATCCCTGTTTCTAAGTAGAGTATGAGCACATTAAATCTGTGAGTCCAAAAGTCCTTCCAAGAAGTTGGTTGCAGGGGAAGGAGGATACAGTCCTTGTGGATGTCATTCTTACTGGGTTATAGTCTAAATTAGGTGGTTCTGTACCAGCCATCTAAACAGATGCCTTACACCATCGGGTAGGTCAGACTGTTTGGGTCAAAAGAAGAAATTTAGTATTGTTTTCAGAACCTTTGAATTTATTCCACACTTTGAAAAGAGACCTTTCATAAAATTTTAAATTTCCAAAATGGACCCTTCACAAAATGTGATGTTTAAAAAATGAAGTTGTTACAAAATTTGAACCAGTCATCCAAATGAATCCTTTATAAAATACACAAGTTAAAAAACCCTGTTACCCCATATGATAAGCGAAGTCACTTACTATTAGGCAAGAATATTATGTTTGATCACACAAATATAAAGCTGCTGCTTGTGAGAATAACACTTTTAGTACTTCCTTAAAGAAAGCAGATATATGCAAATTATGTGACAATAATTGTTTCAGGGGAATTTCGATCCCTCTTCATTGGGTCAAAACAGTGTCTTTACTTAATAAACATTTGACAGTTCTTGCTTGGTGTTTGTTAAGTAAAGACACTGTTTTGACCTTATGAAGAGAGATCAAAACTTCCCCAAAACAATTGTTGTCACGTAATTTGAATATGTCTGCTTTCTTTAAGGAAGTACTAAAAGTGTGTTTGTTTGATATTCAGAAATGTTAAATTATTTTTTCAAGACTATTTAGGGATGCTATAAAGGAGGTCATTGTTCTGCCCTTTGAATATATTTCTGAAGAGTCAAAATTCTTTACTGCATAGAAAAAGTGTACAAAGGCGTACATTATACCACCAGTTTGAATCCATTGTCTATCCATTATTTCATTTGGGTAATTTATTATTTCATTTGGGTAAAAGTGAAAGCTTGATTCATTTTAACTTATATATCAAAACCAAAAAAATAAATTGTTAGATTTGTGAAAATAGTTATAAAATTAATGGATATTCAACTTCGTAAATAGGCTGTAGCTTTCAGTATCATTGAGCAGCAACCACTGGGTAGCTATATGGGCCTGGACACTGAATTGGAATGATGGACGCAACTTCCAAGGGATACTAGATTTTTAAAATGTTACTTAACTAGGAGGAAAACAAGTACTGAATTTTGAGTTTTTATACATGAAATGAATAGTAAATTTTCTGCAAAAACATGGGATACAAGAAATAGAAATGAAATGTGATGACAGAAACATCAGCTACAACACTTGATAAAGAATTTTGATTGATTCTAATCCTATATTTCACATAAATCTAGCATAATTAACAAACCAATTGTGTATACCAGTAGTTTTCAACCAATGTGCCACGGTACCCTGAGGATTGGATATGAATATGAATGGATGTACTTATTACTTTTTGTTTAAAAAATATCAAATATTCGAATGTTTTTGACTACCGATAATTTTGTAATGGGTATTGCAACCACAGAGGGGCCACAGAAATAATGTATTTGATTAAAGGTTCTGTGGACTCATAAAGGTTGAAAACTACTGGTATATAATATTAGTTGAGGTGAGACTATTTACAGGTGTAGGTATAGATGAATTTGGTGTTTTGAGAAGTAAGTCCCAATCTCCCTTATTGGGGTTGTTATTTTTCATATAATGGTCTGAAGTCACTTATTTTTCGTCCTCACACTTTTGCATGACTGATAAGCCTTATAGGTCAAGATTTCTCTAAACTTTTGGGCTCAGATTCAGTTTATAATTAATTTGCATCAGGACAAAATGGATAAAGTATAAAAGTTAAAAAAATATAAGTTGATATAATGACAAGAAATGAATGTAAATATCAGCTGTGTGTCAAGAAATGTTTTGAAATTTTCTTGATTACATTTAATTTTGAGTAAGCAGATTACAGTTTATTCTTCTTTGGCATATTTGAAGATAATATGATTCTTATCTGAATGTATTAAAATTGAATGTATATCGAACCCAGTCCAATATTAGCAAATTAGTTTTTATCACTTTAAAATTATTATTTTACAGTGATAAAACTAATTTGCTAATAACACTATTAGATCACAAGATAGCAAATTAGCTATTGCAAATTAATAATTAATTATTAGCAAATTAATTCTTTATTAGTTATTTTAAAATTAATTTTTATTACTTTAAAATTTTTAATTTAATCCACAATCATTTATATATGATTTTATTCCTTTTCTTCATTTCTCTATAGTCTGTTACAAATTATTTTAAATTTCTTTTACACCATTTTATGACAATTTCCTGCATTTTACAAAATTTTTTATTATTTGTAATATTATTTATGTTCAAATATCGTTCTGAATCTAATCATTTTTATTGATTTATGCATTTAATTTGAAATGGAAAGGATATTATAATATTAAATTCTGTTTATTTCTATTATACTTGGATATTAACAGAAATTTCTTGAAATGCAAAGTTTGGCACAAGTGTCTCTCATATATGTCATGTATGTTTTAGATCATAAATTTTTGAAGTAAAAAAATAAAAAATAAATAAACTTACCCTGACAGCCATCAATCAAAGCAAAAATTCCCAAGCATGCAGCAGTACCACAAACAAAACCAGCGATTGGATTTAAAGGTTTCATTCCAAATGCTGATATATATAACAGGTGAGCAATTGCAAATGACAGCATACCCCATGTAAAGCAGCATGGCCAGATGAGCATGATATCTCCAATGCATGAGAATAAAAGTCCCAGAAGAATTCTTCGAGCATAAGCATGTTTTTCACCAAGGCTCATGCCATGATAGAGAACAAAGCCGCATAAGCAAAGAACAGGCAGTGACTTGATGAGGCAAGCAAACCATGATGGAAATGGTGTAGCAAGAACAAAGTATATGGCAACTGTCTTGAAGAAGGGAACAAGCTTTGGACCCACACATTTCAGCTGAAAATGCAAAAAAAAAAAATGATTAGTTTTAGAAAGCAAATTTTGATCAGATTATAGAATTCTAATTAAACGAAATCATTTTAGAATCTTTCTCAAGTTTTCTAATGTAAAAATAATACTCTATAATAAATATCAAACTTAAAAAAAGACCCTTTTTCAAATTTTCAAAAAGGGCTCATCATAAAATTCTAAATGTCAGAAAATGGACTTGTTACAAAATTCTACTTTGAGACAAATTTCAGTTTTGCTAACCTTTCTCTAAAGTCAATATTTAGTCCTTAATAACATTCTATCAAATTGTTGTATCACATGACCTAAGAAGGAAATAGTTGTTAAACATGAATTTGAAGTAACAATTTCCCTTCTAAGTCATGTGATACAACTATTTACTGAATGGCGCTTTTTTGCCTTTGCTGGTGCAGTTGTTCTGTCTCTATTCTGAAAAAGATAACTGTTTTTTAGCATACAAAACCAGTTAATACTCCTAATTTTCTTTTTATGCTGTTTTAACAAAGTATTTATTTCATTGTAGATATATACTAAAGAAATGCCATTTATGAAGTGAATCTATTTCCTGTGGTATAGTCATAAAGCAGGCTACACTAAATATCACAATCACATTCTGAGCATATGCAGCATATGCAGAAATCGTCAAAATACATAATTATGCATCTGATATGCACTAAAATACCTGTTCAGTCCTCAAAATTTTAACATGCATTGCATAAAAATACATATCATGTTTCTAACAATAAAATATAACATTTTTAAAAATAAAATATAACATTTTTAACAATAAAATATAATTTTTTTAGTAGTTTTCTGCTTTCATGTGTTTTAATGTAGCATATATATATTTATTTTTCATTTATAATCCTACCATATGCTAATTCTATTGTTAAAAGTTTGCTACAACAAAATTTGGACTGATACTTTAAGTTTCAATATACTCCTATTCAGTTGTTTTTCTTTAGCATACCCATGTGATACAGTTTCGATACTAAATTTAATGCTTATGCAAATTTATTGTCTATCAATAAAATTAATTTTTACTGCATTACAAACTGATATTGAACTTTTATTGATAAATATATTGATAAATATTAACTATTTATAATTAAAATATATTTTAATTTGTGAGAAAAAACTCTGCTAGTAAAATACCAAAAACTAAAACATAAAGATCGAAGGCATAGCCAGGATTTTTAAAAAGGGTGTATGTGGATGGTTTTTCACTCCTCAAACTTTAGGAAAAGAGTAAAACTACTCCTCCAAAAATTCTTTGTGGTGATCTCTGTCTCTTTGATATTTCCTCAATCTTCTGTAATGAAAAATAAATCTGGACATATGATTTCCCATCTTAAGTAGAAATTGTGGTTCACATTAGACCTGAAAATCCAAACATTTACTTAGTAGCTCAGTGGCAAGTAGGCAGTTTTAGTTTAGTGCCCACTCTATCACAGATTTTTTGAAAATCGATAAGTCTGGTTTTATATATTTAATATGGAATATATATATACATACATATGAAGGGTAAGAATTGAGGAGAGAAGTTAAACACATAGTTAGTAATTTTCAGGACAGTTTTCTGATTAAAACAGAATGTGGAGGGGAGTAATGACCAATTAGTTGGTTCATTTAATCACCACATTAAATTGGTAAATCCACCTGTGGCCAGTGGCTCTTTTCAGGTCTAATTCACAAGGGTGTATTTCAAAGTATACTTCCCACATAGCTCACAAAAAATATTAAAATTTGGATATTTAAACAATATAATTATAAATGTTTGAAAAATTCTGTTTTCTTTACAACCACAAATTCTTTTCTTGATGCTTGTTTTAAATCCTGCACTTCTTTGTTTTGTTCACTGTTTTAATTTAATTTGCATGAGTGAAGTTAACAATACAAATTTGTTATGGTTAGGACTAGCTATCATAGCAGATAACATCTATGGACTAGGTTTGTTCTTATTATGCACTCACTCATAAGTAGGAAATAGCTGAAATCTGCAATGGAAATGAGAAAACTTGCTATGTGCACAATTTTATGAACCTCTATACAGATGAGGGTCACACTGAAATTTTTGAGACAGGGGCAGACGATATGCACTAGAAAAAAATTATTGGTCGGATATATAAATTTGAACTCTTTTATGTCCACAGACGATAATTTGTGGCAACAATTACAATTTAGTTATCGCAGAATAAATTTTAAAAGATAAGAAAATGGAGTTGATGCGAGAGCATTATCGAGCAATGATTTTAAAGTGGGGCTAAATCAAGAAGAATGTCTTCAACGTCTATATTAGCATATGGAAATGATGCTCCATCTTGTGTCACTGATGTAGATGGTTTACAGAGTTTAGAAGAGGTCAAAGTTCTCTCCTGGATGAGGAACACACAGGAAGACCTTTGTCAGCTGTAGTCCCAGAAAATGTGTCGACCATTCAAAAGATGTTAATGGATGATAATCGCTGTACCTACCAAATGATACAGAAGGAACTTAACATTGGATCCGCACCTATACATAAAATTATTCATGAAGAACTGCATATGAAAAAATTAGTTTGTCGTTGGGTCCCCCATAATTTAACAGAACACCAAAAAGCGGAGCATGTCAGAATCAGTAAAGAAACTCTAAAATTACTTAATGATGGTGGACACTGCATTATTTCTAAAATCATAATTGGTGATGAAACATACATACTGTTTTTTGACATTCCAACACGTCAAGAAAGTAAAATATGGGTCTTTGAAGATGACCCCAAATCAACAATGGTGAAAAGACAACGAGCAATGAAAAAAGTAATGTATGCTGTGTTCTTCAGAAGTACAAGTCTTGTCAAAGCTATAAAGCTAGAGGGACAGAAGACAGTTACAGCTAACTGGTACACCACTAAGTGTCTCCAAGAAAATCCACAGGAAGTGAATGTTAGGGGACTAATGCTTCACCATGATAATGCATCTTCTCATTCAGCAAAAATGACCGAATTTCTTGAACAAAAAAACATCAAAATGATAGAACATCTACTTTATTCTCCTGATCTTGCTATATGTTACTTTTGGCTATTTTTTAATCTAAAAAAAATTATGTGGATATCGTTTTCATTCCGAAGATGAGATTGATGAGGCTATAAAAGCATATTTTTCATCGATTCCAAGAAATGAATGGCATGAAGCATTTAATCTTTGGAAAATTCACCTAAAAAAGTGCATTGATGCTAGAGGGGAGTACTTTGAACACTCCTAACAGTTGGTAAGTTTAACTTGTACCAATTAGCCGTATCTCAAAAATTTCAGTGTGACCCTTGTATATCTATTGTTTAATTTAGAATAAATAATATATGTTCTTTATTAAATAATGTGTTATTAAGGAAAAAGAAATTGCTAATTAGATCACTCATACACTGTTTATACAAGGCATCCTAAGAAGGGTTCTTCTGTTTTCTTGATCAATAGAACAGTGCTTATTTAAACTATATATGTATTGGATTGGCAATCTTGATTTCTGTATACTATATCTTTCTCTCTTCTGTTGTACTTAAATGAAATTCATTTTCACTGTACATTATAATTTTGGTTTTACTCTAAATTAAACTTTTATTATTTATTCTCTAAATTGTTCTTGTTTTGTCTATTACCTTACCATATTCATGTATATGGAATCAATAGATTCTTCAAATGTAAGCATGAAAAATTTTCAATAAATTTCCTCCAGCTTTTCAAATAGTTACTTTAAACATTTGGGTGAATTGAACAAGTTGGGTAGCATAAGCGTTACTTAAGTCTGCTAGTGCATTTCTTTACTTCTATGTCTATTTCATGATATAAAATGTTTCCTTTTAAAATATAATGGTGAATTTAACAATGATAAATTTTTGCCTCTCCACCTTTGTAATACAAAGCAAGCAGTATTTGGAGGAAAAATACCATTATTTATGCAATCATATACTTATTCTATAAAGTCTCCTAATAAATTTGTGCTGGATGTCTTCTTCCAATCATTTTATTTCATTGTTAGGATGTTTTGGAGGTTTGCTGCAAATTTTGTTTTAATGGTTGTGGCAGATACATTTTATTAATAGGGTTTAATAAATATTAGAATTTTAATAAATAAACCCTGGATAACTTATTCTTTAACAAATCAAACCACAAAAAATATGCAAACTTCTACAAATTGGTTGATACCATATCAATAAATACAATGCATAAACATTAACTGATTATTTAATACTCTTGACTAGCAAGCCTGAATTCTATGAAGAGTATATACGAGGAGTCATCACTTAGTTGGAGAGCAGTTGATGTGATATGAGCTACATTAAATTGGGAGATACATTAATGTTTTGAGAATAGTATTGGATGTTTTCTGAAATTAGTCAAGCATTTAATTGCTGTTTTACTGTACCTGAGAGTTGTTTAGTAATCTTGTGACATAGTTATCAAGCAAGGTGTTCCCGCAAAATCTTCCAATTTACCCCTTTATATATATATATATATATGTCATAAACTCCTTTCTGTGTGTCATGTGCAAAAATGACTAAACATCCATATGTAAAAATATGCTAATATCATATATAATTTTTTTAAAAGAGGCACAGTCCATTTTACTCATAAAATGTAACATGATTAACATTCATGGGAAAAACATGTTGCTACTTGAATACTTTAAATAAATGAACAAAACTTAGGAAACTTACATTACCATAATATTTAATATTTTGGTTTGAAATCGATTTATATATGAAGTAGAAATAAGAACCAGATAAATTTAAAGTGCTCTATTTAATAACCTCAAGAGGAGAATGTGTTCTTTTTTATAAGATTTAAAACCTTAAAATGTTTTTCTCAACTTATAGATATTTATTTCATTCATAGATGCACTTGTGTATAAGCTAAATACATGGATGGATATTAATAGTGTTGCGAAATTGACGTTGAAATTATGAATATGCAAGTATATTCACATAATTTCAGGAAACAAATCATGGGATAATGGATATTTCATTCGAGTCTGTTTTAACAATAAAACTTAGAAATATTTGTTACTAAATTACCCAACAAACTTTTAACACTTAGAATATAGTTAACTCAAATTTGTAAAATACTTACATTTTTTAATAAAACTTCACATTTATTGAGTACATGAATTATAAACACACTAAAAATATGCAGACAACACAATTGATTTAAAATTATTTAACTAACCACTATTTTCGGACTTGTCCAATATGCAGAATACTCTTCAATATTGTCAGAAATCATTGTGAGACGATAACTGTCAGCTACAAAAAATATCCTTACAAAATCCCCATAATTAAATAAACGTATATGCGTGGCAATTCAGACAAGACAGTTTAAATAATTTCTACACAGCAAAATAATTTAGAAAATATTAACCAGTGTTAAAAAAAAAGTGCCTAACACTGCGACAACAAATTTTGAGATCTGCGCTTCAAGCTTACTGTGTTTACAATGTACGAAGGGAAAAGCAAGTAAAATAAAAACAAAAAAATGCTCAGCTGAAAAAAGTTGAAGTTGTAGTGTTTAAATAGTAGAGCGTGATATATCACATGACCTCAGATAACCTATCAACAATTTTTGTAGGATAAGCACTCTTATTATCAGTAGATACTGCAGTCTTGTTAGCATAAATGCTGCAATGGCGAAATTACAAAGCTAAATTTTCGGTGATACTTTATATTTTTCCATACAGTTTATATTCAATAAATAAATTAACGAGTGCTAAAGATTTCGCAAGATCTAATTTAAGAAAACTTGCTCAGTTCAGGGACGTAGTCAAAAACTTTTATCGAGGGGACTAACACAACGGAGGAGCTTATTTTTTAACCAAATTTTCACATGTATTGACACAAGTCTAACTGAAAAAAACTTTTTAGTTAGCCTTGGTATGGACTGTTCAAAGGAAGTAATTTTCAATTTCTCTGCGAATCGATTCTACTTTAATGCAATTTCTTTCAGATTTTGGTTACTAAAATAATTCTTTACTGCCAGCCCGCCCTCCTCCCCCCCCCCCCCAAAGAAAAAGCTCATGACACTGTTTTAGCAGGTTATTCTGAAATCACATTGGTCGCACTATAGTGTATATCAACTTTTATGAAATCCGATGTGTTTCGTTTTCGTCCATTGTATTAGGTAAAATCGTCATTTTGGAACATTTGTATAACATGAATTTTTGCCCCCGTTTCATCTGTTATTAAATAATGTTATTGTTCTAAAGTTTTGCAGCAGTTTAATACTTCCTTTATAATATATAATTAGTTAGTAGAGTTTTGTCATTTACAAAAAATGTTGACATGCCATTATTACGACCCATCGTGCTACTGTAATTATCACTCACTTCTTTCTTTCAATATTATTTCTAAATTTGCGAAGAACTCCTAGATATATATCTGTGATCGTTCTCATCAATTAGAAGTAAGCAATTTCATCGCAGTTTCATTCTAAGTGGGTACGAGATCACTGTTTAGGATTCTTCAAATAATCTCAAAAATTTCTTGTCCTATGTGTTCTTATTATTGAACTTATGTGCATATCCCAACTGGGACTCGAATCATTTATCTTTGGCTGGGAATTCGATGCTCTGCTTGCTCTACCCATTGAGTAATAGAAAACGATTATCTTTCCCTCTATATTTGAAGAGGACACTAGATTCATCCCTTTGGACAGATTCCAATGCAATTTCAGATCTGTACGACATCATTATTCCTCTCTTTTTTTTTTATTTAAATAGAAGATAGCATCTTATTCATGGTAACTCCTGTGAATTGAACACCGCCAAAGCGCTTTCGGGCATTGTGATACCCGAAAGAGCTTTGGCCTTGTAATTTTTGTGCGTCCAGGAAAGGAGATTTTATTAAAGGACTTTTAAACCTATTTTTGGGTGCCTTTGATTTTAAAGTTATTTTTTAAGAGTATAAAATAAAATAAAAGTAAAAACTGTTTATTTAAAACCATGTTTGGTCATTTTTAGTAGAATTTGCATCTCAAAATTGCAATCAGATAAGCAGGATCTTTTGGGATATAGTTATAAATAAAAACTGAACAAAAATTCCGTTAAATGAGAAAAGCGTAGGTAACCATTTGTAGTTAATCGACGAGCGTTCCGGTGTACTATTCTTTTTTAATAATACACCTTTGGGTCTATCTATAGTAAAATGATCATTCCCGATTGAACAAAAGTTATTGCAGCGCCCCCTAGCGAGCAATTTAAAAATTTAAGGAAACAAACTGGGCAACAAAGCGAGATAGACGAAAAATTTAATTGTTTGTTGTACAGCATTGTCGAATAAGTTGCAATCCACACCGGGAACGAACGAAACGCGTAAACGGAAGGCTATAAATACTTATCTAAAAGTTATTTTATCAGGGTCTCTGATACGGTGACAGCTGCAATGCTCGTGAAAGTATGCGGTCATATTTTTTCCGGGATTCAAACGCGCATTGTCTCTGACTGTGGAATTCAAACGTGTATTGTTTCTGACAGTGAAATTCAAACGTGCATTGTCTCTGACAGTGGAATTCAAACGTGCATTGTCTCTGACGGAGGACATTTAAAACTGTCCCTACACTAGATTTCTGTTCATGCAAGTGATTCTTATTGTATGACTAGAAAATGCACCCAGGGTTGCTCGGATTTAGGATGCAAACCTTCGATTTTTTAATCACCGGAACTTACGGCAAATTCTCGGAAACCAAAGAACTCTTTAACAATAACAACAACAACAACAAAAACCGATACGCGATGGTGTTAAGAAGGAAACTCTGTGAAAATGGAAATTCTCGGGGGCCTTCCCCATCTCGGTAGGTTAGGTCTTCACACGAAAAGTATACGCTTTATAAAAATTCACGAAAAATTGTATATTTAATAGTATGGATGCCGTTCAAACTTTGTTTGAAAAATAATTAATTTTCCAATCTTTTCAATGGTGTTAAGATAGAAACTTTGTGATAATATTTTCGGTTGAAAATCGCTCAGAATCGAGCTAAAACGTAAAATAAATAAAAAACTAGATTCGACTTAAAAAAAAATCTCGCCCAAGGGGCATTGTCTTGGGTCCTGAAGTACACGTGTGCCAAATTTGATTGACGTACGATGCTTAGATTTTACGCTACAAGCGACACAAACTCACAAACGTTACCTTACACCTTTCTGGTAGGTCGGACGGTCTGGGTCTCAACAACAACAACAAACTCACAAACAATCTGGTCACTCATCCAATTGCTCTAAACCTTCGGATGAGTTGGATGGTCTGGGTTTTCAATAGACACACAAGCAGACATCTTCCTTTATTATGGATCAAGCAATTCGCCAATAACCATATTGAGAATTCTGTCAATTTTATTGTCGATTTCTATTAATTAAGCAATACTCTACAATAGTGTTTTTCAAAGTGTATTCCGTGGAACCCTTGGAGTCCGCGACAGTATACCAGGAGTTTCGCAACATGATAGTTTTGTGTAAATTTTCTCAAAATTGAAAAAATAAATAAATAAATAAATGAGTAAAATTTGAATGTATAATTTGGGCCACAATGGGCTTTTTTTCATTTCGAGGTTCTGCCATTAAATTAAATTTCTAAAGGGTTCCTTGACCAAAAAAGTAAAAAAAAAAACTGATCTACAACTTTGTAATTGGCTTCTTCCGTCTAGCTAACTTCGTTGTCTAGTTTGACATCCTAGCTTTTTAAATTCTCTGCTTTAAATTCTTAGTAGCACTGCAATCATTTTGGCGATTTTACAATAGATAAATCCAACGTGTACACTCACGGTCATTTCCTTACAAAGTTATTCGGGTACTCAAGAATTTTCCTAGGAAGCCTGTATATAACTATTATTTCTTCGACAACAGCTCTGCGTAATGGAGGAGATAAGCATTTTATATTTATTGCATCTTATTTAATTTTATGAAGTATTTTCATTTTTATGAAGATTCCCTATACTTCAAGGCAATTCTTATCGAAGTTAAAGCGCGGTATGAGCGGAAAAATTTATTACTAAACATGTAGAGATTAAACCCTTTCGCTTGCTGATAATTTTTTATGATGCCGTGTCATATCTATCAAAAGCATAACGAAAATGCAAATAATCTCTATCTCAGTACACAATAATTTGATGTGGAGAACACAGATGACCTTTTCGACATAATGCAAGTTCTTTACTTTTTTCAATGCGCAATAATGATGGAAAAGATCCACAGCACAATGTTTTTTACTTTGAAAAGTACACTGGCATTGAGCTTTTCTCTGTATGACAACATAAAATTATTTTTAAGTACTTTATTAACTTATATTTCGCGTAAATATAACTTGACAACTGGAAATATTGATAACATCTGCTAAGCAATATACTCCATTATATTAGAAGATGTTAATTATTATTCATCAATTTGGCGTCGTTTTCGTAACTTTAATGTCATTTTTGCCAATTGGGCCACATTTTCGTCACTTAGGCACCCCATTAAAAAACTCTCCAAGTTGGCTATATTTCGTTAAATGAGTCGCCAAGGCCGCCAAATTTATCACTAAGTGTTACATATTTGATGATACTACTGTTCATTTTTATGTAATTTTTTAACTACATTTATTTGAAAACCGCGGTATCTCGAGAACAGTTCGAGTTAGCATTATAAAGTTAGTGCCATTCATTTTTGACTAAAAATTACGCATAAAATGATTATTTATTTAACATTAGCGATTACTCTAATTTTCTGATGATTTTTTCAAAAATCCATTCGAGAATTTGGGTTTTTTCAAACGTTCGATCACGTCTAAAATCAATAGATTTCCAGTATTCACGGATCGTTCATAAATATTCATAATCGTAATCATAAATATTCATATTCATAATCGTTTCAAATTACATTCAAAATGCCCCATATGCTGCGCGCACACACACACAACATGTCGAAAACGATCGATTCGAGTTTAGGGATTCTTGAAACGTGCTCTTCGATTTTTCGACATTTTTGAAACGTGCTCTGAATTCAAATTTTCTACCCTATCACAGTACTTTCCTAATATATTATACTATGTACATTGGGAAGGAATTTGAGTCTCGAATTGGAGACTTTGACTGAAATTACATTTTTAGTTTTCATGAACATATTTTAGACACTTTCGGAAAAGATCCACCTATATATGTGTGTGTGTGTGTGTGTGTGTGAATTGTGTCATGGTTAGCATAACCCAACGAATCCTCAGCGCATATGCTTAAGTTTTTTGTGTAGATATGTATATTAAGAGAAAAACTAGAATTAAACTAGGTAGAACTTTTTTGGAACACGAATTATTCAAAACTAGAATGCATTACCTGGTGTTTTCCGGGTATTTAATAAGCGTCCGATTCGTAAATAATATTGATATCTCCAGTGTATCAAAATGAATATCCCTACTGACCAATTTCTGAAACGTTTGCTTTGAACAAAAATCACTCCAGCTCCCAGTTTCTTCCTCGAGCAACCATTCCAATTATACAATTTAACAATGGCTATATAAATAAATCACACTAAAATAAACTGCTGCTTGTTAGACAGGAACTTATACAACTTCCTTGTAGAAAGCAGCCATAATTCAGTTAGGTGACTACAATTATTTCGTGGGCGTTATAAGTCCCATTCTTCAGGACGAAATAGAACACCTAGAACAGTATGAGAATTTCTTTAAAACTTTTACTTAACTTTAATTCCTACTATTTTTAACACTTTACAACATAATTGAAAAGTGTTTATGACTTTGTTCATTCTGTCTGTCTGTCCGTTAGCCCGATAACTGCCGTAAAAATGACTTTATCAAAATGAAATTTTAGTATGTTGTTCAGACGGTCTGTGGGACCTATGGAAATACAAATGAATAATATCAGCCAATTAGTTTTGGATTGAACCCAGGTTGAGAAAATGAAATACATTGAACCCTATGGGACCTAATTTTTCAAACATTTTTTAAGCGAATTTAAAATTCACAAATTGCTTCGAAAGTTTTGGAAATGTTCAAATTATCCCATAAAATATATATATATATATAAAAAAAAATCAGCAAATTATATTCAGTAGTTTTTTAAATAAAAATTAAAATAATAATTACACCTTCTATATGAAGAGATCACGTGACCATTAACCTAAACCCGCTTTATTTTTGTGTATTTTTTGCGCATCTATATTCTGCGCCAACGCAATTACAATATATTTGAGTTTAAATGATCATCAAACTTTGATTATTTCTTCAACGAAGCCCAATTTTCACTTATGCAGAATGCAAACACCAAAAGATGTAGAATGAGATGTATAAGAATTGCTGCATTTTTTTAACGCAAAATTATTTAGCTCATGGAGTAAGCAATATAGCTGATATGAATGAAATATTCATTGATTTTACACAGAGAAGCATACAACTTTTTCGATGAAGTTTTAAGCATAGAATTTAATTACTTATAACTCCATGGTCTTAAGTTTTTAAATAAAATAAATTGTTATAGTATTGTGATGAATGAAATGAATGGTAAAAAGTTCATGAATGAAATGCTGGTTTTATATAGAGAGAGCCAGGCGTGTTATATTTCGATGACGTCATTTGAAAAAAATTCATTTGTTTTCGATGAAGTTTTCAAATATAATAAATTATTGTAGTATTGTTATAATTTTAAATATATTACCGAGGAATGTATCGCATTTTAGAGATGTTTAAACCAGGCAATTTATATTTCAATGCTGTCATTTGAATGCAGTTCCTTTTTTTCGATGACGTTTTAAGTTTTCAAATATAATAAATTAATGTAGTATTGTGATAATTTTAAAATATTACCGAGGAATGTATCGCATTTTAGAGATGTTTAAATAAAATTTCATTGCAGTTGGAAAGTGTTTCGTAATCAATACTTTATGCATGATTGATCTTTTTTATTTTTTCTAACTTTGCGCATTTAAAACATATCATCCCAGTTTTTTTGTTAAATTTGGTATTATATTTGGTATTATATATATTTTGGTATTATATTTAGTATTGTGTTAAAATGTTATTTATATAGGATGAAAATTTTCTGAGATAGCAATGGTTCAGGGGTTAAAGGATTTTTTTTTGTGTCGCGAACAGATTCATGGATTTGTGATTCAAGAATGATTTTATTTTAAAAGCAGGCGATTTGGAAATCGAGTAGAGTTATATGCATCTGTATTATTTAAGTAGTGGGCGCTTATTTAGGTCCCCGGTAATACCAGATAATTCGTTTTAGTAAATATATAAAAATAATTTCAATATTTTAATATTTTGAACTATTTCTTTTTTCCAAATAAAATAAAAAGTTTTTGACCGAGCGCGTTTTCACTTCTCTTTTGCTCACTTTTACACGAAATATATTTTAAATCAGTAGTTTTCAACCGGTGCACCTCGGAGTCCTGGGAGGGGGGGGGGGGCGTGAATGGTAGTCGAGTGCGCCGTGGATGGACGTAATTATTACGTTCTTTTAAAAATATATATATATATGAATGTTTTCCCATTACCAATAGTTTTGCGATGGCCATTGCAGCTACGGGGGAGCCTCGGAAAGAATGTAGTTGGACAAGAACGATTTAAACGGCAGGTGACAAAACTTTTCAGTAGGAAATGCAGTTTCTATAGATTATTAATTTATTTTTACAAAGCTCTAGTTTTCGACAAATAATAGTTTGTCAAGTTCAAGAACATGGAAAATTTAGATAGGTGTAATAATTTCGATATTTTAATATTTTGAACTATTTTGAAAAAGTACTTCTTATTTCGACATTTTAGGTAGCTATGAAGTGAACGAATAATATGTATCAGCCCTTTGAAAGCCCAACCAAGGATATATAATTGGAACTTTTATTGTATTGGAGTTTTGTTTTCCGAGACGTTATTCAAGCGAAACAATTTCAGCTCCATTGGACTGAAGCCACCGCCGATTTTTTTATAATTTTTAATTATTTTATTTTATTTATTTATTATATTTTTACTTTCCCTGCAATACATAGTAATGTTTCGGCAAAGTATTGGAATCATGTCGAAAATAGCAACTCGAGTTTTCGATGGATCTACGCATTTTGGGACCTCTAGAAAACGAATAATCTATTTTTAGCATGACGTCTGTGTGTGTGTATCTGTCTGTGCAATGGTTGTATTTACTCTAACTCAAAAACTAATAACCCAAATATCACAAAATTTCGTAGATAAGTCTTTTGTGAGTTACCCTGGTGCTGATGAGATTTTGGTACAATTCGGAAAAAAGGAACTTGCCTTTTTTTGCAGAGATGGCTCGTAAACATTGTTAAAATCTAAAATAGAAGACTACGTATATGTTCAAATGCATCAATTAAATGCTTGTTTTATACGTAATTTTTGACGGTAAAAAAAATAAGATAAACTCCACCACCCTAGGACTAATTAGCCGTTCTCGAGATATTATAGTTCTTTTTCGCATTTTTACTACGTTGCCTTTGAAAATACGTCTATTTACCAAATGAAAACACAAAAAAGTGCAAATTCAGCGTAATTTCAAGTAATAATGCTTGCAATTTTGTGCAATTCGATTCAATTTAATGAATTATCTCTATATATAAAGAAGAAAAGTATGTATGTATGTATGTACGTATGTATGTATGTATGATCCAACATCACGGAAGAATGGCTCAACCGAATTTGATGAAATTTGGTGGGTAGTCTTGAAATAGCCCCACTTAAAATTTAGTCCATGCTTCGAGTTTTTAACACCAGGGGTCGTCGCGATACTAATGAAAAACGAAACTTCCATTTGTCTCATCATCATGGGAAAACAGCCGCACCGAATTTAATGAAATTTTGTGGGTAGCTTTGACATAGCCTCCCATAAATCTAGTCTAAGTTTCGAGTTTCTAAGACCAGGGGTTGCCGAGATATTAATGGAAAACGAAACTTTTCCCTAGGAGATCTACTCTCTAACTCCATGATTCCCATCGAAAAATGTTGGAAATCGTTGGTTTAAAACGTGAAAGTCAATTAAATCTCTGAGTTTTGTGGGAGTTTATTGAACGTATTAGTTAGTCACTTTTGAAAATCGTAGGTTTGAAACATGATTTTAAATGGAAACTCTATCACCATATTTTATTTTTCACAGGCTTACGCCGCGGAAGCAGCTATGACTTATATAATGCAATGATTTTTTTTTTCTTACATAATGTAATGATTGTTTTCCTTACATAATGCAATGATTTTTTTTCTTACATAATGCAATGAATTTATTTCTTTCACAGTGAAAACACAATGTATGAGATTCACGGTCCTATATTTTCCGGTGTAATTTTTATCAGATTTTTGCATCGTAAATTCCGAGCAACGGCGGGTAATCGCTGCTAGTTAAAGAAATAAAGAGTCAATGTATTTCAGTCTGTAAAGTCATGTACAGCTCAAGTCAGATTTTTTTTTATTGTCTTTGAGTTTCAAAACATTGTGCCACTTATAGTATATGTTCACGAGGTTCTAATTTACGTTACATTTTTCTCCCCATTTTTGCAGAGAAAAATGGGTGCTCGACAATGGCATTTTTCCTCATTCGATCACGATTCAACCTTGAGCAATCCGACACTTTCGTGCTTTGACAAACCCGAAGTTTATATAAGAAAGAAAAAAAAAATGTGATTTTTATTTCTTCATTGTTTTTTGAATCTTGAATGAACTGTGAAGAAGTAGCCAAAATTTTAAAGTAAGTACGCTGTGACAGTATCGCACGCACCGACATTACAAATATTCGAAGTGCGAGTTCTCCAATAGACTTTCTCGTATATTTACATTTTATAGCGATTAGTTCTACTTGTATCACAGTCATTATTACAATAAAAACGTATTTTTACTTTCTCATGAGAATTATAGAGAAAATTTTGTTTTCACGAAAAATGTTCAATTTCGAGATTTTTTATGCCGATTTATGTTTTAGGACCTCCTGAACACGTTTTTACTATTTTTAGAGTGAGATGTCCGTCTGTTTGTCTGTGGTTGATTTTTTGTGTACACGGCTATTGTGTACACAAAAAATTAACCACAATATTAGTGGATTTTCACGAAACTTTATATTCTACTTTGTTATCGAAAAATATAGAACTAGATAGAATTTTTTAAAATTCGAATGAAAACGTCGAAATTTGAAATATTACACTTTCTTAACATGGCAGCATAGGGTACAATTTAACATATTCCTGTATAAAAGGGCTTATTTATAACTCAAAATCACGAATCCTAATAATTTCATCACTGTAGGGAAAAATAGCCGCAACACAATTTTTGTGTTTGTGACGTCATTAGTACCCCCTCGTGGGGCAACTTACTGTTCGCGGGGGGGGGGGGGGGATATTGTCAAACTTGATATAAATTGAAAGATTTTTTCAAGCCCTTTAAAATGAAGAATGCCATTCTATAATTGGGTTCAGTCAGACAAACGATATACAGATTTTTCAAACTTTTCTTGTAAAATTTGCAAGGGAAAAAAAAAAAAAACCGTACAAGGTACTGGATTTTGGTATGAGAAAATCGATTAGAGCTCCAGTTAATTTTTCCAATTTTAGTCCCTCAGTTCCTCGTATAAATTGTTTAAATATTTCTTTTTTCAAGTTGGCAACAGCGTAGTGACGCCTATTGATGCCGTTGGCTTAACCGCGCTAATAAATACGGTTGTGATACCATTAATATCCAAAGTGCAGTTCAAATTATTAACCCATCCATATACGATATTAGCCATTTCCACCCACGCTTTGCGCTATTGAAATGGCTAGTGGACAATAAATGTGACATCTATACACACTTAATAAAAGTTTTGAATATCAAAACCGTTTCAAATTTAATCATAAAAACGGAGTATATTTTTTTCTGTTAACATGGAAATTGACATATGTAAAACAATATTTCAACTTCGATCACTATATATTGCCTTGATTTAAATGTTTTCAGACATGTTAAACTAAAAATCAATTAATCCAACATTATTTTTCAACAGTTTGATTTGAAAAAAATCTGATGTGGGCAACACATGACTTTCCTTATATAATGCACTGAATTTATTCATTTTACAGCCAAAAAGTATTGTATAAGATCCACGGTATTATGTGACGTTAAATTGTACATTTGGCGATTTTCCGGATAACAACATGTAATATTATTTCAAAGTACCCAATTAACTTATATTTCACACAATTCTAAATTAACAGTTATCAATATTGATCATCCTCAATAAGCGATATAGTCCATATATTAACATATTTTAATAATTAATTCATCAATTAGGTGTCAGTTTTGCAATTTTGACTAAATTTTCGCCAATCTGTGGCGAAATATCGCCAAGTTGGCGATACTTTGCTAGATTATTCCCCAAGTTAACCAAATACATCCCCACTTGTTACACATAAACGGAGAGAAGGGCATTTCTTATATACTAGAATGTATGTCCGTCATATGACGAAAATCAGAATTTGCGAAACATTGCTTCTCATTTGGCACCATTTTTATCAATTTGGCGACATTTTTGTCCTTTTGGCAACATTTAAAATAGTCGCCGAGTAGGCGATGTCCCGCGAAATTTCTCGCCAAGTGTTACGGACGGACGGAGAAATGGGTTATTCTTATAGTCTATTTTTATGTTCTTTCCAAGATATTGAACTTTCATGATTTAGCGTCAGTTACATCAATTTGGCGAATTTTTATCAATTGGGTGACATTTTCGTCAATTTGGCAACATTTAAAAAGTCACCAAGTTGGATATATTCCGAAGATTCGTCACCAAATTTTTATCCAAACGTTACGGACGGAAAAATAGGTTATTCTTATAGTAGATACTCGTAGATTCTTATATTCTTTCTAAGTTGTTGAATTTTCGTCAATTGTCGTCATTTTCATTGATTTCGCTTCATTTTTATCAATTTGGCAACATTTTCGTTAATTTGGCAACATTTAAAAAAGTAGCCACATCGGCGACATTCTGCCAAATTCGTCGCTAAAATCTCGTCAAGCGTTATGTACGGAAAAATAAGCTATTCTTATAGCAGATAAGTGACTATTGGCGTCCAACTACAAAAGTATTACCCAAAGTATCTTTTTCATGAATGAAACGAGCTAGATCCACGAGAATGATGTCACCAAATTTATCGTATGATATTACATGTGAAAAGTGAACATATTTCACAATAGTTAATAATTTATTTTTATTTTGCGATTTTATTTATTTATTTATTTGAAAAATGTTCAATATCTCGGGAACGGTTCATGATTGTGTTCTAAAGTTTATGTCAATCGTTTCCGAATGAAAAATTACATGACACACACACACACACACACACCGACATCACCTCAAAAACGCTTGATTCCTGTCTAGGGATGCTTGAAACGCGCTCTCTCGTCGAAAACTCGAATTCGAATTTTCGACCCCGCTGCAATACTTTCCTTATACATTATACTATGTATATAAGGCAAGCAATAGTCAGCAAACGATTTATGCATCTGAAATGCAACTTGGTTACTATGGCCATCACAATGAAATCAAAGCATATAAACAAATTCATTGATAAAATATAATTAAGAATATCATCCTCTGTAACTATACACTAAAATATATCTGGAATGCTTGATTGTACATCAGTAATATTAATTAAGAAAATTTAGGATACTTTTTTCTGTGCATGACGCGAGTTAAAAACGAATTTTGTGTGTCTGATTGTTATCGAATTATTTCTGAAAGAAGGTTAGACCAAAAAATTCTGCGATTTTTAAATTTTTGGACCTAAATTCCAATTTAAGTTTTTCTCATTACTTGTAGGTAAATCCCGAAAGTTAAGTTAAGGCTAAACATACTGACACTCAATATATGCCTATTAGTATCGTAACCGGTTTTTAGATAACAACTTTATTTTCTCTGATTGAATGCAGGTAATATTGATTTAGGAAGTAATTAGTAAGGAAATTCTAAACAAAGCAACCTTATGGTAGTAATTCAAGTAATCTGGTAATAATTTAAGTAACTTTAAGGTAATAAATCAAGTGATCTGGTAATAATTCAAGTAACTTTAAGGTAATAATTTAAGTGATCTGGTAATAATTCAAGTAACTTTAAGGTAATAATTCAAGTGATCTGGTAATAATCCAAGTAACTTTAAGGTATTAATTCAAGTGATCTCGTAATAATTCAAGTAACTTTAAGGTAATATTTCAAGTGATCTGGAAATAATTCAAGTAACTTTTAGGTAATAATTCAATAAAGTACTACTCTCCCAGGTTTTTGCCTATTTGCACCTATTGCATTTCTTCCCAAATAGTGCCGTCAATCGAAATATACTGCTCATTTTTTTCATTCTCATCTTCAGAACTTGAGTGCAATCTCATTCTTTTTCGTCCTCTGCGTATTACATTCACAATATTCTCCTCTTCATCGTCGATATCTGTCTACTCACACTCAGTGTCTAATAGATCATTATCATTTTCATATAATATATCTTCACTTTCAGAAAGTTCACCTTTATCATTTTCCGAAAACTGTGTTATTTATTATGCCTATGTTATTTATTTCTTCTAAGAACTTGGTGTGTCTTGAATGTTTTGACATTTTTTCTGGGTGAAGATTAGGAATGAAGTAACGTTGTAAAAACAAAATATAAACTAACTAGTAATACTTTTTAGTTTTTGTCACCTTTTCTTGCAACTTGAAATTTTAATACACAATTATTTTAAATTGAACTTACTAAGCAACAGCCCTTGCAGAAATGTGCAGGAAACTGAAGAAAACATGTGGAATGTGCATGTACATCACATTTTTTCACCCGATAATCTTATAAGGCAATAAATTTTTCTCTCGGTCAAATGACCGGTCGTGGTAGATAACGGTAGAGTGCGTATCTTATCATATAAACATAAGAAGAAGAAAAATAAATATTGAAAAATTTATTATATACATTTAATAAAAAAATTCATGAAGTCAAGTGAGAAAAAGTGATAACGTTATATGCAAGAGCCAACGGCCGTACCGTGCTGAAAACACCGTTTCTCGTTAGATCACCGAAATCAAGCAGCATCGGGCGCGGTTAGTACTTGGGTGGGTGACCACCTGGGAACACCGCGTGCTGTTGGTACATTTCGGGCGTGGTAGCCCGGTGGTTTGCACGCTGGATTTGGACGCTGCCACAACTGCCGCCGTGTTCATGCGGAGTACGATCAAGTTAAATATGTGAATCCGTAAGTCCTTCCGAGAGGTTGGTTGTAAGGGAAGGAGGGTCGGTCCCTGTGGATGCCTTCCCCACTGGGTTCCGGTCTAAATTGGGTGTCACTTCCCGGCCGTCTAAACAGTTACCTTGTTACCTTACACCTTTCTGGTAGGTCAGACGGTCTGGGTCTCAACAACAACAACGTTATATTCGAATTTTCTAATCAAAAGTAACCGGTCATTTGATTAAAAAAATAAATAAATAAAAAAAATTAAATAAAAAAATAATAATAATAAAAAAACCGTTAAAATAGGCACCAAAATTAGACATTTAAGTTCCCAGTGTTTGAAAAAATTCAAATTATATAGAGATATTTAGTTAATTTTACAAAATTATTTATTTGATCACTTATTTATTTTCGCGGTTAAACATAGTAACTAGATCCTTTTTTTTTTTTAATTGTTGATAGTTAAAAACTTCTGCCATTTAGAATGTGTTTTAGAATCGAGAAAGACTTTTCGACTTCTACGGAGGTAGTAGTAGGTAATAGTAGCGTATTTAAAGCTTATGGCATTCACAAGAATCACACCTTTTCAATAAAAACTTAAATTATCAGTATCACTACGAGTATTTTAGTGATGTTATTTTGATTTTCCAAGTCATTTGTTAAAAGAACTTGCTTGCATTTTTAACTCGTTCTTGCACATTTTCTACCGGAAACAGATTCAATTTTACCAATTACATAATTTAATAACTACAATTCATTTACTAATGTTTAGTTCCTTTTCTATTCGAGAGAAATAACAATACCAGGTAACTTTGAAAAAAGTGCTTGAATAAAAGTTTAATCATAACTAATTGAATCTTTAGATAGTATTTGTTCAGCAATTCGTATATTGGGCTAAATTCTTAAGTGTTTGAAATAGTTTAAAAGGTCGTAAAACGTGCTTATCTGCCAAAAATGTCTTCGAGAATTTTCGGGAAAACAATGCTTTTTCTACACAAAAGTATGATTAAGCAATAAAAGACACTGTTCTTTTTTTTCCGAAGGTATTCGTATTCAGTTGAATTCCAAATATCCACCATTGTACTTGATAATTTTATCAATTGAATAATGATAAAACAAAGCGAATGTGGATTATTTTGACAGATATCTGGGAAGTATAAATATTTTGCTTTAATCAGAACATAGCTCGTACGCAATCGAGAAAATGTAAAGGTAAACAAACCAATAGTTCTGCACTTATTGTTTTGAACCACTACCATGAACCTTATCAAACCTTTTGATCAGAACTAGTTAATTTTATTGGGAACTAGAATGTGTAACCGGTGTCGTCCGGGATTTATAGCAGGGGTTCAGACTTCATTCATTATTTTTTTTTTTAAAGACGACAAAGCTGATATTGGATAAGTGAATTCATGCTGTATATTACGGGCAACGCCGGTTGTAAAGTAAATTTTAAATAATCGGAGCGGACTTGTTCGGTTTTCTGTTGAAACCTGACATCTACTGGTCTCTTTTTTGGTATCTCAGTTAAACATTTTTACTTTCTCATACGCAATATTGAGAAAGTATCGTTTTCAAGAAAATTTTCGATTTCGAGATATTGACGCCAAGATAAGTTTTAAGACCTCCTGGCGCCGTTTTGTTTATTTTTGGAGTGATGTCCGTCTGTCTGCTTGTGGTCAATTCTTGTGCGCCAGATAGCTGCCACAAATATTAATGGATTTACACGAAACTTTATATTCGCCTGTGTTAATTAAAAATTTAGAACTAGATAGAATTTTTTTAAATTTGAGTGAAAACTTCCAAATGCATGCGAAATTTTATATTTCCTTAACATGGCAGCATAGGACGAAATTTAACATAATCATGCGTAAAAGGGTTTACTTATGGCTCTATGATCATGAGTTTCAATCATTGTTGTGAAAAACAGCCGTGGAACATTTTTTTTTGTTCGTGACGTCATTAGTCCCCCTTCCCAGGGAAAAGTCCCCCCCCCCCCCCCCATCACGCCGGGGTGGTACATTGTCATATATGTTATCAATCGAAAGATTTTGTCAAGCCCTTTAAGGTGAAAGATAACACGCTACAACTGTAATCATTTAGAACCACAATACCAATTTTTCAAAAAATTTCTTTTAAAATGTGAAAGAAAAAGTTACTAAAAAATGGATTCTGGTATGAGGAAGTCGAGGTGAGACCCACCCACTCCCGTTAAAGCTTTCACTATATTTCATTGTATTTTTGTCTCACGCGTGTAAGAAACGTCCTATAAAAAGTGAGGTCCAAGTGATAAATTTATTCATTCATTAGACACTGAACTTTGTGCGTGCTCAATCTCCTGGAGGCCACATGGGGTGAACCTCGTAAAGGTCACGAGGAAAAGTTAAATTAAGGTTATTATCTCTGCAGGAAGTATTCCTTTGAGTCAGTGTTAAACTACAGAAGAGAGGTCGCAAGCTGGAAGAGTAATCTGTTATTGATTACAAGATCAATATGCCGTCAATGAGCATATGCTGTGACGTTCCTGGTTATTATACGGGCTTCGATCTCGAAAGAGCGCTAGCGGTACACGAGACAGTATGAACCAGTGTTGGACTGGGCGTGATTTTCAGTCCTGGCGATTTTCAGGTAGCAGCCCTCGTTTAGTGATGGTGATGATGATGGGGGAAGGGGGGGGGGGCATAATAAGAAGAAAACGCGAATGCCTCTGATTTTGTAGGAAAAGTTAAAAATGAATATGTTTTAGTGTATAATAATAAAATGCAATGTCTGTCTGTTACACTTCTACAGCATTAACCAGATCGAGCTGGGCTAGGATATTTGACAAGCAGACAATGGCAAAACGTAGGGGAAACAAGATAGTCAGTTGTTGTTGAGACGCAGACCGTCAGACCCACCAGAAAGGTGTAAGGTAACTGTTTGAACGGCCGGGAAGTGCCACCCAATTTAGACCGGAACCCAGTGGAGGAGGCATCCACAGGGACCGTACCCTCCTTCTCCTACTACCAACCTCTCGGAAGGACTTACGGAACCACATGTTTAACGTGATCGTACTCCGCATGAACACGGCGGCAGTTGTGGCAGCGTGCAAATCCAGCGCGCAAACCACCGGGCTACCGCGCCCGAAATGTGGCAACAGCACGCGGTGTTCTCAGGTGGTCACCCACCCAAGTACTAACCGCGCCCGATGCTGCTTGACTTCGGTGATCTAACGAGAACCTGTGTTTTCAGCACGGTAGGGCCGTTGGCATAACAAGATAGTCAGTGAGTGCCTGTCCACATAATTTACGACCAAGTAACTTTTATTTTAAATAAACATATATATATATATATATTATCATAACTATTAGGAACCTTACTCCCTATTACACTGAAAAGCATTTGCAAGCATGTTACTGAAAGTTTCAGGGAAATCAATTGTCCTAAATGGGGAGTAAGGTTCCTGACTACAAAGTAGCTGAAAAAAATGAGCAAAGGTTGCAGAATGTTTTACAATGTATGGACGGACAGCCGATTCTCCTGACACTTTTAGTAACATACTTGCAAATGTTTTATAGTGCAGAAACCGAACATTTTCGGACAATATTTCGATTTTTTGCGGCATTTTACCAAGTTCATTCTGTTGGAGGAAAGTTAGTATACGGTCCGATCGTTTGTGACTGCGCGGGCAAACAGGCTTAATATATGGACTAGGGCATTTTATTTAAAGGAACTAAAATTAAAGACATTTTTAAAACTGAAGTTTTGAAAATTAAAACTTGTATATATTTCATTACAGTAATTAATATATCCAATTAAAGAAATAGATATAAAAATAAAATGTAAAAAAAAAAAAAATAATAATTGAAGTTGATTTTTGCATTTTATTTTGTTATTGGTTTTAGTTTAATACATCTTCTTTTTCAACCCAGACCGTTAGACTCACCTGAAGGTGTAAGGCATCTGCTTGGACGGCCGGGACAGTGCCACCCGATTTGGACCGAAATCCAGTAGAGGGCGGCATTCATAGGGACCGTACCCTCCTTCCCCTACCAGCAACCCCTGGAAATGACTTACGGACATACATATATAACGTGTCCGTAATCCGCGTGAACACGGAGACAGTTTGGGCAGCGCCGGGAATCGAACTCGGGTCTTCCGAATTCAATCGTCGTGAGCTAATCACTGGGCTGTCCTACTCCAGTTTAATATTTGAAATACGGAAGCCAGATCTCTCACAAATAATTTAAATATGGAAAAATGAAAAACGATTTGTTTTGGAACATTCCTGTTGTGCAACCGCATTTTTAACACTTTACAACAAAGTTGAAAAGTGTTTATGACATTGTTCATTCTGTTTGTCTGTCCGTTAGCACGATAACTGCCGTAAAAATGACTTAATCAAAATGAAATTTTAGTATGTTGTTCAGACGATCTGTAGGACCTATGGGAATATAAATGAATGATATCACCCAATTAGTTTTGGATTGAACCCGGGTTGAAAAAATGCAATACATTGAACCCTATGGGACCTAATTTTTCAAACATTTTTTAAGCGGATTTAAAATTCACAAATTGCTTCGAAAATTTTAGGTAATATTCAAATTGTTCCATAAAATATATAAAAAAGAATTCAACGAAATATATTCAGTAGTTTTTTAAATAAAAATTAAAATAATAATTACACCTCTTATATGAAGCGATCATGTGACCATGATATGAAATGATCATGTGACCCACTTCAAAATGATATATGGCATCCATCTTGTCTCAAAATCGTGATTTTTAAAGTTCTTTTTAATTCATATTGAGTGTTGTATCCGTCCTAAAACCACTTTATTTTTGCTTAAATTGTGTGCATCTACATATTGAAACAATGCAATTACAATATATTTGAGTTTAAATGCTCATCCAAATTTGATTATTTCTACAACGAAGCCTATTTTTCACATATGTAAATGTAAACAGCAAAATATGTAGAATGAGTTGTATTAGAATTGCTGTATTTCTTTAACACAAAATTATTTAGCTCATGGAGTCCGCAATATTGCTGATATTAATGAAATATTCATTGATTTTACAAAGAGAAGGACGATTTTTTTCGATGAAGTTTTAAGCATAGAGTTTAATTACTCGTAGCTCCATGGTCGTAAATTTTAAATAAAATAAATTATTATAGTATTGTGATGAATGAAATGAATGGGAAATTGTTTATGAATGAAATGCTGCTTTTATAGAGAGAGCCAGGCGTGTTATTTTTTCTATGACGTCATGTGAATGAATTTCAGTTGTTTTCGATGAAGTTTTCAAATATAATAAATTATCGTAGTATTATGATAATTCTAAAATTATTACCGAGGAATGTATCGCATTTTAGAGATGTTTAAACTAGGCAATTTATATTTCAATGCCGTCATTTGAATGAAGTTCATTGTTTTCGATGAAGGTTTAAGTTTTTAAATATAATAAATTAATGTAATATTGTGATAAGTTTTAAAATATTACAGAGGAATGTATTGCATTTTAGACATGTTTAAATAAAATTGCATTGATGTTGGAAAGTGTTTCATAATCAATGCTTTAAGCATGATTGAACTTTCTTGTTCTTGATTCAAATATTTTAAAGTTAAAGATGCATTGAAATATGATTATGCCACTCGATTTAAAATTAGTAAAGCTCACATTTGTGAAAGAAAATTTTAAATTATCCAAAATACAAAATATTTTACATAAAAATTTGAAAATAAGAGGAAGGGAGGAAGAAGAGTCCCCTGTTTAACTCGAACTCTAAGCTAACGGTTTAGTATATTGTATAAATCAGAGGTTGCACTTCGATTTGACATCTAGAGGAGGAGAATATAAGCCCCACTGCAAACGGGAAGGAAACAAAAATGGTTAGAGAAACTCAATGATTTGAGAGTCGTCTAGCCAGATGGAGATCGGTGGTTCTATTTCTCGCTGAGACCAGCGTTGTTTTTTACTTAGTTTTTGTTAAATTTCCCAGATTCAGAACTTTCTAGAATATCAATCAAAAATGTATAGCAGGCTGTTCACGTCATGTACCGCTCACACAAGAATTTCATGAAATTTGTCAGTAGAATATTTTTAATTATGGTATGAGTTCATGTCCTGAGGAAGACTCGAATGCAAAATTTATGCATCTCGAGATCAGCATTCTACCGACTTAGTAGCCTGAGCTTGTGTGAAAGAACCTCAGAACCCCCTATTTATTCAGGTAATATATTCTAACATTCCTCCGTCTTAAAGAATCTACTATTTTTTTCTCACACTGTCACTTTCTTTCTCAAGATCTCAAGGGCGGGGTTAGAGAAGTGCCCAGGAGAGGATAAAATCGCTCCTTTTAAATTTCTAGTGAACAGAAAAAAGGAGATTCATAAATGGGATAGAATTTACACCGAAGTTGCCCATGGAGGGAGAGGGGGGCGACGACCGAAATCGTGCCCTTCTTCAAGTCTTCATAAAGGAGGAAACTAGAGTCCAAGCAGGCTTCCAATAGAATTAGAGAAAAATAAGATAGAAAGAGGGGGGGGGGGGGGGGGTCACTTCAAAAATGCTTGATTCGTGATGAGGGATGCTTGAAACGTGCTCTTCCGTCGAAAACTCGAATTCGAATTTTCGACCCCGTCACGATACTTTCCTTATACATTATGTATATAAGGAAAGTAATAAATTTATGTAGTATTGAGATAATTTTAAAAATATTACCGAGGAATGTATCGCATTTTAGAAATGTTTAAATGAAATTGCATTGAAGTTGGACAGTGTTTCATAATCAATGCTTTATGCATGATTGATCTTTCTTGTTTTTTTATACATTAATTCGATGCATTATATCCCCGTCCCCCGAGTCTCTGTAGCTGAGTCGGTAGAGCGCTGGTCTCGATATCAGGAGTCGACCGGCACTCGAGGGGTGTTACTGACCATGACGTGCGAAGTACGAATAAAAAATAAATTGGTTAGAGCAGAAATGGCGGATTTATAGATTTAAAAAAGAAAAAAATTATCGACTTCAAATTTGGGGAGGAGAATGTGAGGTTCCTTTCCGAATTTGTATTACTCAGTCAGTAGAGCACTGGTTCAAGATCTGGGGGTCGGAGTTTTGAGTTCTTTCTTGAGCATGACTTCATAAATGTGATACGAAGAAATTTCGTCATATTCTAGGGAATATATATTCTGAATTGCTTGTCCGGTCTCCAGCTTAGACTCACTGGATGGGTCTGGGAGTATTACTGTGAACGTTCGTACTGCCTCCCTGGTAGAATTTCGACTTGTTTATTCCGGTGCTTCTAGATAATTAAGCTGTTGAAGTTGATCGTGTATACACGTGGTGGAAGAAGAAGGGTTCATGCCGCATGGTAATACAAATTTTCTTAATGCATCCTATTTTCATTTTTTCATTTTTTGATGCCTGTAGTCTGGGTTGGAGTATTTATAGTAATGTACTATTGCTCTATCTGAAACAGGTATGTGTTTGGGTTAGTTAGAGTTAAATACTCAGACCTGAGGAGGAATTTAACTCTAACTAATCATCGAATTTGGGCTGGTGCTGTTTTCTTCTCTTATTGGCATTTTGGCCGTGAATTTGCTTCTATGGTGATGTTAATATTTCTTGAATTTTTTTTTTATTATTATTACATAATTTTTTTATTATTACATATTTCTAATATATATATATATATATATATATATATATATATATATATATATATATATATATATATATATATATATATATATAATTGAAGATTTTTATGATTACTTGTAATATATATATATACCCGAGAAATACCAAAGAAAATTGCTTGTAAACTGAAGGTAAAGGTAAAAAATTACAAATCAGAAGCCAAGTGTAGCACGATGAGCAAGATATATATATATATATATATATATATATATATATATATATATATATATATATATATATATATATATATATATATATATATATACACATATACATATAAAAATACCGTAGCAAACTTTAAAAATTATGAAAACTTTGCAATTATGCAAATGTAAAAATTGCGTAAATAGGAATGACAAAACAAAATTCATTTAATTTATTGCGCAAATGCAGCTAATAAATAAAATGATTTCAATAAGAAAAAAAGGTTTGAAGATCCAATGAAAGAAAAGTGAGAATCTGTAACAAGAAAATTCAAATACCTAACAGGCTTACGAAATAAAAGTATAAATCAACAAATCTTAAAGCAAATGGAAAAAAATAAAAAACAAATAAATAAAATAAATATCGAATCAACAAGTCAATGAAAAGTATCAAAATACAAAGGTATGGAATCGATATTTATTTTATTTATTTGTTTTTTAATTTTTTCCATTTCCTTGAGGATTTGTTGATTTATACTTTTATTTCGTAAGCCTGTTAAATATTTGAATTTTCGTGTTACAGATTCTCACTTTTCTTTCATTGGATCTTCAAACCTTTTTTTCTTATATATATATATATATATATATATATATATATATATATATATATATATATATATATAAATATAAATTAGTAAATCCAATGTTAGAATGTAAGTAGTGACTCATAAAACACTATTCCAAAATTTTCTACAAAATACAAAGAAATAAAAGCAATTAAGACATAAAGAGGAAATAATAAAGCGTAATGCAGGTCATAAAGACAAAGACAATCAACAAATTTCAAAAATGAGGAATGAAAATAGGAAAACTAAAAAATCAAGCAAAAAAGCTTGCACATGGAAGAGCTTTAGGCTTAAGATAAGTTCATTTCGAAAAAATTCTCTTCAAGTCCATATATCCCTTCGAAATGAACACAAAAATGCTTGTTTCTGAAACACAAGATAGATTTTATCTATAAACTTGTGTTATATGGACGACAAGCATATAGATTGGAACAATAAAGGAAACATAAATACCTTAAAATACACTTCATTAGTGCAACCATATATATATATATATATATATATATATATATATATATTGATTACTAAGCTGCTTAATTTCTTTATATATCGTATATTTCTACGTTCTAACCTTACTAACTACTGAAATCCTCCAACACCAATTTCCTCCACGGATTAAAACTGAGCAGAGATTGAATTACTTCAATTAGTTGCTCAGGACGCGAATAAAGGTCACATCCGGTTAAAGGTCAGGCTACTGTAAAGCTATATATTACGTCATCATGCTCTTCTAGATTGTTATTGTTGTTAAATAAGGACTGTGTGAATAGGAACTGGCAACAAGGAAACGTGATGCAGTGTAAATAGCTAATTTGATAGCAAGAGTTTAAAACTTTAAAATACGATGTCGAAAGCACAGGACTTTGACTGCAGACTCAAATACTTCTTTTTATTTTTGTGAAACTTATATCTATTTTTGAAATTATGTCGAACAAAAGGATATATAAAATCAGTATTTAATAGTAATAATTATATATTATTTACATAGGTTTTGCTACTAAATTCAGAATTCAGATTCAAAATTCAGATTTTCAGATTTACATTTATTAATACAACGAACAAGACAATAGGGGCGAGTACCAAAAACATACAGTGAAACATAAACACAAAACACAAAATTTTGTTACAATTCGGCCTAGGGGGCTAACAAGTTCCTAGGCCGCAATAAGTTAGCTTGTCCCTTGGTGGGAAAAAACTCTCCATATTATTATTTTTACTAAATTTTTCTTTTGAAGCATCTGTTCACAGGATCTACTATAGATAGAGCTTAGATGATGACTGATATGGATTCAGCATTAAATTTTGGAGTAGGTACGGAGGTTGGATTTCCATTTTCGGTTCCTTTTCCACCTCCAGTTTTATCTCCCTATGATTCTAGCACATGCTCCCTGTTGTGTCCTCTTGCAAATGTAAGACTGTTAAATTTCCCAATTGATTTTTTGACGGAATTTTGAGGTAGGCATAAATACTAAAGCAATGATGTCAAATGCACCGAATTATATAAAATATAAATATTGCCTTTACACATACATTACCTATAAATAAATTATGTATTTATTTCAGAAAAGCAACTGAATCATGTGTGTGTGTGTGTGTGTTGGGCTAAATGTCTTTATTATTTGATTAATTCATGTGTTATCTTGCAGCGGCCAACAGGTAAGTGGAGAGCTAGCTAATGTCACAAAAAGTGAGGTAAAAACTTGCTAGAACAAAAAATTTCTAATTTCTTCGGAAGAAAGTTCAAAATATTAAAATATTGAGATTATTTTTATATATTCATAAACGGTAGCCTATATACGATGAAAACTGGGGCAAACATTTTTTAGTTTTTCAGAAAAAGAAAAATTCAAATTAATAAAATATTGAAATTATCTTTATATATTCTAAATCTGTACCTTATTTCCGACAAAGCACGTTAAAATTCTTCAAATTTATACGTTCTCATGCGGAGTATTGAGAAAGTATTGTTTTTTACGAAAATTTTCGATTTCGAAATTTTGATGCAAATATATGTTATAGTACCTGCTGAACACGTTTTAAATAATTTTGAAGTAATGTCCGTCTGTCTGTAGTTGTTTTCTTGTGTACACTATAGCTGCACACAAATAGTAACAGATTTTCCTGAAACTTTATATTTTGTTTTAATAACGAAAAATCTAGAAATAGATAGAATTTAGAATAGAATAGCGAACACTTCGAAATTTATTAGAAATTTTATATATTCTTAACATGGTAGCATAGGACAAAATTTGACATAATTATGCATAAAAGAGGTTATTTATGGCTTAAAGAGCACGAAACTTAACAGTTTCAATCATTATAGTGAAAAATAGCTACGATACAATTTTTTGTTCATGACACTGTTGGGTCCTTAAGTTATCCCCTCGAGACAGTTACTTGTCAAACTTGGTATCAATCGAAAGCTGTTTTCAAGCTACTTTTCAAACTCGGTATCTTCGAAAGATTTTTTTCAAGCCATTTTTTAAACTCGGTATTAATCGAAATATTTTTTTCAAGCTACTTTTCAAACTCGGTACCAATCGAAAGATTTTTTTTCAAGAATTTTAAAATGAAGGGTAAGATGCTATAATTGTGATTATTTGGGCCAACAATACGGATTTTTAAAATCTTTTCTTACAACATTTGAAAAAAAAAAAAAAATTCTCTAAATAAACTGGATCGACAATCCCTCAATTACGTCACATAATAATAAACATCGAGATTAAGAAATTCTTATGGAGCCATTTCCAATTATCGGCACATATGTTCGGGAACGGAATTATCTACATTTTGTTGAAATCGAACATGGAAGATAAGACAAGCTGTTTAGTGTTGATATCTGATAATGCAGAGCTATGAGAAAAACAGCGATATGTCGTTTCAAAGCCGGGTTGGCGTGTGCTGATTAAAATGTTACTCCAGGATGATACATGCACTCATGTCTAAAAGTTAAGCAACAAATGAAAAAGGCGGACAAAAAGAGAAGTATTTATTCGAATTCATTGAAGCTTTCACAGATCACGGGGTATAACAAAAGGCACTAGCGTGGGGAAATACAAAGAAAATTATCAATAAATAATTGAATAATAGAGATAAAACAAACACATAGTGTTTGGGGCGTCAAAAACAGTTTATGGGTGAAGGTTTGTCAATACGGAATGCGGTAACTTCTGCTGGAAACTGATGCCAAGAATAAGATCATCTATGGCAGTTTGGGGTATCGGTGCCTATGTTTTTAGCTCTTAGAAGTAAAGGTTTCGGGGAGTGTTATAGAGAGAACTTAAACGTCTTCCAATCATGTCCTATACATGCTCGATGGAATTCAAGTCGTCTAATCTTGATGGCTATTGCATACGAAGCAGTGTTTCCGATTCTATGTATTTGCCGACAATGCGAGCCCTGTGTGCTCGTGAGTTATCTTCTATAAAATCAGCACTAGGACCCATAGCCGCAAGAAATGGACGAGCATATTGAGCAAGGATGTTATCTCTATATCGCACTGTAGTAACAGTACCACGAGGGAAGATGTGGAGATCAGTGCAGGCGCCGACAGCTATCCCCGCATAAACCACTGCATCTGTATGCGTGCATTTCGTGGATGTTATTGGCGTGATAGCGAGGATGCAGAATGCTTCTGTGGGTTAGTTTCTACGTTCATGCGCTTGTCATGCATGCAAATTTTGTGGCTACACGCTTCATTCGCCGAATATGATAATTTTTCGGTTTGTTGCTTAACTTTTGGACATGACTGTATTCTTTGTTTGATTATATGAATAGCTAAGATGTGTGTTGCAAAACACCATTTATTACCTATTACATCTGAAGGAAAAAAATTATGAATGAAATCAAAACCAGATGATTCAAAGTGCTGTGCAGTATATAATCCAGCAAACCTAATTTAAGTGCACTAAAAGTGTTTTCGTGACGTCATTGCTCCACCCCGGGAGGGAAGTTACCCCCCCTCGATGAACTACATTGTCAAATTGTATGTGTTGAATGCTCGGAAGACCCCCCCCCCCCCAATTTTCGAATGTATTTTTGAAAAAAGTCATTAAAAATCAAGACCTTCGATAACGATAAAAACTTTTCATGCATTTTTCATTAAAAAGGCAATGACATAACCTTTAGAAAGCTAACAACCTAAATCGTGCTTGAGATATTGCATGGTTTCAAACGAATTTATAAAAAAAAGAATTACATAAAACTAAAAATGTAGTAAATCAACAATATATTCACTTTCCACATACAATGTTATGCAACAATTCTAACAACATCATTCTCGTGGATTTAGTTCGTTCCATTCAAGACAGAAGATACTTTTTGTAATAATTTTGTAATTTTACGCCCAATAATTCACCAATAATAATTTATTTCTCCGGATATTAATAAAATGTCCATTGCATATTGATGATGATTTTGCACGCGAGTGTGATTAAGTCATTCTTTTTGGACTCATAAGTACCAAAAGTGCCCAATTTCAATTGACGTGGTGTTAATTCAATGTCAAAAACTTTGTGCCGCGGATCTTATACACCATTATATCGCTGTGAAAAAAGTATTGTCATTGTATTATGTAGGGAAAGTCAGGTGTTGTCCACATCAGATTTTTTTTTAGCTCTGTACATAATGTATCAACATATAAAATTTCATAGTCCGCAGCAGCGATATGTGCAGCCGTTCATGAGTTATAGTTTGGTGCATGCGCAGATAATATGCTAGAAAATGTTGGAAATACAAGGTAGGATCAAAAAGTTCAGAGACTGTGCTGATATCTCCAACCCTGACAGGAGGAGAGGAGAACTATTTTACCGTGGCGTAAAGGCATATGTGACGCGGGATGTGAAAAGGAGTTTTTCAGACAATGCGTATAAGTGAACTGTAGTCGTACGCGTTCGTCGAAAATACAACTGCTGCAGCAGGTGCAATGTTTCTGTCGGCGATTTCCCCAAACGCTGGCAGAATTTGATATTCGCACGTTGTTCTTCAAATGACATTTCCATTTTCGACGAGCGCGAACGACTAAAGTTCACTGACACGCGTTGTCTGGGAAAATCCTGCACTGCGGATTTGCTCTTTACTTTCCCTGCAATACATGGCAATGTATAGGGAAAGTATTGGAATCATGTCGAAAATCGCAACTCGAGTTTTCGACGGATCTACACGTTTCAAAACCTCTAGAATACGAAAAAACCATTTTTAGCGTGACGTCTGTGTGTCTGTATGTCTGTGCAGATTTTGTATCCACTCTAACTAAAAAAACTAATGCACCGAAATTCACAAAAATTTGTAGGTAAGTCACTTGTGGGCGAGTCTGGTGCTGATTAGTTTTGGGTACGATTCGGGATAAAAGAACCCGCTTTTTTTTTTGCGAAATGGCCTGCAAAAGCTTGTATCCACTCTAGCTGAAAAACTAATGTACCGAATTTCACAAAATTCGGTAGATGAGTCACGTATAGGTCACCCTGGTGCTGATTAGATTTTGGTACGATTCAGAAAAAATAACCTGCTTTTTTTTTGCAGAATGGCCCGCAAAAATTGTCAAAATCTAAACTAAAAAGCTGCGTATGCTCAAATATATCCATTAAATGCTTGTTTAATACGTAATTTTTAACGAAGAAAAGAATAAGACCAACCCCATTACACTAGGACTAGCCGTTCTCGAGATATATTCGTTTTTTTCGTATTTTATCCACGCCACCTTTGAAAATAAGTCCAGTTATCAAATGAGAACGAAAATTGAATTAAAAGTGAATTAAATTTAATTGAAATAAAGAGAACGTGGATATAAGTCGGCAGGGAAAGTCATGTGCTGCCCACATCAGAATTTTCCTTTTCACATCTCACGTCACATGTGCCTCTACGGCCTACGCCACAGTAAAATAGTTCCCCTCTTCTCCAATCAGGGTTAAAGATATCAGCACAGTCTCCGAACTTTTGGATCCTACCTTGTATATTTGAAAAGTGATAAAACATAATCGACAAAATCTCGAAATCGAAAATTTTCGAGAGAATCACACTTTTTCTTTTCAATAATAGTATGAACCGGATTTTCGCGTGAATACAAGCATTACCTCCTGTGACCGGAAGCAGTAAAACTACACTTCCGGTTTAATGTTAAGGAAATTTGTGGAAGCTTATTTTCTAATAGCATGATATATAATATTTCTTTTATTATATTGTATTCGATTTTTGATCCACATTAAAGAGTAAAGTTTATTGTTTCTGAATTTGTCTCCGCTAGACGTTAATATCAGGCAGTAATCATGAGTAAAAAAAAATCTGATGTGAGCAGCATATGACTTTCCCTGCAGATTCAAATTCATTTTGTAATTTTTTATTTCATTATGCATTAAATTGAGTTTAATTGCAGAAAATAATATGGATAATTTACTGATATTATATCCAATTCGTTTTTTTTATTGCATCTTCGTTTCGTTTGGCAACTTAATTCACTTTAAATTTCCCAGGTCCTTAACATTCCAAAAACTACAATATCTCGAGAACGGTTTATCCTACAGTTATGGGGTCAGAGTTATTCGCTTAGTTGTCAAATTTTACATGTAGAACAAGTACTTAATTAATATAATTCATCAATTTTAGCCATTTATTTCAGAGTTTCACTACCTTGCATATGTAGTATTTTATTTTAGATCGAATATATTAGATTTACGGGTCATTTCGCAAAAAAAAAGAAAAAAAAAAGGGCAAATTCTTATTTTTTTTCGAATCGTATCAAAATCTATCCCAGTATCCTACGAGCGATTTATCTACCAAATTTTGTGTTATTTGATCAATTAGTTTGCCAGCTAGTGTCGATACATAGAATTTTTGCGGGCCATTTCGCAAAAAAAGGCGGGTTGTTTCATCCCGAATCGTATCAAAAACCAATCAGCACCAGGGTCACACCCAAATGACTTATCTACCAAATTTTATGAAATTTAGTCGATTAGTTGAGTTAGAGTGGATATATACAATATTTGCGGGCCATTTCGTAAAAAAATGCAGGTTTTTCTTTTTCGAATCGTATCAAAATCTAATCAGCATCAGGGTGACTTACAAATGATTTATCTACCAAATTTTGTAAAATTTGATCAATTAATTTTTCAGTTAGAGTGAATACAGGCAATTTTTTTGGTCCATTTCGCAAGAAATGGTGGGTTGTTTTATCCCGAATCATAACCAAAAACTAATCAGCACCTGGCTCACACACAAGTAACTTACCTACCAAATTTTATGAAATTCGGTTCATTAGTTTTTGAGTTAGAGTGGATACATACATTGCACCGACATACACACAGACAGACAAACACACACACACACAGACGTCACGTTAAAATTAGCTTTTTTGTATTCTAGATCTCAAAACGTGTAGATCCGTCGAAAACTCGAGTTGCGATTTTCGGCATGATTCCAATACTTTCCTTATACATTACCATGTATTGCAGGAAAAGAAATTAGATAAAAATGCTGTTTTGGGGGATGGGTTACCATATTTTGAGAAACATCGCCGAATTATTGTCATTTGGCGACATTGCAAATTGTGCGACGCTGTGCCTAAATATATGCAAATAAAGGCTATTTGTGAGATTTCGGAATATTTAACGTTTGTTAATTGGTAAGTAGTAATTGTTTGCAATCATTTTCAATTTTTATCAATACCAATTTGCTTTGACATTAGTTGGTAAAATTCCGTTTAGTTTACAAAAAATTCCCATTTTCGTTCATTTTTGTCTATTTTTGTTTGGGTTATAACTTTTAGATAGTATAAATGACGAAAACCTTCGCAGAAAAATTGCATCACTTGTAATCCAACCATTACGGCTAATCGAGTTTTGATAATTAGTTTCCATTTTCGCTCTGCTTCGAGGGTATCCTTAGGTAAAAAGGACAAGTTTTTCTTTCGCTTCATAAGAATATTAATCTACCTGTTTAGACCGGATTCGGATCTTGTGGAAAGTTCTAGTTGTTCCCTTGGGGAATTGGTGTGCTGTTCAATTTCAAGGCCTAGTTCAAGGGTGGATGACATCGAAATCTGATGCAAAATGTTTATTGTCGTGAAATGGTGGCCAGTTGGACGGGCTCAGGTTATGTACTGGGGTGTCCTTGACGGATAGCCCGTGCCACATATTTCTCTATTACTTTCCCTGCAATACATGGTAATGTGAAGGGAAAGTATTGGAATCGTACCGAAAATCACAACTCGAATTTTCGACGGATCTACACGTTTCGATACCTCTACAATATGAAAAAACTATTTTTAGCGTGACGTCTGTGTGTGTGTCTGTCTGTGTGTCTGTCTGTCTGTCTGTGCTATGTATGTATCCACTAAAAAACTAATGGACCGAATTTCATACAATTTGGTATGTAACTCACTTGGGTGAGACCCTGGTGCTGATTAGTTTTTGGTAGGATCCGTAAAAACAGAACCCGCCTTTTTTTTGCGAAATGGCCCATAAAAATTTCCTGTATCCACTCTAGCTAAAATACTAATTGACCAAATTTCACAAAATTTGATAGATAAGTTACCTGTAGGATGGCCTGGTGTGCTGATTAGATTTTGGTACGATTCGGAAAAGAACAACCTGCCTTTTTTTACGAAATGGCCAGCAAAAATTGCCAAAATCTAAAATAAAAAAACTACGTATGCTCAAATATATCCATTAAATATTTGTTTTGTACATAATTTTTAACGAAGAAAAGAATAAAACCAACTCCATTACACTAGGACTAGCCGTTCTCGAGATATTTTAGTGTTTTCGTTTGAAAATAAGTTCAGTTACCAAATGAGAACGAAAATCGAATTAAAAGTGAATTAAATTAAAATAAAATAAAGAGAACGTGGATATAAGGCTGCAGGGAAAGTCATGTGCTGCCCACATCAGATTTTTTTTTACTCTCCAGGCATTAATGTATAAGGAAAGTATTGGAATCGTGTCGAAAATCGGAAATCAAGTTTTTGATAGGAACTACACGTTTTGGGACCTCTGGAATATGAAAAAACTATTTTTAACATGACGCTTGTGTGTGTGTGTGTGTGAGTGTGTGTGTGTGTGTGTGTGTATGTATGTGTGTGTGTGCAATATATGTATCCAGTCTAACTCAAAAATTAATGGGCCAAATGTCATAAAATTATAATTTATAATGCTTATAAATAAGTAGTTTATAATGTTTATATCTCAAAAACTATAAAAGCTAGCTTTGACCAATAAGCAAGAAGTAGTAACTCTTTGAACTACCTATAAGTGTATATTATAAGATTTTAAATCGAGTTCTACTTTTTTTTGGAGAAACTTCAAAAAGTATCTGTCCAAACGAGTTTATTTCTTTTATGTTTCATACTTAGAGTCGAGGTATTTTCGAAACTACAAAAGATAGATATACATAGTTAGCGACAAAAATGTATGCAGGAATTTCGTTTCTAAATCTATGTTTAATTTATTTATTTGTTTTTTTAATTTGATATTATATTATCATGAATATTGTGCTAAAAACGATATGAATCTAATGAAAATTCGCAGAGCTGGCATTTCATTTTTAAAATTTTATTTCTCGGGGAAAGAAACATTTTCTTTTATTCTGAATGAATTATAGCGTCGTTTTGTTTTCTCGATGTTAATTCTTCTGAAAGTAACTTAAAATATATTAGTTTGTAAATTTTGAATCTCAGCTTCTAATTATGCTAGAGATTAGTTTTAAAGACTATACATTTTAGCTTGATCTAGTGAAGGCAGTATACCAGGATTGTATTCGCCCAGTGCGCTTACTTAGGACGATACTACGTCTGCAGAGCAAGTTATTATTATTATTAGTAACACTTTACAACAAAGTTGGAAAATGTTTATGACTTTGTTCATTCTGTCTGTCTGTCTGTCCGCTAGCACGATAACTGCAGTAAAAATGACTTTATTAAAATGAAATTTTAATTTTAGTATGCTGTTCAGACGGTCTGTTGGACCTATGGGAATATAAATGAATAATATCACCCAATTAGTTTTGGATTGAACCCGGGTTGAAAAAATGAAATACATTGAACCCTATGGGACCTAATTTTTCAAACATTTTTTAAGCGGATTTAAAATTCACAAATTGCTTCGAAAATTTTAGAAAATATTTAAATTATCCCATAAAATATATAAAAAAAAATTCAGCAAAATATATTCAGTAGTTTTTAAATAAAAATTAAAATAATAATTACACCTTTTATATGAAGCGATCACGTGACCATTATATGAAGAGATCACGTGATCCACTTCAAAATAAAATATGGTATCCATCTTGTGTCAAAATCGTGATTTTTAAAGTTCTTTTTAATTCATATTTAGTGTTGTATCCGTCCTAAAACCGCTTTATTTTTTCTTAAATTCTGTGCATCTACATACTGAAACAACGAAATTACAATATGTTTGAGTTTAGATGATCATCCAAATTTGATTATTTCTGCAACGAAGCCTACTTTTCACTTATGGAAAATGTAAACAGCAAAATATGTAGAGTGTGTTGTATAAGAATTGCTGCATTTCTTTAACGCAAAATTATTTAGCTCATGGAGTCTGCAATATAGCTGATATGAATGAAATATTTATTCATTTTACAGAGAGAAGGACGATTTATTCGATGAAGTTCTAAGCATAGAGTTTAATTACTTGTACCTCCATGGTCTCAAGTTTTTAAATAAAATAAATTATTATAGTACTGTGATGATTGAAATGAATGAAATGCTGCTTTTATAGAGAGAGCCAGGCGTGTTATATTTCGATGACGTCATTTGAATAAATTTCAGTTGTTTTCGATGAAGTTTTCAATTATAATAAATAATTGTAGTATTATGATAATTTTAAAAATATTTCCGAGGAATGTATCGCATTTTAGAGATGTTTAAACCAGGCAATTTATATTTCAATGTCGTCATTTGAATGAAGTTCATTTTTTTCGATGAAGTTTTAAGTTTTCAAATATAATAAATTAATGTAGTATAGTGATAATTTTTAAAATATTACCGAGGAATGTATCGCATTTTAGAGATGTTTAAATAAAATTGCATTGAAGTTAGAAAGTGTTTCATAATCTTTGCTTTATGTATGATTGATCTTTCTTGTTTTTTGTTCTAAGCCGGTGTATCGTAAAAAAAGTTGCTTAGTTTTCGAGAATTCGCTGTATGTTGTTTTGCATCTTAAATCTCGAGCAACGTAGCGTGCATTTTCAAGTTACCACACTAACATTATCCTTAGCACGCCACAATTCAATGTTATTCAATATTTTCCCTGATCAACTTCTTTTTCAATAGCTCGCTAGGTTGGCAACGAATCTTTCAAGCACAACTGTTTACTGACAACTTATCTAAAACACTTCCCGCCGCGTTTGAGTGATATTAATTAAAACTGAAACTCGTTAGGCGGCATGACACAGGCCGGTTTGTCGACTCTGTATTTTTTCTTATACCCCATGTTCTTTGTACCTTTTTTTTCTTTGTATGTTGTTTATAGCTGGGTGAAATGATTGGATAATATTTGACGTGTCTCAAGAAAGTTTTCCCTCAACTATAACGTGATTGACGGGTACGTGAAGGAAATGTTTTCCATTTTATCACTAGGAAATTAGATTTAGAATCTTACATAATCAGAATTACGCAATTTATATTCCTTAGTGCATTTTTAAAATCATTTGAATAACCTCGAACTAAAGTTTTAACAGTTGAATGGCATGCAATTCAAAAGGAGTCAGTGGGAATTTTTAATTTGTTGTACACTGTAAAACATTTGCAAGAAAGTTTCAGAGAAATCAACTCTCGGTACTGGGGAGTAAGGTTCCTGATAGTTATCTATATATATAAAATTAAAAATCTGTCTGTCTGTCTGTTTGTTCCGTCATCACGGGAGAACGGCCGAACCGAATTTGATGAAATTTTGTGGGTAGCCTGGAAATAGTCCCACTTAAAATTTAGTCCATGTTTGGAGGTTCTACGATTAGTGGTTCTCGAGATATTAGTAATAAACGAAATTTTCGATGGTCTCACCATCACGGGAGAACGGCTGAACCGAATTTGATGAAATTTTGTGGATAGCCTTAAAATAGCCCCCCATAAATTTGGCCCAAGTTTCGACTATCTAAGACCAGGATTTGTTGAGATATTAATGAAAAACGAAACTTTTCCCCAAGAGTTCTACTCTCTAACTCCGTGGTTTATCCAAACGAAAAGCTTGAAAATCGTTTGAAAGTGAATTAAAATTTAATCTCTGAGTTTGATGGGAGATTTTTTGCGCTAATTAGTCACTTTCTGAAAATATGAATTGTTTGAAACATGATTTAAAGGGGAAATCTATATCCATTGTTTATTTAAAACAAGTTTTTACTGAACAATGAAAAGTATAAAGAAATCAAAATGGTCATTTAATTTCGCAGTTTATGAGGAAGATTCTCTCTTATATCATGTTACTCAGAAACGCAATTAAATTAAATCTGTCTGTTAATTTTAATAATTATTTTTTCGATTTGAATAATAAATAAATGGATATAAAAATATATTTTAGAATCTACCCGTGAAGATTATTTTGCATAGTGAGAACATATATTCTTACACTTAACAGTATTTAGACATGATTGCAAATTATAAGTTTCTTTATATTATATACTCCGTACGAAGAACGGGTATACTGCTAGTGATAATATATAATGGATGATTAAAAAAAGATGGGCCAAACTTTACGAGGTGGTAGTACACGTCAAACTAAGCATTTTTTGTCATACTAGTTTATAGGGTCGGAAATGAAACGTAAAGGCCCCAGTGGGCGCTTGATGAAACCGATGAGGTGAGGCGAAAACACAAGAATAACTTAGAAGTTATAAAATGACATTTAATAAACAATCATTACAGTAATGGCTCAAAAGAGCTACCGCCAACCTGAATGCATGTCTCACAGCGGCGACGGAGGAATTGGCGAACACTCTCGAACAGACTTGGCTTGTCGCTCACTTCGGCAACAGCGACCGAAATTCTGGCGACAAGTTCCTCTTCAGATTCAAGGGGAGTGTCATAGACGAGATTCTTGAGATATCCCCCCAAAAAGAAGTCAAGGCACAGTAGATCGGGTGATCGTGGGGGCCAAGCTATTGGACCACATCGCCCAGAAAGGTGACCTTCATCGGATCGGAAAAGTGACGTCCAGATGGTTCCTTATTGCACAAGGGTTCTTCTTCTTCACCAGATAAAATTTGCATACGTGGTTTTTTTCTTCAAGTAGAAAATAACAACCAGAATGACGCTTTTAAGTTAGCGGAGCAGCTGCTTCCCAACGAGTCAACGCCTTGTAACGCCTTTACGTTTCATTTCCGACCCGGTAAACTATGACGAAAAATGCTTGGTTTGGCGTGTACCTCGTAAAGTTTGGCTCAACTTTTTTGAATTACCCTGTATATATATATATAAATACCAAAATAACGCCTCGACAGACGATAATTAGCTGAATATTTCAGAAATGAAGCTGGAATTTTCATGAACGCCTATAACTGTGGCTTTTCTTATCAGTTTGCCGAAATTATCAACGAAGTAGCTGCAAAAAAAAAAATAAGCAAAGGTTGCAGAATATTTTACAGTGTGTATGAAAGACCATAACTTTATTTTATCTGCTGGGAATTTGGAGTATCAATCTAAAAAAAAAAAGGGATAGCGTCCTGTAAAATAAAATTCTAATGAATTTCAATGAGTTTTTTCATTGTTTCAGTGCCATTTCCCCCCCCCCCCCCAGTTTACAACAGATAATCTATTGAAACTAAAGTACCATATATATTGAAAGAACTTGTCAATTTAAATTCAGAACTTGAATCCATGTCCCGGGGACTGCATTTAAAATAATTCCAAATTTAAAATATCGAAATTATAATCACTCTGTTTTGAAACCTAAGAACTGGATCCGAAATCTAATTATATATCCTCATAGTGCTTTCAAAGAGCTACAAATTACTCGCTTACTGTTTATAGCTAGTAATTTTATTTTTCGAGATATAAGCAATACAATTTTTAACAAGAAAGATCAATCATGCATAAGCATTGATTATGAAACACTTTCCAACTGAAATGCAATTTCATTTTAAAATTTCTAAAATGTGATACATTCAGTGGTGATATCTTTTACATTATCACAGTGCTACAGTAATTTATTATACGTAAATATTTAAAACTGTATCGAAATATAAATCATTTGATTCTCTATGCAAAATCAATGAATATTTCATTCATATAACTTGTATTCCAGACTCCAGAGCTAAATAATTTTGTGTGAAAAAAATTCAGCAATTCTTATATAACTCACCTTACAATCGCTTGAGATATTTGCATTCTGTATAAGTTAAAATTAAGCTTCGTTGAAGAAATAATAAAAGTTTAGGGATCATTTAAAATCACAACTATTGTAATTGCGTAGGCACGGAATTTAGATACACAGATAATATATGTGTGTGTATGTATTCAAGGTATTGGAATCGTACCGAAGATCGGAACTCGAATTTTCGAAGTATCTACACATTTTGGGACTTCTAGAACACGAAAAAACTATTTTTAGGAAGACGTCTGTGTGTGTAAGGGTGTATCTGTGTGCGTTTCTGTGTGTCTGTGAGGATTGCATCCACTCTAACTGAAAAACTAATGGACCGAATTTCATAAAATTTGGTAGGTAAGTTTTTTGTGGAAAACCCTGATGTTCATTAGATTATAGTACGATTCGCAATAAAAGAATCTGCCTTCTTTGCGAAATGACCAGCAGAAATTGCCTTTATCCACTCTAACTAAAATTAATGGACCAAATTTAACAAAATTTGGTGTATAATATTTCAATAACCTACAAGTGATTTATATACCAAATTTAACAAAATTTGGTATATAAATCACTTGTAGGTTATTCTAGTACGATTCGGGAAAAAGGAACCGGCTGTTTTTGCGAAATGGCCCGCAAAAATCGTTAAATATAAAAATAAAAGACTACGTGTGCTCAATTATATCAATTAAATTCCTATTTTATACGTGATTTTTGACAACAAAAAAAATAAGACTAACCCCATTACTCTAGGACTAGCCGTTCTTGAGATATTTTAGTTTTTTCGCGTTTTCGCTACGCCACTTTTGACAATAAGTCCAGCTATCAAATGAGAACCAAATTTAAGTTTAACGTGCAAATTCAATGTCATTTAAAATACTTATGGCTGTTATTTTGTGCAGATAGACTCAAATTATTATTGAAGAAATAAAGAGAACGTGAATATGAGTCTGCAGGGAAAGACATGTGCTGCCCACATCAGAATTTTTAACAATATTACAACAATGATTTATAGAAGTGAACGGGGATTATTTGCAGGCCATTTCGAAAAAAATGTAGGATCTGTATTTAAAGATCCACCAAATTATTGTAGAATAAAATGTTCAACAAATTTAAGCTGTGTAGCAAATTTTAACTCTCTAGGACGTAGGAAAGTGCATTAAAAATGCCATCAAATAAGTATATCATGAAGAGTTATATAAAATTAAAAAAAAATTGAAAAATTGTTATCTACCAAATTTTAAAATGTGAAGCCCTTATACAAAATAGTTAATCTTTTGGAAAGATATTTATTATATAATATATTTCTTTTTTCTTTCTGAAGGGTTTCGCAAAAGTCAGAATTTAATTGAATTTGTTTTTCTCCCTATATTAAATAATTTTTAATTAAAAAACTACTTAACATATTTTACTGAAATTTTGTTTATACATTTTCTGGGATAATGTGAATATTTCCTAAAAATTTCGAAGCAATTTGTGAATTTTAACTTTGCTTAAAAAATGTTTGAAAAATTAGGTCCCATAGGGTTCAATGTATTTCATTTTTTCAACCCGGATTCAATCAAAAACTAATTGGGCGATATTATTTATTTATATTCCCATAGGTCCCACAGATCGTCTGAAAAACATACCAAAATTTCATTTAGATAAAGTCATTTTTACGGCAGTTATCGTGCTAACTCACAGACAGACAGACAGACAGACAGAATGAACAAAGTCATAAACACTTTTCAATTATGTTGTAAAGTGTTAAAAACGGAAATTTTCAGTTTTCTTCAACTTGGACGATTTCCCGAAAACTGTAAGAGCTATATAAAAACAAATTATGAATCTAGAAATTGGATTTCCTGCTGAACTTTTTTTGTTGCTTACTGTTAGATTTGTATTTTATAATTTTGAAGATATTTCGAGTGAAAGTAAGCGAAGTGAAGCAGGAATTCGCTCGTATAAAAATTTTTTTTTCGAGACAGATATTTCAAAATATTAAAATATTGAAATTATATATGTGTATTCATAAATGGTACCATATTTCCGATAAAAAACCTTTTATTGCTTATGTTTTTATTTATTTGGAAATATAAGCGTCTGAAGTGTTTATATTTTTCGTAACGCTCCGATTTCAGCCGATATCCGGATCATAGACTTTATTCACGTATAAAATCTGCAGTGTGATGTTTATGCTCGACTTTATACATTGCCATCACTTCAGGATGAAAATATATATATATTTTTATCAGCACTCATTTGCAATGTTTTTTTTAGTTTGATCAATTCTTTAAAACAAGAAATATCAATCATGCATAAAATATGGATTATGAAACACTTTCCAACTGAAATGCAATGTTATTTAAACAGCTCTAAAATGCGATACATTCAGCTTTGATATTTTTTACATTACCAAAGTACTACAATAATTTATTATGCTTGGAAACTTAAAGCTTCATCATAAAAGGCAATGCTATAAATCGTGTGCTTCTCAATGTAAAATCAATGAATATTTCATTCACATCACTTATATTTCAGACTCCAGAGCAAAATAATTTTGCGTGAAAAAAGTTCAGCAATTCTTATACAATTAATCTTAAAACCGCTTGATTTGTTTACGATTTGCATGCTACAGAAATTAGGCTTCGTTGTAGGAATAATCAAAGTTTAGTGGCCATTTAAAACTAAATATATTGTATATGCGTTGGCGCAGAATTTAGATACACATATAATATGCACAAATAAAGCCATTTATGACGGATGCAACATTAAATATAAATTGAACAGGTTTTTAAATATCCCGATTTTTACACTGGGGGAAGAAATGGATGCCATATTTTATTTTGAAATGAGTCACGTGATCTCTTCATATATTATGGGTGCAATTATTATTTCAATTTTTATTTAAAAAAACTACACAACATATTTTACTGAAATTTTTTACATTTTACATGATAATTTGATTATTTCCTAAAATTTTCGAAGTAATGTGTGGATTTTAGCTCCGTTTAAAAAATGTTTGAAAAATTAGGTCTCATAGGGTTTAATGTATTTCATTTTTTTCAACCCGGGTTAAATCCGCAACTAATTAGGTGATATTATTAATTTTCACTTTTATATGTCCCACAGACCGTCTCAACAACATACTAAAATTTCATTTTGATAAAGTTATCTTTACGGCAGTTATCGTGCTAACGGACAAACAGACAGAATGGCCAAAGTCATAAACACTTTACAACTATGTTGGAAAGTGTTAATAGCAGAAGTGGCAACAGGTTGTTCAAGGTGATATATTGGATGTATTTAGACGATTTACGTTCATACAGTTTTAATTCATTTTAGCCAGTTTGTTCATAGGTACAATTTTAATTCATTTAAACCAGTCTGTTCGTTGATACAATTTTAATCCAATCTACATTTACATGCATAACCAGTTTCATCTACCAGCTTTCTGGCCAGATTAACTTGCTCCGGCGATACACACAGTTTATGAAGTATAAAACAAGAGAGGCATTTCTCTAATCCAAGAAAGCTAAACGCATCAAATGCTTGACTGCACTCTAAGAAACATTTGAGGCATTAGCTAACTCGAACTTATTAGCATATGCCGAATTTTTGATTGCCTTGACTGCTCACTTAATTGTTTACATCAGTTCTTTCACATTCTCTGTTTCTACTTACTTTGCTTCATGGACTGGACGGTACGCGTGGTTGGTTCTGATTATATAGAAAATGATTTAGTCCTTGAGTTTTGAGAGTTTGCGCGAAGTAATCAAGATGTCACATCTACTCTAAATCGAGGTAGCTATATGTCTATATATACACTGTTTTCTAAAAGTTAAGTATGCGGCAGTAAATTCAAAAAGTTCTGCTTTGTGATTGACTCCACATTTCACAAGAAGGCGCACTCATGTCCAAAAAGTTAAGTAACAAAGTGAAAGAAGCGGATAAAATGGAAAGTATTTATTCGAATGTATTGAAACTGTCACAGATCACGTGGTATAACAAAATACACTAGCGTGGGGGAAATACAAAGAAAGTTATCAATAAATAATTGAATAATAGAGATAAGCAAAAACAGTTCATTGGTGGAAGTCTATCTATACGGAATGTGATAACTTCTGCTGGAAACACATGCCCGACAGAGCCGATTAATGTCAAGAATAAGATCATCTATGGCAGTTTGGGAGTATCTGTGCCCATTTACGGAGCTGACATGTTCCTTATTCGTAAAGGTTCCGGGGTGGGTCATGGGTAGAACTTAAACGTTCCTTAAGCATATTCCATACATGTTCGATGGGATTCAAATCGTGTGATCTCTATGGCCATTCCATACCAAGCAGTGTTTCCGATTCTAAATACTGGCCGACAGTGCGAGCCCTGTGAACTCTCACGTTATCGTTCATAAAAATGGTACAGGGCACATGGCCGCAGGGAATGGGCGAACATATTGAGCAAGGATGCCATCTCTATACCACATTGTAGTCACATTACCTTGAGGGACGATGTGGAGATCAGTGCAGGCGCCGACAGCAATCCCTATCCAAACCATCGAACCATTTCTTCTGTATGTGTGCATTTCGCGGATGTTACTGGCGTGATAGCGAGTTCCAGGCGTTCTTCAGACCAATAACTGTCGGGAATCACTGTGTACACCAAACCGTAACTCATCCGTGAAGGACACAGTATCTTATTGTTGTGGAGTTCAGTTGAGGTTATTTTGAGCCCAGTTTAAACGAGCCCTCTGTGCGAGGGCGTCAGTGGGACACAAACCACTGGTCGTCTTGCATACAGCTGACCCGCATGTAGCCGTCTGTAGAGAGTTTGCCGAGATGTCGTTCTTACCGCCGACGCTGCGAGGTCGGAAGCAAGCTGATGTGCTTTGATAGACCTGTGGCGTAGTGCTTGCAGACTCAGAAAACGGTGATCCTGAGAGGTTGTGACTCTTGAACGTCCACTTACTGGTCTTCGCGATACTGTTCCTCCACTTTGATACCGGTTCAACAGACGGCAAATGACGGAACTCTTGGCGTTTAGGGCTCGAGCTACTTCCAACTGTCGCTGGCTCCTTTGAGAGGTCTTATTATCTCCCATCACCTGGTGTCACTCAGATGACGTCGTCTACTCATTCTTGAAAATTTGGACAAGAAAACCAAACAAGACTTAAAATGGTATGTGACCGCCTTTGACTTTGATACAATCTTTGCATCGGCCAACGGCCGTACCGTGCTGAAAACACCGGTTCTCGTTAGATCACAGAAGTCAGGCAGCATCGGGGGCGGTTAGTACTTGGGTGGGTGACCACCTGGGAACACCGCGTGTTGTTGGTTCTTTTCGGGCGCGGCAGCCCAGTGGTTTGCGCGCGATTCTCGCCGCTGCCAGAACTGCCGCCGTGTTCATGCGGAGTACGATCACGTTAAACATGTGGGTCCTTAAGTCCTTCCGAGAGGTTGGTGGTAGGGGAAGGAGGGTACGGTCCCTGTGGATGTCTCCCCTACTGGGTTCCGGTCTAAATTGGGTGGCACTTCCCGGTCGTCCAAACAGTTACCTTACACCTTTCTGGTATCCTGGAAGGCTTATTGCACTAAGTGCAGTAACTCTTTCGGCTCACATTTCAAATTTGCCTTCCAGAAACATAGAAAATTCAATAATATTAATCTTTTTTTCCCTGACTCCCCCTCCCTTAACTATGAAGACAAATTGAAACGATTGATGGACCACCACTTTAAAATTGATACTGACTTTAGCGGTTTTCCACATTTTAATTTACCTTCTGATGGGTTGGGGGTTGTCTCGGATGAGGAGCTTTCAGAAGTAATCAAAAATTTAAAAAACGGAAAAGCTCCCGGTCTCGATAACCTGGACTTCACAATATGGAAAAAACTTTTTAAATCATTCCCTTTCTTTTTTTCGAAATTCATTAACCTTTGCTTTAAACTTTGCCATTTCCCCTCATGTCTTAATAATGCAAATATCATATTCTTTAATAAACCCGGTAAGGATCCCACCCTTTGTTCTTCCTACCGCCCAATTTGCTTATTACCTACCCTTGGAAAAATTTTGGAAAAAATATTTATTAACAAACTCAACTTTTGGCTTTTCTCTGCTGGAGCTCTTCATCCCCTGCAATTCGGTTTTAGGGAACTTACTAGTTGCGAGGATGCAACCCTCAGGCTGATTAATAACATTTCTACTCACAAATCAAAAAATTTCGTTTCCCTGACCACCGTGGACATCTGCGGGGCCTTCGATAATCTCAACTGGAATATATTACCTCAAACACTTTCTAATATCAATCTTCCACCAATTTACCAAAACTTTATATTCTCTTATTTAAATAATAGACAAATTTCTCTGGCTAACGGCACTTCCTCTATCACTAAATATATCTCCTCTGGGGCTCCGCAGGGTTCGGTTCTTTCTCCTACCCTGTGGAGTATTTATTTTAATGATATACTTAATCTTAATGATGATCTTTTTTACCTGCAGGCCTTCGCGGATGATCTTGCGGTGGTCACTTTTTCCACAAACTTGAAAACATTACGTATTAATACTAATAATCTCCTTGATCTTATCTCGTCCTCCCTTTCGGCCCTTAAACTCTCCGTCACCCCCGAAAAATGTAAAGCTATCGTATTTAAAAAAAATAGATCTAAAATTAAACAGAGACCCTCATTTAAAATCCAAAACGTTAAAATTCAAACTACTAGACAATTAAATTACTTAGGCATCACGATCGACGATAACCTTAAATGGAGTTCCCATATTTTTAATCTGAGAGAGAAGTGCTTCAAGTTCGCTAGCACTTTTGGGAGAGTGACTGGCAGTAACTGGGGTGTTGATAAATCCTTTCTTAAAGTTTGGTATCTTTCGGTTATCGAAAAGATAATTACTTTCGGCTCAGGAGTTTGGGGAAAAGCATTGACTGGGGCACAGGTCAAAAAACTTATCTCTCTTCAAAGGATTTTTCTTTTAAAAATCTCATCTGGTTTTCGGACTACTTCTAACATTTCTCTCTTTTCTTTAACTGGAATCCCCCCCATTCACTTTGTAATAAATTCTTTGTACAAAAAATATACCTTTTGGAAACTTCGCAATAACCTTTTTACAAATCCTGCCCTTCCCCCCCCTGAAAAATTTGATCATAACTGCCCTTCTTCCAGTATCCCTCCTTCTCAACGTACAGTGACCTTTTCCCCCATTAATCCACTTAACTTTTCCAAAATAAATATTTACACTGATGGTTCCTCTATTGAAAACAATACAGGATACGCCATTTGCATCTTTAACGAAAACACACTGGAAGAAACTTTCACCTTTAAACTTGAGCATGGGAACACAGTTTTCCAAGCAGAAATTGCTGCGATCCATTTCTCTATAAATTGGGCATCTAATAGAAACATTAAAATTAATATCTTTACAGACAGTCAATCGTCAATCTCGGCCTTTAACTCCATCAAAAACAAATCTTTTTACTTATCCAAAATTAAAACTAATGCTAATCTTAATAAACATTTAATTAATTTATGTTGGGTTAAAGCCCACTCCGACATCTCGGGTAACGAGGTCGCAGACAAAAATGCAAAACTAGCTACTACCTCTGGCTCTCCAACTTCTTTACCTTTCCCTTATTCACTTCTCAAAAAACATTACAAACTTGATATCCTTAGTAATTGGCAATCCTTTTTAAATGACTATGTCTCCCCCCGAACTCACAATCCCGCCAGAATTTTAAATTTCCTTCCAAAAGTTAACTTTAATACACATATTACTAATAAATATTTAATCTACTTTATTACGGGCCACGGCCCATTCCCCGATTATTTGTTCTCTTTCAAATGTAAATCTACTTCCTGCTGCTCCTGCGGCGCTTTCGGCGACGCCGATCACTACGTTTTTTCTTGCCCCCTTACCAAAGCTTTTCACCTTTATAAACCTTCACCCCATAATACGGCGACCTGGTTCTCGAGTGTCTGCTCTAACCCTTCTTCAATCAATAAAATAAAAAACTGTGTTCTCATAGCGAGAGAAATCTCTAATAAAATTTCATAATCAGCCTGGGGATCTCTGCTTTTAATTTTTTCGGTCGGTGACTCCTCTTCTTGTTGTTTTTTTGTTTGTTTTTTATGTTGTTTTTTATGTTGTTTTTTTATATGTTGTTTTTCTCGGTGGTGTCGTCTGCTTTTGTTGTGTTGTCTTTAGTTGTTGCACCCCATTTTATAATATATAGTCAACTTCAAAATGTTTTCAACTACTATCATAATACTTATATTATCTCAGATCATTATGTCATTTGTAAATATACTATCAAGTCTTCAATAATGTAAATAAGTCAACAAAATGTATTCAAGTCTACAAGAGTATATATGTAATCAAGTCTTCAGATATATTTTCATATTAGCAAAACTATGTTATTAGCTTATATCCTTGTAACCACTCCTGTAAAAATTTTTTAAAGATTCAATAAATTTGGTGTTGGTTGTTGTGGACACCCGGACATCGGCCGGACGCCTGCCAACTCCTCTCCCGGCCGTCCAAATAGATGCTCAAGTCCTCAGGACGAGTCGGACGGTCTGGGTCTTCAACACCTTTCTGGTAGACAAATCCTTTTTAAAAATCTGGTACCTATCGGTAATTGAAAAGTCTTTAATTTATGGTGCGGGAATCTGGGGTCAAGCATTGACGGGGGATCAGGTCAAAAAACTTCTCTCCCTTCAAATGATTTTTCTTTTAAAAATTTCTTCTGGTTTTCGGATCACTTCTAACATTTCTCTTTACTCCATTACTGGTATTCCCCCTATCCATATAGTAATTAACACCAACTATATAAAATATGCTTTTTGGAAACATCGTTTAAATCTCTTCTCTAATTTGCCCGTCCCGGACCCTTCCCTTTTCGACTCAAACTGCCCGGTTTCTACTATCCCTCCTTCTAATCGTATTGCTAATCTTGTCCCCCTCCCTCCCTCCTCTTTTTCTAAATTCAATGTTTATACAGATGGCTCTTCCATTGATGGAAACACTGGTTTTGCTGTCTGTATATTCAATCATGATACGCTTCAAGAAACATTCACTTTTAAACTAGCTAATGGGAACACAGTTTTTCAGGCAGAAATTGCCGCCATTAATTTTGCTATTAATTGGGCCTCAACTAATAATACTAAAATTAATATTTTCACAGATAGTTTTTCTTCTCTTTCGGCTCTAAATTCCATTAAAAATAAATCCTCTTATCTTTCAAAAATTAAACTTAATGCTTTAGCAAACAAAAATCTTATTAATATTCGTTGGGTTAAGGCCCACTCTGATATCTCGGGAAATGAGACTGCGGATAAATACGCCAAACTTGCTACCTCCTCGGGTTCTCCCTTTTCCCTTCCCTTCCCGTTTTCCCTCCTTAAAAAATTTTGTAAACAAAATATTTCTCATCATTGGCAAATCTTTCTTAACTCTTATATTTCCCCCCGGACTCATGATCCGGCCCGGATTTCTTCCTTCCTCCCTCTGGTCAATCCCTCAAAATACTAACAAATTACTAACAAATATTTAATATATTTTTTAACTGGGCATGGCCCATTTCTAGATTATCTCCATTATTTTAAACATAAATCCACCTCTTGTTGCACCTGCGGTTCTTTCGGCGATGCCGACCATTTTGTTTTTTCTTGTCCCCATACAAAAAATTTTCATCTTACAAAACCCTCCCCTGCCAATTGCGCAGCCTGGTTCTCGAGAGTCAGTTCAAATAAATCTTCTATAGATAAAATTAAAAACTGTGTTCTCATTGCTAGAGACATCTCTAATCAAATTTCCTGATCAGCTTGTGAGCCTCTCCCTTTTCCCCCTTTTGGTCGGTGGTCCCCTGTTGTCCTTTTCCCTGGAGGTGTTACCCTCTCTTTGTTTGGTTGCCTTGTTTTTGTCTTTGTTTTGTCTGTGTTTTGATTGTGCCCCGTTTGTTGCTGTTTGTCTTGGTTTAGTTTTTGTTTTTGTCTTCGTTGTTGTTTTTGTTGTATTATTTCTCATTGTGCACCAGTTGAAGTAACAATTGTTCAAGAATTATTGTAATCCGATTCAATGTGTCTTTCACTGTTTAAACTTTATATTGTTTCAAAATGTGAAACATATTATGTAAACTCTCCTGTAAATTTTTGATTCTCAAAATAAACGCTGCTGGACCGTCGGACGAAAGCCATGGAAGTTGGGAGTTGGCTTCGGCTAACTCCTTCCCGGCCGTCCAAATGGATGCTCAAGTTCTTGTTGACGAGCCGGACGGCCTGGGTTTTCAACACCTTTCTGGTAGGTCGGACGGTCTGGGTCTCAACAACAACAATCTTCGCATCGACGTTTAATACCTTCAATCAGGTGATCCAGCTCAGCAAAGGGCAATAACTGCTATTCCTGTAGAGGAGGGAAGTTTTTAGTTCTTGGAGAGCAGTTGGAAGGGATAGACTGGCAGAGAGAGAATTTCCAAGGGCATCCCAAAGATTTTCAATGGGTATACTAATTACTAATAAATGATTACAGATTCATTAGTAATTAGTAATACTTTCAGATTTCACAGATCCAATAGTCATTTTATTTTAAAATCATCCTACAGACGTAAAAAAGCGCTTTCGAACATCTTACATGTTCATCCCCAGTAGCAATACAATTAGAAGCGATGCCACCGTGCTTAAATGCAATTCAATACTGTCAAGTAAAATTTGCATATCATGAAATTATCAGTTATACATAAAGGTGGATATTGAGTCAGATTATAATTTATACAAAGTTCAAAAGCAAATACTTCAAAAAGGTTTAAAAATAAAGGATTTTTTAAAACAAAATAATTATAAATCAATGTAGCTATGCAAAGGCTTAACATGCAGGGAATCGAGAACAAGTCGCCAAGCATAACTTAGAACCTGAACAGGGTCAAAATTACAAATAGAAGAACGTTTTTGACCATCTTCAGGTCCTAAGTTATGCTTGGCGATTCGTTCTCGATTCCCTGCATGTTAAGCCTTTGCATACCTTCATTGATTTATAATTATTGTGTTTAAAAAATCCTATAGTTTTAAACCTTTTTGAAGTATTTGCTTTTGAACTTTGTTTAAATTATAATCTGACTCAATATCCACTTTTTTGTATAACTGACAATTTCATGATATGCAAATTTTACTTGACAGTATTGAATTGTATTTAAGCACGTTGGCATCGTTTCTAATTGTATTGTCACTGAGGATAAACATGCAAGATGTTCGAAAGCGCTTTGGCTATTGTTTTTACGTCTGTAGGATGATTTTAAAATAAAATGACTATTGGATCTGTGGGATTTGTCATTTATTAGTAAATAGTATTTGAAATCGTGACGTGTCGCCACTCTTAATATTTTCAATGGGATTGAGGTTCGGAGAATACGATGGGCACTGCATATGATAATACTTTTGCTCTCAATGCACTCATCCACCAGCCCTGCTCTGTGCGGACGAGCGTTATCGTCCATAAAAAAAAACTCTGGGCCCTCTGCTGCAGTGTAGAGTCTCACGAATGGTTTAAGTACTTCATCCTGATAGCTTTACGTCGTCACAGACCCCTCCCTCCCCCGTGAACACGTGCAGGTCGGTGCGTTATTCTAAACATGACAGCACATGCCTAAAGTTACAAAAAACCTGGGCATATTGAGAAGTGGGAATAAACACGTGAATTTGGAGGAATAAACTGGAAATTTTGAGAATCAGGAGAAAACCGGGAGAGAATTTTGAAGAACTGAAGACTATAGAGTACATTCATTTGCCAAATGAAACGAAGATGCATTAAAAATGCAAATTGGATATTATATCAGAAAAGTACCCATGTTATTTTCTGCAAATAAACTCAATTTAATGCATTATGAAATAAAAATTAAGAAAACGAATTTATGTCTGTAGGAAAAGTCATGTGCTGCCCACATAAAATATTTATATATAATAAGAAAGACCCCTAATTTAATATTTTTTTTCAGATTTAATAAATTTCACTCAATTTTCCATGCTTCGGTTATTTAAATTTCGAATGCAAAAAATTAACATTAGATTTTGGTCGTATAGATTTCTTTTAAAATGCAAAATGTAATAACTGAAAATTCCCCTTTATGGCAACTTTTAAAATTTCCTTCCTATAAACCCGGTTCATTCCTGAGAATAATACGGGTTTTTACCCATATTTGCAAATCTACCCATGCCTGGCTATCGTAATCTTCCCGTTTCTGCCGTAGGCTAGAGAGCCTTGATAGAGAGTTTACAAGGTTCTCTAGCCCTCATAAGGGGTCCCTCAAGGCACTCTTATTATGTAGAATGCACAAAACATTCAAATTATAGACCGTTATTGTAGGGTATATAATTTTGAAACGAGATGGCGACACCATATACATACAGGCAAATTCTTTTGCGGGAAGTAGTTTTCAGTACCTTTATTACAACTGATTCATTAAAAAAATTAATATAGAGTTACAGAATAATTAATTAATGATAAAATTTCGTGTTGTTTTAATAAATCATCTGAGATTTATAAAGTTAGAAGATATCTAAGAAACACTCACAAGATTTTGTTTTATAAAATAGATCATAGATGGCAGCACTACAACAGACAAATGGAGTCTCTTTTATAAATACATATATGTATGAAGAGGACATACAGAACATTGTACCTTACCTTAAGAATAAAGAATATTGCACTTTAATTCCTATCGTCTCTCACGCAGATAAATAGGGTACATTAGCCCCTCTATGTTAAATATGCCTTTTTATGTTAATATCAACATGATAGACAACAAACATATTTTTAACACTTTACGACATAGTTGAAAAGTGTTTATGACTTTGTTCATTCTGTCTGTCTGTCTGCCTGTCTGTCCGTTCACACGATAACTGCAGTAAAAATGACTATAGAAATGAAATTTTAGTATGTTGTTAAGACGGTCAATGGGACATATGGAAATGTAAATGAATAATATCACCCAATTAGTTTTGAACTGAACCCGGGTTGTAAAAATGATATACATTGAACCCTATGGGACCTAATTTTTCAAACATTTTTTAAGCGATTTTCAAATATTTAAAATTCACAAATTGCTTCCAAAATTTTAGGAAATATTCAAATTATCCCATAAAATATGTAAAAAAAAAATTTCAGCAAAATATAAAAAAAATAATTGATAAAAAAAACATGCTTCGGGATGAGATAGAGATTTCAAATGTGGTGTAAGGGTAGATAGTTTGAGAGGAAGTAAGTTGTTGTTGAGACCCAGACTGTCCGATCTACCAGAATGGTGTAAGGAAACTGTTTGGACGGCCGGGAAGTGCCACCCAATTTAGACCGGAACCCAGTGGGGGAGGCATCCACAGGGACTGTACCCTCCTTCCCCTACCACCAACCTCTCGGAAGGACGAGAGGAAGAAAGTGTACAATTTCAGTTTATAATCTTTTCTACTTTAGGGAGTGCCGCAAACCAAAATGTTCGATATTCGGAATAAAGGAGAAACGTCTCTTTTAAAATGAGAGATAGAAGCTTGATATTTGGTATATGGGCGAATTGTCTGATAGAAAACCCAAGAAGAATGGAGCTCTTCAAAAATGTATATTTAAGGGAGTGGGTACTCCGCACAGAAACATTCGAAAGGTAGAATGATAGAAAAAGCATGCTTTGCGATGAGATAGAGACTTCAAATTTGGTGTACAGGTAAATAGTTGGAAAGGAAGAAAATTTGTATTTTCAGTTTTCCAACATTTGCTACTGTAGTGGGTGTCGCTAACCAAATGTTCGATTTTCCAAATAAATGAGAAACACCTCTTTTTAAAATGTAATAGTGGCTTGATATTTGGTCATGTGATAGAAAACAAAAGAATAGAGTTTTTCAAAATTGCTCATTTAAGGGGGTGTCTACTCCACACGAAAACGTTCGGAAAGTGAAATGATAGAAAATATATGCTTCGCGATGGAATAGAAACTTCAAATTTGGTGTATAGGTAGATAGTTCAAAAGAAAGAAAGTGTGCAATTGAAAATTTCCAGTATTTTTATGGGTTCTGCACACCCAAACGTTCGGAAAATGAAATGATAGAAAAGCATGATTTGCGATGAGATAGACTCTAAATTTGGTGTATGATAAATTTGGTGATATACTATTTTTCGAAAGGAATTGAAATTATGTATTTTCATATTTCCAATATTTGCTGCTGTAGGAGCTGTCTCTACGCCACCTTTGAAAATAAGCCCGGTTACCAAATGAGAACGAAAATTGAATTAAAAGTGAAATAAATTTAATTAAAATAAAGAGAACGTTAATATAAGTCTGCAGGGAAAGTCATGTGCTGCTCACATCAGATTTTTACTTTCCCTGCAATACATGGGGAAAGTATAGGGGAAAGGGGTATAGGAAAAGTATTGGAATCACGCCGAAAATCACAAATTGAGTTTTCGACGGATCTACACGTTTCCAGAGCTCTAGAATACGAAAAAACCATTTTTAGCGTGACGTCTGTGTGTGTGTGTGTGTGTCTGTCTGTCTGTCTGTTTGTCTGTCTGTCTGTGCAATGTATGTATCCACCCTAACTCAAAAGCTAATGAACCGAATTTCATAAAATTTGGTAGGTAAGTCACTTGGATGTGACCCTGGTGTTGATTAGTTTTTGGTACGATTCGTAAAACATAACCCGCCTTTTTTTGCGAAATGGCCCGTAAAATTTTATTTATCCCCTCTAGCTAAAATATTAATTAACCAAATTTCACAAAAATTGGTAAATAAGTTACTTGTTTTATACTCTGGTGCTGATTAGAATTTGGTACGATTCGGAAAAGAAGGACCCGCCTATTTTTACGAAATGGCCCACAAAAATTTTATGTATCCACCGTAGCTAAAATACTAATTGACCAAATTTCACAAAATTTGGTAGATAAGTTACTTGTTGTGCACTCTGGTGCTGATTAGATTTTAGTACGATTCGGAAAAGAACAACCTGCCTTTTTTTACGAAATGGCCCGCAAAAATTGCCAAAATCTAAAAAAAGATAAAGCCTACGTATGCTGAAATGTATCAATTAAATTCTTGTTTTATACGCAACTTTTGACGAAGAAAAGAATATAACGCACTCAATTATACCTTTGGACTAACCGTTCTCAAGATATTTGAGATTTCTTGCATGTTTGTTACGCCGCTATCGGAAAAATGTCCAATTACCAAATAAAAACAAAAATTGAATTTAAAATGCAAATTTAGTGTTATTTGGCGCAAGTAAACTCAATCTAATGAATTATTAAAGAAATAAAGAATATATGAATTTGAGTCTGCAGAGAAAGTCATGTGCTGCCCACATCAGATTTTTACTTTCCCTGCAATACATGGTAATGTATAGGGAAAGTATTGGAATCATGTCAAAAATCGCAACTCGAGTTTTCAACGAATCTACACGTTTCGAGACCTCTAGAATACGAAAATACTATTTTTAGCGTGACGTCTGTGTGTGTTGAAGACCCAGACCGTCCGACTCGTCCAGAGGACTTAGAGTAACAGGTTGGACGGCCGGACGTCTGTGTGTGTGTGTGTGTGTGTCTGTCTGTCTGTGAAATGTATGTATCCACTCTAAAAAATTGATGGACTGAATTTCATAAAATTTGGTATGTAAGTCACTTGGATGAGACCCTGGTGCTGATTAGTTTTTGGTAGGAATCGTAAAAACAGAACCCGCCTTTTTTTGTGAAATGGCCCGTAAAAATTTCATGTATCCACTCTAGCTAAAATACTAATTGACCAAATTTCACAAAATTTGGTAGATAAATTACTTTTGGGACACTCTGGTGCTGATTAGGTTTTGGTACGATTTGGAAAAGAACAACCTGCTTCTTTTTACGAAATGGCCCGCAAAAAAACAAACAAAAAAAACAAACAAACAAAAAACAAAACAAAGACTACGTATGCTGAAATGTATCAATTAAATTCTTGTTTTATACGCAATTTTTGACGAGGAAAAGACTATAACACACTCCATTATACTTTAGGACTAACTGTTCTCAAGATATTTGAGATTTCTTGAATTTTTATTACACCGCTATCGGAAAAATGTCCAATTACCAAATAAAAACAAAAATTGTATTAAAAATGCAAATTTAGTGTTATTTGGTGCAATTAAACTCAATCTAATGAAATATTAAAGAAATAAAGAACATCCGAATTTGAGTCTGCAGGGAAAGTCATGTGCTGCCCACATCAGATTTTTAATTTTGCAGTATAATTGATTTTAATTTAATTTTCTTGCTCACGGTTTATATTGATGCCGTATCATGTTTGTTGTAATGATACTATTTCGTAATATGCAAATTTTGCCTGCCGATGTGGATGATATTTAAGCATGTTAGTACGATTTCACTTGACGTCACTGAGGAAGAGTGTGTTGACGCCCGAAAGCGCTTTGGCTTTTTTACAACTATTTGTATGTCAATAGGATATATATTAAATGACTTTTTAGAATCAAATGTTTCGTCTTTAATTTAATTAGGACATAGGGAAAGTTTACAAACATAAGTGAAACTTTAATTAATTTCTGTGGACTGGAAGACATCGACACGATCTGAGCCGGAATGTTAGTTCAGAGGTCTAACCAAGAATTAGTTTCGGGGGGGGGGGGGCTAAATTTGCGACATCTACGTATGGGGGAATAACCCCTTAAAATTAAGTTTATGAGCATTATTGAAAGTGCATGCTTATGTTTGGCATAGAAGTCTGCACTGACTCCAGGCTAGGACCTTAAACTCTGCCTATGTTGAACTAGTTGTAGGCGTCTTAATGGACGTCAACACCTAATCCTACATTCTGCCAGTCGTCTCCGAATAGTATCATTTGATACAACATGCATGGAGGATGGTAAATGTCTTCGAATTACGGATAGCGACGTCAATGGTGTAAATGTGACTCCTTTTCTGACTGTACGATTCCTCTCGAAGTTTTAAGCATAGAGTTTAATTACTTGTACCTCCATGGTCTTAAGTTTTTAAATAAAATAAATTATTATAGTATTGTGATGAATGAAATGAATGGGAAAAAGTTATTGAATGAAATGCTGCTTTTATAGAGAGAGCCAGGCGTGTTATATTTCGATGACGTCATTTAAATAAATTTCATTTGCTTTCGATGAAGTTTTCAAATGTAATAAACTATTGTAGTATTATGATAATTTTAAAAATATTACCGAGGAATGTATCGCATTTTAGAGATGCTTAAACCAGGCAATTTATATTTCAATGCCGTCATTTGAATGCAGTTCATTTTTTTCGATGAAGTTTTAAGTTTTCAAATATAATAAATTAAAGTAGTATTGTGATAATTTAAAAAATATTACCGAGGAATGTATCGCATTTTAGAGATGTTTAAATAAAATTGCATCGAAGTTGGAAAGTGTTTCGTAATCAATGTTTTATGCATGATTGATCTATTTTTGTCGCTCTTTGATATCGAAAGAACGGAGGGAAACTGATGTCTTAAGAGGACAAAGTGATATGAATCCTTCAGATATTACTCAAGATATCAACAGGAGTTTAAAAGTCTTTCGAAATTAATTGAGGAAGTTGAGTACGATAAAAAGAAAAATACCAGTAAACTATTTAAAGTTACGGATACGAAACTTCATCTTCTAAAGCGCAAAGTGTCAAACAGCCGACAGCATTTGTAACAGCTCAACAGTTACTATGAGATTGTTTAAATCTGTCGGTTACTGTTCAACAAACACAATATATTCTGAATCAATCAAGATTTTGTTTGAGGAAACTCCAGAAAAAATCAATGCTGTCTTCAGCTCACAAAGCCAATCGAAAAGAATTCGCTCGCAGTCGGTATGAGTTGGTGCTTTGAGTGGCGAAAAGTTATTTTCTCCGACGAAAAAAAAGTTTAATCTAGACGGCCGGAATGGTAAGCACAGTTACTGGAAGGATGAGAACAAGAACCGGTAGTGTTTTCCAGTCGACAGCCACAGCAGGGAAGTGGTTCAATAATGATATGGGCTGGAAATTGGCTGGAAATAGAAAAGCAATATTGAATTCGTAGATGGAAAAATGAACGGTTTGGACTACCAACACATTTTAAACAAACAGTTTCCTCGAAATGGACAAAATGATCGGTCGAAATTGTCCAAAATTTGGTTTAAGACGAAAAAAAAAATTAAATTACTCGAATCTTGACTAACAAAATCACCGTGCTGGCTCGGCAGGTTTATGTAAATAGCCACCATTTCAGGAATAAGGACTGTTTGAAAACAGCTATTCTTAAATCATGGGATTCTATCGGTATGAAATATTCTACCTCGTCAAATGGAAGTTTGCTACAATACTGAAGGTGAATAACCAAAATATTAAAAATATCCAGCTTCTAAAAGTGACACCAATGAATTGAAAGCCCAAAGGGTCATAATTATTTCGTAATTTATTTATCACTGAAACGTATACAAAACTTGTAGGAATATTTTTTGAGCATAAGAATTAAATCTTTAAATTAATATCTTTATTGCATTTAATTATATTGTATTTAATATTGTAATAATATATTTTGTTTTTGTATAAAAATGTTACAATAGATCCATTATTATTTCGTTTACTGCGTCGTGGTATGTGTAGCGTAAAATCCTTTCGACAAGTAGCCCGTAACGTAACCCACTAATAGGTAGTGAAATAACGTCATAGATAGAATCCAATCCAAATGTACCCCAATTTGTTATTTTTCATCTGATATTGCAACAGCGAGTGGAAAGAAAGGACCTCACATAATATCATGCTCGATAGACAGTCTCTAAAATTTATAATAGAGCCTTACTAAAGATGTTAAATTCCTAGCGTCGCCCTCGACAGTAACCTTAAACACTTCCCGTGGTAAAGATTTGTCAACATCTGAACGTGCTGAGACAGAGAATGTTGCATACCGGTAGCCATTTTGCCGCCAAAATCTGCCCCAGGAATACAAGGATAATTCTTCGCTCCGAACTTGTTATTCTTGGAAGAACAATCTAGCAAACACTTCTTCTCAGCCTGTATTGTGTCAATTAACGGAGCGAGTGAAATCTGATTCAGCGTCTTGAATAAGATTTGTGTGGGAGAATTGTTTTTTAGATTTTGTTTGAGGTTCCGATGTGCTGAGTTTGTGCTGAGTATGATATGTCTGTTTTTACGCACCAACTAAAGGGATCTTGTTGATGTTGAAACACAGCTGCATGAATGAAACATCTAGGTTACCTTAAAACCAAAAACAATGTTTAAAAGGAATGTTGAGGGATACGCAAACTATTACACGTCAGGGAAGACAGATTAATTTTACAGAATATATGTTTTATTTAATAATTCCAAAAACAAGCAAATTCTGGATCTGTCTGACATTTAACAGCGAGTTAGGGCTGTTGACGAAGTTCAGAATAGGTTTCGGGGTAGCCAACGAGCGCAAACAATCCTTTATAGGCAGGGTCGATTTAACCTTAGCCTCTAGGTAAAAGTAAATTCTAGGCTTCCCATGAAATTTATAGTAAAAAAATGTACATTGAACACGGAAGATGATCCCCAAAGGTTCGTGGGTCGATATTCGCCTACTTTGTCTTACTTACGTTTGTCTTACCTACATTTGCCTTACCTACATTTGTCTTACTTACGTTTGTCTTACCTACATTTGCCTTACCTACATTTGTCTTACTTACGTTTGTCTTACCTACATTTGCCTTACCTACATTTGTCTTACTTACGTTTGTCTTACCTACATTTGCCTTACCTACATTTGTCTTACTTACGTTTGTCTTACCTACATTTGCCTTACCTACATTTGTCTTATGATCAAAAACGTTTCTGTTCATATGTGTAAGAAAGTAGTACACATTTGGTTAATTTTCCAACATCTGTTGATTATGGTTTCGAGGTTTCTGCTATTTGTTATGAAGAGGAAAGCAATGAAATGACTAAAACGTATCCATAATGTGCAGCAGTACGGAGTCCCTAGTCAGAATGGCTTTAACCTCCAGTGTCAAGGCTATGTGTGCAAACATGACATTATTTGAGCAAGTAAGTTTGAGAACCAATAGAAGAACGGACCATTAGGTGCCACCTTCCGAGATCGGAAGGGAATTGCTTTAAGAGCTCTGGTGCTGTCCTCTGTGCTTACACGGAGGGATTACATACCTGCCAACCTGGGAAAATTGGAATGTGTAAAATTTTGCGTGAATGGCATTTATAATGATTTTTTTTTAAACTACACGTGCAAACGACATTTCTAGTGAATTTAGCTATGTACAAGTACCTGCATTAAAAAAAATACTGCATTAAATATCAGGCATAGTACTGGTAGAATATGAAAATTCAGGACACCAATTTTATAAAATTTCAGAACAATAAATTATAAAACAAAAAATATATAAAGGTTTTAATCCGGTGAGAATTACTTTATAATGAAATCAAATATAAGAGAGTAACAAATAAGAGAGTAACAAATATTGATCTTTAATAAAAAACAAAACAAAATATAGCACTGAATTATATTCTTGCCAAAATGGTTTCCTTTTGATTTGTCTAAATACCACTTTTTGGAAATACCAGTTTTAATACTACTTTTTGGAAAATATCCCTTCAGAGTTCACACCCATTTTTTAAATAGAAAAATTTATATTATGCAAATATAAAAATATAATTAGAAAATTAACCTTAATAATTAGCCATAATATGAAAATAAGTTAGTTTAGTCGATCTAATATGCAACATTTAAATGATGAAGATGGATGGAAAAATATACTAACATACTCTCGGCAATTCAAACGAAGTAACTGAATTGCGCAATCGCACTGTTTATGCGAAAATAATTAAGAAATTAACTGTAATAATTAATCAGAATATGAAAATATTCTAGTTTAGTCGATCTAATATACAACATTTAAATAATGGAGATGGATGGAAAAAGATACTAACGTACTCTCGGCAATTCAAGCGAAGTAACTGAATTGCGCAATCGCACTGTTTATGCGAAAATAATTAAGAAATTAACTGTAATAATTAATCAGAATATGAAAATATTCTAGTTTAGTCGATCTAATATACAACATTTAAATAATGGAGATGGATGGAAAAATATACTAACGTACTCTCGGCAATTCACCCGAAGTAACTGAATTGCGTAATCGCACTGTCTATGCGAAAATAATTAAGAAATTAACCGTAATAATTAATTAGAATATAAAAATAAGCTAGTTTAGTCAATCAAAAATGCAATATTTAGAAGATTGAGATGGATGGAAAAAGATACTATTGTACTCTCGGCGATTCATGAGAACAAACTGAATTGCGCAATCGCAGTGTTTATGCGAAATTAATGAACAAAATAACACTTTAGCGATTTATACTGAATTAGACAACCTTTGAAGTATATTTATTACTTTCATAAAATAAGGGATCGAGAACTTAATTTACATTACACACGGCTGTAAATCTAATATGATTGGCATTACCCTGCATTTTATAATGGATTTGTTACGATCCCGGGAATGGTAGATATCAGTGTTAAAAAAGCGGAAAATCGGTGTTTCCGAGGGATTATACAATGTTTGGTTAATTATAAATTTCAAACAAAAAAAGCCGGCGAATTTCGCCGGAGATTGATTTCCTAGTAACGTTAAAAAATACAAATAAATGCGGAAATGCGTAAAATATAGCAATATATGCGTAAAAGTGTAAAGAGCAGTTAAAATGCGTAAATTTTACGTATAATGCGTAAAAGTTGGCAGGTATGGGATTAGATCATACAGGGGGGAGAACAGCTGTATCTTGAAGAGATACAATGTGAAGTTAAGACAAAATGAGGTTTGTTTGAGCATGAGATCAATCCTAAAAAAAAAAAGTTAAAATTTAAAAAGTTAGTATGAGGATTTGGAAGATATCAGGAGTTATAACTCTTAGGGTGGGCCGTAAAGGACCGCGCGGGGACGCTTCTTGTGCAGCCTCGGGTCGTAGTCCGGTATGGTAAAATGAAATGACTAAAGAGAACAAAACTCCTTTTTTAAAGAAAATATGCTAGAGTTTTTCGGGTGAGGATTTTAAAGTTATTTACATCCAACTAAGGACATTATTACTTAATTTATGCTCTCACAAAATCGAAAACACTATAAGTTCTCGTAAGAATAGCGAGGCGACGTCTTCTATTATTTCTTTATATAAGTTCCATATGATATTGGAAAATAATATCCAACATTGTAAATTTCCCATTCGATACTTGATGCCCCATTTTTGAATTACTGGCTTACTCTTGTGCCTAAGCCTGATCATCTTAACGATTAAGCTTTTGTTGTTTTAGTCTATCTTAGGTTAGGGGCTCATACAAATTTTCCTTAGGCAATTTTTATATTTTATTGTTTTGGGGGAAAAATTCCCTCACGTTAGACCACACAGCGTAGTTTTGATACATGGAAAACTTCTATATTCCCTTACAAATTCCCTATAAAGCTGAATATCTGATAATTATCAATTTTTATATTTAAATATATTTTTTTAACTTTATAGTTTTTAGGAAGTTTTGCTCGGAATTAGTTCTTGGAAATGTCTTTTAAGATTTCTATGGATGACAGAGTTGTATAACTTAATTAATGGCGTTTTAACTCATATTCATAACATTTCCGTTTTAGAAGAGACCATGACAAGAATAACACGTGGTTGCGTATTGTTATGCTTGGAAATCTAATATAACATTAGGAAATAAAGTATGTATTATGCATAGCTTTCTTTTATGCTCTAATATGAGACTTGGTACTTTTGAATTTTCATTCAGATATTAATAATAACTAAATGCGTGTCAGGAATAAAACTCTAACTAAATAGTGTTTATCAACTGATTTAAAATCATGGCTGTTGTCTTTTGGTGAATAAAAAGGACGATTTTTCAGACAACATCGTAAATGTCCCCGATTCTCAGGGTCAAACGAGTATCAGCAAATTCGCAAAATTATATTATTAAAGTAATTTGTTTTATAAATGAGGGCTTTGGGATAATTTAAAATCGCAATTTCTTAGGCGCCGATCATTTGTTTCCATTATTTATGTTTTGTGCATTTCTACGAAGTCAAAAATGCATTTAATATTATCGAAAAATGCTTATTTGCTGAAAAGTTTGTAGAACAAAATCTGAAAAGTATGTAAAACAAAATCTAAACAAATACTGCGAAAATATCCTATTTATTATTTTTACTTTCTACTACTATGTAATAATATTGTATAGCGAAAGTATTGTTTTCACGATAATTTTCGAATTGGAGATTTTGATGCCAATATATATTTTAGGACTTTTTGAACACGTTTTGACTGTTTTGGGAGTGATGTCCGTCTGTATGTCTATATGCCTGTGGTCGATTTATTGCGAACATTGCAGCAGTCACAAATATTAACGGATTTTCACGAAACTTTGTTATAAAAAAAATCTAGAACTAGATAGAATTTTTTTAAATTTGAGCGAAAATTTATTTCGAAATTTACTCGAAATTTTATACTTTTTTAACATGGCAGTATAGGGCAAAATTTAACATAATCATGCATAAAAGGTTTAATTATAGCTTAATGATCACAAGACTTCACAGTTTCAATCATTGTTGTAAAAAATAGCAGCGATACAATTTTTTTGTACGTGGCATCATTAGTCTCTTTGGAGGTGGGAGAAGTTACCTCCCCCCTGGGGGTACATTATCAAGTATGGTATCAATCTAAAAACTGTTTCAAACCCATTAAAGTGAAGGTTAACACGCTATAGTTGTAATCATTTCTTCTTCTTTGACCTAGATTGTCCGACCTACTTGAAGGTGTTGTTGTTGAGATCCAGACTGTCCGACCTACCAAAAAGGTGTAAGGTAACTGTTTGGACGGCTGGGAAGAGCCATCCAATTTGGACCGGGACTCAGTGAGTGGAGCATCCACAGGGACCGAACCCTCCTTCCTCTACCACCAACCTTTCGGAAGGATTTACGGACCCAGTACTTGTTTAACGTGATCGTACTTCATGTGAACACGGCGGCAGTTTTGGCAGCGAAGGCAATCGAGGTAATCGAAGGCAATCAAGCGAAGGCAACCCGAGCCTACCGAGTGCAATTCCCGCGCTCTAACCACTGGGCTGCCGTGCCCCTACTTGAAGGTGTAAGGTACCTGTTTGGAGCATAGCTCAATTATAATATATTTGAGTTTAAATGATCAATGCCATCCATCTTGTTGTTGATGTTGAGACCCAGACCGTCCGACCTACCAGAAAGGTGTAAGATAACTGTATGGACGGCCAGGAAGTGCCACCCAATTTAGACTGGAACGCAGGGGGGGAGGCATCCACAAGGACCATACCCTCCATCCTCTACCACCAACCTTTCGGGAGGACTTGCGGACCCACATGCTTAACGTGAGCGTATTCCGCGTGAACACGGTGACATTTTTGGGCACAGGGGTGAATCGAACCCGGGTTGTCCGCGTGCAACCCCCGCGCACTAACCATTGGGCTGTCGCATCCCTAGTTGTAATTATTTGGGCCACGATACCATGCATGATTTAAAAAAAATTTTCTTGTAAAATTCGAGAAAAAAATGGATTCTGCTATGAGAAAGTTGAGTTGAGCCATACTAAAGTTAATTCTTAAAGCTTAAGGGAGACAAAATTGTCAGTTATCAGAAAATCGGTCATAAAGCAATGGCATAACCATGGAGGTTAAGGTTTGAAACTATGTATTGGCTGTGCAACTTCATGGGTTCTCAATTAGTTTCATTTTCCTTCCTTACAGGAGCAGGTGAGTATCTGTGTATCCCAACCGAGAAACTGCACTGGTGTTTGAAATGAAAGAAAACTAAGAATATTTTCACCCTTCTTCTAATCACTCTCACATGCGGTTTGCTGGTACTGTTAGTGCCAAAGCATGACGCATATAAACAGATTAAATGAAAGAAAGCATTTTCTGTCACTTTCTCAGGTGGAATGTAATAAGCGCATGTTGTTTATCATGTCAAGCGATAACGGGAAGGGTTTGAAAGTCCTGTCCCCCATCCTGATTTGTGTAATTGAGTTTAAAACTGCGTTTAGGGTTACATTCCTTTTATATACAGAGTGGTGATAATTTAAGTATCCTTGCTATCAGCAAAGGTTAATTATTGGCCGAAAGTCAACCAAACATTCACGAGTGTTATTCGCCTCTCATAATGATTTTCGGTACATAAGAAAACGACATGATAGTTGCAGAGTACATTTCGACAATAAGAGCTTGCAATTTGATTCCAGTACCTCAAAGGTAGAACTCGGCTGGCCAGTTCGAAGATCCGGGGTTCAATTCTCAGTCGGACCAGCAAGGTCCTTTGCAATGGCGCCCGAATAAATTAATCCTGTAGGTTAGTGCAAAAGATGTCGGAAGGTTGAAAGTAGCCCCAGTACGACAATCACGGATTCAGTGGACTCTGGAAAATTGAGCGCCGATTTCAAGGCGAGAGGATGAAGATCACGCAGCAAACTAATCTGGAGTTTAAATATAGCATCAGGAAGTTAACCTGAGGTAAAAATAGCAGAAGGTGGTCAGTTAGATTGTCAGTTGCACGCCAATATGACATTAGAGAGTGGAGAATGCAGAACTCCCCCTTCCACAATAAGAGATTTCAATTTACTTCCAGTAGCTCAACGGTAGCGCGTAGCACAGTGGTGTCAAATGAGGAATTTGCGGGAAAAACCTCACAATTTACGCATTTCTTAATAGTTTTGCATACTTTTTGCGCATGCAGATAAGTTAAAAGTAAGATTTTATATGCATGCCGAAACAGCGAAGGTTGCAAAATGTTGCAGCTGATTTTCACAGAACAGTTGCATAATAGTATCTGCTTTCGAAATAACTCATCCAGAGCGTGTAGGAACGTGTAGCTTTTTTTATAGGCTTAAAGAAATGAAGGAAAACAAAAAAAAATTATATATCTATATTTTACGCTTTATAGTATGATTTTGGCTATGTTTTTACGAAATGTATTTATGTCAGAAATAAGCTGAGGTTACATGTATTGAAAATACGTGAGACATATAATTATAAATATTCACAAAAATTTTGGAAAAAATATTGAAATTTTAGTTAGAATAAACAAGAATTCAATTAGAATGAAGTCTTGTTTAAGATCAGTTTTTCCTTCTAGTTATACTGAATAAAATACATTTATTTACATGGCAAGATACTTCGGTTCATTGCCTATCAAAAAATAGTAGTTGGTATCGAAAAATATTATTTTCGGGTTTCGGGGTTTTTTCCGCCATGGCACCAGTGTGCGTCGTCTGGTCAGTTCGAAGATCCAGAGTTCGATTTTCGGTTGAGCAGCAAGGTCCTTTACATAGTATTTGGGCTAAAAAAATTCTACTTGTCTCTGTTTTGTATAATTATGAGTTTTGCTCCAAAACCAGTGGTTGATTATACTTGACGTCGTTTACAGTAAGTGACAATGATATTTAGAAGGAAATCCGGTTTAACGATCCATAATTTGTTTTTACAAATCTTTTATAGTTTTTGAGCAATCGACTTGTGAAGTTGAATAAGAATGAAATTTTTCTGTTTATAAAGTTTGAAATGCTTATATCTCGAAAACTAAAAGTGTTAACTATGAGCAAGCAGTACGGGAGAAATTTGTAACCCTGTAAAATCTGTATAAGGAAACATAATTGAATTTCGAATAGGGTTCTTTGTTTGAAATATAGTCGTTATGATTTAGATATTTTAATATTGTTACGAACGTGTGAAGTATTCTCACTGGAGTCTCTTTCAAATTATTCTCCCCATAGCGGATCAACTGGGCAATGAACAATTCGTTATTTCAAAGTGTTTTTCGAACCTTCAAAAATTCGCCAAATTGGCAATAAATCGCAAAGTCTGACAGCCTCCCTTATACTTAAGCATGTGGCAACCCTACAGTCACGTCATAGGAAAGGATGCCTGTATGGTTGTTTTATCCGTCTGACTTTCAAAAGAGACCCCAGTAAGGGTATTTTACAGGTTCGTAATAATATTTTGAAATGCTGGTTCCAACTTTAATATTTTGAACCGTTTTAAAACGGTCCAGTGAGGTCACACCGCCCACAAAGATTATTAGCAAGATGGCCAAGAAAGTAGTGCAGGCAGTTTTATTATTATGGTAACAGTTGATGGGGGGAAGGGGGTAGTAAGCGCTTTTACCACTACTAGGGTTCTACCAACTTTCCAACCACTGTTTTTAACTATTATTTTAAAATATGTTTACAAAACCATATTGGTTTCATTGGACTGGAGTTACCGCCCCGTTTACTTTTCAGGTATTTTTAGTCCATTTTTGTACCCTGGGGGAAATTACTTCTCTGCGTAAATTGTAGTAAGTACCTTCTTTCTGTAAATTATAGTAAGTAAATTCATAAGGAAATAAACGTAAATTGTTGCTCAAATAAGATGTTTAAAATGAGACGATCGTGCATTTCGGAAACACAAAGGGTACAGACGTAGTATTTTCATTTTTGACGATTTTAGGTGAGATTCTGGCAATCCCTACTATGATTTGGAGAACATCCTATTTTGCCTACTCTTTCCGCATCTTTTGTCGCCATTTTGTCGTCTTTTGTCTTCCCCTGTTCGCTGTTTCGTCGCCAAGGTAAAAATCGCAATATTCCATTCTGGCAACGTTTTTCACGCCTTTTGTTGCCCTTTTGTCGCCAAGGTAAAAATCAGATAATTTTCTGATTTTCATGCTGTGCTCTATGAGCCACAGAACACCTGTTGCACAAACAGTTATTGCTACATGCGACTTCCGACAGCCAGCGCGGCTGGATTCTGTGATGTTTTTTTAGCCGGCGTAGATCCATGTTTGAATTACTGTAGATCAACTGTTGCACAAACGGCAACAAAAGTGCGATCTTTACCTTGGCGACAAAAGGGCAAGAAAAGGACAACAAAAGATGACAAAAGACACTGAAAGGGTTGCCAGAACGAAATGCTCTCCAAATCATAGCAGAAATTGCATAAAATCGTCAAAAATGAAAAAGGGATTATACTACATCTGTTCCCACTTGAGTTTTCTTATTCAGAGTGAACAAGCTAAGAGTTTAACGCAAAATAAAGACTAGTGTGTGCAAAATAAGAACAAGGTGTCACCTAGTGGGACAAAATAGAAGTTACAAATATATACAGAAAATAAAAACATGAAATGAGATTCCGAAAAATAGTTAGGAAACAAATTAAATATGATCATGCCATAGACGGGAGAAATAATTTGACAAATAACAAATCATTAACTACGTTGTTTGAAATTTTGTTGATATTAAAGATTCAACGAAATTCAAATCAAAAGATGACTTGCACTTTTGAACAATAGAACGCCGATGGAAAACGAATGATTAGCCATTTAGGAGTGGTTTTCTATAGAAGATCGTTTTCGAAACATTATCTGCTTTTGTCAGATTATTTGTATAGAAATTTAAATTTTTTTATTTATTTGTTACAGGTAACATAACCGTTCTTCATAAAAAAAATTGCATAATGTAAATAAATTTAATTCATATTTACAGTGAACTTTTAATAATTGGTGTCTTGCTTTTCGAAATTTTATAATAAATCTCCCAAAAAGGAAATAAGTGTGTTCTCTCATGCTGAGATAATGTATAGCAGACAGAAGCACAGCTTACAAGTTTACTTATATCGATAGTAAAGATTATATAGTAAAAATAATAAGAATTTTACAATTAAAAAGTAGCTTCTTTGTTGATTACATTGCTTTTGCTAAAACAATACGTTCAAATATATTGTAGTAATATATGACAGACGATAAATAAACTAAAATGATATAAACAAAATTTTCATTCTTTTACAATTGTCTGTGGATTGAAATGTTTAATATTTATTTTGTTAATTTAAAGTTTTCACAATTTTAGAGATAAAGGCACAGACAACAATTGAGCCACGTTATCGGATTTTGAAATTTTACTTTCCCTCCAATACATAGTAATGTATAGGGAAAGTATTGCACTCATGTCGAAAATTGCAACTCGAGTTTTCGACGGATCTACACGTTTCGAGCCCTCTAGAATACGAAAAAACTATTTTTAGCGTAACGTCTGTGTGTGCGTCTGTGTGTCTGTCTGTGTGCGCGTCTGTGTGCCTGTCTGTGTGTGTGTCTGTCTGTCTGTCTGTGCAGATTTTGTATCCACTCTAACTAAAAAACTAATTGACCGAATTTCATAAAATTTGGTATGTAAGTCACTTGTGGGCGAATCTGGTGCTGATTAGTTTTGGGTATGATTCGGGATAAAAGAATCCGCCTTTTTTCGCGAAATTGCCCGCAAAAGCCTTTTTCCACTCTAGCTAAAAAACTAATAGACCGAATTTCACAAAATTTGGTAGATAAGTCGCTTGTGGGTCACTCTGGTGTTGATTAGATTTTGGTATGATTCGGAAAAAAATAACCTGCCTTTTTTTGAAAAATGGCCAGCAAAAATCGTCAAAATCTAAAATAAAAAACTAGGTATGCTCAAATATATCCATTAAATGCTTCTTTTATACGTAATTTTTAACAAAAAAAAAGAATAAGACCAATCCTATTACACTAGGACTAACCGTTCTCGAGATATTTTATTTTTTTTGTTTTTTCTCTACGCCACCTTTGAAAAGGAGTCCAGTTACCAAATAAGAACAAAAATTGAATTAAAGGTGAATTAAATTGAATTAAAATAAAGAAAACGTGTATATGAGTCTGCAGGGAAAGTCATGTGTTGCACACATCAGATTTTTTTTTATTGTAGAGAGGTTCAAACAATGTTTGAATCACGTTAGTTTGGAGACTTTATAGATAGTAATTGGGTCCCGTTTGTTTGGAGGCTCCTACAACGACTGGGTCACGCTTAAAGTGAAGAAGCAGTCAGACGGGAATAAGACCCATGGACAGATAAAATTTAAAGTGGAACCATACCAGTGTTTCTTTCAGGGATACATTTTGATTGAGGGTGAAGGCTCCCCCCCTCCCTGAGACATTTTATGTTAACCTAGTTCCTATTTATGTGACAGCATTTAGATATATATATATATATAGTGCAAATAGGAAATTTTTCTCCTTTCATTTAACCCCCCCGGCCAAAAAGTTCTGAAAGAAACACACCATACCAAGGCTACCCGTCAAAACCACTGAAATTCGGTACAGCTGTTCTTCCGCGATGATGAGAGACAGATATATCTTTAATTTTATTTATATAGAAGATTACGTAAGTTACCTTTTGTGCGTGAGTGAAATGATGTCATTTTATGGGATTTGAAAATGTATATCAACAAATCTCATTGCCATGAATTGGATCACAATACAACGTTACCTTCTATGCTATAACCAAACAAACCTTCAAAAACCGGAGACAAACAAAACATACCAAGATTCGCGTGGGAGTTGATCACAAGCAAAAAAACCTAAGCTCCCTTTTAAAGCGATATTCCCGGCGGGACCACGGCCGATGACGTCACATATTTTAGTTATTTTAACGCACTCTGAGTCGGCCTGCCATTTTTCACTTGCTGGGTTTTATATTTGGAAACCGCCCGTACATACTCAAGGATTCAACAGTATTTTCTAGTAGAGGGAGGCAGATATAAATAACCTCGGGGTGGCAAAAGTCTGAGATAATATTGGAACGAATCGGGAGAAAGTAGGGAAAAAGAAAATGTGAAGGAGCTCTGTGTTTGAGGATATTCTCCTCGATAGAACGAAGAAAGGTACGACAAATCAATTTATAGGAGTTTGTTGTTTGGGGAAAATTACACTAGACTTGGCCATTGGCCTTTTCATGTCTCATTTGGATAATAAGAATCAATTCGATGGTGTACGTAGTTTCTAACTAGGAATCTGAAAGCGAAAAACGCGCTAAACACTACAGAGTGATTTCATTTGTAGAGTCACAGAAATTATTTTCAATTTTTACTTAAGTTGCTCTTGCTGATTATCACAACCCTATTTAATAATATGGCCAATGAAAGTACAGAAAATTTCATCATCTCCAATTTTTCTTTATAATAATTTATATTAATTTTAATTTGATATTTATTAAAATTTATTTTAATGAGGTATTTTTAACACTTTACAACATAGTTAAAAAGTGTTTATGACTTTGTTCATTCTGTCTGTCCGTTCGCACGATAATTGCCGTAAAAATGACTTTATCAAAATGAAATTTTAGTATGTTATTGATGAGGTCTGTGGGACATATGGGAATGTAAATGAATAATATCACCCAATTAGTTTTGGATTGAATCCGGGTTGAAAAAGTGAAATACATTGAACCCTATGGAACCTAATTTTTCAAACATTTTTTAAGCGAAGTTAAAATTCACAAATTGCTTCAAACATTTTAAGAATTATTCAAATTATCCCATAAAATATATAAAAAAAATCTGATGTGGGCAACACATGACTTTCCTTATATAATGTAATGAATTTACTACTTTTACAGTAAACAATATAGGTTTTTCTTATACTAGATACTAATATTCTTTCCAAGATATTGAATTTTCGACAATTAGTCGTCATTTTCATTGATTTAGCGTCATTTTTATTCATTTGGCGAGATTTTCGTTAATTTGGCAACATTTCAAAAAGTCGCCAAGTTGGCGACATTCCGCAAAATTCGTCGCCAAAATCTCGCCAAGCGTTATGGATGAAGATATAAGTTATTCTTACAGCAGATATACGACTATCTGCGTTCAAACACAAAAGTATTACTTAAAGTATTTTTTCCCATGAATGGAACGAGCTAGATCCACGAGAATGATGTCACCCAATTTATCGCATGGTATTACATATGAAAAGTGAACATGTTTCTCAATAGGAAATATTTTTATTTTATGACTTTTTGATAATTCTTTTGAAAAATTGTACAATATCTCGAGAACGGTTTATGTTAGCGTTCTAAAATTTATGTCAATCGTTTTCTAATGAAAAATTCCATAAGAAATGTCAATTTGCGTAACTTTATTAGTGGTTTTGATTTTTTGACGATTTTTTCAAAATTTCATTCGAAAATTTAGGAGGGTTCTGAACATTCGATTGCGTATAAAAACAATAGGCTTCCAGTGTTTACGGATTGTGATTTTTGCTCCAAATTTTGTTCGAATCGGTCCATTCGTTCGTCAGTTATCGTCTCCACAGACTCAATGACACACACACACACAGACACACACACACACATCACTCCAAAAATGTTTTAGTCGTGATCAGGGATGGTTTGAAACGTGCTCTCCCGTCGAAAACTCGAATTCGAATTTTCGACCCCGTCACAATACTTTCCTTATACATTATGTATATAAGGAAAGTAAAAATTTCAGCAAAATATATTCAGTAGTTTTTAAAATAAAAATAAAAATAATAATTGCACCCATATTATATGAAAAGATCACGTGACCCACTTCAATCTAAAATATGGCATCCATCTTGTGTCAAAATCGTGATTTTTAAAGTTCTTTTTAATTTATATTTAGTGTTGCCGTCCTAAAACCGCTTCATTTTTTATACTTTTCTCTGCATCTATATACTGCGCCAACGCAATTACAATATTTTGGAGTTTAAATGATCATTAAACTTTGATCATTTCTACAACGAAACCTAACTTTTACGCATGGAGGGGGTAAGCACACGAAGCTGTAAGATGAGTTGTATAAGAATTGCTGAATATCTTTAACGCAAAATTATTTAGCTCTGGAGTCTGCAATATAGCTGATATGAAAAAAACATTCATTGATTTTGATTTTACACATAGAAAAGCAGACTATTCTATATTATTGTTTTATCGATGAAGTTTTAAGCATGGAGTTAGAAAGTAATTTTACCTCCATGGTTTTACGTTTTTAAGTAAAATAAATTATTGTAGTATTGTGATAATTTTAAAAATATCGCCGCTGAATGAGAGGAATGGGAAAAAGTTAATGAATGAAATATTCACTACTTTTATATAGAGAGCCAGGCTATTTATATTTCGATGGCGTTATTTGAATAAAGTTCATTTGTTTTCGATGCAGTTTTCAAATATAATAAATTATTGTAGTATTGTGACAATTTTAAAAATATTACCGCTGAATGTATCGCATTTTAGAGATCGTTAAATAAAATTGCATTCCTGTTGGAAAGTGTTTCATAATCAAAGCTTTATGCATGATTAATCTTTATCGTTAAACTTATCTGAGGGGTTGTACGCCAGCTGATGACACCATTGGGTTGTTCTAGAACTATGTCGCAATGTTCCAGAATTAACCATCACGATAAAAAGTCTATTTTACAAAAGTCACGAATACCTTTTTGTTAAGGCGCATTAGGAAACGTTCCGTTGCTGTGTTGAAAACCTGGATGATATATTGGCAAGCTTCTCTTTGCCCTTGACAATTACCTTTCAAATTGTCTTTGATAATTAATTTTTTGTTTAATTGTCTCGGAAAACTATCTTTCAGTTTAGTTGTCTTTGACAATTTTCTCTCATTTCAATTCTGTTTGACATTATCTTTCAACAAATAGCTCTTTTTAACAAACTTTTATCTTAAGTGTCTGAAAATTATTACTTTCGTTATAAGAAAGTGTTTTACTCTCGAAAACGTATTTCGGCTAAATTGAAAATCAGGAAGTTTCCGAGGGTACTGATTACGTAAAATCCTGTTTTATTTTTTTTGTGTGCGAGTGTTGGTCTGTGAGAAGGCGAAATAAATCCCTTTTTCTTTGAAACTATGCAACCGATTGAAACCAAATTGTTTATACCTTGTGCAGCATGAGCACTTCCAAATTGCAATATTTCATGAGCTTCTCAACTGATTGATCCAACATTTGAAATAATTATAGTTTGCTACATAAATACGAAAAACGTCACGAAAAAAAATTGCAGTGTCATGTACAGTATGCATATTTATATTTTAAAATATCCCAGTCTGCATTCGACGTACACCTGATTTACTTTGCTAAATTAATTTGCACTAACAGTTTAAAAATAAAACTACATTTTGTACAGCGTGACTGCCCCATTTGTGACCAATGAAGATGTTAAAATGAGAGGAAAATCACAGAGGTTCAACAATGTACCGCTAATTCACTCATCTCTTCCTTTGATATTACGTTGTGGTATTTTAAAGTTGTAAGGATTAACAAAGTATAGAATGTAAATTTGCGCAAAAACAAGTAAATAAGGAAATTGTAACTTATATTGCTGCGCAAGCAAATAATAAAAAGCAGACAATCATTTTGGAAACGCCTGGATTTTCTTCTTCAGTACGAATAAGTCAATGGCTTAACGCCAAAGTAAAACCACGTACTAATGAAAATGCTAAACTACAGTAATGGTGGCGCCACATGGTGTGACAAAAGAGAAGTAGAACGAGAAAAAAAAAAAAAAAAGAAATATTATAAATTAGGACGCTTTTAAGATGATGTTTGTGTGCGTGTCCGTGAAACTGTGGATGCGATATCTTTCGAACGAATGGAGCATTTCGAACGAAATTTGATACGTTTATTACGATCCGTGAGTACTGGAATTTTATTGATTTTAATCGCGATCAAACGTTCGGAAAACTCCCAAATTTTCGAATGAACTTTTAAAAAAATTATAAAAACATAAGAACACTCACTAATAATTCATACATAATCATTTTATACATTATTTTTTATTCTGAAACGAATGACACAAATTTTAAAGCCAACTTGAACATTGTACGAGATATTGCACGTTTTTAAAATAAATTTATTTAAAAAATTACATAACAAGAAAGATCAATCATGCATAAAGCATTGATTATGAAACACTTTCCAACTAAAATGAAATTTTATTTAAACATCTCTAAAATGCGATACATTCAGCACTCATATTTTTTAAATTATCACATAATTACAATAATTTATTATACTTGGAAACTTAAAACTTCATCAAAACGCAACGCTATGAATCGTCTTCTTCTCTATGTAAAATCAATGAATATTTTATTCATATCACTTATATTCTAGACTCCAGAGCTAAATAATTTTAAGTGATAAAAATTCAGCAATTATGATACAACTCATCTTACAATCGCTTGATTTGTTTACATTCTGCATGCTATAGAAATTAGGGTTCGTTGTAGGAATAATCAAAGTTTAGTGATCATTTAATATAAAAAAATTTGTAATTGCATTGGCTCAGAATTCAAATACGCGCATAAAATGCAAAAATAAAGCGGTTTTATGACAGATGCAACGCTAAATATAAATTAAAACGGTCTCTAAAAATCACGATTTTTCACAGCGAAAATAAAATGGGATGCTGTATTTTATTTTGCAATGAGTCACGTGATCTCTTCCTATATAATGGGTGTAATTATTATTTAAATCTTTATTTAAATAACTGCCTAACATATTTTGCTGAATTTTTTTTTATATATTTTACGTGATAATTTGAATATTTCCTAAAATTTTCGAAGCAATTAATGAATTTTAGCTTCGTTTAAAATATTTGAAACATTAGGTTCCATAGGGTTCAATGTATTTCATTTTTTCTACCCGGGTTCAATCCGAAATTAATTGGGTGATATTATTTATTGGGTCATTTACATTCCCATATGTCCCACAGACCGTTTCAGCCACATACTAAAATTTAATTTTGATAGAGTCATTTTTACGCAGATATCATGCGAACGGACAGACAGACAGAATGAAAAGCAAAGTCAAACACTTTACAACTATGTTGGAAAGTGTTAAAACTGAGTATCATCGAATATGTGACACTTGCCGATTCATTTGGCGACAAATTTTATGAAATATTGTCATGTTGGCAACTTTTTTAATAGGGTGCCAAATTGGCAAAATTAACGCTTTTACATGCTTGTCATCCAGAAAAGCTCCCAATGTCAGTGTACTTTTCAAAGTCAAAACATTCTGCCGTTGATGCCGTATACATCAATTTTTCGCATTAAGAATTTTTCGCAGTCATTGTATTATGCAAAGAAAGTTATGTGCTGCCCACATCAGATTTTTTTTTGTAATGCAATGCAATGACGCCAAATTACTGGGACCTTGAAATCCCTTTACATATCTTCCATTTTCATTTCAAGGGCCGATATAACGTGATTATTTATCCGGTATCTCCTTTTAAAGGAAGTGGTGGACGCAGAGGGACTTGTTTATCAGGTCAGCTAAAGTGAATGAAAGTCTGTAGGTCAAGTTTTCGTAACGAAATCAGTATTTGGCACACATAACCCAAGAAGGGAAAGTCTGATTTGGTGATGTGACATTGACCTGTGAGATGTTGATGAGAGACGTGAAAGATTTCGCAGTTCTGGACGTAGTATTTCAAGAGACTCTTTTCACTTTCCATACATACATAGTATAATGTTTAGGGAATGTGTTGTGAAGGAGTCGAAAATTCGAATACGAGTTCCAGACGGAAGAGCGAGCGCATTTGAAACATCTTTGAAATCGAATAGAACGTATTGTGTGTGTGTGTGTGAGTCTGTGGATGGGATATTTTACGAACGAATGGAGCGTTTCGAGAAAAATTTGGTGCGATTATTGTAATCAGTGAATTCTGGAAAAGTATTGATTTTAAACGCGATCGAATGGCGAAATATTCTCAATGTATGAAGGAATTTAAAAAAATTATATTAAAAAACAAAAACAAAAAACAGAATATTCAATAATGTTAAATAAATAAACATTTTATGTGTAATTTTTCATTAGAAAACAAAAAACAGAATATTCAATAAAGTTAAATAAATAAACATTTTATGCGTAATTTTTCATTAGAAAACTAAAAACAGAATATTCAATAAAGTTAAATAAATAAACATTTTATGCGTAATTTTTCATTAGAAAAAAAAAAAAAAAAAAAAAAAAAAAAAAAAAAAAAAAAAAAAACAGAATATTCAATAATGTTGAATAAATAAACATTTTATGCGTAATTTTTCATTAGAAAACAAAAAACAGAATATTCAATAATGTTAAATAAATAAACATTTTATGTAAGAAAATAGTAAGAAACGTCAAATAGATTCACTTTTACTGTACTTATATACATATAATGTATAAGGAAATATTGTGGCGGGGTTTAAAATTCCAATTCGAGTTTTCGACGGGAGAGCACGTTTCAAGCATCCCTGAACACGAATCAGACGTTTTTGCGATGATGTGTGTGTGTGTCAGTGAGTCTTTAGAGACGATAACTGACGAACGAATGGAGCGATTCAAACAAAATTTGGTACAAAAATTACAATCCATGAATATTAGAAACCAATTGTTTTTATACGCAATCGGATGTTCAGAACCCTCCTAAATTTTTGAGTGAAATTTCGAAAAAAATCATAAAAAAATTAAAACCTTTAATAAAGTTACGTAAATAGTCATTTCTTATGTAATTTTTCATTAGAAAACGATTGACATAAATTTTAGAACTCTAGCATGAACTGTTCTCGAGATGTTGCACATTTTTCAAAAAAATTATCAAAAAAATCATATAAAATAAAAAAAAATATTACCTATTGTGAAATGTGTTTACTTTTGATAAGTAATATCATGCGATAAATTTGGTGACATCATTCTCGTGGATCTAGCTAGTTCCATTCATGAGAAAAGATACTTTAGGCAATACTTTTGTATTTGGACACCCATTTTCATTTATTTGCTACAAGAAGGATTTGCTTTGGGCATTGGCATCGCCAATGCCTGCAGAGGGGGATCGATCTGTTTGGGATAGGGTATATCAAATACCTTTCTTTTTGAGAGGTTCTTCGTTTAGGATCGAAATATATCCCACTCCCACCCGTAAGCAAAAGGTTAATATTAGTCGATTATCCGTTGAAAATCAACTGTCTCACAATAAGCCACCCCTCGAATAATGTAAATTTTTGAACAATTCGCGTTTCACATTTATTCCGAAAATCGAAAATTTTGGTGTGCAGAAACCTCTAAAGAAGAAAATATTGGAAAACTGAAATTGCATTCTTTCTTTCTTTCGAAATATTTATCCGTACACAAAATTAAAGTCTCTATTTCATACCGAAGCATGCTATTTTATTATTTCAATTTTCGAACGTTTTTCTGCGAATCCCCCCCCCCCCCCTAAATGAACATTTTTGAAAAACTCCATTTATATTGGGTTTTTTATCAGATTATTGGCCCATATACCAACTCTCAAGTCTCTATCACATTTAAAAGGAAGCGTGCCTCATATATTTGGAAAATCGAACGTTTTGGTGTGCGACCAATTAACGTTGTCTGAAATTGCACACTTTCTTCCTTTCGAACTATCTATCCGTACATCAAATTTGATGTCTCTATCTTATCTCGAAGAATGCTCATTCATCATTTCACATTCTGGACGTTTTTCTGTGCAGCACCCTTTTAAAAGAATATTTTTGAAAAACTGTATTTATCTTTTTTTTTTTATTAAATGATTAGCCCATATACCAAATTTCAAGGCTCTATCACACTGTAAAGGAGGCGTTTCTCACTTGTTCGTCAAATCGAACATTATGGTGGTCAGCACACCCTACAATAACAAATGTGTGGAAAACAAAATTGCATACTTTCTTCCTTTCCAACTATCTATCCTTGCACCAAATTTGAAGTTTCTATCTCATCGCGAAGCATGCTTTTTCTATCATTTTACCACTCGAATGTTTTGTGTGGAGTATCCACCCCCTTAAATGAACAGTTTTGTAAAATTCTATTCTTGGTTTTCTATTAGATGATTGGCCCATATACCAACTATCAAGCCTCTATTACATTTTAAAAGGGACGTTTCTCAATTATTCAGAAAATCGAACATTTTGGTGTGAGGCACATCCTAAAATAGAAAATAGTGGAAAAATGAAATTGCACACTTTCTTCCTTTCAAACTATCTACCTGAACACTAAACTTGAAACCTCTATCTCATCCCGAAGCATGTTTAATTGTCAATTCACCTTTCGAACGTTTTTCTCTGGAGCACCCCCTAAACGAACGTTTTTGAAAAACTATATTCGTCTTGGGTGATGATTGACCTATATACCAAATTTTAAGCCTGTATCAAATTTTAAGAAGCCGTTTCTGATTTATTCAAAAAATCGAACATTTTGGTGTGCGGTACCTCCTTAAGTAGAAAATATTGGAAATCTGAAACTGCACACTTTCTTCCTTTCGAACGATTTACCCATACACCGAAATCTCTATCATCGCAAAGCATGCTTTTCTATCATTTCACTTTTCGAACGTTTTGGTTTGGGACATCCTCTCTTCAGAACATTTTCAGAAAATACGATTTTTCCAGAGGGTTTCTTCGAACGATCGACCTGTGTACGAGATTGCAGATCTCTATCTATTAGAGAAGTGCCAAACAAAAGCGTTACAGACAGACAGACAGACAGACAGACATACGAACACTTGGCAATTAGTTGTACTAGCCGAATACCCCTTGGAATTCACCGGTATCGCAATAAGCAACCTTCGAATAACGTGAATTTTTGAATGATTCGATTTTTTCAGTATCTGTCTCACTTCAGACTGGGCATTTCCCATTTTTCCAGCCAATTAAATATTTAAGTGTGCGGCATCCCTAAATTAGCAAATATCAGAAAGCTAAAATTATACACTTTATTCTTATCTAACGATCTATCCTTGCACTAATTTTAAAAGACCAATTTTTAAGTCTATATCTTATTGCAAAGTCCGTTTAACTATCATTTCACATCTCAAAAGTTTTGGTAGGGAGTACCCATTAAATGAACATTTTTTTGAAAAATACGATTTTCTCCTCAGGTTTTATCGATTGATTGACCCGTGTATCAAATTTTAAGTATTTATCTCTCAATTCCCCTGTCGAACGTTTTGGTGTGGAGCATCCTCCTTTACAGAACATTTTCGAAAAATTTGATTTTTCCAGAGGAATTTTATTGAACGATCGATTTGTGTACCAAATTGCAAAACTCTATCTCACATAAAAATGCGTTCTTCATTTATTTTGAAATTGAACATTTTTAGCTTACAGCAAGCACCCCTAAGGTGTCACATTATGAAGAACTAAAATTGTATAGATTCTTCTTTTCCAACTATCTACCATTACTTCAAATAAGTCTGTATCTTATTACGAAGTGTGTTTTTGTATCATTTCAATTTTCGAACGTTTCTGTGTTGTGCACCCACCCTCTTAAATGAAATTTCTGAAAAATTCAATTCTTCTTGCCTTTTTATCAAATGATTAGCCCATATACTAAATTTCAAGTCAAATTTCGCATTGTAAAGGAGGTGTTTTTAATTTGTTCATCAAATCGAAAATTTTACTGTGCGGCACCTCTTATAATAGCAAATGTTGGAAAACTATAATTGCACACTTTCTTCCTTTCCTACTATCTACCCGTATACCAAATTTGAAATTTCTATCTCATCATGAAGCATGCCTTTTCTATCATTTCACCTTTCGAATGTTTTTGTGTGAAGTACCCACCCCTTAAATGGACATATTTGAAAAACTCCATTCTTCTTGGGTTTTTATCAGATGATTGGTCCATATACCAAATACTAAACCTCTATCACATTTTAAAAGGAGTGTTTCTCATTTATTCCGAAAACGAACATTTTGGTGTGTGGCACCCTAAAAGTAGAAAATATTAGAAAACTGCAATTGAACACTTTCTTCCTTCCTAACTATTTACCCGTACACCAAATTTGAAATCTCTATCTCATCCTGAAGCATGTTTTTTTTTTATCAATTCACCTTTTGAATGCTTTTCTCTGGAGCACTCTTTAAACGAACATTTTTGATAAACTATATTCGTTTTGGATGTTTTCTTCAAATGATTACCCCATATAGCAAATTTCAAGCCTCTTTCAAATTTTAAAGGAGTCGTTTCTCATTTATTCGGCAAATCGAACATTTTGGTTGCGGCACCCCCTGAAGTAGAAAATATTGGAAATCTGAAATTATACACTTTCTTCCTTTCCAACGACTTACCAATACACCAAATTTGAAGTCTCTATCTTATCGCAGAGCATGCTTTTCTATAATTTCACTTTTCGAACGTTTTGGTGTGGAACACCTTCTCTTCAGAATATTTTCGGTAAATACGATTTTTCCAGTGTTTTTTATCAAACGATCGACTTCTGTACCAGATTGAAAGTCTCTATCTATTCGGGAAGTGCCTAAAAAAGCGTGATAGACGGACAGTCAGACGGATGAGCACTTGGCAATTAGTATATACTACCCGAATACTTGTTGAAAATCAACGGTCCCACAATAATTAACTCCTAAACAACGTAAATTTTTGAATAATTTGTGTTTCACATTTATTCGAAAAATCGAAAATTTTGGTGTACTGAACCCCCTAAAGAAGAAAATATTGGAAAACTGAAATTGCTCACTTTCTTCCTTTCGAACTATCTACTCGTACATCAAATTTGAAGTATCTATCTCACACTGAAGCATGCCGTTTCATCATTTCACCTTTCGAACATTTTTATGTGGATCACCCTTTTAAATAAACATTCATGAAAAACTTTATCCTTAGGTTTTTATCAAATGATTAGCCCATATACCAAATTTCAAGCCTTTATCAAATTTTAAAGTAAGCGTTTCTCATTTGTTAGGCAAATCGAACATTTTGATGTGTGACACCCCTTAATGTAGCAAATATTGGAAATCTGTAATTGCACATTTTCTTCCTTTCGAACGATATACCCATACACCAAATTTGAAATCTCTATCTCATGGCAAAGCATGTTTTTCTATCATTTCACTTTTCGAAAATTTTGGTTTGCGGAATCCCCCAAAATTACAAATATTGGAAATTTTCTATTGCACACATTATTTGTTAACACTTTACAACAAAGTTGAAAAGTGCTTATGACTTTGTTCATTCTGTCTGTCTGTCTGTCTGTCCGTTAGCACGATAATTGCCGTAAAAATGACTTAATCAAAATGAAATTTTAGTATGTTGTTCAGACGGTCTGTAGGACCTATGGGAATATAAATGAATAATACCACCCAATTAGTTTTAGATTGAACCCTGGTTAAAAAAATGAAATACATTGAGCCCTATGGGACTTAATTTTTCAAACATTTTTTAAGCAGATTTAAAACTCACAAATTGCTTCGAAAATTTTAGGTAACATTCAAATTGTTCCATAAAATATATAAAAAAAAATTCAGCGAAATATATTCAGTAGATTTGTAAATAAAAATTAAAATAATAATAACACCTCTTATATGAAGAGTTCACGTGACCATGATATGAAAAGATCACGTGATCCACTTCAAAATGATATATGGCATCCATCTTGTCTCAAAATCGTGATTTTTAATGTTCTTTTTAATTCATATTGAGTGTTGTATCAGTCCTAAAACCACTTTATTTTTGCTTAAATTCTGTGCATCTACATACTGAAACAACGCAATTACAATATATTTGGGTTTAAATGCTCATCCAAATTTGATTATTTCTACAACGAAGCCTATTTTTCACCTATGTAAAATGTAAACAGCAAATTATGTAGAATGAGTTGTATTAAAATTGCTGTATTTCTTTAACACAAAATCATTTAGTTCATGGAGTCTGCATAGCTGATATGAATGAAATATTCATTGATTTTACAAAGAGAAGGACGATTTTTTTGGATGAAGTTTTACGCATAGAGTTTAATTACTTGTAGCTCCATGGTCTTAATTTTTAAATAAAATAAATTATTATAGTATTGTGATGAATGACATGAATGGGAAATTATTTATGAATGAAATGCTGCTTTTATAGAGACAGCCAGGTGTGTTATTTTTTCTATGACGTCATTTGAATGAATTTCAGTTGTTTTCGATGAAGTTTTCAAATATAATAAATTATCGTAGTATTATGGTAATTCTAAAATTATTACCGAGGAATGTATCACATCTTAAAGATGTTTAAACCAGGCAATTTATATTTCAATGCCGTCATTTGAATGAAGTTCATTTGTTTCGATGAAGGTTTAAGTTTTCAAATATAATAAATTAATGTAGTATTGTGATAAGTTTTAAAATATTACCGAGGAATGTATTGCATTTTATACATGTTTGAATAAAATTGCATTGAAGTTGGAAAGTGTTTCATAATCAATGCTTTAAGCATGATTGATCTTTCTTGTTTTTGAACTATCTATCTACCTATACGCCAAATTTGAAGTTTCTATTCCATCGCGAAACATATTTTTTCTATCATTTTAACCTTTCAAACGTTCTTGTGTGGAGTAGCCACCCTCTTAAATGAACACTTTTGAGAAATTTTATTCTTTTGTTTTCTATTACATGATTGTCCCATATACCAAATATCAAGTCTCTATTACATTTTAAAAGGAGGCGTTTCTCATTTATTCGGAAAATCGAACATTTGGGCTTGTAGCCCCTTCTAAAGTACAAAATATCGGAAAACTGAAATTGCACAAGTTCTTCCTTTTGAACTATTTTCCCAAAAACTAAATTTGAAATCTCTATCGCTTCTCGAAGCATGGTTTTTTGCCATTTCACCTTTCGAACGATTTTTTTTCTAGGGCACCCCATTAAACAAACATTTTTGAAAAACTCTTTTGTCTTGAGTGTTTTCATCAAATGATTAACCCATATACCAAATTTCAAGTCTCTATCAAATTTTAAAGCAGGCGTTTCTCATTTTTTCAGCAAATCAAACATTTCGGTGAGTGATACCCCCTGAAGTAGCAAATATTGAAAATCTGAAATTGCACATTTTTTTTCTTTCGAGCTGTTTACCTATACACTGAATTTGAAGTCTCTATCTCATCGCAAAGTATGCTTTCCTATCATTTCACTTTTCGAACGCTTTGGTGTGGAGCACCCCCTCTACAGAACATTTAAATTCGATTTTTCCAGGAGATTTTATCGAACGATCGACTCGTGTACCAAATTGCAAGTCTATCTATTTCGGAAGTGCCTAAAATAGCGTGACAGACGAACAGGCAGACAGACGGACGGACGGACGGACGGATGGACGAACAGACGGGCGGACGGATAGACAGACGAACGGACAGATAGACAGACGGACGGACAGACAGACGGACGAACACTTGGCAATTAGTATATATATAGATAAATAGATAGATTTTAATTTTTCTTGGTCAAACAATATCTTTGTTTAAAATGTTAAACAAAATAAGTGAAGCTTTCAATGCCTTACGTTCTTTCAGTAAGATAATTCTTCAGAGAAAAGCATTTTTTTGTAAACACAGTAAAAAGAGAGAAAGTGGAAAATATATATTTTCCAACAAGTATACAACAAAGCGTCTTTCTCATGTTTACATTTTTCGAATTGTGTTTATTATGAAATACATTTTACTTCGGTTAAAAAAAATGATGCTAACAGCACATGACTTTAATTAAATAATCAAATTCCTTTTCTCTCACATAATCCATTGAGTTAAATTGTCCAAAATGACACAGATACTTATTTGAAAATCCATTTTGCAGTTTTAATACATCTTTTTCATTTGGCAACTTAAAACTTCCCCAGACCATCAAAATGAAAAAATAAAAAAAAATTTAAATCTCTAAAAAACGGTTCACTTTTTGAGAGTTTAATAGGGCTGGCCTTATTCGTTTCCCTGTCAAAAATAGCGTATAAAATAAGCATTTAATGCATATATTTCAGCATATTTAGTCTTTTATTTCAGATCTTGACGAATTTTGTAGGCCATTTTGCATGAAAGGCTATTTCTAATTTCCGAATTGTACCCAATTCAATCTAATACACTCCAGAGCAATCCACAGGTGATAGACACACTTATGAAATTTTGTTGAATAGATTTTGAGCTAATGTGAATGCATACATAGCTCTCTCTCTCTCTCTCTCTCTCACACACACACACACACATACACACACATTCAAATACGTCACATTAAAATGGTGGATTCGTATTTTAGAGTGCTCTAGACATGTAGCTCCATCGAAAATTTGAGTTTCGAGTCCTTATTCATTACTATATATTGTAGGGAAAGTAATAATGAAATAAACTTAAAATATTTGCTCTAATTTCAATAGCTATCCTTCTAACAGTAATTTGTTTTATCTGTCGTACATAGTAGCTATCCTTCTAACAGTAATTTGTTTTCTCTGTCGTACGTAGTAGCTATCCTTCTAACAGTAATTTGTTTTCTCTGTCGTATATAGTAGAGAGAGAGTGAGAGTGAGAGTGAGAGTGAGAGTGAGAGAGAGTGAGAGAGAGTGAGAGTGAGAGTGAGAGTGAGAGTGAGAGAGAGTGAGAGAGAGTGAGAGTGAGAGAGAGTGAGAGTGAGAGAGAGTGAGAGAGAGTGAGAGTGAGAGAGAGTGAGAGAGAGTGAGAGTGAGATAGATAGATAGATAGATAGAGTGAGATAGATAGATAGAGAGAGAGAGAGACGTCACGATAGAAATAGCTGATTTGTGTTCTAGCGTGTCCGATACGTGTAGATCGGTCAATAACTTGAGAGTAGATGAAAGAGAGAGAGGTCTAAGTTTCTCTTGAAGCAAAACTTCATGAAGTGTGCAAGTTCTCACTTTTCTTTTCAGTAATTTGTTCTACAGATATTAGCAGCACCATTTTCTAAATAATATTGTTTTTAGACAGTCGTATCCATTATACGTACATAAAACTGGATTCCAAGGAGGAGGCCCTATCTTCCTATAGTTCTTCCGTCCTTCTTCGAAACAAGTCTGCATTTTCACTTGATCAATGACAAGTGCTAAAATTATGACTGTTGAAATTAAACTTGTTACATTTTCTGTAGACTACATTTAATGTATACATACAAACAGCGTATTCAAGAAGGTGACCAATTTTTTCCGGATCCGCACCTGGTGACCCCTAATAGTAGCATCTGACTTTGTCACTGATATGTACTCTATATGATTAACATACATCCATATAACATGAACGATGTTTAAATATATGCTTGAGTATATCTAATTTCTCCCATTCCCACCTTTCCTCAATTTCAGATGTTCCCGGAGAGGATATGTTTAACTGCACGTTGCCCTAATTCCCCATTCTTATTTCCTCACATCATTTATCAAACTTTCATTTCAGATGCATTCACGGATTATCGTCTGGCACAACTTCGGGGCAAATCCTCCCCATTTTCCAAAATATGAATCCGCCACTGCCATCGCTTCTTGGCACTCACCTCATGTAGGCAAGGAATACCCTTCTTACTTTTGCCTCCAGAACCGTGTCACTAATAACAGAGGCTTTGCCAAAATAATTTTCAAAAGAAAAGAACGAAAAATCACCAACAAGACACTTTTAAAACCCTTTTTCTCCCATTCTGATTTTTTGAGCGTTATTTTCATCTTGCGGCAGAAGTGATAAGAGACCCCAAACTGGCTCGGTGGATAAGTCTTTTTTTGTACAGGCACTATCGCATGCACTACAGAAAACTGAAGTGTGTGCGTAAGTAAGAAGTGGGCCACTCAAATCGGTTCCTACATTTATCAGGATGGCTTACCAAATTCCGAAATATGTTGCCAAGGGTTATACGGCTTGAAATAAATGATCGGAGGAATTATAGTTCTTTTGAATTAAGAAGAAAATGATTCAATTGGGGAATGCAAGAAGTCTATTTTGACAGTGAAGCTGAAGTTTCTGACTTGTAACAGCAATTTATAGCCCATAAACAAGAAAGTCATTATCAATAGCTCGACAACCCGGTAGGCCTCAGCCTTTCCACAAAAGTTACTCCTAAGCTCCTTTTGGAGCAATGCTTCTCCAATTTTCTATATTTAACATTTCAAAGTCTTTGTCCACGCAATTGATCCATCTCAATTTTGATTTTCCTCTAGGTTTTTTCCCGATGGTATCTTCTGCAAAAATTATTTACCTGAATGCAAGAAATAACAGAGGCTCATGAGGCATATAAGCAAGAAAGCACTTATTTGGAGATTTCTTCACTACTCCTAGACCATAGTTTTGATGCTTTTTCTGCCTCAAGCAAGGGGCAAGGGGAAGGAGAGAGGGGTATGATTTAAAATGGCCAAAAAGTATAAAACTTCTTTAAAGTTAGGATTTCAGTATTTTTGTGGAAGTTTTAATATATAAATATATTCAACTAGTGATCGTGAAGGGCATTATTACTTTCCTTATATACATAGTATAATGTATAAGGAAAGTATTGTGACGGGTGGAGGAGGGGGGGGGGGTCGAAAATTCAAATTCGAGTCTTCAACGGGACAGCGTGTTCCAAGCATCCCTGATCACGAATCGAACATTTTTGAGGTGATGTCTCTCTCTCTCTCTCTCTCTCTCTCTCTCTCTCTCTCTGTGTGTGTGTGTGTGTGTGTGTGTGTGTGTGGAGACGATGTCTCAGGAACGAATGGAGCGATTCGAATAAAATTTGGTACAAAAATTACAATCCGTGAATACTGGAAGCCTATCGTTTTTAAACGCAATCGAATGTTCAGAACCCCCCTAAATTTTAGAGTGAAATTTTGAAAATATCGTAAAAAAATCAAAACCTTTAATAAAGTTACGCAAATAGACATTTTTTATGTAATTTTTTTTAGAAAACGATTGGCATAAACTTTAGAACGCTAGCATGAAGCGTTCTCGAGATATTGTACATTTTTCAAATAAATTTATCAAAAAATCCCATAAATTAAAAAAAAAATATATTTACTGTTGAGAAACATGTTCACTTTTCATATGTAATATCATGTGATAAATTTGGTGACATCATTGTCGTGGATCTAACTCGTTCCATTCATGAGAGAGATACTTTGAATAATACTTTTGTATTTGAACGCCAATAGTCATTTATCTGCTATAAGAATAACTTATTTCTCCTTCCATAACGCTTGTCGAGATTTTGGTGACGAAGTTGGCGGAATGTCGCCAATTTAGCGGCTTTTTTAAATGTTGCCAAATTAATTAACGCGCCAAATGGATAAAAATGACGCTAAATCAATGAAAATGACGACTAATTGACGAAAATTTGATATCATTGAAATAATATAAGTATCTACTGTAAGAATAACCTATTTTTTTTACTGTAAAAGTAGTTAATTCATTGCATTATATAGGAAAGTCATGTGTTGCCCACATCCGATTTTTTTTATTTTAAAACGACTATTCAGCAAACGACAGCGGATGGCATTTTTTTTTATTTTATTTACTTAGAATCAGCCACAGGGCATGGCAATAATTTGTTTATTTTCAGCAGGACCGCATTTTATTTATTCCAAACAGTGACAGAGCAGGTTACTATTTACTTGGAACCAGCGACAGTACATGGCAATATTTTTTACTTTCTACTTATTGCGCCGTGCTTTCTTTTTTATTTACTTCGAACTAGTGGCAGTGCATGGAAATAATTTCTTTGCTTTCTGCTATAGTAGTATATTTTATTTATTCTAGTGAGCGACAGCTCATAGCACTATTGTTATTTACTTCAAATCAGAGCAACAGTGCGTGGCAGTGTTTCTTGTTTTCTATCAGTGATAGTGAGGGACATTATTTTATTTTATTCCAACCAGTGATAGCGCAGGGCAGTATTTTTACTTACTTAGAATCAGCGACGGTGCATGGCAATATTTTCTACTTTCTACCAGTAATAGCGAGGGACATTATTTTATTTATTTCAATGAGCGAGAGCATAGGCAGGGCTGCCGTTTTATTTACTTCAAACCAGACATGGCAATATATCTTACTCCTTACCAGTGGCAGTACAGGACATTATTTTTTTCCAGACAGTGGCAGCGTAAGGCATTATTTATTATTTACTTCAAAGTAGCGCCAGTGTATGATATTATTTTTCTACTTTCTATTAACGCATTATTCAGGGCATTTATTTTTAAGAAGGGGGTGCGAATTAGAGCTACAATAGTATAATTCAATGTCGTTATTTGAAACTTCATATGTCTCAACCAGGAAATTAGAATTATTTTTACTTTAACACCAGAATGTTTGGACCTTTGCACAATAGGATTTTACCATTATTCAAATGCTTATTTCTGCTTCTAACAGATAGCAGAGATTAGTCGCGTATGAAGTTTAGTTTCACTGACCATTAGTGATATGATCATTTAGGGTAAAAGTAGCAAAAAGTGAGTCATGATGTATGAAAAACCTTTATGATTATAAAATGAAATGGAAATTTTTTCATATTTTTATATAATCAACAAAAAAAATAGTAGAGAAATGAACAACAGCAATAAAAAAAATAAATTAGTTTAGCGAATTTTCGGAAAAAAAAACAGTATTTTTTTATACAAAATTATAAGTAAACAATAATTACAAAAACATGAATGATTTTGCTAAAGCAGGCTACAAAAATAACAACTTTATGTGGCGCAATTTTTTTTGTCTAAGTGAATGACATCATTTACACACTCGCAGTTTTTGAAATATGTTATTTTTTGGTCTAGAATAAAACAAGCAAGCAAAAAACGTTTTTTTTTCTCACATTTTCGTCTCATGCAGCAAAAGTGGGTAACTACGTTTTTTTTTAAAACTAATGTTTCATTATTGTTCGGCATTCTACAAAATATCATCACTAAATGTATGTAATCAACGATTCCATACATTACTGGTGATATTTTGGAGTGTACCAAATTACAATGAAACATTAGTTTTATAAAATTGTTAGCCACCTACTATTACAGTGTGAGCTGAAAATGTGAGGAAGATTATTTTTTCTTTCGTTTTAGCGTATTCTGAAATAAAAGTATGGGTCCCAAATTTTGTTTTTTGTTTGCTTGTTTTCTACTTATTGGTGTATTTGAAGAACTATGTGTGAATCTTTAAAGCTTTTGAAGTTTTAAAATTTTGAATCTATTGCCTATCTCTGCTTTTTTTTGCATGCTGTTTGATAATGTTGTCCAGAGAGCTTAAAAATGTTTCTTTTTAGGAATAAAGGATGGGGAATCAGTGTCAAAGAGCTACTGTTACAAGATGTCTGTATACTGTAAAATATTTGCAAGCATGATAGTTCAAAAATGAAGCTGGAATTTTCATGAATGCCTGACTTTTCTTATCAGTTTGTCGAAATTATCAACAAAGTAGCTGAAAAAAAAATGAGAAAAGTTGCAGAATGCTTTGCAGTGTATATGTGCCGACTTTTATCAGACTTTTATCTAGTTCATGATGACAGTACCATCAGTCTTTGGACACGGCCTGAGACTGAAATTTTTAATGCAGAATCCGAACACGATCTGGCCAGAAAACCTTTGATTCTCAGATATGTCCGCCCAAAACGACTTATATCAAAACTAGCGAAAACCTCTGGCATTCTGCCCTATAATTCATTGAGCAATAATAGACAAAATTAAAAATTTAATTGTTACAATCTATGATAATGTCTTTTAATAATAAGTCAAATAAAATTATTATCGTAACTCGTGCAATAAATATGTGACATAAGCGATTAATCGATTTTAAATCACTATTCTAGTTACTTTCCTTATATACATAATGTATAAGGAAAGTATTGTGACGGGGTCGAAAATTCGATATCGAGTTTTCGACGGGAGAGCACGTTTCAAGCATCCCTGATCACGAATAAAACATTTTTGAAGTGATGTCTGTGCGTGTGTGTGTGTGTGTCAGTGAGTCTGTGGAGACGATAACTGACGAACGAATGGACCGATTCGAAGCACATTTGGTACAAAAATCAGAATACGTAAACACTGGAAGCCTATTGTTTTTATACATAATCAAGAATGTTCAGAACCCCCTAAATTTTCGAATAAAATTTTGAAAAAATTATCAAAAAATCAAAACCACTAATAAAGTTAGGCAAATAGACATTTCTTATGTAATTTTTCATTAGAAAACGATTGACATAAATTTTAGAACGTTAACATAAACCGTTCTCGAGATATTGTACATTTTTGAAAAAAATTATTAAAAAGTCATATAAAATGAAAAAAAAAATATTTCCTATTGAGAAACATGTTCACTTTTCATATGTAATACCATGCAATAAATTGGGTGACATCATTCTCGTGGATCTAGTTCGTTCCATTCATGAAAAAAGATACCTTGAGTAATACTTTTGTATTTGAACGCCAATAGTCATTTATTTGCTGTAAGAACAACTTATTTCTTCGTCCATAACGCTTGGCGAGATTTTGGCGGAATGTCGCCAACTTGGCGACTTTTTGAAATGTTGCCAAATTAACGAAAATCTTGCCAAATGGATAAAAATGACGCTAAATCAATGAAAATGACGACTAATTGTCGAAAATTCAATATCTTGGAAAGAATATTAGTATCCACTATAAGAAAAACCTATTTTTTTGCTGTAAAAGTAGTAAATTCATTACATTATATAAGGAAAGTCATGTGTTGCCCACATCAGATTTTTAACTTTTGTTATTGAAAAAAAAAATCACTGATATTTTATAGTAAGATACTGGTTGTTGCGCGTACCATTGTGTACGCTTTACTACTTGTTCTCCGATGTCCCGCACTCTAACCTTTTCAAATAAGTATATTTGTCCATTATTTCGCGAAATTGAATTTTCTCAGCATGGTGACCTATATTTTTGGAAAGAACAGCTCAAAGTCTATAAAAGCTCTTCAGCCAAATATCAAAGTTGATTTTTATTTACTTTGATTTTTTATAAGGCACTGAAAAATAAGTTTCTATTGGTGTCAGTAGGATGACAAATCTGAAAGTGGCCTCAAAATGGCCTTCATCGATTTTTTTAGAATCGGATGTTTTTCGCCCATAGAGTTTTTGATTCTGTTTACGGAGATGTGCTCGAATTTGATTTGCGATTTCTGTAGATTATAGTGTGAAAGCCCCAGGCCGTCCGACTCGTCCAGAGGACTTAGAGTATCTAATTGGACGACCGGGAAGGACATATAGATTATAGTGTGGATGCTTTGGTCTTTATACATAGAGGATGCTTTGGTCTTTATACATAGAGAATGCTTTGGTTTTTATACGTAGATGAGTCAAAAATATGAAATTTGGCAATTTTACGCTCAAAATTGGGGTAGTTTTGTAAACATTTATATTTACATAATTGAAACAAAATAATTTAATTTATTTTTCATTCGTAATTTTTTCCAGATTGAATATGTCATGCCAGGCCAAAACCCGATTTTTTTAAAGCCAGATCTCAGTCTAAAATTATCTTATAAAAAAAAAAAAAAAAAAAAAAATCCGGCCCTACTCATCCATAATGGTTTGGGCCGGGCCTAGGTTAGGTATACCTCTAACTAAGACGATGGATCTAGAATTCCATAACACCAACTAAAAAAATCTGATGAGCAGCACATGACTTTCCCTGCAGACTCAAATTCATATTTTCTTTATTTCTTTAGTGATTCATTAGATTGAATTTAATTTCACAAAATAACACTAAATTTTCATTGTTAATTCAATTTTTATTTTTGTCTGGTATTGAACATTTTTACAAAGCGGCGTAACAAAAATGCAAGAAATCTCAAATATCTTGAGAACGGTTAGTCTTAAAGTATAATAGAGTGTGTTATATTCTTTTCCTCGTCAAAAATTACGTATAAAACAAGAATTTAATTGATACATTTGATCATACGTAGTCTTTTTTTTTAGATTTTGGCAATTTTTGCGGGTCATTTCGTAAAAGAAGGCAGGTTGTTTTTTTCCAAATCATACTAAAATCTAATCAGCATCAGAATATCCCACAAGCAACTTATCTACCAAATTTTGTGAAATTTAGTCGATTAGTATTTTAGCTAGAGCAGATAAATGAAATTTTTACGGACCATTTTGCAAAAAAAAGCGGGTTCTGTTTTTACGAATCATACCAAAAACTAATCAGCACCAGGGTCACATCCAAGTGATTTACCTACCAAATTTCATGAAATTCGGTCCATTAGTTTTTGAGTTAGAGTGGATACATATATTGCACAGACAGACAGATAGACACACAGACACACAGACACACACATAGACGTCACGCTAAAAGTAGTTTTTTCGTATTCTAGAGGTTTCGAAATGTGTAGATCCGTCAAAAACTCGAGTTGTGATTTTCGGTATGTTTCCAATACTTTCCCTATACATTACGGCATTGTAGGGAAAGTAAAAAAAAAGAGAATATAGTAGAAAAAGTTAAAACTAAAAAGAGTGTAAACAAGAAAAGGTCAAAGAATTGTGCCAAGATCTTGATGAGTGCACCTAAAAATAATTTTCAAATTCGAGCTTAAACATCTTATGAAAGTAATGTGAACCTAAATATACTTTGAACAAGCGATTAAAATTTTCGATTTGGCACGGAAACTTCTAGGAAATTAAACTCTTTTTTCACCTTTTACCTTGTTTTATAAGTCATTTTTAATTTCTCATACTGTTTAAAAAAAGTATTGTTTTTCCAAAAATTGTGTGTTGGGTGTGTGAACGTACATAACGTCATAACGTGTACATAACGTGTGAACGACATAAAATTCTGAGTGGTTATATATTACCAGCAGTATGCCCATTCTTCGTAGAGAATATGTAATCTAAAGAAATTTAAAATTCACAATTATTTGCAAATTACCACAATGTTTTAAATGATATTGTTATTTATAACATTCTATTAAAATATTTAATTTAATTTTCCTAAAAAGATGTATACGAATCTCTGTTCTCTGATATACAAAATTATCTTCACAGGTAGATCTAAAGAATAAAACATCCTGGTCAGGTTTGTAAACAAATTTACAAAAAATGTTATTTAATTCTCACAAAACAACAGGGATTATCAAGGAAATTGAACTTAATTTTGCAAAAGAAACATTCATCAATTAGGCGTCGTTTTTATTAATTTAGTATCATTTTATCAATTTGGCGACATTTTAAAAAGTCGCCAAATTTGTCGCCTGGTGGGACGGTTGGACTGATAGATAAACACTACTGAAACGTCATTTCAATACTACCCCTTCAAAGCGTAATTCACTTCATTGTTTTGGTGTCATTTTTGTCATTGACGTAACATTTTTATCGATTAGGTGACATTTTCATTAATTTAGTGATATTTTGATCAATTTGAGGACTTTTTAAAAGTCGCCAAATTTGTCGCCAAGTGGGTGGCCAATTTAAAGTGACAGACAAACGTTACCGAAACATTACAATAACATTACCAAACATAAATAATTTCATTGATTTCTCGACATTTTTATCAATTTGACGACAATTTTATCGATTTGACAATACGTTTATCGATTTGGCGATATTTTGATCAATTTGGCAACATTTTAAAATGTCGCCAAATTTTTCGCCAAGTGGGATAGTTAGATAGACAGACAAACGCTATCTAAATATCATTACGGTACTATCCCCTTTTAAAACACAATTAATTTCATTGATTTGGCGTCATTTTATCATTTTTATCAATTTGACGACATTTTTGTTAATTTAGCTATATTTTTATCAATTTGGTGACATTTTAGAAGTTACCATATTTGTCGCCAAGTTGAATGGTTGGACTGACAGATAAACGGTACTGAAACATCACAATACTATCCCCTTTCAAAACACAATTAATTTCTTTGATTTGGCATCATTTTTATCAATATGACGACATTGTTAATTTGGTGAAAATTTTATCGATTTGGCGACAGTTTCGTTAATTGGGCGACATTTAAAAAGTCGCCAAATTTGTCGCTAAGTGGGATGGTTGGTCTGACAGACAAAGGCTACCGAAACATCATTACAATGCATTACTTTTCAAAACAAAATTAATTTCATTGATTTGGCTTCATGTTTATCAAATTGGTGACATTTTTATCGATTTGGCAACATTTTCGCCCATTGCGAAACATTTAAAAAATAGTCGCCAAGTTGCCGACATTCCGATAAAAGTTTTGCCAGGCATTACAGAGACGGACGGATGAACGGACATGGGGAGAAATGGATTAATTTTATAGTGAATGTCTTTAAAACTGTAACTAAATAAAATGTTATGTAATTCGCCTTATTATAATATAATATATTATAATAAGGCGTTATATATTGTAACTCCCGAAATACAAAGTATTGCAACACAATATTTTTTTTTCTATTTTCTATTATACAACTCGTACTGTTACCAAAATGTAACTTTATATCGCTCTGCTAAGACCCTTTTTCGAACAGTTCATATTTCGAACGTTTTGGTGTGGAACATCTCCTCTTCAAATTACATTTTTTGCAATGTGTCTTATCGAATTGCACATTCACGATGCTTTAGATTTTACTTGCTTGATTAGTGGTGACAATTTGAAATTCAACAGGTAGAATTTACTTTTAACATTAATATTTTATTCTTAATTATTTCTGTAATTTCAATTATGAGATTCTAAATGTTTCTAAATTATCAAAATTAAATAAATTCTATACTTCAATTAAAACGTAGTTCCTCCAATTCCTTTCCGATAACAAATTATGAATGAAAATTTATTTGAGCAAACTGTTCTAATTTAAAAATAATATATGGATAAAACGAATTATTGTCTTTGAACGTATTTATATTTGTAATCTAAACATCTTACATTTTTACTTTAAAATTATTAAATTTTAGAAATATTCGTAGTTATGTCATAATCAAAGAATATATTATCTATATGTATACTTACATAGAAAGTTTATTCGCATTGAAATGTTTTTAAAAACACTAACAATTGTGGCATATGACATGCTGGTTTTGCTACCATTGCAGCCAAGAATATTTGGTGCTGATGAGCTCTAACAAGAGGGACATTGCATTGTTTACTGATAACTTAAATGGGCGAATAAAATATTTTTTAAACATAATCTTAATGAAGTGCCGTTTTCTCATTTCATTTCTGATTATTCAATGAAACTGATAAATAAAAATTCGCTGTATAGTAATGTCCATTTTTGTACAGATTTTTCAAATTTGGTTTTTTTTTATTTATTACTATACGTAATATAACTTGTGTGTAATTCCTTAAATGGCAAATTTTGATCATCATATGAGGCAAAAGGCTTCAATGTATCGTAAAAAAATTCAGGTTGGGCCGCGTCGGGGCTGGTTTTGAGCGGTTTTGGGACGTGCTAGACTTGGGAGAATTATTTTGAAAAATTCTCAGGTTTTGGCCGGTTAAATTTTAATATTTTCGGGCCTAACCGAGTAAAAATTTTAAAATTAGATCCGTGTCGACCTCTGGTCTTAAAGTAACTGGCTTTTGATCTTTGCTTCTTCCTTTTCTTCTGTCAGTTCCAGGACCAGGGATTTTTTCAAAATTTGAAGACTTCGTGTTTTACTGCAGTAGGAGAATTTTTCTTTCGATTGATTCAGTAGTTGGATCACTTCTTTTTTAATTCTTTGTTTCTAAAAACTGCTTACTTATTCCCATTTTATTTTATTTTATCTTTAAGGTAAAAACATCTTGTTTTCCTGGTTTAGGGACTCCAAAACGACAAACTGAATGGTGATTGAGCGAATTTTTTTTTTATCATATGCGTGTTTAGGAAGCATTTTGAGATATATTTTTAAATTTAAGGAGTGAGGGGTGGTGTGTGTGTGTGTGTGGGGGGGGGGGGGGTTGAACTCCCTAACCCCTTTTTAAATATTCCCCTAGTCAGATTTCAAAGGAATAGTTTCTAATTTATTTGGCTAATTGGACAGTTTGGTGTGCGAACCCCCCTAAAGTAGCAAATATTGGAAAAATGAAATTGCGCACTTTCTTCCTTTGGAACTATCTACCTATACACCAAAGTCTTTATTTCATTGCAAAGTAACCTTTTCTATTATTTTATCTTTCGAGCGTTTTGGTGTGGAGCACCCCCCTCCCCCTCTATTGAACATTTATAAAAATTCGATTTTTCTAGAGGATTGTATCGAATGATTGACCCGTGTACCAAAGTGTAAGTCTCTATACAAGAAGTGGTTAAAAAAAGCAATATATGGAATATCAATAAGGAAATGTATCGGAACTTCACACTGCAAATATCGTTTATTTCCAAAATTTTATTAGTTTGTTAGAAAGGTATCTTTTAAATATTACATATCATTATCAATTAGAAAATATATTTGAGAATTAGTGGCATTTTTATTTGATAAATTAAATATAAACCTGGCGACCGTGGTGTTCGTTTTAAGAGAAATAAGTTATTTTTAATTTTATGTAAGCCTTTGGAAGAAAAAATAACCTTGAACTTTAGATTACTAAGGAAGAAAAATTGAAAATAATTTGAAAGGATAAAATATTTACATTTTTTATTTTCGACAATGCGGTTACTCTGATGTGAAAAGGTTTAACAGAACAATAATTTATATTTGAAATATATTTTGAAGAAAAGAAAAAAAATAAAACGAACCGCGTTCAAGCAAAAATTTAATTAGCTAAGAAGGACGCGCCGGTTTTTAATATGAACATTGAATTTAAGCAACAGTGAACGTGGAAAGTCAATGGGTGATTTGAAAAATTTAGTGTTCACGTGGAGGGTTATGAAAATGCTGATGGTCTGGGTTAGTATCTAAATTGAAATGATTATCCGTCATTGAAACACGATTGGCAATATTTTATAGCAACGTTACCCAGATATAGATAGATAAACAGACAGATAAATCAAGGTGTTTATATCAGTAATTAAGGAACTTTTAATGATATATTTGCACCATCGTTGCTAAATTTCTAGATGCGTTACTGATAGTAACAATTTATCTCACCTCGATATATAATCACAATGTTATTCCACGTAGACCCACTTTCACTAAATTTCAACTTATTGTCGCGAAATTACGCCATACGTTACCAACAATTATGACTTCATCCCCCACTATATTTAAACCCCATCAAAAACATCAAAACCTTTTATCCGGAAGCTCTTCCAATAGCGCACAAAGGGAAAAAAAAGAAACCCAAAACGTTCTTCAAACTCATTTTTTCCCTTGCCGAAACACGAGAAGGCGTCCCAGGTGATCTCATGAGCCCCACTGCAGCCCGCGATCCCATCTTGTGGGCGGGCTACTTGCTGCCATATATGTCTATGGCTGGAGGCAAGCCCCCCCTACCGTCAGGCCGAGGCCTTATGAGCTCAAGTGTTTCGTGTGCAAAGCAGTAGAAAACTCTCCGAACTGTGAACACGGCTTGCGATCTTGGTTTGTTTAGTGAGTTGTAGGCTTCGGAGCATATTAGACGCTTCTCTCTCTCTCCCCAAAGGAGTTCTTTTTTGGTTTTTTGGTTCACAGCGACTCCAAAAAGGTGAGCGGATATTGAGTGTTTGAAAATTTTTTCTGGAGATACGGAATTCCGAGAAATGTTTGTAAAGTTTCTGATTTGTGCTAATCTGCTGCTACTTATGGAAAAATATTGGATAAAATGTATTTCAGCATTGGCACTCTTTGCAACTGCCTCTTTGGATAGCTCTGCTTTTTCTGATCATTAAGTGCTGCTTTCTAAGGCTTAGTGAAACTCATGGGCATGCCTGGCAGGGGTGAAGTGCTCGCCTCTTAAAAGTTATAAAATCTTTTATTTTTATTATAACTTATACACAGGATTTAATTTCGTTGGTCTCAAAATTTTTTGGCCAGGCACGCCAATGTGTGACTTTTTATATTGTGCTAAGACATGCGCATGTTATTTTTAAATGCATAAAAATTTCGATTAGTTGCTTGCTAATAAAGATTGTTATCAATAAAAAAATCCCACGAGGATGAGCTAATAAATAAAGCTCGAGACGCTTTCGCTTAGATGCTATCATGATACGAATGAGAACGGTATTTGCTATTATTATAACTTGTCAGCAATAAACTATTAAGTAAAAAGAGAACTTTGTATTTAATAGATACTGTTGCAGACTTATATTTAGATTATTTAATTGTTTATGATATGCATTTAACGTTAAAATCAAAAGAAAAATACTCTTGTTTAAATATTGATAAAGAAGTAAAATATAATTTATTTTTTACTAATTAATTTTATCCTTAGGTTTGCTCAATTTCATGTCGTGCAAAATATTTAAGTTGTTAGGTAGAATCATTAATAGTTTGATCACTATCACTTTCTTATGATATACCTTCTGTTATTATCATAGAAGTATCGTTAAAAATTATATCAACTAAACATTCATGTTTTTTAAATTAAATATGAAGGAAATAACAAAATATTTTACTATTTATATAATCTTTATTGATATTGAAGCATCACATGCGTGATACTATGCGCTATATATATTTCATTCGAAACGTGCCATTTTTTAGTATAGCATTTTTTAGTATATATTTTTTATTTTATCAGGTCTTATTTTTCTATATTTCTGGTTTGTTATTTATTCTGTAAAAATATTTTGATATATTTCTGCGCAGATTGAAGAAAAAAAACTTAAAAGTTCACACAGAAATTTTACGTTTTATGAAGAATGAATGTTTGTTCTATTCAAAATACTGTAGATTTTTTATTATTGTCGTTTTTCCACGGAATTTGTTACTAAAGATATTTAATGCCGTCATCTGTGTTAGAATGACATAGATTTATTTATTTATATATATATATATATTTTGTATATATTCAAATTTGTTTTCTGACTGTTTTCATAATATCTGTAGTTAAAGTTACATAAGGGTAGTAAAAAATAATTTACGCTAGACGCGTTTATTTTGAACAATACCGTTTGTTTTTCTCTAGTGAATCGGCATTGCAGTTTTGGTTTCGGTTTCGACGGCGTACGGAGGAGAAACGTTTTTAACTTAGCTTACATCTCTAAAACTTTCCGTAACTTTTCCGAGCTGATTTACAAAAAACTGAAAGCAAAAGCTGTTTAACACGCTTAAATGCAGCATGTAAAACAAAATGCGTTAGGACAATTTTATTTTTATAATTTGGAAAATGCAATGTTTTGAAATTCTCCGAGAAAGCATGTTTTCATCAGTACTTTTAATTTATGAAATAATTTTATTTGCCATCTATGCACGTAAACTTTAACAATGTTTAATTAAATTTTTAAATAGTTAGTATTTGTTATTATCTTCCAGTAGTATTTGATTATAAAGTTATCTCAATATTTTTAATTACGTTGTTAAAACTAGAAGGGATCTTCTTTATCGATTTCTATCGATTTGTCTTTTAATTTTATGGAGTGTTACTAAGAATATTTGAAGATAATTTTTATTAATATATGTTTAAAATTTTTGATGAGCATTTATGATTTATGATGCTATTTAACTACACTTTTTGGTACATTTTAACTAAAGAAATTCTCCTTTATACAGCTGATCGTTGAGGAATAAATTGAATGAAACATTAAATGATTCTGCAAGTATGCATTTTAAAAATATTTTTGCACTTCAAAATTTCAAATGTCCATGTTTATCTACGTTTAGTTTAATTAATGTCCCTTGGGAAACAAATTATATATAATTTGTTTGTATTGTTTATGTTTAAAATTTGAGAGTTATTATAAAACTGAATTTTCAAAAGACAGTGTATTCATAAAATTAAATAAATTTAAAATAATTAAAGTGACAGTGTATTAATTAAATTAGATAAATTTGAAATGATTTCAAAATGTCATTGTACAACTTCTCTTTATTTAAAAAATAATTATTTAAAAATATTATTTTTTCTTCTTTTTAAACTAAAGATTTATTTTCTTTTAAACTAATGGTCATTAAATCTTTAGTGTCTTTGAATTAAATCATGTAATGTCTTTGACATTGCTTCTCTATCTAATGAATTCGAAATTTCAGCTAAAATAAAACACCTAAGGATATTTTAAAAGAAAAGCCGTTTAATTTAAAGTGTTTGCTATAATTTTTTTTAATATTAAAGTATTTGCTTTTTACCATTTAGTTGTTAAATAACCAGTGGATAATGACCTCCAAACATATTGTGAGGACATTGATTTTTAATTAATAAAAAAAATTATGAGTACATGAATAATGGTCATATTTATTTATTTTTTATTCATAATAATGAGTTCCTTTATGCGTGTTAATTACTTGCTATCATCAGTATTTATGTTTTTATTATATTCAAACCTATATAATTATTTTCTCCTATTAAAAGCTAAAAATTATGAGTCAATGTTTTAATCAATTAGCATTTGCAATACTTTTTGATCAACGGGATATCGAATTTAGGTGCCCTGCTTTGCGGTCAATGCGCTACACCACTCCAGCCATGAAAGGAATTACTTTTAAATTACTTTACAACTACCATTGTGTTATTTTTTAAAAATATTTATTCTGTTCACAATACTTATATTAAAATAATATTACAATATTTATATAAAATAACTTGAATTTGATGTATAAAAACATTATTTATTATTTTCTAACTTTTTAACGTTTTACTCAGATCATCCGACCTACCCGAAAGAGTAAGGTAATTTTATTCATTCTGGAAATTTTACAATAAATGGACTACGTTTGCAGTCTTGCTACTAGTGGCGTATATCATGCTCTATTTGCAATGACGCCATTTGGCATTGCAAACAGTGCATGGTTAAAATTTGGCTAAACATTTGGATAATTTAGGCTATGTTTAGACAATAGTTTAAATGTCTGCAAGTACTTATCAAATAAATACTTATTTCATACTAGGAAATGTATCTAGGAAATGGGCTAGAGAATATCATGTCTACAAATTATACTAGAAAGTGTGCTCGGGATTTACAGCAAGGATTAATTGAATTTATTCATTCAATTTTTCAAAGAGCATTGCTAAAAATATAGTTAACCTTTTGCTTACAGTTGGGACAGCGTCAACCCCAAACGAAGAACCCCTCAAAAAGGCAAGTATTTAACATACCATATCCCAAACAGTTCGATCCCCCTTTGCAGGGATTGGCGTCCTTGGACGTCAAATACCTGTCTTTTTTAGAGGTTCTTCGTTTGGGATTGAAGCTGTCCCACTCGTAAGCAAAAAGTTAAGTAGGAAAGATATAGTTAAGGGAATGAAGATATGGTTATAGAAATTAATATTTGTTAAACTTCTCGCAAGTTACTTCATAAAGAGCCCCCCCTTTCAATTTACATTAGAATATAATTTAAAGGCATGGGCATGATTTTGGTGTCTATTGAAATATATTACATAGAATATTATATATATATATATATATATATATATATATATATATATATATATATATATTATATAATTATATTATATATAATATATTATACATAATATATTATATATAATATATAGACTATTGAAATTTTAGTAACATAAAGTATATTTTTCTATAATTGGCTCTAGAGCAAAATTAGAGTGTGGAAACGGTTGAATGGAGTTTGGTGTTGCATCCACCATGTTCCAATGGAGAAAGGATGTAATATGTTATTTGAAGAGTGAAACGGCGTAGGAGTTGTCTACCTGAGCCCTAATAAGAAAATTCGAGTTCGATTCCCAGTTACGATATCTTATAATATTGCAGTGAAATGACGTCGATATCTGAGGTCTTGGATATTTGAGGTCGAAGGTAAAGTAATGCTAAATAATGCTAATTTAACATTAGGAGCATAAAACTTTACGTATTCTTAATCCAGAAACGGCTGGATCAAATGATTTGAATCCGATGTTAAATGTTGATGTAGATTCGAAATCTTGCATTAAAATTGTGTGTGGCTATTAGAAATTTTCAATTTGGTGCGCATTTAGATATGAAGACGCCCCCTTCCCTGTGCACATTTTAACCACATGAATTTGTGGAGGATGTTACTTCCTATTCGAATGATGCAGGTAACTTTTCTCTACTACATTATAATCAGTGCGCGAATAACGAGGGGTGGTTCGTTCTTTTTTTCCGCAGCTGTACGTTAATTATTTAGTATATTTAATATTTTGGATTCAATATTTTGAATCTACTACTTTGATGAAATAAAGATTGCTGTATTAGACATACACGTATATAAAAAAAAAGTAGATTGGAAATAGTTTCAGTGTCCGTAGAACTGCAATCATTTTGCGAATTAACATTTTGTAAAATAAAACTTCATTAAAGTTCAATAAGCTAACACTTTTAGATTTTGCCTCAATTTTTTTTTCTAGATACTCCAATTATAAACTTCACGTCAAAATATCAAATTATTTTATTTACTTGCTTGACGGTTTATAAATTAAACTTATATAAAATATATCTGACCAGATTTTATATTCAAGTTAATTTATAGATTTGCCTGGAGGCACATAAATACATACTTGAATAAGTATATTTCTATCTCTTCTGTTCAAACCTTATCAATTATTAAATATTTTTGGAATACTCAAGTTCATTTAATCGCTTAATATTTTTTTACACAGAATGAACAAAATAAAATATCTTGTACTTATGCAACAATGTTTCGACAAGGAGGAAGTAAAAAGATTGAGCTGCAACAATCGTGGCATTTTAAATATTACAGCTTTCCCATCCATTGGAAAAACCCAGATTAAAATACTAAAATATCGAAATTATACAACCATTATACTTCAAAAACAAACAACTCGATCCAAAATACAATTACATACACTTTTAGGACTTTCAAAGAGCATACATTCTTACTTATTGCTAGCATTTTTTAGTTTTTGAGACATGAGCATTACAAATCTGAAAAACGGAAAATTTGAAATCTTCAACTTGACAAAACGATTACTCGAAAACTGTAAGAGTTTTCTTTTAAAAATAAATATACATTTCGAAGCTAAATTTCTTAACGAATATTTTTTCGTTTACTATTTATATTTTTATTTTACAGTTTCGAAGATATTCTGAGCGAAAGTAAGAAAAATGCGATAAAAACATTCACTCGGACAGGTATTTTTAAAAAAATTTTCGGTAGAAAACGTTCAAAATAATAAAATTATTTTTATATACTCGTAATCTCAACGACATCTTCGACGAAACGAGAAAAAATATTTACATTTTCATTTATTAGATTCGGAGGTATAAACATTCAAACTGTTTATATTTTTCGTAACGCTCCGATATCCGCCACAGTAACCCCAAGCATAGGCATTATTTACATCAAAATAGACTGACAAAGCACAAACATTTCTCAAACATGTGAATCTGTCAAAACATTTCATTGTGTATTTTTATTTCTTCACAATTCTTGCCTTGTGCACGCCACTCAATGTTGAGAAATCAAAACTTGTCACGTTTTAAAACGAGATGAAACGAATCGCTGCCAAAAGATGCTGGATAAAAGTTTGCTATTTAGGGTTCTCAGATTCTGGAAACTGGAGTTCTTTCAAGCGGGGGCAGTTCGGAACTATTTCAAACATCGGATGAGATAATAATAGAACGACTTTGAACTCGCGTCCCCCTTGCAGAAATGAGAATTCTTAGTGAGTTCCTCTTTACTTAAGATTTGACACATTGACACATTCTTTTACCCATTCTCCTTCAAGTTTCGGTGTTAAGATTTTTTTTTTTAAAATCTGTCTTGATGTTCGTTATATTTAGTAACAAACATTTTCTTTCTTACGTTACGTTGTAAAATATTTCCTTGGGCTTTCTTTACTAACAAAGAAAAGTTCGGAAATGTGAGTTGTTTTCTTTTAAGAAATACAATGATTCACGAGTCAAGAAAACTTTTCACAAGATATTTACTAAAGCCGCAACTACAAGCGTTCTACTCATAAGACACTTCCCACATATTGCAAGGCCCACCCGTGGCCAAGTTTTTCATTCTCTGGTTCTCGGATTCATAGAAATTGAATATAAAACTACTTTAAAAATAAAAGTATTTAAACACACCAAAAGACTTTAAAACATATTTACATGCCTAAACGCCTTTCATCAGTGGCATATAGCAGAAAAAATATACATTGAGATTTTTATACCCAACCAAAACAGCGAACAAAATTTGCATAGCATTAATGGCAGAATAGTACAATATCGGCCATTAATGGTATGTAAATTTTGTTCGAGGTTATGGTTGGGTATAAAATGCCCAATGTATATTTTTCATCTTATATGTCCCTGATTTTTACGTCCAAAAGTGTAAAAGCTTGCAAATATGTTTTAGCGTCTTTTATTGTGAATAAAAACTTATATTTTTAAAGTAGTTTTATATTTAAATTTTAGACGTGCTACCTTGATGTAATTACATAGAAATTGAGTTTGAATTTTGGGCGTGAATGGTGAGCATACATGCCCGTTTCGGTTTGGAGTCTATATTGTAGGATCCAGTCAGAGATTGATCTGAGATTGATCTGATATTATATACTCTTTCGTTAGATGATGTTTTTCCAACACAATGAGTTATTTATCTGTCTATAATAATAATAATATTAATAATAATATCCTGCAAATTTTTGATAAGGCATTACGAATAGATAGATGGCAAAACGTACTGTTTTGAAATTTTGCGTACAGACTAACATGAACCTGTAAATGTACAGCAAGGGTTTAGAATTTTGATATAAACTTTAAAAAATTAGCTAAAAAAATTAATTAATAAAATTAGTATTGCCAGTATAGGCAAAGAATTTAATGGGTCGATTTCTCTTCCGACTTCTCTGGTTGGTTACAGAAACGTCACAAAGGTGTCTGAGGACTGGAGAACTAAAAATTATCAATAAATTACTGAAAAATAAATTACTGACTTATTGAAGAACTGAAAACGTTAAAAGTTGATTAGACTACATAAATAGTTAGCACACTTGAATTTAGAATAATACCGCTGTGCTACCGCTAGAGCTTATAACTTACAACCAAGTTATGGATTTTGCTTTTAATCCTTCAACAAACACAACATCAGCAACATTACATCAAGAGCGACTTTCAAATGTAAACAAACTTAAATGTGGTTATCGGCTAGTCCGACATTTCAAATTTCAAAAGAGTTAGAGATATTTCTCCTCTTTAATGGTCATTACAATCGTAATGAACGATTTCTTAAAAAGTGTGACGAGCTTTCCGCGGTTGGCGAGTGTAGCCATTTAGCATAATATAACATATATAAAATTAGTTCAAATTGCTGTTTGAATTAATCTGCAAAAATAAATACTTCGTCAATAACAGCATAGAAGATTGATTAATAGTATCAATCGAATTCGGAGGTAAAGAACAATCTTTTTCGTCAGGATAAAAAGGCAGAGCAACAACGGCAAGATAGACAGACACGTTTAGGATAGAAATTTTAAAGAATGCTTTTAAGATATATTTGAAACCTTTTTACATGAATTCTAAATCCGACTAGATTTATCAAAGAAAATTGATTACCAGTGACTAAGTTAAAAAAAAATATCTAGTATAATAATTAGCAATTCGGGAGCAGTAGGGGCTTGATATTGACTTTCGACATAATAAATAGGACTAGTGCTTTACACACCTTTTAATGTTAATAATTAGAAAAATAATACAAGTTTTTTTTTTAAATTATTAACGCCAAAGCATTACCTTAAGGTATTGCCTTAGGTTCTTTTGTTTATAATCACCTGTTATCTTTCTAAAAACAAATAAAAATATTATAAGTACACTTTTGATACATCGTTAATAAATAATATAAAATGCAATTGATATTATGTAAGTTATATTTGAAATTAAAGAAGCAACATAATACTTCAATTATTAATTACTATAGATTGTTTTACTATCATTGCTGTTTTCTCATATGAATATAAAATTTTGTAATCAAATACCCAGTACGTAATAGTACATTTTCTTGCTGAAATGTCACATTACAAAGAAAAAAAAATCTCATGTGTGCAGTACATGACTTTTCCTTCAGACTCAAATGAATTTTTTTTCTTTTCTTTTATAATAAATTTAATTGCACAAAATGACACAGATATACATTTAAAATTATATCTAACTTACAGATTTAATAGATCTTTACTTCTCAGGATTGTACCAAAGTCTAATTAGTACTAGGGTAACCTAAAAGTGACTTACCTGCCAAATTTTGTGAAATTTTGTCTAATAGTTTTTGAGCTAGAGTGAATACATGCATTGAAACACAAACATACACACACAGACGCTACGTCAAAATGGTGGAATAATGTTTCCAAATGTCCACAATGTGAAGATCCGTCGAAAACTAGAATTCTGATTTTCGAAATGATTCTAATACATTCCTTATATACCGCCATGCATTGTAGGGAAAGTAAAATTATTTTTGTATTTTCGTAATTATAATAAACTGTTTTATAATTTTATAATTTCTTCTACCAAAAGAATTACCAGAGCCGTAGCCAGAGACGAAGTTGAAAAGTGGCTAGAGGGAAATTCAAGACGGCGCAACAGTCTTAAAGGATGGACTCACCGGAAACACAATCACTAGCGTTTATAAACCATAATAGTGACTATTATATATTTCAATTCATATAAATTATTAACAAATAATTGTATATTTATATTTGCAAGCTGAGAGCTGATTATTAATATCCATATAGCTACTATACATCAATATTAATATATAATAATCACAATTGATTTTAATGTAAGCACTAACTAGTAGTAAAACTGTTAATAATGTGTAGAAACATTCTGAAAGGTAATACAAGTTAATGCTTAATATTAACTCTTACCCACTTATCAGTTGATATTTACTTTATAACTTATTAGCAGCACACCCGTTCTTCGTACGGAGTATATAATATAAAACTTATAATTCGCAATCATGTGCAAATTCTGTTAAAAAATTAAATTTATTGCTCCTAAAGAGAAGTTTAAGAATATCTGTTCTCACTATGCAAAATTATCTTCACGGACAGATCTGAAGAATAAAATATCCTGGTCCCTTTTGTAAGCAAATTTACAATAAAAAAAAGGAATTGAATCAATATATGCAACCCTGTATTACTTATATTGTCGCAGATTAGAAAATATGCCAGTGTGTTAGTAGAAGATTACCCGTATTACAATATGAGTCTCAAAAATCCTTGCCAAAATAAAAGAGATTACGTAATAAATTGAAAATATCAATAACCCCCGTACTCTTAATACCAGAAGGTCGTAATTGATTCCAATACATGCCAATATATATTAAAACATATGCCAATATACCTGTACTACTTATATTCTCGTAGATCAGAAGATCTACCCGTGTATTTGTTGAAGATTACTCGTACAACGTACAATATATGAGTTTAAACAATTTTTGTCATAATAAAACAATTGTATAATAACTTGAAAATATCAATAATCCCTGAATCAATAATCCCCGAAAATATCAATAATAATTTTTAAACCTGAAGACCGTATTTGATATTATCCAGTCAAAAATGCTATAAGAAAAATCAAATCGCTCTTTTCTAAAGTATATTTTTATATCCATTTATTCATTATTCAAATCGAAAAAATAATAATTAACATTAACAGACAGATTTAATTTAATTGCGTTTCTGAGCAACATGATATAAGATAGAATCTTCCTCATAAACTGAGAAATTAAATAATCATTTTGATTTCTTTATACTTTTCATTGTTCAGTAAAAGCTTGTGAAAAATACACCACGGAGATAGATTTCCCATTTAAATCATGTTTCAAACAATTAATGTTTTCATAAAATGACTAATTAGCTCAAAAAATCTTCCATCAAACTCAGAGATAAAGTTTTAATTCACTTTCGAACGATTTTCAAGCTTTTCGTTTGGATAAACCACGGAGTTAGAGAGTAGAACTCCTAGGAAAATGTTTCGTTTTTCATTAATATCTGGACAACCTTTGGTCTTAGATACTCGAAATTTGGGCTAAATTTATGAGGGGCTATTTCAAGGCTACCTAGAAAATTTCATCAAATTCGGGTCAGCCGTTCTCCCGTGATGACGGGACAAACAGACAGACAGACAGACAGATTTTCAGTTTTATTTATATAGATAACAGTGAACCTCACAATAATACAAAAGTACCTTAAATACTATTGTCATAATTTTTAAATATTTTTAAATTAAATATATAAATAAATTGATTATTAGTATAATTGCAAATTCAGCTAAATCAAAAAATCTTTGAAATGAAGTAATTTATAAAAAAAATTTCAGAGACATTTTTTATACAAAATTTTAATGACATTCTGTATGAAATTTTAATGACATTCTGTCTGAATTTTATATCATTACTAAACATTTAATATTTTTATCAGGGGGGACTGAGTATACATTTTGGGGGCTTAGCCCCCATCTGGGCCCTGCCTGGCTACGACTATGAGAATTACTGTAATTATAGTTCCCGTTTCAATAGCTATCACAACTCCACTTCCATCGACTGCAAGGTTGTTTTCTTGCATGGATACTCTTGACGCCGTGAAAACTTCCAAGAGATTCACACTGAGAGTAACATTTACGAGTGTGAATCTCATCCAATACACGCCATTTAAAGAGAATTAAATGGAGTGGGGGGCTCAACTAGACTTTCTTATACCAGAATCCAGTTTTAAGTGGCTTATGATTCTTTTCAAATTCTTCAAATTTTGCAAAAAGAAAATTGAAAAATCTGTGACATTAGTTGGTCCAATCGTTCGTAATTATAGCATGTTACCATTTATTTTAAGGGGCTTGAAAAAATTATTTTAAGGGGCTTGAAAAAATTATTTTAAGGGGCTTGATACCAAGTTTGACAATGTACTCTCTCGGGGAGGGGAAACTTGCCCCCGTTCAATATTTTCTTGAAGAAAGTAGGCATATGAAAATTAGGCGACTACAATTGTTTTGAGGGCGTTTCACAGCCCTTTTCTTCAAACTAAAAAAAAACAGTATCTTTTTTTAACAACTGCTAATTCAGAACTAAGACTAGTAAGTAAGTAGCTAATTCAGAACTATGACTAGTAAGTAAGGAGCCAATTCAGAACTAAGACTAGTAAGTAAGTAGCTAATTCAGAACTATGACTAGTAAGTAAGTAGCTAATTCAGACTAGTAAGTAAGTAGCTAAGCAAGAACTAAGGCTAAGGCCGATAAGTAAGGTAGGTCTTACTGAACTAAGGCAGCTCTTACTCAGCGGCTGTTAATAAAAATACACTGTTTTTTGGCTTGAAAAAGAGGGCTGCTCTAAACAAACACCTTCGAAGCAATTGTAGTCACCTAATTTTCATATGTCTAGCTTTTATAAGAAAGTGTTGAATGTTTTATATAGTTTTATGTTTGAAATTTTTGTATAACACCTTTTAACACATGTTTTTTCGTATCTAGTAGAAATTGTGTATACTAATGAATATTTCTCTTAAGTTAAATATTTTTAAAACAAAGAAACCAAGTTATATACTTACACTTTAACAATCTTAAGTACATGTATTAGGACCGCGCTGCCATTGCATATAACAGCATCCGTTGACCAGTTTCTTTCTTGTTACACGCTTTTTAGCATGGAGTAACCAGAACTGACAGAATGAGTGACTGAGGGGGGGGGGGGTGTAACAAAGTTATAGAGCACTTTCAGTATAGCTAGGATCTTCGTTTTTATAGCATTTGATCCGTCTCAGCTTCGAAGCCAAGTTAAAAATTTAATATTTTAAAAATTCGAATTATGAGTGCTGGTGTGAAGAGATAATAAGAACCCCCTCCCCCCCTTAAAACCACTTTGTTAAATTATCGAGAAGTTTTACTCGAACCAGAGTCTTGGTTTTGGTCTCATTCGATCCGTCTCAGCTTCCAGGTCAACGGAAAATCTAAAAAATCTAATAAAATCAGAAATTCAAATTGGGGGGGGGGGGAGAGACGAAAAGGAATAATTAAGGAATTCAAAATCACTTTTCAAAATGATCGAGCGCTTCCACTCGAGCCACGGGTCGAATGAGACCAAAGTCTCATTACATCCGTCTCAGCTTCCACATCAATGAAGCTTGTAGGTAACGACCTAGAAACAATAAAACTACGATTTCTTATCCTTTTGCTGCCAATCAGAAAATTAAACAATGAAATTATTTTGTCGCGCGTGGAAATAAAGATTCATATATTTTTCCAATTAACACGTGAATAAAATTATTAAATGTGTCCCATTTCATTTTTATTCCTAAATTTGAAATGATCTTTGATATTGAGAACATTTATTAATATAGGCATCGCATTTAGAGACCACTAGCCATTGAGAACGTGCGAAGCTTGGGTGAAATGGCTATTATAATATACGTGTGTGAAGGAATGATTAAGTGATGCCGTTTTTCGAGAAGTGAGACCCGATTTGGATGCATTTCCGAGGTGCCCATGACTTCATAGTTCTGTTCATGGTTAGGTATAAAAGTTAGAAAATAAAGGCTAGGAAATAAAATTTAGAAATAATAACGAATGTTTTTTTGTTTACTGAAAAAAGTTTAAAATAAAAATTTTAAATTAATTGATAATTAAAAAATCGCAAGCGTTTTGTTATCGTGTACGGTGGTATGTTACGTGTTTGGACACAGACAAATATGTCTGCAATAAAAATATATTACGTCATTATGACGTCACAAATCTGATTACCCGTCACAAATTATGACATCATAGCTCATTATGCCATTGAACGCTTGAAGTTATCCAGTTAGTTGACAATTGCGGTATATTTACTCATAGCATAAATGCCCGTATTTAATATATTCCACCATTGCAAAATGTTCATATAACTTTCAATTTTGACATGCAATTTTGAATATAGTCGTTTATAATTTTATATGTTACAAATAATATTAATTTGATCAGCTGTGGTTCAATGTAATTGGAATTCGTGAAATTAAAATTTCAAAATCTACTCACATTTTTGTTTTTAAATTTCCAATGTGCAAGATGCATTTTTAATTGATAATCAAAGAACATTTGTTGTTACTTAATTATCAATGGGACAAATGCTCATGGATTTTTCAAAGTGGTGCTCAACGTCGTACTCAAGCTTTGAATGGAGTATAGATAAATATGTTTTTTAAATTACATTTGATTTGTCCTATAATAATTTGAATTTTAAGATCTTGACAGCATTATAGCATATGGGGAAACAACGATAATTTCGGAATAATAAGAGGAATAAAATATTTCTAACGAGAATTAAGATTTTGACCTTTGTTATGCATGGGAAATGCATTAAAATAGTATGGAGTAATACAAATCAGCTTAATGCATATAATAAATTTGCTTGACCTGATTGTTGTCTACGTGAATAAAGAAATGTTTAAGAAATTTAAAGGAAAAAAATTCCGTTCTAATGAAAGTTCCAACAAAAATACACTGAAAATGTGAGGCAATCAGGAAGAACTTTATACTTTTCAGAGGGGTAGGGGGTTACCAAACATTTTCCAGAGGGGGGTGTTCACTCCAAATAATTTTTGGAGGAAAGATTTCACTCCAAATATTTTCAGAGCAGGGTGTATCTTATTCCAAACATTTTTGGGGGTCTATCATATATACAACGATCATCATCATCAATGTCTAGAGAATCCATTGTGGCCCCTGTCCTTCCTCAGAAGATTGTTCCAAGTTGTCCGCCACCTTTGAAGCAACGATATAACGTTTTCGAGAAATGTTTTTGAACTTGCTATTGATAAATAAATGAATATGAGCAATATAGAATTGGAATGTATAACTAAGTTCGGTTAGGCCTGCAAAGTAATTCAAAGTAATTCCTTACACAATGCAGGAATCCTACAATGCAGGGATATTATGGGTAATACTGGAGTCTTAGGTTCATCTCTCGATTGAAAGTAGGTTAAATGATGTAAAAGTTGCGTTCGAGCTAAAATGATGTGGATGTGACCGAAGGGGGAGGAGGGGGTTTGAATCTCCTCAGGCTCGTTTTCGGAGCAGAATGCAAGGTGATTTAAGGTAATTCTTCATGTGGTTGGAGGGATGTAGTGGTTAGTATACCCGAAGCTTTTTTCTTTTCTACAAGCTCTAGGTAATTTTCGGGGGGAGGGGGGATGAGAATAGTTAATACAATGGCAAAGAAATGTTTAAGTTGCAATGGATAGCGAATTCTCAGCAAAATATATCCCATTCCTTTTCTTCTCCAGTTTCTTCCTCGAACACTATCCAGGAAAGAAAAAAAAAAGGATCCCGAAATAAATTTTTGGCTTCTGAAGTTACCACAGATCCTTTCCAGAAAAGATCCAACCAAGGGTGAGTAGGAGAGAGGAAAAAACATAAAGTGAAAATTTTCCAAGCAAACAAGACAGATAGATCCTTGTGTTGGCAACACGAAACAGCCCACGCGTTCTTTGGAACTCTGTCACGTGACATCAGCCTCCCCCCACCCACCCACTGCAGCCAATTATAGAATCCCTTCACCAAATATGGATGGGCGCTAAAGAAGTAGTTCAAAAACTCTCGGGGCTCTCTTACAGGTCCGATACGATAACATGGCTTCTTTTTTAGCACGTGAATCATTTTTTCTTTTGTATGAGGATATACGAGACATGAAAAACACTTAAGAGGCAGAGTTATGAGAGGTGATTGGTTAAACGTATTTTTAATGGTTTGCTTTTAAAGACTTGATGTAATTGTTCGGAAAATGTTATTAAATTAGAAAGAGCGCCACTTGAAGTAATTGCAAGTGACAGCAACGCAACGGTTGCAGAGTTCTGATTAAAGATGGTGAATCCCGGGAACGCGCTCTAAAAATTTGAGCCTAAATCTTAGCGTTACCACCGGTAAAATCCCGGGATTTGTCTTAATTGCTTTATTTTACGAAATGCTGCTTTTTTCGTTTCAAAATTGTGTAAAAATTGTCGTAAAGAGTTATGCTAACAATTTTAAAACGAGTAAGTTCATACCATATTACCATTTAATTAAAAAACAATGTTGATAGTATATAGTGCATAATTTCCAGCTTTATTTCTGACGAGTTATATAAATTAAATAGAAAATTAAATTCAAAATTTAAATTATAAATTTTGTGTGTTTTCTCTAATTTCTAACTTTATAATTTACTATATGAATTAAACAATGAATAGGCATTTAATACCGAAGTCTGATCTATTTGATAATTATTTAATTTTAAAATTGTCGGCAAAAAATTATCAAATATTGCATTACCTTAAAAAAAAAGAACAAAAGAAAAAAAAACATGTTTTACGTTTAAAAATTTGTTTGAAAAGCTTTTGATAGTCAAACGCGATATTTGATTTCTTTTAGTGTTTCCTTTTGTGAAATAATAAGTCTTTCAAATTTTGAATCAAAACCCCTAATAAAGGGGGCATAAAGAAAATATGAAGAAAACTGATCCCAAAGGAAATTGCTTGTTCTAAACGAGGACTCCATTGCATCTATTGCTGTACAGTCGTTTTCCATTTAGTGTTTAATAAGGGTTTAGTGTTAATTTCACATAAAAAGATAACTTGGGTATAATTTGTAATTTAGTCAAACAAATTACAAAAATTCTATCTTATTCTTGCTTTTCAGAAAATCGATTGAAATGTAAAATTAGATGGTAATGCAATAATTTGCCCTAGCTTTAGAGTTACCCTCCCAATACACGCAGTTTTAAATTGCGATAAGGTTTTAGGAAAATGACCAAAGCATATTCAGGAGATCTTAGAACGAACAGTTTCTTTAAATTCTCTAAATTATAATTTTTTTAAAAATACTTTTCTCTTTCTACAAAAACTCTGTATATTTAAGCAAATTTTCGATCTACAGTGGTGCTAAAAAAATTGCATCACCAATATATTTTCATAACTTTGATGGAGAAAAAGGACAGTAAAACATTTAAAGTGCTATTTAAAGTGATGAATACCTTGAAAAGGAGGATATTATGCAGTAATGCACAATTATTTATTAATGTCTACGTGTGAAGCAGTTCAAAATAATGAGAATTATGCAACATTCTTATTTTATTAAATATTTACTAATAAGAAAAATATGTGGCATTTTTATGTTATTAAATATTTAATAATAAGAGGAAGATGTGGCATTCTTATGTTATTGAATTTTTAATAATAAAGAGAAATATGTGGAATTCTTATTTTATTAAATATTTAATATTGAGTTTATCATAATTAAAAAAAAATATTTTGTTAAATTTACGAGATGACATGCAATAATGTTTTCGGTTCCATAATAACGGTTAGAATCGGTGATTTTCATATAAGTCAATGCACACACACAAAAAAAAAAGGATGCAATCAATGTTCGGGGTTGTTACGCCAAATGAAACTTTTATTTTGAAATATAGAATTTTCCGGAGTGATGCAATCTTTTTTGAGCACCACTGTATGTCCATAACTATTTAAAATAATCACGGGCCACTTGAGATATGCCCCTCTCTTATTTTTTTGTTTCGGAGTTTGGAGCTGCCACTTCGTCCCGCAACCGTGAGGATACGCTACTGAAACTGCACTGTCAAAGCTCTGCATACAACAAAACTGCGTATTTACATAAGAAGTTTTTCGCACTATTGTATGGAAAAAGTCTTGTTTTACTAAAAAATTTCAAATTAGAAATTTTAAAGGCACGCTTGAAGACCTTCTGAATACAATTCGAACACCTTCAGAAATATGTCCAAAGGTGGGTTAGGGGGTATTAAAATGTCACTTTCCATACGGAAATTTTCCAGAAATCCGCTTAATTCTCGATTCGTAAAAGAACCTTTAAAGGCTAAGCAAATCTCTTTTGTAAGTACAGAGAGACCGAATAACCACACAAAGCAAAAGACATGGAGAATCTAAAATAGAAGTATTACATCCCCTGCAATAGATGGTAATGTACAGGGAAAGTATTGGAATTGTGTCGAAAAGTGCAACGGTTTTCGACGGTTTTACACGTTTCGAGAAATCTAGAAACACACACACGTACACAAAACCCTATTTTTAAGGTGATGTCTCTCTCTGTGTGTGTGCATGCTTCTATCAATTTGTGTATTGTATGCATTCAATAAATAGTTGACCAAATTTCACAAAATCTGGTAGGTAAATTACTTGTGGGCTGCTCTTGTGCTGCTTATATTTTGGTACGATTAGGGCAAGACAGAACGTCTTCCGAAAATCCGGTTCCATTAAGTTCTGTCCCATTATTGATACTATAAAGGTGCAGACCTTCAGGCTTCTAGGTCACAGGGGATTTCTGAAGGGTTCTGTACATGCATGCATACACACTAACACACACACACACACACACACATACTAACATAAATACATATAAACTGACATCCACACACAAACACAGACATCACCTAAAAAACGTTCGATTCAAGTTCAGGCATGCTTGAAATGTGTCATTCCATTGAAAATCCTAATTCGAATTTTTGACCCCGTTTCAATATTCTCCCTATATTATTCATGTAGAGAATGTAATCAGGATGTATTCACGTTGTATCGTTGTAAGGTTATCAGATAGAAGCAAATCGCCGCAAGAAATACGCCCTTTATGCATAAATATTAATGATCAAAATCGTTTCCATAAAGTGCAAACGACCTTGTAAAAAGTACTCTATAAAAAGAGTACTTTTAGAGAAAAGTACTCTGTACAAAGAGTACTTCATGTTAGATCCGCGTGAATGATGTCACCAAATTTATCGCATGATATTACATATGAAAAGTGAACATGTTTCTTAACAGTTAATATTTTTTTCAATTTATGGGATATTTTGATAAATTTATTTGAAAAATGTGCAATATCTCGAGAGCGGTTCATGCTAGCTTTCTAAAGTAAGACTCTATAAAAAGACTTTTCGAAAAAACATTTACTTCGTCCCCACTCAAATAGCTCCTTTTGGTTCTGTCTCGTAGTTGATAATGTAATTGTGCAAATATTCAGTTTTATATTTCAAAGGGGAGTTTTGGGATGGTCTGAAAATAGTTTTAGAGAAAAAACCTTATTTTCTATTTTCTATAGGAGAGAGATCAAAAATTTGGCTTCCTAAAGTTCAGTCTAAGTTCAATACTATAAGAGTGTAAAAACAGTTATACAGCTTATTGGGGTTTTCTGGAGGATTTGGAAAGACATAAATTACGTTAGAAAGTTTTTCAAAGTCTGTTTCACGGAACCCTTGGGGTTTCAAGGCATAATTCAGGAGTTCAGCAACGAGCTAGTTTCATGCAAATTTACTTAAAATCAAACAAAAAAAAAAAACCTGAGTAAAATTTGAATGTAGAATTTGAACCACAATGGATTTTTTCTCATTTTGGGATTCCGCTATCAAATTTAAATTAAAAAATGTTCCACGATCAAAAAAGTTTGAAAAACACTGCATTAGACAATTATCACACAGATTAATAAATCCTGGCTTTTGTTTTTATCTTTTGACAATAGATGTCGCCACTAAAATTGAGAGTTGAATAGAGTTTGCATCATACAGTTCTTTAAAAATCTATGCGACAAGGGAAAATAATCAGAGTTATTTTTACCAGCCTAATTAAAAAGTCATTAATGACACACAGGTCCTTTTCTGTTGCTCATAATTATCTCACTTTAAAGCTGCATGAATACGAAGAATTCTTAGAAGACGTCAAACTGCATTTCTCGTGTGACGTTGATTTCAACTTATTTAATGTAAGTTCTTATTTAATGTCGTTGGGTTCAGTGACCTATCATATAAATATTAATGAGTTGTAAAAAAGGATAGAGAAAAAAATCTTGAGAGGAACTTAGGAGTTCTATATTAGGCTTTCTGAATCTGTAGTGGGATTATGCCTGCCTGAACTCTTTGTATCTGTATTAAAAATAGTAAATACAGTCTTCAACAATTCATTCCTTGATTTAATCGAAGACACGAAGGAAAGTATTGTAATTCAGGGTATTTAACAAACATCTTATTTCGTATTATTATGAGCAATATATGTAAAAATGATTCTAGATAAATTTTTAATTTATTTTTACATTCTTTACACCAGTTTTTTTTTTTTTTTTTTTAGTTTTCAATGTTTATTTGAAATTGTAAATTATAAAATTATTTACTAAGAAATTCCTTGAAACGCCACCTTTCCCATCCCTACGCATCGGAAAACTTGGAAAATTGTCATAGGGTAAAATAAATTAATTGATAAAAACATACTTGTTTTATGTTATAATCGTGGACATAAAGGCAATTCCGAGTAAACTCCTCTCTCCGCGATTTTCCGTCATATTTCAGAGGGCGGATAGACAGAATTATACTTATTTATTTTAGTTAAAAATTTCCAACTTGCCCTTCCCCTACATTTTCCGCCATTTTCTGTCGCACTTGTGGGGTCGGATCTCTACGGAAATACTCAAAATGCTTTCTACGTTTTCCAAAAGATATTATTTGTAAAATATATTAGTAGTATATAAATATAAAATATAGAAATCGAAGAAAATTCTGCGATTATAAATGTGCTACATTTTAAATTATTTCATGCACTTATAACATATAAATCAGATTTTTATGACAACACTCATAAACAAAAGTTCAAATTTCATTTCATTGTGTTATAAGTTTCTTGGATCCTCAGATTTCGCAGCGTTTGAAATAAAGCTGGAAATGCTAACTTTAAGTCGAATGTAATATAAAATATTTGGAGTGTTAGTCCCCACTGGATTTTCTCATACATTCATATTCCATAGTATTTAGTTTTCCTTGTACGCTTGTCAAAATCATTATTAGAATGAAAAATGAAGATGCATTTTGTTTAGATTTCTTACCTAAGTTATTCTTTTAAAATGTTTTGTAAAAGTTCGTTCTTTTTCAAGTTGCCTTATCTTATTTTTTAAGATAGCTTCTTAAAACACCGGTGTTCCACAGTTTGGAAACCTGTGTTCCAACAGCTCAATATTTCAAAGTTTTTTTGGTTGTCGAATACTTTGTAATCAGCGTATATCTGCGATAAACGCTTTGCAGGAATTACTAATTTAATATTTCTGTTTCAAAATATAGTGAGTTTCATTGCTTGGTATAGGCACGCTTTGTTAGGCAGGGGAGGGGGAGGTCTAAGTTGTCATAAATACTAGGGTGTCGTAATTGCATTTCCTTAGGGGAGTGTATAGTAATTATATTTTGCCATATAATAATTGATAATATTGAACGGAAGAGGTGCATGGTCCGCACGCATCCGAATATTAGGAGCGCAAACGCTGCAGGCGGGCGAGTTTAAGGAATATTTTACATAATTTCATGCATCCTGTCATATGACGGGTCTACTATTTAGTGATTATATTGTGGAACGCCAATTTCCATCTCGTGGAGCAATGTTTACCAAACTGTGTGGGGATACAATGTTTCCAAACACAGTTTAAGAAACACTGTGCTAAATGAATGAGGTATCAGAAATTACGCATCACATCACTCTAGCATTTCGTTTACAATCTGTCCAAATGCAACAAGGAAAGACAAAGGAGCCCATCCCTCTTTTTAAGAGTACTAAAATGAACCAAGCACTAAATTAGAAATGATTCCCGATATCTTTCGTGAATGACTCACGACTCTTCTTTCAAGGAATGACAGAAATTCAGCCAACGAAAAAACCCAAATAAACGAACCGTCTAGAAAGAACCATCTTCAGGCCCACCCCATCATCAGATATTTATGGCGGCTTCGAAATGTGGGGGAAAAAAATGGACCCGTGGTTCTAAAATAAAACTTGGCAAACGCAGCTAAAATGACTCATATCCACCCTCGTTTCAAATATGTCTCAGTTTAAAGAGTAAAATCAGGAAGCATCAAAGGAAACTACAGTCAACTCCTGATTATCCGCGGTAATGGGTGGCACGAGTTTCGCTGATAATCTAAATTTTAGAGGAAAAATAAATTGGAACTATTCAAAATACGCATATCATAACACAAGAGCTATATTTTATTTGAACTTGAAATTATTATTGCAAGCATATAAATACATATTGGAAAGTTACTTGTTTGAATCTTCTTAAAATAATTAACTATTTGATTTTGATATTTTCTATCAAAGAGTACAGGATTTGTAATCTGTATTTAAAAACACCATGTTAAGGAACAATGTTAAGGAATTGACAGACATGAGCTTTATACAATTCGAAATCGTGAATGGTAAATTGGATAAACCGATACAAAATTACCATAAATTACAAATAAGTACATAAATATTCAAGCAATCATAATTTAATTTATATTATTCATAAATATGGTAAACACGTCTAAAAGATTTGAAATATTTTCTATCAAATACTACAAGATCTGTAAACTGTATTTAAAAATACAATTTTGACGTACAGGAAAATTTTTACATTTTAATTTACCACAGCACTTTAAGACATCATAATGTCCATCATCAGTGGCAATGTTAAGGAGTTGGCAATTTATATTTGATTCTGGTTTTTCGCAGTAAAACACTTTTGTTTGATTCAGTATTGCAATCAGCGCAAAACCCAGTTTATCGCTAATAACGCATCGTCATGTCAAACAAGGAACTCGAGCAATTACAGGGCTAGAAACAGGTGCTCTTTGAGCTCTATGTTATTAAAGCCAGTTTAATAAAGCCTTATCTAACTCTTCATACACTGGCAGCTTCATTACTTTTATTTTTCATCATGAGGGATGAACTAGCTGAAGATGAAAATGACATAGTTTTGTTCTTTTGTTTCAGAATGTCACGAATGACTGTTGCTATTTAACTTATTCCGTATTTTAAATAAATCTGTTTTCTCGTAGAACCTCTATCAAGTTATCAATAAGCGGTGTATGATTACAGATACCTTACATTTTAGCGACTAAAAACATATCACCTGATTTCCTTGAAAATACATTACCAATAAATATATTACTTAAACATATATTACCTAAAAATATATTACCTAGCCATGGATAAACCACTTGCGGATAATTAGGAGTTGTACACAAGGTTATCATAATTAAATTAGCCCTCTCTAAAAAGTCTTCTGCATAAATATCTAGCAATTGAACCATCAAATTGAGTAAGAATAACCTTTACTATCCACGGAAATGATTTCCCCAAAAATATAGTTTGAAAAATCCCCGCCAGAGGGAATTTGACGCTGAAGGAGGTAAAATGAACACAAATTTTGCTATTTCTAGGAACGTAGCTTTAAGGTTAATGAAAAAAGACTGAATTCTGACATGCGAAAATAAATTTTATTATTTTTCTGACATAATTCGTCAAGTATTTCGAAAGAATTACCATTGTTGCAGTTTTACAAGCAAAACAAATTTAGCAATATGATAGCGGCCATACATTTTCTACAAGAGAGGAAACAACTGTTAGCGATAGTCCAGAACGTGCCAGAATTTTTCCGAATACTTTTTGGACTCCCAAAAAGTCCGTTACTAGGAAGTAATGTCAGTTCTACCAGTGAATTTCAAAGAACAGTTTCCTACGTGAACAACACCGGTTCTGAAGAGTTGACTTTGATGTATATTTAGTTGCTAATTCCTGTCTGAAAATGTGTGCTTCATTTTTGTAAACCTCATTTTTGTATTCATTTATGTCATGCGGATCATTGAACTCGTCTCTGTAGGCTACATATAGCTGGAAGAAACCCAGGAATTTTGAGAAGCAGGGATTAACGTGTAAATTTTTGGAGAAGAAACTGAGAAATTTGGAAGCATTCCACGTTGTTATTTGAAGAAACTAATGAATTTACGAGTTTTATGCCTTGCTAATTAAGTATGTTGCACAGCTGAATGCAACAAGCATTTCTGGGAGAATGTTTTTATTTTTAGGTATTTTACGTAAATGTTTATATATATTTGTAAACACTGTTGAAATAAAAAAAAACCTTTTTACGAATGAAAATAGCAAAATTTTCTTGAAGAAACAGTTTATATTAACATGTACAGTTTACAGTTTATATTAACATGTCATTTTAATTTATATAGAGCTATTTTTAATGTTTGATATTTAATAAATATGAATAAATTTTGAACAAGTATTTTATAATTCAATGCTTATTTATAAGAAATTTATGAATTAATACTTATTTTAAATTATAATTTTTATTCACTTCTTTTTTACTTTTCTCACGCGGAGTTAAAGAAAAATATGGTGATAGTGATCGTGACGTGTACCACTTTTCTTGATAGATGTGTTTTTAACAGTACATTACGAGAACTTTTTACTTTAACCGATGTAACCCGAGAAAAGTATGGTAATCGCGATTGAATCACGAATCGAGCTTTTGTAAATGCATCGGTGGGTCTAAAAAAAAATGCATCATCGGGTAAATGCATCGGTGGTCTCTAAATATCTGAAAGGACTTTTGTCGGTCTGTGTGTGTCAAATCGTTAGCCCTTCGTAGTCTCAAAAACTACTTAAACGATTTGGACCAAACTTGCGTGAAAAGTTTCACAAACGATACAGACGTGAACACAGGAATTTTTACTTCCAAAAAATGTATACAGGGTGTCTCAAAAAAATTGATCTCGGCTTTTATTTCTTAAATATTGATCTTAAACATATAATAAATTACAAAGTTGCGTAAAAAATATACAGAATTCTATGAAATCGATAAAAGTTTTCAGGGGATTAAATTTGAAGAAATACAAAATTTAAATTTTATTACGGCCCCCGTACAAAAACATTTTCAATGAGTAAAATGTGCCCCATGCATTAATAAGGTGATGTACAAAATTTCAGCATTTTATCATAAAAAATTCCAAAGATATGTATAAAAAAATTTGGTGAGGGATTAATCACAAATTAAAATGTAAATGTTTACAGCAAGTGTGCAAATGATGCAACGCAGAAATGCATCATAGGCAAATAATATCTGGCTCTTATCTTTAATGGATCTTTGGCATGGATGGTAAACATTTTGAATAAGCTTTGTAATCTTTGTGTAAAAAGTTATTATTTCTACACAGTGTAGATACTTTTGTACCAATAAATAGCAAAATTATTATTTATTTATGTAATCATTGTTTTCTTTCGTAATTTGCTTATGATCCCTGAAAATCGATCTGCCGACATGAATTTTTCCCTCTGAGAACCCATGTCGATGCATCGAAAAGTGGTTTAAGTCAGCATTTTTGTCTTTTCATATCTCTGGGACTTTTTATGATAAAATGCTGAAGTTTTGTACATCACCGTATTAGTGTATGGGACACATTTTACTCATTGGATATGTTTTTGTACGGGGCCGTATAAAAATTTAAATTTTGTATTTTTTAAAAATTTAATTCCCTCAAAAATTTTTATCAATTTCATAAAATTCTGAACCTTTTTTTACGCAACTTTGTAATTTATTACATATGTCTAAGATCAATATTTAAGGAATAAAAGCCGAGGTCAATGTTTTTGGGACACAGTGTATAGCTGTGTGAAGTTGATATGATAGTGTTATTTCGTATCAAGTTTATCAATGTGTTTCTGTTGAAATATTTACATTTTGATTGTTTTCCTAAAATCGTGTGTTTGCTTTCCAGGTGAAAAATGCCTTTCACACCTGTCGAACAGGCAAAATGCCCCAAATGCGGAAAATCCGTCTATGCTGCCGAAGAAATGCTCGCAGCCGGAGCTAAATGGCACAAAACCTGCTTCAAGTGCGGTAAGAACATGCTTATACCCATATTACATAACTTGTAGTTGACAAAAATCACCACGGTGAAAATTATTATACAGTATTTTCAGGAATATATATATTTTTAAAAGCAAATCAAATCTACAATCATTACGAATTTCTAATACTTCTTAACATAGGAATCTAAAACAAGTTTGTCTATAAGTAAAATACACTTTGTGAAGGATAAGGATAACTTGAGCTACGTATATAAGCACAAATAACCCCAAAACTCTTTTCGACTTAGTTTTTGTTGGCTCTCTTGCACTGACAAAGGAGATCTAGGGTATCCTCGAAACAGCTGTATGCTGCATTGTTGTGTTATTTGTGAGTATATACTTTGCTCAAGTTTTCGTTATAAGTTAGTCTATTCAACATTTTTATTTTTAACCTCGTTCAAGCCTAAGTGTGTGTGTAGCTGTGAATATTGTATAGTAAAAATTTGGTAGCGAGATAATTCATTTTATAGTTGGAAAACTGAAAAAAAAGGGGAACTTTTCTAAGCTCGGAATCATGTTAGTGCAGCGAACACAGGTAATTATTTATAGTAATTGAAAAACTAAGAGTAAAAAAAAAAAAAAAAGCCGGGATTTCAGTGGATTCGCTCATATGAAGTATGGCAGCTGTTGTTGTTGTTGTTGAGACCCAGACCGTCCGACCTACCAGAAAGGTGTAAGGTAACTGTATGGACGGCCGGGAAGTGCCACCCAATTTAGACCGGAACCCAGTGGGGGAGGCATCCACAGGGACCGTACCCTCCTTCCCCTACCACCAACCTCTCGGAAGGACTTACGGACCCACATGTTTAACGTGATCGTACTCCGCATGAACACGGCGGCATTTGTGGTAGCGTGCAAATCTAGCGCGCAAACCACGGGGATACCGCACCCGAGATGGCCAACAGCACGCGGTGTTCCGAGGTGGTCACCCACCAAGTACTAACCGCGCCCGATGCTGCTTGACTTCGGTGATCTAACGAGAACCGGTGTTTTCAGCACGGTACGGCCGTTGGCCTAAGTATGGCAGCTGTGAAAGATTTCAAATTAAAACTTAACTAAAAAAATAATTATGAAATTAGAAGTATAAAAAAATTAATTTCAATATTTGAGAATCCTATGCAAAGAGCATGTAATTTTTAAAAATTTGAATATGAAATTAAACAAATTAGAATATAGGAAAACAATGACATCAAAGTAACACATTTAAATCTCCAAAACGGGTTTAATATACAGAAGCATGTTTAAATCACAATGCCTATAAATGCACACGCTTTGATTAGCTGTTTAAAAGTTGTTTACTTGTTATTTGTACGAAGCGTATTGAGCATGAGCGGTTTAAAAGTGGGCGTGCCACCCTCTTACAATTCATCTTTATTATTGAAATTGTGATTCTGCACATTTGTCTGCAATTTTAAGTATATGTGCAAATTTTCATTTTCCTACCTATTATAGTTTTCGAGTAAAAGGGATTACAAAATTCAGGTAAATATTGATTTCGCTTCGTTAGGATTAGAGAATGGACTTTGCTCGTTTATAATAATTAATACATTTATTCATATTTGACGTATAAGTAAATGCTAATTATGACTAACGATTAATAAAACGTATCATTTCTGACGTGTCATCTGAAATAGAATTAAAAAAAAAATCCGAAATAATCTTAAATTATATAACTTACACTTTTATTTTGAAATCTCTCTATATTAAAAAATAGTAGCTAACGCCGCCTCCGTTTGACAAATTTCTCGTTTCTCGAGATTCTTTGCTTTGTACCTTAACTATTGCATGTAAAAAATGAAATTTGGTACATTTGTAGAAAAAACTTTAGGGAATACGCTGAAATAAATCATTTTCAGATACATATTGTAGTTTAAGAAATTTTTAATGTCAAAATCAAAGACAAAATATTTGAGCTGCGACTTTGCATCCTGGATAGACTAACAGTAGCAAGACCACGAATTTTAGCAGGCAGGTACCTATATGGGTGAATTTTTGCAGGACAGAGCCCCTTTTTTTAATTTCGATGTAGTTTTTGAGATATTTTACATTTTATGCACTTCCGAAGTGAACATTTTATTGTATCGGCACGTCTAGTGATTTCTCTGTCTCGTACTGTAGAAACTGCAGCATACAAAAATATAAAATGTGGTACATTTATAGAGAAATAATAGGGTAATATGATGAAATAAACCGTTTATCAATTTAAACTTTAGGTTGGCATGAAATGCTCGCGAAGCGAGCTTATGATCAAGGAATTCAGTTTCTGGATTCCCTGGGCTAAGAAAAATCCCTGCTTCTCCCTCTTGCAAAAAATAGGCAGAGATAGAAAATAGATTATTTAAAATATAATTTTTAGGAAAGATAGATATGAAGCGAGCTTAACGTGTAGTTAAGCTTCCCGAAGGGGGTTGGGCGAGCAGGAGGCAGAGCCCCCTAGTAATTTAAAAAAAAATTCCACTTCAATAAATATTTATAGAACAAACCCATGCATGATTTGTGTCGTATTGAAACTGGTGTGGTGCTAAATATCTGGTAATTGTGAATTTTCAGGTTTTCAAAAATTATTTTCTTTTGTAAATTTTATAATTTCTAGAAACTTTTGCTTACAATGAATTCTTGGAAATATCTTTGGAAGATTTCTGATACATTTAGGAAGATTTTTAATACATGAAAAAGCTGTTTAACATGATTAATGGAATTTCAATACATATTCATTACAAATCAAGGTTGTGTACTCGCTTTTATGCGCTAAAACATTTTTCTCGCAGAAAGTTTATGTTTCTTTCTACAATCGTTCATTGACTGGTGTGCGGGCAAAAATTCACGAGCGTGTCCTTCCCCATGACTTTGCTCATGTTTTAATGCAGACGGTAATTGATTGAAAATTGAGTCTAAAAGCCCCCTTTCATCGATATTGTACGTGACTCAGTTCGAGACTTCTACATGCTGTAAACAGAAATAGTAACAAGGTATGGCAAATACAAGTAATTTTTACTTTAATATAAATGAGTATTAATGGATTTTATGAATTATATCTTATCCTCTGCCGAAATTTTATAGTCAAAATTTATTCCGAGAAATTAAGGATGAAAAAGTTAATAGGATATCAACGAATCCTTTAAAATCTGACAATATTCTTGATGCCCTCTTCAGATGCTTTGTTTTAATACACTAGGGGCTTTGCCCCCTGCTTGCTCCGTTCGCGCAACCCTCTTCGGGAGGCTTCGTCTCCTACTCGCTACGCTCGTTTCATATCTATCTATCTTTCCTAAACATTTCACTTTCCAAAATCTCTTTTTTATCCCTGGAGGGAAATCTCTTTTTTTTCCGCAGGAGGGAAAAGCAGGGATAATATCTTAACCCAGGGAATCCAACAACTGAATTCTTTGATTATGGGCTCGTTTTGCGAGCTATTTCATGCCAAACTAAAGTTTAAATCGATAAGCGTTTTATTTCATCGTGCTACCCTATTATTTATCTATAAATGTACCAAATTTCATATTTCTGTATGCTATAGTTTTTACGGTACGAGACAGAGAAATCGCTAGACGTGCCGATACGAAAAAAAAAGTTCACTCCCGAAGTGCATAAAAAGTAAAATATCTCAAAAACCACATCGAAATTAAAAAACGGGACTTTTTCCTGTAAAAATTCGCCCATGTAGGTACCTACCTGCAAAAATTCGTGGTCTTGCTATTGTTAGTCTATCCAGGACGCGAACACGCAGCTCAAATATTTTGTCTTTGACTTTGACATTAAATATTTCTTAAATTACAATATATATCGAAAATGGTTTATTTTAACGTCTTCCTCAAAGCTTTTTCTATAAGTGTACCAAATTTCATATTTTTATATGCAATAGTTTTAGCGGTACGAAGCAAAGAATCCCAAGAAACGAGCAATTTGTCAAGCGGCAGCGGCGGCGGCGGTGGCGGCGGCGGCTACGTCAGCTACTTTTTTTTAATATAAAGAGAAAGAACTGACATTCTATGTTCCAGTATAAATTACAAAATCTGAAGCGTGGTTTTAAATACCTCTTAAAGGTGACTGTTAGTAGTAATGCTTAACCAACTGATCAAAAATGGTCAATGTGGTATTATTGCAGTGTAGAAGATGCATAAAAATTGTAGATAAATCCAATTGTAGATAAAAGTGAAGTTATAAAAGCTTTCATAGTGAAGAAAAGTCTTGTTTTTATTCTGAGAGTCTTGTGTGAAAACATTGGGATGAAAGATATATCTAGGCCTGAACTAGTGGTATATGGTTTATATGTGTCATTAAAAAAATATTGAAAATCTTGCTTTTAGTTATAATTTTCTGAGCATTCAGGGGAATACATCATAATTGTTCAAGTATTACGTCATGATAATTGAACGGGTCGAGAGTAAGTTGATTTGATAATAATGATACCCATGAAACGTTGCTGGTGATGAATTTGTCATTTAATGAAGATTCTATGTGCCAGCGAAATCTGATACAATATTGTAATATTTTTGCAAAAGGTGCAGATAGCGTGGTCAAGTCATGTGTGTTATCAATAGATCTAACGAAATAGGAAATTCCTGTCATGAAAATTCATTTGATACACAGAGTTCAACGTGTCAACATCATCAATACAATCATAAAAATGACTGATCGTACTAAGATAATTTATTTATTTTGGTAAATATTCATTATTTTCTTTAAATTAAAATATTTGTTATGTTTCCTTCCTGAAGGACTCTGCCACAAGAGGTTAGACAGCACCAACGCCACTGAACACGACGGTCTTCTGTACTGCAAGCAGTGTTACGGTAGGAAATTCGGACCCAAAGGATACGGCTTCGGAGGTGGAGCTGGATGCCTCAGCATGGACAAGGGTGAACATCTGGGAAACACAGAGTGTTCCATGTCGTGAGTATCCCCATGTTCTTTTAAGAAATACTTTACATTACCCTAATACTATTTACCCTAATTCTCATATAAAGGTTATGCGAACAGTGTTACGCCTTTAAAATTGAAATATAAATGGAATACAATACTTGGAAAGGAGACTTATTTTTTTTATAAGCATTGTTTCAGGGATTTTAGCCTGCAATGCTCAGAATAAAAACCGTCTGCTAAAGAGATTTATTTTAATAAAAAGTTTATGTCAACTTCTTCAAGATATATCTGCCAGTTCTTTGTTTCATCAAGTAACATTAAAAAAAAATAACAGTATTAACAGTGTGTTTTATCAAATATTTTAATGTTTAAAATTATTTTGTTATTTAAATCCCCAAATTACACGTTGTAAAGAATTTCTTTGAGATTTAATTTACTGTAAAGGAAAAGTTAGGAAAAGTGTGACTAAATATTTTCATAGAGACAAAAATACATGCATTTCGCCCATATAGTATTAAACGCAAGCTGCACTATCCACTTGTGAGATATTGGTTCACTCTATGGCATTTAGATCCATAGAATCCGGGTTTGAATCCGAGGTACAGGTGGAGGAAATTGTGCATACATACGTGCACGTAGAAAAGCACACTACATGCACGTAGTTTTACTGGTGAAGCAGTAAAACTCATGGTTAACGTAGCCCTCGTGTGTGCATAGAAACCACTAAAGCACAAAATTAATTGAATTCGGTCCGACCCGAAAGCTGCAAGCATCGGCTTCTTTATTAAACTCTTTATTTAACCAGAACAACACTGTACATCTTACAAGGAAATTTTTTTATTCTATAGGACAGATGGGAGCATATCTATTACTATTACTATTATTTTTTGGCATCGCAGTCCTAACTTAGAACTTGATCCTTCCCTAGGACGGCCATCCATTTTTAATAGTTCTAAGCACGGTTCTATATCTCCAGTTCTTAACTTTTATTTTCGCATGATCATCCTCCATATTTTGAAGTCATCTTTTTCTAGGGCGTCCACGGGGTCTAAACCTTTTCAGTAGCTCTGCTGTCATTCATTTTCTGAATGTATACCGGCCATCCTTGTTTCTTAATTTTTATATCAGTAATGATATCAACATCATACAATTTTTTTCATTACTTCTTTGTTATTTTTACCCTTTATACTCGTAGTATGTGTTTGCTGATTGGGCTAAACCATTTCTTCAGCACTTTTCGTTCCTAAATACGTAATCGGTTTTGATCTCGCTAGATTAATGTAAAGGTTTCACAGCCTTACGAGTTTGAGAATTACTCTATATAATCGAATTTTACTTTTGAGCGAGATCAAATGAGATCTTAGCAGTGGTTGAATACAATAAAAGTCCTTATTTGTTACTGACATTATGTCAGTAATTTTAACTGAAACATCAATATTTTCTGTTATTAGAGCTTAAATAAGTGAATTGTATTACTCTTTCAAACTTCTCTTCACCAACTGCGATATATTGGATATTAACACGAATTTGTCTATCTACTTGTATGACAACATTAAAATTTTTTGTTTTATTTGTTTTAAGTCCTATTTTCTACTCCCCTTCCTTACATTGCCTGTAACTCTCAAGGTTTCTTTCGGTCCTCAACACATCAGTCCACATCGTCTGCATAAGCTAGAAGTTGCAGACTTCTATTCATGATGGTTCCACCTCTATTTACAACTATATTTCTAGTAGAAGTTGCTTCTACAATTTATGTTCCCAAGTTGTAGAATTGACTTCACCATTACGAAGTTGTTCCAAAGTGGTCGAAATTCTAAAGTGGTGGCACATAAGTAATAAGAAGTTAGTTCTATTGCTTATGCAAAATTTCTAAAATCCTTGCATCCTTAAAGTAAGGATGTTAGAATTTTTCTGGATTCGAAGTTATTTCTTCCAGAAAAATTTTAAAATCTTTGCTTTAAAGAGTTTTGTGCTCATTTATTATCTCATCGCCTGCTTTATGCTGACGAGCTGCGATGACCGTAAAAAAAATGGGCCACCGTGGCGATGGATGGTCAGTTGAGCAGTTTTTACTTCAGAAAAGAACTTTCTAACTCAATTTAAAAAATTAATAATTGTTTCAAAAGGGATCGGGCTGGTTGTCGAAGATGTTCAATTTTTTTATAATTGGCTTACTTTTGGGATCGCTTTGACTCATATTTAATGAATAATAATCTCATACGTGTTTAAATATACTGTAATTAATTTATTCATTATTGTTTTATGATGAAACTCATATTTTGATAACTCTTGGGAATCTCAAGTAATTATACAAAGATCGTAAATAACAAGATTGAATAATAGATAGTTTTAAATGATAGAATAATAGAAAATTTAAATGATAGAATAATAGAAAATTTAAATGATAGAATAATAGAAAATTTAAATGATAGATAAATTATAAGGTTTCATGATGGAACGTTTTTACTAATAACTTTTTTTTTGCTTTTACATGTCTACTATTAATAATTTATTTTGCTTTTATGTTTGTGTTATTAATAATGTATTTTGCTTTTATTTTTCTACCATTAATAACTTGTTTTTTTTCCACAGCAACAAGCCTACTTTGGACCCAACTTTCGGTTAAGCTTTCCAGCATTTTATTTATTCTGTATAGAACTCTTCTGAGTGATCTGCAAGAATCGTTCCGTTTAAGAAGAAAATACACTCACACGACTGCTTCTCGAAAAATATCACAAAAGAATAAACTGTTAAACTGTAACTGTTCATTATCTCTCTATTTTTCTGTACATCGAACCTGCAATAATCCAAGCATTCTTTATGTTTCCATTGATGGCAACGATTCTGTACCTGTAAGTTTGCTGCCACCAAGTAACTGCTTAACTTGTACATGCTCAATGTTATGCAACAGTACCAGTTATCGATTCAAAAATAAATGTGGAATTTGTTCTGTTGTTTAATTGGATGGAATGAAATCTTGTGTCCGTTACAGAAACAGTCAACCTGATTTTGCAATAAAATGTGATGCCTTCCGTAGGTGAATGTTTCTTAGCAAAGCTTATCTTTTTACTGAATATAAATGTTCCTGATATATTTTGATATAGAATAAAAAGCTAGGTATTTGAATATACATTCTGCTGATAACGGTGCTGTGTAATACCGTCATGTTCATGTTTTCAATAAATTACAATACAGTTTCGGGTCCAGTGTCTGATTAATTCATTTTTATTCGGTCATTTAGCAGCTATGCGTCGCTAATCCGAACGAACTGAATCTCGTTCTTAAGATGATATGCTCAATTTAACCGCTTATTTCATTTCTTCCATATTCACATATTAAAAATAATCTTTAACCTCTAGCCCGTTTAGCTTTTAGGATTTTTTCCCGCCATTTTTTGTCAACTATAAATAGCTTTTAGAAATACATTTAAAACAGTTGAAAGTATTTTTAATACAGAGGGTGTTTGTTCACACACTTTTGTAACGATTTTGAAAAAAAAAATATATATAAACAAAGATAAGAATTTTATTTTCTAATATGTTCAATCTGATAGCCCTTTTGTTGAACTTCAATATCAAGGTCATATTACAATATCAAGGTTTCAATATCAAGGTCATATCACATCTTGATTTCTAAAATATAAGAGCTTTTCTTAAAATATCAAGGTTGATTTTGTTCCACTCCTCCACCAGAATCTTCCAGAGCCCATCCAATGTTTTGGGATACTTCTTATAAAGAGCTTGTTTTAAAAATCCAAATGCACAGTAATCCACAGGAGACAGGTCGGGGAACTTGGGTGGGGTGCATTTAAATGGAATAGCCCCAATTCCGGTTTCCTTTCTCATTTTTTTCAAAAAATATAGCAGTAGATTTAGAGGTATGGCTGGTAGTCTTATCCTGATGGAACTTAACACAGTGAAGATTGTTTGGGTAAAGTGATGGAATGTATTTTTTGAAACCAGGTGTTAAAACATATTTCTAATAGTAATCCTAGTTAATTTCGACATTTTCTTCTACTTTCCTTATTTTAAGTTTTCCGTTATAAGATCCGTTATAATCCAGTAATAACCATAAAACCTTTACCAAAACTTTCCTTGTTTTCTCTGAATCAACCTTTTGTTGGGTATGCATTATTTACCTTTTGCCCAGTCAAATGTAAACGCTGACGTTCCTTTTCTTTTTTATTAATTATGTCACTTAATTTACGTGTAGAAATATTAAAACCATGCTTTTCACATATATTTTTAATAATCCAATAAGAGTATTATAATTTAATAAGAGTATTTCTCTTCGGAAAGCGTAAAAATATAGCCTTCGATCCATTGTTTATTTTCTAGCGACATTTTAAAGTAAAGAATATTTTTAATGATGCAGACGATAATTAAACCCTATTCCGACTTGATGCCAGTCAGGATTTTCTTTTTTTTTATTTAAATTTAATTCATGGAGGAAGTCAAAATCGTTACAAAACTATGTGAACACCCTCTATATGTATAGAAAAGTAATGAATTAATTTTACAAAACTATTAGAAATACTTCTAATTATTTTATTGATTTTCAAAAAAAAGAACAAACCTTACTATTTTCTCAGCATCTAAGCTTAAAAGGAAAAAACAAATCACCATTGGGGATTCTTTTTTAAATCTAAAGAAACTAGTGGTTAGGGATTATTTTTCATAAGTAAACATGAGACAAGTGAAACAATAGATTGGAGGAAAAATACTTTTAAGCATTAAATTGTATAAAAAAATACCGCTTTTACAATCGGCAGAACAGCCGTTGCGAGTTAAAGTTTACGGAAATGATTAATAACACGAAAATAATATTATCAAGAACACCTATAAAACTGAACTAGATTTAGAAATTATAAATTATTGAAAAATTTAATCACATTTATCACATAAATAAACATAATGTAAAAATACGGCACATTTATAAAACTAATTTATCCGACATTCCATTTGTCCAACGGCAAACCTAACTTGAGAACAGGAAACTGTAAACATCTGTTGTGCTATATAGTTACTTGATGTACGCATAATGATAATGACAGTATGAACACAAAGAATATGCGAGTCACGCTTGCTGCGAGTATAGCTAAATTTAATTGAAAACAAAATCTATAAAAATCGTCTGTCGTCTCTTAGGATAACTTTAAAGAATACAAATATGGTTGAAAATTTCTAACTTCTTTACAGTTACTGCATAAGACAAATTGTCTTATGCTATTACTAACGGAGTATTTGCATTCTTAGATTATTTAATCAGCAGTTTGAGCGAATTATTTACTACAAGCACGGTGCTCGTATTATCAAGCAGACATTTGTAATATGTTAAATAATTCGTCCTTTTTTTAGTTAATCGTTTGATATGATTTTCAATTTTGATGACACTTTTGCAGGTGAAAATTTTTCCATTGATACTTAACCGTTTGATATGATTTTCAATTTTGATGACACTTTTGCAGGTGAAAATTTTTCCATTGATACTTAACCTTAGTGCTCAACATGATAAATTTTTTTCTTATAAAGTATTAAAAGAAATGTCGCTCTAATTTAATATATTAAATTTATAAAGCGTATATTTTTATATATTTACATTTACGGTCATGTCAAAGATTCATATGATTGCCAAATAAACGCATGGACTCGTGTAACACAATGCTGCATCGTATAATGTAACACTCACTTAGTAATGTATTGTTGAGAAGTATTTTCTGGAATTGGGGCCATATTTGCACAAGGAGGAGTCCGAATTTCGATAATTAACTCTTTATTAAAAGCACCAATAAGTGTAAACAGGAACAATATACAGCAAACAGGTCTGTAGACATCTTATATGTTCACAAAACAACTGTCAGGTAAAATATACAGTAATTAAATGTTCAACTTACTTACAAAATAGAAGATTATATTTCCAAGACATTGTAGTATTCATAATTCACTCTTACTCGTATCACTCCGACCAATCAACTGAACGATGGCCAGCTTATATAACCTCTGTGGAAAGTTCTGGATAAACCACTTAATTCCAGGAATCTTAAACCGATCAACAAAACTAGAGAAGTTTCCAGAACTTGTCAAAAATAGCCAATTTGGCGTATTTCGACAAATTTATCACCAAGTTCAAATGACCTGGACCCTTCATATAATAACAATTATTTGCCTGTAAATATCGTTTTCTCCTCGAAGACAAGTTTTATGTGATGAAGATATTTTAGGTATTTTTAACAACATTAAAATATAATCTTCAATTAACGTTTCTAACCTAAATATCTCGTGAACCACGCTGTGGATTTTGATCAATATTTATCAGGCAGTGGGACTGATTCCCGAGAATATTCTGATATAAGTGTTACCACCCTATAACAAAGGAAGAAATAACTAGAATTAAAAATCTGTTCCGTCTGTCTGTTAGTCATGATCTCCTTTACTCGAGAATAGCTCAGCGAATTTACATGCTTTTTTTTTTTACTTAAGCTGTATAAGGATCCGGTTTATAACTATAAATGTTTCCGATTTTATACTGTTTTAATATACTATCAAAAAGCCTGGCTTAATTTAACAAATAATTATGAAATAAGAAGTATAAAAAAATAATTTTAATATTTGAGAATAATAATACAAAAGAGCATATACATTTTTAGAATTTGAGTATTAATATAAATAAATTAGAATACAGAAAAACAATGAAAGTAACACATTTAAATGGCAAAAATTATTTAATATACCGGACGTTTAAATCACAACGCATGCAATTTCTCACCACGCTTTGATTAGCTGTTTGAAAGTTATTTACTTTTTTTTTATACGAAGCGTAGTGAGCATGTGCTGGTTAAAAATGGACGTTTCACCTTGTTACAATTCGTTTTAATTATTGAAATTATGATTCTGAACATCTGTGTGCAAAGTACCTGGCCGTTGTTAAATAAATAAATAAATAAATAAATAAAAAACATCTGTGTGCAATCTTACGTATGTGTGAAAATTTACGCCCATTTTATTTTTGTAAAAGGGATAAGAAAATTCAGGTAAATGTTGATTTGGCTTCATTAAGAAGGAAGAATGAACTTTACTTCCTTCAACCATAAAAAAAAAAATATAACAAAATTATTTCAGAATTTGTTCTGCTTTAATTTCATTTCACTAGTATTCCGGCAACAGCAGACATTTCTGTTAGTTTAACATAACATAATCTCATATGTAACATGACATTCAGGGCCTGGATCTCAACAAGAAGTAGTTTTTGAGAACAAAAACATCTTGGCTATTTATTAGTTAAATTTATCGTCTTACCTCACATAAAGAGAAATAATAAATATATATATTTATATTAGAAAATGATATTTTAAATAATTAAATATTCTAAAACAAATTTGTATACAAAATTGTACTTAAGTTACAATTAAAGGGAATACAGTCAACCCTCCTATAAGTCGATTAATTCGTACCGCGTTATATGGAAACCGCGTTATAAGAAACTCAGTACAAAACAGAACAATTCGTACCGCGTTATATGGAAACCGTATTATGTTAAACTCAGAACATATAAATCAGGCTAATTTGTTCTAGGTTATATAAAACATTTTTAGAGCACCATGTTATGATGAATACGGTTATGAAATATAAGTTTATAGATACAAAAGGCAATAAAAATATGTTTACATATTTCGAATTATTTTTATTAAGACTTCATATAAGAAAATTAGAAGAGCCAATATGAAATATAAACTTCATTTTTAAACAAAAATCCTATTAACATTCATTATCGTTATCAAATATTTGTGACCGAATTCTTTTTCTTTTAATGTCCTCTTCACTTTGCATATCTTCATTTTCGTTTTCAAATGTAGCTTTATTTTGTAACTCTACCAAAATCTCTATATAAGGAGTTAAGCAATTTTGTAATTCTCTTTCAAATTTTGCACTTCCCACTGTTGAAGGATCCTTTTCAATAAAGTAATTTCTAATTGTTTACCCAATTCCAGTCCCCTTTTCAGATCATTTAAATTGGAATTTGCAATCCATTCTTTATCCATATTTTCGTCTACCAATGCATTTGAGGTGAATGTATTATTTTTTTTTTTTGACAGGGATTTCCCTGATAACTGAAATTGAAAAATGGTGAATGTACATGGATAAAAAAACAAGGGAATTCCCCATTAATTTCAACCGTAAAAGTGTAACAGAAAAATTCATGCTACAGGGAGACTGCTTAAGCTAATTGAGTTGTATTAGAGAGAAACCGCGTTATAAGACTACCGCGTTGTATGGAAACCGCGTTTTATGAGTACCGCGTTATGAGAGGACTGTCGCTACTTTTGCACCGCGTTATATGGAAACCCATTACGAGAGTACCGCGTTATAGGAGGGTTGACTGTATTGAGTGATATTGATTTGCAGGAAATGGGATCCTCTAAATAGGTTTTGCACGGGTCCCCTTACCTACTTACTTCTATCCCTGTCTGAATGAAGGGGGGGGGGGGGGCTTAGAAATTAAGTATTAGCTTTTACAGTAATTTAGAATTTCACTATTTTCTGAAATATATAAATTACATAGAAATAATTTCCGTAATTGAGTTAAAATTTGAAAGAATTTCAAATTCAGTAAAGTATTGAGAAATTCAGGGATTTTAGCTACCTTCGTCAGTTTATCGGTAAAACTGCACCTGTAACAAAGCGATGAAATAACAAAGCTTTTTACTTTCTCTACAATTCACGGCAATATATAGGGAAAGTATTGGAATCGTGTTGTAAATCGAAATTCGAGTTTTCGATTTATCTACACGTTTCGGGCAATCTGGAATACGAATCCACCTTTTTAGCATAATGTCTGTGCGTGTGTGTATGTGCAATGTATCTATCCACTTTAGTTCATAAACTATTCGGCAAAATTTTACAAAATTTGGTAGATAAGCAACTTATGCGTTACCCTTGTGCTGATTGGATTTTATCACGATTCAGAAAACAGAACTGGCATTTTTTTGCAAAAATTAGTAAAACCAAAAATAAAAACTAAATATGCTGCATTGCATTAATTTAATGCTTGTTTTTAACATAATATTTGATAAAATCGATGCCTTTACTTTATCCTAAATTGTTTTTAAAACATCGAAGTATTTTGGAATTTTGAGAAACTGGCGACGCTTCAAAATGTTTAAAATTGCCAAATGAAAAAGATGCATTAAAATTGCAAAATAGATATAATTCCAAATAAATTTACGTGTCAGTTCGTTCAATTAAACTCAATGGATCATTTAAAAGAAAATAAATTAGATTCTGTAGGAAAAATAATGTGTTGCCCACATCAGATTTTTTAAATTTCAAACAAACCTGACGCACACAAAACACATTTTACAAATGAAAAATACAACATTATACACACCGTGTACCTTTTAGTGTATCGAAACACAGCTCTATAAAAACCCGATATTTCCAACACCCCACTGCCATTTTCTTCCCAATCAGTAGCTTTTGATTTTTTGAAAAGATACATTATCATATCGGCCCAAACTTTTACTGTCCGATTCCTCCCATATTGATCCCCCACTGCGCAACCGCCGTTACCATGGCAACACTTCAAACACACAACAATCCTAACGGAGCAACGACAGGTTAACAGTAAAAGCAAAATAAAACGAATAATAAAAAAAAAAGCGGAAAAATTGAGTTGGTAATTGAAGACAGCTGAATTCTCTTCTCAAAAACCTGTGGAGTTTTAGTTAGGTCAGTTGCTATCAACAGGGTTGGTTAGATACTTTTATTGTGTGAAACTTAACCTTGTGGCATCATGAAGTGGTGGCATGTGTTGTGTAAAAGTTTTTGGTCTGATGTTACGCGGGAAACTTGTGATTAAGTCGATTATGAATGGAAGTATGGAAACAATCCCTGTTTGGGCCAAACTGCATCCCGGATAAAAGTAAGTTTATCTTATCTTTGGTTATAGAATACTGTTCGCAGTATATTGTTCATAATATTTATCTCTTTAAATGTTTACTATATATGATCGAGCATTGCAGGTAACAGCATCAATGGATCGGTTTCGCGCGTTTTATATGCTCATCAACAAGGAATAACCGATAACTACAATGGATCGGTTTTGAGCGTTTTATATGTTTATCAACATGGAATAACCGATACTTATAATGGAAGCAATTAAACGTATTAGGAAATTTGCAAGAAAATTTGCTAGGAAACTTGCAAGGAAATTCACGTGGTAAGATTAAATTTGTTGGTCTCTATAGAAGTTTGTACAAGTGTGTGGCCATGGCAAGATTTTTTTACTGCCGTTGTAGATAACAGTTATTTCATCCTGACTAGAGCATATAAAGCACGAAACCGGTCCATGGATGCTGTTTTCTGCAACGGAAGTGTGATTCTAAAAATGGATCATAACCTATAGTGGGTTCTGTGAATATGTGTCCTATACATGTTGATCGATTTAATCTTTTGTGCCACAAATTATAATGTTGTCCAAACTCCTCTTTAATTATTTTTTGAGATCTCACTAAAAGATAAATGAAATAAAAAATAGAATTGTGGTTATGTAATTGCAGCTCATAAAATGCAATAGCAATAAAATACTGTTTAAACTACCAATTTCTAATTGTGTTCAGAATTCTTACATTATATATAATGTATTTTAAAATAATTCAGAAATTATACTTGATTTCGAAAAAACTAAACAATTTTTGTAATCGCTGAATTTTCACTCTAATTCCGATACATTTAATAACCGCAAAACTATTCTTAATAAAAATTATAAAAATTGATGATATTCTTTATTTATTGTTGTTTTCATCATAAAACCTTTTAGAGATAGGAATAAGGGATAAAACACTATTGCTTTATATACAACTATCTTACATCATGGCAAGCGATCCATAGGCATTTAAAAAGTAGAATCTTCATTAAAGTATAGTTTCAAACAAATTAGCAACGCTATCAACCGTTTTCGGAGGACAAATATTCTGGATACAAAGGCAGTAACCATGCCAACAAAGGTAAGCAGGCGTTTGCTACTTCAGGATATAAAACAGAGCAATAGCGCTTACAAAGGCAAGCAAGCGCCTGTTCAAACAGATATCTGTAAGTGACAGATACCTGCTTACCATTATTGGCGTTGTTATTATGTCTTTATTCCAAATAAGGAGACTAATTTTTGCTTTCCGAAAATGGCTGATATCGTTATTAATTTGTTTAATCCTGTAATTTTTAAGAATATTTTGTTTTCTACGGCAATTGAACGATCTATTTTAAACCTACAGGTATGCTTAATTACCACAAATTAAAGTGCAGTAAAATTATATATAATTTTTTTTATATCATATTATCAATACTAATAAAATACCATTCTATGTCTATTGTTTTCAAAGTGTAGAAAATGCTTGAAAAAGTTCCACCTGAAGAAAAATAAAAATGTTTATCATTCACTTGGATTCAGAAAACATGTGTTTCCTCTAATGTCTTCAAATCCAAGGTAACATTACATCAGACTATTAAAAGAAATATAAAGAATTACAAAAATGTAAATCTGCGCAAATGCGTGAATGCACAGATACTGCTACTAATTTGCTTCTGTATTTTTTTATGAATAATTTGCATTTTATAGCAATTAAACGATCAATTTTAAACCTACAGGTATGTTTGATTACCACAAATTAAAGTGCAGTAAAAATTACATATACATTTCTTTTATACCGTATTATCATACTAATGAAATGCTATTCTACATCCACTTGACTGACTTTAAAGTTTTAAACAGAATGAAAAAAATTCCACCTCAAAAACAAAACAAAAAAAAATCTGATGTGGGCAGCACACGACTTTTCCTGCAGACTTATATCCATGTTATCTTTATTTTAGTTAAATTTAATTCACTTTTAATTCAATTTTCGTTCTCATTTGGTAACTGGACTAGAAAAAATACGAAAAAACTAAACTATTTCGAGAACGGCTAGTTCCAGTGTAATGGGGTTGGTCTTATTCTTTTCTTCGTTAAAAATTACGTATAAAACTAGCATTCAATGGATATATTTGAGCATACGTAGTTTTTTATTTTAGATTTTGACGATTTTTGCTGGCCATTTTGCAAAAAAAGGCAGGTTATTTTTTTCTTACTAAAATCTAATCAGCACCAAAGTAACCCACAAGCGACTTATCAGCCGAATTTTGTGAAATTCGGTCCACTAGTTTTTCAGCTGGAGTGGATACAGACAATTTTTGCGGGCCATTTCCCAAAAAAAGGCGGGTTCTTTTATTTCGAATCATACTAAAACTAATCAGCACCAGGGTCGCACCCAAGTGATTTACCTAGCAAATTTTATGAAATTCGGCCCATTAGTTTTTGAGTTAGAGTGGATACATACATTGCACAGACACACACACACAGACGTCACGCTAAAAATAGTTTTTTCGTATTCTAGAGGTCTCGAAACGTGTAGATAGTCGAAAACTCGAGTTGCGATTTTCGCCAATACTTTCCCTATACATTGCCATGTATTGCAGGGAAAGTAAAAATGCTTATGGATTTAAAATAACCCGTGGATTCAGAAAACACATACTTTCCGTAATATCTTCAAATCAAAAGGTCATCAGACTATTAAAAGAAATATACAGAATTATTATAGAAATATAAATCTTTAAAAAAGTTTAAAATGTTTAGGCTGAGATCTGTATATCGCACACTTGCTTCAAAGGTGATATAACTTATATCACCTTTGTATAACAGTGCAATTTTTGAGTTATGTCACTGTTGAAGCAAGTGTGTGATATTTATGGTTGTTTTCCTAACCACTATTGTTAGGAAAACACCCTATCAGTCAGCAAAAGTGTGTTATATTTTGCTTTCATAATTGGTCCACCAAATAGCACTGGTGTTGTTTGAAGATTTCCAGAAGAGATCAGGTACAATATACAACAGTAATTCCCGACTAGGTTTCCGACTTAAACTCATGCATGGGATTTCGTGAGAATTTGCAAAAGATTGCGAATAAAAGTATAACTTGACACTTGCCTCATTTTAAATATTTTACTCAATTACGAAAAGTGATTGAGCAAATTAGTTAAAGTTTTAAAGGGGCACAGAATTATTACAACACAAAATTATTGAACTAAATTATTACAAAATATATGCACAATATTAGTTTGTAACCAGTTACATTGATGTAAAGTGAAAATATTTGTCATAATTATAGCAATGATAATTAGTAAATAGAAATAGGCAATAAATACTCTTGTAATATTTTATTGCTAATAAGTATTTATTGATTCCACTGCTTTACATGTTTTTTTTTTATTTTGCAATGTATTCTTACAGAACTTAATTTGTGTTAGCCACGTAGGGATTTTTCTGGTGATTTTATTAAACATTTCAAGGGTTACTTCAAGCAAAAATGATTGGGAATCACTGATCTATAATAACGTCACTGTTTAAGAAAAATGTCATAACTCGAAAAAAAAAAGTGTGCTTTTTATGTACGAACAACACATCAAAATTGTTTTAACTCAAAATAGGGATGACATTTTGAGTATGAACAAAATATCAAAAGTATTACAACTCAAAATAGAGATGCCCTTTAGAGTATGAACAAAATATCAAAAGCGTCACAAAATAGAGATGCCATTTTGAGTAGGAACAAAATATAAAAAGTAGAACAATTCTAAATAGAGATGTCATTTTGAGTTGACAAAATATCAAAAGTGTCACAAAATATAGACATGCCATTTTGAGTATGAACGAAATATAAAAAATATCATAACTCTAAATAGAGATGCCATTTTTAGTTGAACAAAATATCAAAAGTATCAAAAGGAGGATGTGGAAAGTCTGTGAAATAAAAATGGTTCTTTAAATTCCGAATTTTGACAGCATAAAAAGCCTCTTACATTTATTATTTTAAATAATCGAAACAAATTTGATGAGCTCAATTTGTTCGACATATATTGAGCTCAAAGACAAAAATAATGGTTGATTCCTATTCAGAGATGTTTGAAACTTCCATTTAAATCTGAAGGTCGTGTTCCTGATCACATCTTAATGCTTTCCCTTTACAAACACTATCTATTGTAGATATGTAAAAATCAATTTTATATTGATAATGTATCTTTATGAATCACATTTGTTTCAAATATCACGGAATCAGCCTTATACCAGACATACCAGAGTTTTCCCAATATAATACGAAAAATTTCGAATATTTTTCGAAATGTGTCATAAAAAGCGAAATGAAATAAATAAAATAATAATAATAGAATAAATAATAGGGTAATAGAATAATAAAAATAACAGAATTATAAAGGAATAAATAGAGATGCTTAACTATATTTAATAATACCTTTTTATATGCAATTTGCTGTTTAACCTTTTGCTTACGGGTGGGATAGCGCCAATCCCAAACGAAGAACCTCCCAAACAGACAGGTATTTGACATACCCTATCTCAAACAGTTCGATTCCTCTTTGCAGACATTGGCGTCCAAGGACGCCAATGCCTGCAAAGGGGGATCGAACTGTTGACGCTGTCTCACCCGTAAGAAAAAGGTTAAGTTGGAAAGATATAGTTAAGGAAATGAAGATATGGTTATAGAAATTAATAGTTAAACTTCTCTTAAATTACTTCATAAAGAGACCTCTTCCAATTTACATTAGAATATAATCTAATGACAAGGACATGATGCAGACATTGGCGTCCATGGATGCCAATGTCTGCAAAGGGGGATCGAACTGTTTGTGATAGGGTATGTCAAATACCTTTCTTTTTGGGAGGTTCGTTTGGTATTGATGCTATCCCACCCGTAAGCAAAAGGTTAAACTGCAAATTTAATACAGGAGTTTTAAATAAGAAAATTCACTTTATGTATGTTACTTTAACTACATACATAGTATAAAGTATAAAGAAAGTACTAGAGGATGGGGTGAAAAATTCGAATTTTAGTTTTTAACGGGAAAATACATTTCAAGTATCCCTGAACTCGAATCGAATGATTTGAGGTGATGTCTGCTTAAAATATATTTTACGAACGAATGAAGACTTTCGAAAATAATTTGGCACAATTACTTTATTCAGTGAATAGTGGAACTTTATTTTAAACGCGATCGAATGTTTTAAAGACCCTCCAGTTTTTGAATGAATTTTTGAAAAAATCAGAACCTTTTAATATTGTTAAATAAATAATCATTTCACATGTAAATTTTTATAAAAAACGAATGTTATAAACTTTGGAACGTTTGAATGAATATGATATATTGTATGTTCAAATACATTTATAAAAAAAGTTACATGAAAGTAAAATAATAATAAGTATCATTCAATATGTACACTGTCCATCTGCATTACTAAGTAAAAAATCTGTTAGCTTCTTAATCTATTAAAATATTTCTTGATCTAGGTCATTAAATTCTCCAGAGAAGATACATTTTGTAATAATTTTGAAGTCAAACAATTCGCCAATAGTTATTTATTTCACTAGATATTACGAGGGTGGTTCAAAAAGTAAGGTAACAAGTCCTGTGAGAGAAAAGGTTTATTCACGAAATCAAAGATATACACAAAGTTAGCAAGGCACTGATACATATTATTTTTCCACATAATCACCATGGTTGTCGAAGCATTTGTTCCATTGGTTAACCAATATATCGAAACCGGCATAGAAGAAATCAGGCTCCAAGTCGCGGAACCTCTCAACGACGGCTTCCTGAACTTCGGCATCGGTTGTGAAATGGCGACCTGTCAGGTGCTTCTTCAACGGTCCGGAGAGATGAAAATCGCTTGGTGCGAGATCTGGACTGTAGGGTGGGTGTTCCAATACATTCCATCGGAAACGCTGTACCAAATCACATGTAACCGAGAACGTATGCGGTCGGGCGTTGTCGTGCAACAACACCTTTCGACTATCTAGACTTGGAATTGAATTCGCACGCCGAATTTGTGCACCCGTGAGAGCTCTTGTTACCTTACTTTTTGAACCACCTACGTAGTTAAATGTCAATCACATTTTGATGTGGATTTTGCACGTGAGAATGTAAAAGTCATTGCTCCTTTCAATTGATATAAAACAAGAGGAAAGGTATTGAAGGCATGTGGCTGCCGACATAACATTATTTATTAATTTCTTTACTTACTATACATAGTAAATAAACATTGAAATTAGGTTGAAAACTATCATTCGACTTTTGATGGATTAATATTTCAGAACACAAGTAAACTATTTTCAACCCTCTGATAGATACAGGAACGTCCTATGTGCCTGTTTGTGCACTGTACTTATCCACTTTAACTTGACAATTAGTATTCCAATATACATATTTCATTAAATTTGATAGTTATGTCACTTCTGTGTTCATATATGTAGGAATATATAAGTATATATTCCTACATATATATATATAAGTAGCTATACTATATAAGTATTAAAATAAACTTAAAAACTTTAGTAGAGGAAATGTTGTTAGTAAAGAAAACTTTCTTTAGTAGAGGAAATGTTGTACATCAAATTACATAAAGAACTATCTGTTTTTATAAATGTTTGTTATTCTTAACCGGATATCTTTATTATAGTTCATTAGAAGGTAAAGCCCGTCATATGAAGGTATGCACAAGGTTGTAAAAATTACTTACCATACTCCCGCATGCAGCACTTTTTCTCACGCTATCCAAGGGCAAATGCAATCCATGCACATCTCCTAATATTAATTTTATTAATTATTATACGACCCCTTATCGAAACATACCCTTCCCTAACAGAATGCAATTAATTTAAGACCCCCTAGATCCTCTTAACATATGCACTAACTCCATGAACAGTACGAGCAGTATTGAAACTTTATTATATTTTGAATCACGAATATTAAATTGATAATTTCTACAGTGACAGGTAATTTTCAAAGTCATTTATAATGTAGATTTCCTTAGATATTGAATTTTCGTTAATTTAGCGACATTACCGTCAAAGTTGCGACATTTTGCCAAGTTGGCGATATTTATAACTTGTTATCAAGTGCAGCGAACAGAAAGACAGTTACTATCGCAATATAATTACTGTTATATGATTCTCTATCGAAACAAAATTATTGTACTATTCTGTAACAAAATGAACCAACTTGTCCCACTAAAGAGGGAAACGCACTATATTTCGAATCAAGTTTATTAAATTAGTAATTCCCACAGAACGAGAGGGAGTATGAAAAATTAGACTTAATTTTCCAAGTTATTGAATTTGATTCAATTTTACGACAGTTTTGCCGATTTGCCAATTTTTTTAAATTTAGCAATATTTATGGAAAAAGTCAGCAAATTTGGCGCAAAGGTAGTCGAATTTGCCGCCTAGTATTCCAGACAGATATTTGGATGTTATGCATACATGGTGGTATTGGCAGGTCGGTATATTTACTACAATTATTGGGAACTCGATCAAACGGCATTCCCTTAACGGAAGAACATTGATATTGAACTGAATATGAATTATTTAGAATTTTTTAAAGCTATTACAGAAAGCTGAATATGTCTTTCAGCGATATGTAAGTCTAACACAACTTGTTTTCAATGTCTAAGGCAAGTAAGGCGTAAGCAAATGGAAGTTAAAATTATAAAACCATCGTGTGTTACGAGAGAAAAAAAGTAGGAAAATATGTACGTGAACACATGTTAGGTTATCTAAACAGAATTAAATTGATAATCAATTGAAATTATTCTCGACTGTAAACAACTCGACTGAAAACAGTTTGTGTTTTGAGTTGTTTTGTTTCAATATATATGAATTACGATTTCAATCAATAACCAGTTTTATTTTGTCTATTTTAATGTTTCCTAAATTTTTGACAATCTCATTTCTCTTAAACAATACCCTAAACCTGCTTTTTTCTTGTCGGCGCACTTTTAAAGATTACTCTTAATATAGTTTACCTATTTCTCAAATGGTTTATATGGATGTTCATCATTTTTGGTCAACATGGTGGATTTGTATACAGGGGGTTGTTGAGACCCAGACCGTCCGACCTACCAGAAAGGTGTAAGGTGACCGTTTGGACGGCCGGTGTATATAGGGGGTGGAATAGCTCAGTGATTAAAGCACGGATATTTTACTTGGAGGACCCGAGTTCAATTCCCGGCTTTGCTCAAACTATCCCAGGGTTACGGGGATAGTTTTAGCAGAGTTCCCGTAGTACAAATACTTTAAATCTGTGGATTCAAAAGTCCTTCCGTGAGGTTGGTGAAAGAGAAGGAGGATACACTCCCTTTGAATGTCGCACCAACTGGGTTCCAGTCTAAATTGGGTTTCACGGTCCCGGTTGTCCAAACATATACCTTATACCTTCGCGTTGCTCGGAGGGTCTGGGTCGATAAAAATATTTCCATACAAAATTTCTAGAAAAGTCTTTAAAGTACACCAATAATTTGAAAGGAATGGTCAATGAGCGTACACATTAGGTCTATCTAGAGTAAAGTGACCACGCCCGGTCGAATAGAAGGGAATTGCAGCGCAGTCAGTGGAGAATTTAAAAAGTTAGGTTAACTAACTTTACAGAAAAGAAAGATAGACGGAAAACGCCAATATAAAGTTATGTAGCATTATTATTTTATGGACATTATTTATTTTATGGACATTTCCTTCCAAAGGTTTTGGGGTTCTTAAGGATTTCCTGGGAACCACGTATACAGTGCATGTGTCATACACTTCCTTGTATCATTTTATATAGCAGAAATATTTGTTGCGCAAAATTATGTATATTCTTTAAATTCGATATGGATTTTTATAAAGTTAAGAACGCGCTTCCCATTGCAGACACCAGCATCCATAGACCTGGTTCTCGTTTTTCACTTTCCCTACAATACATGGTAATATATAGGGAAAGTATTGGAATCCTGTCGAAAATCGCCAACTCAGTTTTCGATGGATCTACGCTTTTTGGGACCCCTAGAACACAAAAAAACTATTTTTAGCGTGACGTCTGTGTGTATGTGCTTGTCTGTGTGTGTGTGTTTCTGTCTGTGCAATGTATGTACTCCATTGCACAGAAACTATTATTGATTATATTTTAGTACGATTCGAAAAACGCCCTGCCATTTTTTCCCAAATGGACCGCAAAAATCGTTAAAATCTAAAATTAAAGACTACGTATGCTCGAATGTATCAACTAAATGCTTGTTTTATACATAATTCTTGTCAATGAAAAGAATAAGGCCAACCTCATTACTCTAGAACTAGTCGTTCACAAGATAGTTTAGTTTTATGCATTTTTACTGCGCTGATTTAGAAAATGCGTCTAGTTACTAAATAAAAACGAAAATTGATGTAAAAGTGCGAATTCAGTATAATTTCAAATAATTATGCGTGTTATTTTGCACAATTAAACCTAATTCAATGAATTATTAAAGAAATAAAGAGAAACTGAGTTTGAGTCTGTAGGGAAGGTCATAAGCTGCTCACATCATATTTTTATCTTTCTTTAGTATGGATTAACAGATACCTGCAACGACAGTAAGAAAAATTGCTATACTTGTATGTCACAATATTAAGAACCTCTGCGGAAACAGATAAATTCAGATTTATCATTCAACAGGTATCACATTTCATGCAGATTGAACTCAAGCTGCGCGAAGTTCCAATGGCAGCATTTATACTCCTTAACAAGGACCCTAGCTTTATGACCTTTAAGATATTAGTTGTATACAACTGATATCGTACAATAAATAATAAAATTAGAATCGCCCTAAATCCTATAGGATTTATCGCGATTCCAATTCTGCGGACGCTTTCTTCAAGCGATGGTACATGAAATGTGAACATGAACTTAGTTATAGAAGCCTTAGCTCAATATTTATGAAATTTGATGAAAATTGCATGTTAAGACTGAATTCATCGGGTTTTTTACTGAGGTTTTCAAATTATGGCAAATAGCAAGTTTTGTCAAAAATTTGCAGGTGTAGGTTATTTTGTTCTGAGGAATATTAAAGGTCGAAACAGGTTCACTGATTTTGGAATCTGCAATGAGATCACGATCCTAGCTTTAGGAATACCAACTTTGGGAAGACGTGCTCATTGAGTATGTCTGTAAAATTGTCTTCTAAAAAGTAGTCTATATATGCAAAACGCTTAGGTACGCCGCGTTACAAAAGCCTAATTATCGTTTGTCGAATATAAACGAGTTCAGCCTTAATTACATTGATTAAAACATGGAGGTAAAGGGAAACGCTATCTCCATAATTAAAAAAGATGTAGCCAAAAGTTTACTTATACAGGGTGTCCTAAAAAGATTGAAACGAGCTTTAATTCTTTACCTGTTGGAGATAAGTGGGCAATGTAAATTGAAAAAATGTGGAAAGTAAGGTAGAAAATAAGACTACGTTAATGAAATAGTCCTCCCATTCGTTTTCAAAAAGTTACGCTTTTTAAATTTTTATACGACCCCCTTAGACGAATTTGGTCAATCAGAAAATTTTTATTTTTAATGCAACAAGATCATTAAGAAAACCCCGCATATCTGTATTTTTAAAATTAAGTGAGTTATGTTTAATTGAAAATTGAACATAGTGAATAGGGACCCTATATCAAATTAGAAATGTAAATTTGTGACATATCACAAAAAAGATAAAACTGGATGATGATACATAGGATACCCAACCGCGTAGTGACTACCACTGCTTTATATAATCTTTGTCTGTGTAATGTTTTATTTAGATGCATTTATGATAACAATTTTTGAAGCATATTAACGTATTTTTGATCTAAACAATTTCCATCGTCAATTTGTTTATGATCCCTATTTTCACTGATGAAACAGCCTTTCATATGGTACGGAAAAGTGGCATAAGTCAGATTTCTTTTTTTATCACAACTCAGTTGATTTTAAAGATACAGATATGCGGTTTTTTTTAATGACTTTATTGCATTAAAAATAAAAATTTTCTGATTGACTAAATTTGTCTAATGGGGTCGTATAAAAATTTAAAAAGTGTAACTTTTTGAAAATGAATGGGAGGATTATTTTATTAACGTAGACTTATTTCCTACCTTACTTTCAACGTTTTTGCAATTTACATTGCCCACTTATCTCCAACAGGTAAAGAATTAAAGCGCGTTTCAATCTTTTTGGGACACCCTGTATATTATTTGATGGAGTGGAGAGAAAATGATGATATGTTGTTTCATACAAATCATTCTTGCCGAAAATTCTACACACTCTTGCCTATTGGCAACGAGTTAAACAGATATTTTGAAATAGCTCTTTTTATTTTAGCGTTTCTGGTTGATTTCGAGATGACTTTAAGACGGGAAGTTAGTTAAATTTGTCTTAATGCCCATAGAGGGGGCATGGAGTGCCTATGAAACTGTTGAAGTTATTGAAAAAAATCATTAAAAAATGAAGCGGATAGACTTCGACCGACCGCAGAAAGTATTGAAAATAGTCTCATCCAAAGAAGAAATGCAAAATTTAAATTGTTATTTTCTTATTAAATTGTTATTTTAATTAAATAAAGATCGAAATGTTATTTTTCCATTGTCAAAAATTTTACAGATGCCTATGGCGTAGATGCGCCGAGCGGGTATAGCTAGTTTTGAATGAAAAATGCATCATAGGTATAATATGCAATTGACATTGACAGTAGTAGCGAAAATAATTAAAATAATAAGTTATTACCGCAGTACTGAAAATTTAAATATTTCATTATTATTGCAGCATTAAAAATTTTATTTCTAATGAAATAGCGTAACAAAACATTTAAAACTCCCTATTTTGATCAGTTATCTCGTATATTTTTATGTTACTAGGGGCTCTGATCTCTGTTCGCTATGTTCAATAACTCCGGATTTCAGTATGTTCGCATCAATGACGAGGTATTTTCTAATATATATTACTTGAAAATGTTCCTCAATTAAATTCTTGTTTGAAGTCTTTATGACTCATTCAACGAACAGGGTACGTTTCAAAAGCATCCTCGAAAAGCTATGTAATGTGCTGATTCGCTGCAAAAAAATTTTGTGGCGAAAATTTCTTTGGCTTAAAAGTGGCATAATAGAAATGCACATCCTGTTGTAACAAAAATGGTAGAGGACACATGACACAGTATTCTAAACCACCATGTAAAATTTTAAATCATTTGATGTGATAGAACCAGCGTTAGCCTTTACATAACATTTTTGCAGGTTTTTGTCAACGACTGCGGCTGTAGCAAATAGTTGATTTTGTCGGCAGGGAACATCAAACATTGACTACATAATTTTTTTGTAACACATATTGCATACCAACTAACAGGAACAAATTAGGTTCAATAGAGCAAATTACATATTTTGCAAAAGGATATAGGACAGAATATCGGATAACTGTCAATTTCCAAATTCCAAATTTTTTTTTTTCAAATTTATAATTTCTATAGATTTTTGCATGGAATAAGTTCTTGGTAATGTTCTAAGATTTCTTTAGGGTGACAGAGCTGTTTGGCGTGATTAATGGAATTTTAATGTATATTCATTATGTTCACGTGACAGAAATGACTGTGCTTAGGAATGATATATGGGTTTGTTCTGCTCTGAAATTGAAACTAACATTGGGAAACGAAATTGACTTTTATAGATTAATAAGATACATAATATTTTTAAATTTTTATTCATATTAACAGCAGTGTCCGAAATGACAGGTAATAAATATACTCATCGAAAATGAATTGTAAAATTGTGATTTTCACGTGCCTGTTATTAGAAATTATCCAAAACTTCAAATGTGGTGCAAAATGCTAAATAGTGTTCTTCAACTGACATAAAATCACTGTTGTCGCCATCTGGTGTCTGAAAAGGAGGATTTTTCAGACGACATCGTAATGTCACCGATTCTCAGGGACAAACATGTCTCAGTAATTTCCGAAATGATATCGTTAAAAATGTTTTCAAATAAGGCGTTTTTTTAATAATAAAATCATCATTTTTAAGCGTTATTCATTTATTTACATTAATTTAACTGATTTTTTTAATATACTGATTTAATTATACTAATAATCTTTTATACTGATGTAGTTAAGAGATGAAAACCCAACTCATCACGGAGGGACTGTAGCAGAAATGACAATTCTTCATTTTTATGAAATCAAAATTATATTTAATATTATTGAAATATGCTTTTTTGGTGAAAAATATGTAGAACAAATTGCATTCTAAATAAATACTGTAAAAAGTATCTACCTTATTTAATGTTAGTACTTCCTCATACTGTAGAATATGGAATAAAGAAAATATTGTTTTCGCGAAAATTTTCAATTTCGAGATTTTGATACAAATATAGGTTTTAGGACCTCCTGGACACGCTTTGAATATTTTTAGAGTGATGTCCGTTTGTATGTCTAACTTCCGTCTGTGGCTGATTTCTTGTGTACGCTATAGCTGCCACAAATATTAATGGATTTTCACGAAACTTTTTATCCGGCTTTGTTAACGAAAAATCTAGAACTGGATAGAATTGCTTTATATGCGAGAGAAAACTTCGAAATTTATTCGAAAATTTGTATTTCTTTAATATGGCAGAATAGGACAAAATATGACATAGTCATGTACTAAAGGGGTTATTTATGGCTCAATGGTTACTAAATTGAACAGTTTCAATCATTGTATTTAAAAACAGCCGTGATACAAATTTTGTGTTCGTGACATATTCATCCATCCTCCGGGGGTGGGGTGGGGTTACTCCCCCCTGGAGGGGTACATTGTCAAATTTGGTATCAATCGAAATATTTTTTTCAAACCCTTTAAAATGAAGGATAACTTGTCATGTGATCATTTGGACCAACAATACAGATTTTTCAAAATATTTTCGCAAATTTGCAAACAAAAATTCATTAAAGCTCAAGGGTCACAAAATTGACATTTATCAGATACGAGTATTCAGCCATACATCTGTTTGGTTTCATGATTATCTATCGTTTGAAAATTTCAGGATTTTATTTCTGGTAAAATGAGATTTTCAATATTTTTTATAGTTCTTTAATATTCTTACTGTATTTGATTATTGATCATTGATTGCAGTGTTATTTGTCATTGATTAGAACAAATATTGAAATATTACATCTGTTGGAGCCCGTGAAATATGTATTTGAAAGACGCCAAGTGTTCTTGTTTGGCGAGCGCCAAGCAGCGGGTTGCCGGTTTTTAAAGCGAATTTTATAGAGATGGAATAAAAACTTGTAGCGTTAGGAGACACGAGAAAATGGCTCGCTGTTCTCATTATTTCATTTAGATAGTTTTGTAAAAAAGGTATGGATTGCAGTACTCTTTTATTGAAATACAGTCCACTAAGCATGAAGAAAGACTCAATTTAGTTATGTGTGATTCATCCTACAACATCATTATCTCGTTCTGAATTTTCATATTTTAGAAAACACTAGTATTCAAAAGTGTAACTAAAAATTCGAATCGCGATTAATGCCAATTAAATATAATTTTATGAAATAAAAAATATTTAATAGAGATTTAAATGTATCAACTAACCTAGTTCTGCAGATCTTCATTTCCTTGGCATATCTTATTCTAGTAGATCATTTGTTCCTTGTTATTTTCACATGCCAGGGATTTAATTACATTCTAAAATCAGCAAAATTTACAATGGTTCTTTTACACTAACCTTTCACACTAACCTAACCTAACTTATCTTTTAAATCCAGTTGATCTTAAAAATGTTCTATCATGATTTAGCCATTAGAATATTTTTCGGTTTGGACTTTTGTTCTCGAAATACCACTTTTTAACACTTTACTTAGGTGAGAAGTATTTATCACTTATTAAGAGGAATCTTTGTAGATAAAATAACGAGATAACTGTTATTCTTATTGTAACATTTTTATATTATGTTACAATGTAGCTACATTTCAAATGAAAAACTATTATTAATATATTCTGTTGCCAGATGAGTAAAACAAAAAAATTCATAAGTTGAAAAATAAGGCAATTTCTTTAAAAATTTTTTAAATAAATAACATTGTTTTTAAAAGCAGACGACATTAAAACTACGTTTGCTTTAATAAATTTATTTTAAATTTTTTTTATTTATTTATCTCGTTTTTCTTGCACGGTGAATAAATCAATTATTAACAGTTAATTTCATTAATTAAAGACTTCTTATTAATACTATTTTAATTAGTATTATTAATACAGATAATTAAATATTTTATTTTTAAAATGATAATAACATGAAAGCAAGGCATCTTAGAAATTGAAGATCATTGTCCCGAGTTTTTGATGGAAGGTGCTCACGATATTGGTATATTTATACTGCTAATCTTCCATTTTTAAGAAGCTCAATATACATTTTTTTCTGAGCAAGATTGACTGAGAAAGGCTTCGGCGCAAGGCTAACCAGAATACACTGTGGATGCTATCACCAGTTAAGCACTCAGTTTTGTCTTCATACGCCAATTTTGAGGACATTGACTAGTTGGTTACTATATCAACAGAAATTATTTTGAATATAAATTTAGAATACATTTTTACTTTCCCTGCGATACATGGTAATGTATAGGGAAAATATTGGAATTATGTCGAAAATTGCAACTTGAGTTTTCGACGGATCTACATGTTTCGAGACCTCTAGAATACGAAAAAACTATTTTCAGTGTGACGTCTGTGTGTGTGTCTGTGTGTCTGTCTGTTTGTCTGTCTGTCTGTGCAATGTATGTATCCACTTGAACTCAAAAACTAATGGACCGAATTTCATAAAATCCGGTAGATGAGTCACTTGTGGGTCACTCTGGTGCTGATAAGTTTTTGATACGATTCAGAAAAAAATAACCCGCCTTTTTTTTGCGAAATGGCCCGCAAAAATCTCATGTATCCACTTTAGCTGAAATACTAATTGACCAAATTTCACAAAACTTGGTAGATAAGTTACTTGTGGGATACTCTGGTGTTGATTAGATTTTAATACGATTCAAAAAAGAACAACCTACCTTTTTTACGAAATGGCCAGTAAAAATCGCAAAAATCTAAAAAAAAGAGTACGTATGCTCAAATGTATCAATTAAATGCTTGTTTTATACGTAATTTTTGGCGAAGAAAAGAATATGAAAAACTCTATTACTCTAGGACTAACCATTCTCGAGATATTTGAGATTTTTCGCAGTTTTGTTATGCCACCTTTGGGAAAATGTCCAATTACCAAATAAAAACAGAAATTGAATTAAAAATGCAAATTTTGTGTTATTTTGTGTTATTTTGTGCAATTAAACTCAATTTAATGAAATATTATAGAAATAAAGAAAAAGTGAATTTGGGTCTGCAGGGAAAGTCATGTGCTGCCTACATCAGATTTTTTTTTATTCGGATTAATTTTTTAGTTAATATTGAAGACCAATTTTGAGTAACTCTCACATAAATCGAATCCTAGCCAGTTGAAAATATTATTACAGATGCAGAGTCCACTTAGACAGTAAGCGCTTGAAATTCTGTCCCAGTAGCTCAACGGTAGAGCGTCGGCTGTCCAGTTTGAGGATGCAGGGTTTGACTCCCGCTTGGAGCAGAAAGTTTCCCTTCAAAGTATCCATCGGGAAAAAACGATCTTTACAGCGAGTTTCAAACCGAATCCGCAAAGTAAATCCTACTTATTTAGAACATTTTTAAAACAACAAACTTTCGTGTTTTGAAGACGAAATCTATTTTAAAATTCCGATATAGAAAATCTACGGTCAGTCCAATATTCATAATTTAACCCACAAGCGATTTATCTACCTAATTTTGTGAAATTCGGTCCATTAATTTTTCAGCTAGAGTAAATACAAACAAATTTTTGAGGGACATTTCGCAAAAAATGGCTGTTTTTTTTTTATCCCGAATCGTATCAAAAACTAATCAGCACCAGGGTCATACACAAATGACTTATCTACCATTTTTTTTAAAATTCGGCTCATTTGTTTTTGAGTTAGAGTGGATACATACATTGCACAGACAGACACAAAGACACACACATAAACGTCATGCTAAAAATAGTTTTTTCGTGTTCTAGACGTCCCAAAACATGTAGATCCGTTGAAAACTCGAATTGCGATTTTCGGCATGATTCCTATACTTTCCCTATACATTACCGTATTGCAGGGAAAGTAAAAATCTGATGTGAGCAGCACATAACTTTCCCTGCAGACTCAAGTTCATATTTTCTTTATTTCTTTAATAACTCATTAGATTGAGTTTAATTGCATCAAATAACCCTAAATTTGCATTTTCAATTCAATTTTTGTTTTCATTCGGTAATTCGACATTTTTCCGATACGAGAAATCTCATATATCTTGAGAACGGTTAGTCCTAAAGTATAATAGAGAGTGTTATATCCTCTTCCTCGTCAAAAATTGCGTATAAAACAAGAATGTGATTGATACATTTTGATTTTTTTTTTCTTTTTTTGCGGACGATTTGATTTTTGCGGGCCATTTCATAAAAAAAAGCAGGTTGTTCTTTTCCGAATCGTACCAAAATCTAATCAGCACCGGACTGTCCCACAAGTAACTTATCTACCAAATTTTGTGAAATTTGGTCGATTTGTAATTTAGCTAGGGTGGATAGATGAAAATTTTGGGGGCCATTTCATAAAAAAAGGCAGGTTGTTCTTTTCCAAATCGTACGAGAATCTAATCAGTACCGGAACATCCTACAATTAACTTATCTACCAAATTTTGTGAAATCTGGTCAGTTAGTATTTTAGCTAGAGTTGATACATGAAATTTTTAAGGGCCATTTCGCAAAAAAAGGCGGGTTCTGTTTTTACGAATCCTACCAAAAACTAATCAGCACCAAGGTCTCACCCAAGTGACTTACCAAATTTTATGAAATTCGGTCCATTAGTTTTTTAGTTAGAGTGGATACATACATTGCACAGACAGCCAGACAGACAGACAAACAGACAGACAGACACACGGACAGACACACAGACGTCACGCTGAAAATAGCTTTTTCGTATTCTAGAGGTCTCGAAACGCGTCGATCCGTCGAAAACTGAAGTTGCAATTTTCGACATGATTCCAATACTTTCCCTAAGCATTACCATGTATCGCAGGGAAAGTAAAAATGTATTCTAAATTTATATTCTAAATAATTATAGGATTGGTTTGTGTTTGCTTTTCATAAATGTTTTTGTGGAAATTTACGACGAACTTAATTAAATTTGACCTTGTTAGCTTCTTTTCTTCGTTTTCGTTATCTTTTTTAAAGTCGTTATAATTATGTAAATACCTTAAAATATTTTCTAGTTCACTATGCCTTTCCTGTATGCGAATTTTCAATGCACTGTTTAATTCCTTAGATAGTGGATGTCCTGATGTTTAAGTGATTACTAAGGAGCTTCAGAGAACCAATAGGAGCTTCAGAAAACTGCGCTTGCGCACGGAGATGTTAATTTAGAATACGATCTCGTCTAGTAATTCGTATTATTAGATAGTTTAGAATATTAAACTCTTAGTTATGCTGGAAATTAACTGCGCCTGTGCAAGGAGTATTTTATTTTACAATTTTTATACGTATTTTTAAAAATACGTATACAAATACGTACTTTTATACGTATTTTTAAATATTTTTATTTATATGCGTATTTTTAAAAATACATATTTCAAATAACAGTAGATACCCAATAAGTTAAATTAAACCCTTTAATAAAAAAATATTTATTATAGCTAATACCGAAAATACCGGTATTTTACCTTAGCAAATACTGGTTTCATGAAATTACAAAATAGCACGAAATACCGGTATTCGGTATACCGGTATTGCAATCACTAGGCCCGCAAAAATAATTAAAATCTAAACTAAAAGACTACATATGCAGACTACGTGTGTAATAAAAGACTACGTCAATTAAATAGTTTTATACGTAATTCTTGATCATAAAAAGAGTAAGACCAACCCCATAACTCTAAGATTAGCCGTTCTCGAGATATTTCAGTTTTTCTCATTTTTGCTACGCCGTTTTTGAAAATACTTACAGTTATTAAATGAAAACGAAAATTGAATTACAAATTCAAATTCAGTGTCATTTCAATTAAGTATACGTGTTATTTTGTGCAATAAAACTTAATTTAATGTATTAATAACGAAATAAAGAGAAAATGAATTCAAGTCTGTAGGATAAGTCATGTGCTGCCCTCATCAGATTTTTACTTTCCTTATATACATAATGTATAAGGAAAGTATTGTGACGGGGTCGAGAATTCGAGTTTTCGACGGGAGAGCACGTTTCAAGCATCCCTGATGACGAATCAACCATTTTTGAAGTGATGTGTGTGTGTGTGTGTGTGTGTGAGTCTGTGGAGACGATAACTGACGAACGAATGGTCCGATTTGAACCAAATTTGGCACAAAAATCACAATCCGTAAACACTGGAAGCCTATTGTTTTTATACGCAATCGAATGTTCAGAATCCCCCTAAATTTTCGAATGAAATTTTGAAAAAATCGTCAAAAAATCAAAACCACTAATAAAGTTACGCAAATAGACATTTCTTATGTAATTTTTCATTAGAAAACGATTGACATAAATTTTAGAACGCTAACACGAACCGTTCTCGAGATATTGTACAATTAAAAAAAATATCAAAAAGTCATATAAAATAAAAATATTTCCTATTGAGAAACATGTTCACTTTTCATATGTAATACCATGCGATAAATTGGGTGACATCATTTTCGTGGATCTAACTCGTTCCATTCATGAGAAAAGATATTCTGAGTAATACTCTTGTATTTGAACGCAAATAGTCATTTATCTGCTGTAAGAATAACTTATTTCTTAGTGCAGAACGCTTGGCGAGATTTTGGCGACGAATTTGGCGGAATGTCGCCAACTTGGCGACTTTTCGAAATGTTGCCAAATAACGAAAATCTCGCCAAATGGATAAAAATGAAGCTAAATCAATGAAAATGACGACTAATTGTCGAAAATTCAATGTCTTGGAAAGGAAAGAATATTAGTATCCACTATAAGAAAAACCTATTTTTTTACTGTAAAAGTAGTAAATTCATTACATTATATAAGAAAAGTCATGTGTTGCCCACATCAGATTTTTTTTTATTCCAGTGTAAAATGACAGAAGTCAATCATTATACAATATTAGAATCATGACGATTTTCTTCTAGTTTCATGTTTGCAGTGATTTGTGATATGATGAATGAATAAATTCTACGCCGAAGTAACCCGTTTGATGAAAGGCTAACGTACAAAGTCGAAGTCGATGTACGGGACAAAAATATTCACTTTTGAATCGAAATGTCTTATCTGAAAAACACCATCACTAAATCGAGCAACGAACTGAAACCTCACGAACATTCTTCTTGTTTATTGAAAACCGTAGAAAACTTGCTCCATTTAGTAATTTAGGATATCCCAAATGTAAAAGACTTTAATATTTCGTTGTCTATTGTAATATATTTTTTTTACTTTCCCTGCAATACATAGTAATGTATAGGGAAAGTATTGGAATCATGCCGAAAATCGCAACTCAATTTTTCGACGGATCTACACGTTTCGAGACCTCTAGAATACGAAAAACCTATTTTTAGCGTGACATCTGTGTGTGTGTCTATGTGTTTGTCTGTCTGTCTGTGCAATGTATGTATTCACTCTAACTTAAAAACTAATGAACCGAATTTCATAAAATTTGATAGGTAAGTCACGTGTGTGTGATCCTGGTGCTGATTAGGTTTTAGTACGATTCGAGATAAAAGAACCCGCCTTTTTTTGCGAAATGGCCCTCAAAAATTGCCTTTATCCACTCTAGCTGAAAAACTAACGAACCGAATTTCACAAAATTCGGTAGATAAGTCGCTTGTGGGTGACCCTGGTGCTGATTAGATTTTGGTATGATTCGGAAAAAAATAACCTGCCTTTTTTTTGCAAAATGCCCCACAAAAATCGTCAAAATCTAAAATAAAAACTACGTATGCTCAAATATATCCATTAAATTCTTGTTTTATACGTAATTTTTAACGATGAAAAGAATAGGACCAACCCCATTACAATAGAACTAGCCGTTCTCGAGGTATTTTAGTTTTTCGTATTTTCTCTACGCCACTTTTGAGAATAAGTCCATTTACCAAATGAGAACGAAAATTGAATTAAAAGTGTATTAAATTTATTAAAATAAGGAGAACGTGGATATAAGTCTGCAGGGAAAGGGATGTGCTGCCCACATCAGACTTTTTTACTTTCCCTACAATGAATAGCATATGCAAAAAGAGAATAAAAGAGAATAGTGTGATGGAGTCAGAAATTTGACGGTCCGATTGTATAGATTTGCATATTTTGATTATCCCTGAATAAGAATTAAACATTTTTCACTAGTGTATGTGGTAACGACATTCCTCAAAGCCAGTAAAATATTCTGATGAAATTTGGAAGAATTTTTTGTTTCTCATACTATGTAATATAGTATGAAAAAAAGTATTGTTTTTATAAAAGTTTTCGAATTCGAGATTTTGATGCCAATATGTGTTTTAAGACCTCCTGAATATATTTTGACTATTTGCAGTGATGTCTGTCTGTATGATGTCTGCGGTCGATTTCTGGCATACACGATACTTGCCACTAATATTAATGGATTTTCACGAAAATTTATATCCCGCTTTGTTATAAAAAAGTCCAGAACTAAATGGCATTTTTTTAGAATTCGACCGAAAAATTCTAAATTTATTCGAAATTTTATATTTTTTAACACGACAACATAGGACAGAACGACATGATCATTCATAAATGTGTTCATTTATGGCTTAGTGATCACGAGACTTAATAGTTTCAATCGTTGTTGTGAATAACAGCCGCGACAAAAATTTTTTGTTTGTGACGTCATTAGCCCAACTTGTGGGGGCAAGTTACCCGTCCCCCGGGGGTACATTGTCGAGTATGTTATCAGTCGACAATTTTCTCCAATCTCTTCAAAGTGAGGGGCAATGCGTTATAATTGTAATCATTTGGACCCATGACACTGATTTTTCAAAAATGTTCTTGTAAAATTTAAAAAAAAAAGCTCAGAAATGGATTTTGGTATGAGAAGGTCGAGTAGAACTACAATTCAGTTAATTTTTACTTTCCCTGCAATACATGGTAATGTATAGGGAAAGTATTGGAATCATGCCGAAAATCACAACTCGAGTTTTCGACGGATCTACACGTATCGAGACCTCTAGAATACGAAAAAACTATTTTTAGCGTGACGTCTGTGTGTGTGTCTGTGTGTCTGTCTGTCTGTGTGTCTGTCAGTGCAGATTTTGTATCCACTCTAACTAAAAAACTAATTGACCGATTTTCATAAAATTTCGTAGGTAAGTCACTTGTGGGCGAATCTGGTGCTGATTAGTTTTGGGTACGATTGCGGATAAAAGAACCCGCCTTTTTTGCGAAATGGCCCGCAAAAGCTTGCATCCACTCTAGCTAAAAATCTAATGGACCGAATTTCACAAAATTTGGTAGTTAAGTCACTTGTGGGTCACCCTGGTGCTGATTAGATTTTGGTACGATTCGGAAAAAAATAACCTGCTTTGTTTTTGCAAAATAGCCCGCAAAAATCTTCAAAATTTAAAATAAGAAACTACGTACGCTCAAATATGTCCATTAAAAGCTTGTTTTATACCTAAATTTTAACGAAGAAAAGAATAAGACCAACCTCATTACACTAGGACTAGCTGTTCTCGAGATATTTTAGCTTTTTCGTATTTCTCTACGCCACCTTTGAAAATAAGTGCAGTTACCAAATGAGAACGAAAATTGAATTAAAAGTGAATTAAATTTAATTAAAATAAAGAGAACGTGGATATAAGTCTGCAGGGAAAGTCATGTGCTGCCCACATCAGATTTTTTACTTTCCCTGCAATACATGGTAATGTATAGGGAAAGTAATGGAATCATGTCGAAAATCGCATCTCGAAGTTTCGACGGATCTACACGTTTCGAGACCTCCAGAATACGAAAAAACTATTTTTAGCGTGACGTCTCTGTGTGTGTCTATCTGTCCGTGTGTCTGTCTGTGTGTCTGCGCAATGTATGTATCCACTCTAACTCAAAAATTAAAGGACCGAATTTCATAAAATTTGGTAGTTAAGTCGCTTGGATATGACCCTGGTGCTGATTAGTTTTTGGTACGATTCGTAAAAACAGAACCAGCGTTTTTTTGTGAAATAGCCCGTAAAAATCTCATTTATTCGCTCTAGCTAAAATACTAATGAAAAGAAACGAGAAACAGAGAGAGAGAGAGAGAGAGCGCGAGAGAGAAGGAGAACGAGAGAGAAAGAGAGCGACAGAGAAACAGAGAGCGAGAGAGAAAGAGAGTGAGAGAGAAAGAGGGCGCGAGGGAAAGAGAGCTTGAGGAAAAGAGAGCGAGAGGGAAAGAAACGGAGAGAAAGAGAGCGAGAGAGAAAAAGAGCGAGAGAAAAAAAGAAGCGAGAAACAGAGAGAGAGAGCGAGAGAGAAAGAGAGTGACAGAAAAACAGAGAGCGAGAGAGAGAGTGAGAGAGAAAGAGAGCGCGAGGGAAAGAAACGGAGAGAAAGAGAGCGAGAGAGAAAAAGACCGAGAGAAAAAAAGAAGCGAGAAACAGAGAGAGAGAGAGCAAGAGAGAAAGATAGTGACAGAAAAACAGAGAGCGAGAGAGAGAGTGAGAGAGAGAGTGAGAGAGAAAGAGAGCGCGAGGGAAAGAGAGCGCGAGGGAAAGAAACAGAGAGAAAGAGAGCGAGAGACAAAGAAACAGAGAGAAAGAGAGCGATAGAGAGCGAGAGCGAGAGAGAAGGAGAACGAGAAAGAGAGCGACAGAGAAACAGAGAGCGAGAGAGAAAGAGAGCGAGACATCACTTCAGAAACTTTCCACTCTTTTTCATAGATGCTTGGAACGTGCTTTCCGGATGAAAACTCAAATTCGAATTTTCGACCCCGTCACAATACTTTCCTTATATATTATACAACGTGTATAGGGAAAGTAATAACTTATCATGAACATTGTGCGGAGCAAGTTTGTAAATTCAGTTGAAAAAACGGAGTAATGGATCCTCTATTGATGGGACTGACCACAGCTACAGTTGTTATTGAAAAGCTTCGTATATGTTTTAAATTGACGATACGATTACAAATATATGTGCTTCGAAGACACCAAAATAACTTTTAACAGATAATTTGATAACTCGTGTGCATTGGGCATGTTCAATTTATTTTTCTCCTGCGTTTACCTGGGAAGTCGATATCAAGCCTTCGTTTTTAGCTTTTATCGTCGCCACAATTTATTATTATTATTATTATTATTATTTTTGGAAAGTAAACATTATTTATCACGCACTTCAAATTGGAAAATTTTGAAAGTTCGTAATTCGATTTTTATGTAAACTTTGCTGTAGAATAAATGTAGCTGGAGAAGTTCTTAACCTTTTGCTCACGGATGGACCTGCAAAGGGGAAACGAACTGTTTGGGATAGGGTATGTCAAATACCTGTCTTTTTGAGAGGTTCTTCATTTGGGATGGACGCTGTTCCATCCGTAAGCAAAAGGTTAATTACCCGATGACTTTGTAAAGAAAGGTCCATGAGTATACATGTTATGTCTATCTTTGGTAAAGTGACAATGCCCTATCAAATAAAAGGGATTACAGCGAATTCAATATAACTTCTGTGTGGCTCAATTCGGCTTTCTCATACGAGAATAATTTTTTTTTTATTTTTACAAAATGTTTTTGGAAAAATGGTATCATATGTCCAAATTATTACTACCCTAAATTATTACCCTAAAATAGAAAGATGATGTCACGAATAAAAAAAATTGTATGGAGGCTATATTTCGCAACTATGATTAAAACTATTAAGTGTCGTGATTATTAAGCCATAAATAAACCCTTTTATGCATGGTTATGTCAAATTTTGTTCTATGCTGCCATGTTAAAAAAATATAAAACTTCGAATAAATTTCGAAGTTCTTGCTCGAATTTAAAACAATTCTATGCAGTTCTAGATTTTTTGATAACAAAGCCGGATATAAAGTTTTGTGAAAATCCATTAATATTTGTGGCTATTACGTGTACACAAAAAAATCGAACAGAGATATCAGATAAGCAGACGGACATCACTCCGAAAATAGTCAAAACGTGTTCAGGAGGTCTTTAAACACATATTGGCATCAAAATTTCGAAATCAACAAATCAAGTCAACAAATCAAGAGAGACGAAAAATATCAATTGCAAAGTTGTGGAGAATTATTTAACGCGCTGGAACAGGCATCAAGAAAACACATATACAAAAGGCAATAAATACCAGCCATACTTTATCGGTTTCTAGAAGCGCAGCCAAGCCACAATACTATTAAACGTTGACAAAAAATTCGTGAGTGTATGCAAAAATCTCCCCCCTCCCTCTCTCTCTCTCTGTGTGTGTGTGTGTTGAGGGAGAAAGAGAGAGAAGAGACGATATCTCACCAATGAATAAAGCGTTTCAGACGAAATATAGTACAAATATTACAATCGGTGAATACTGAAACCGTATTGATTTTAAACGCGATCGGATGTTCAAACCCTCACCATCCCAATTTTCCAATAAAATTTTGATTTAATCATTGAAAATCAGAATTTTCGACTATATTATATAACTAATAATTTCTTGCATAATTTTTCATTTGAAAATGAATGACATAAAACGTAGAACGCTAGCATGCACCGTTCACGAGATACTCCACGTTTTTTCAAACACATTTATAAAACAAAATACACAGAATTAGAAAAATATTAACTATCGTGGAATGTATTCACGTTTCATATACAATTCGCGCGGCATAAAAATGTCGTAAAAATGACTTTATCAAAATGAAATTTTAGTATGTTGTTCTATGGGAATATAAATGAATAATATCACCCAATTAGTTTTGGATTGAACCCGGGTTGAAGAAGTGAAATACATTGAGCCCTATGGGACCTAATTGTTTAAACATTTTTTAAGCGGATTTAAAATTAACAAATTGCTTCGAAAGTTTTATGAAGTATTCAAATTATCCCATAAAACATATAAAAAAATTTCAGCAAAATATATTCAGTAGTTTTTTAAATAAAAATTAAAATAATAATTACATCTTTTATATGGGGAGTTCATGTGACCATTATATGAAGAGATCATGTGCCCCACTTCAAAATGAAATATGGCATCCATCTTGTCTCAAAATCGTGACTTTTAACGTTCTTTTTTATTCATATTGAGTGTTGTATCCGTCCTAAAACCGCTTTATTTTTGCTTAAATTCTGTGCATCCACATATTGAAACAACGCAATTACAATATAGTGGAGTTTAAATGATCATCCAACTATGATTATTTCTACAACGAAGTCTACATTTCACTTATGGAGGATGTAAATATCAAAAGATGTAGATTGAGTTGTATAAGAATTGCTGCATTTCTTTAAAGCAAAATTATTTTAACTCATGGAGTCTGCAATATAGCTGATATGAATGAAACATTCATTGGTTTTAAGCAGAGAAGCAAACGATTTTTTTCGATGAAGTTTTAAGCATAGAGTTAAATTACTTGTATCTCCATGCTTTTAAGTTTTGAAAAACAAAAATAAATTATTATAGTATTGTGATGAATGAAATGAATGGAAAAATGTTTATGAATGAAATGCTGCATTTATAGAGAGAGCCAGGCGTGTTATATTTCGATGACGTCATTTGAATAAATTTCATTTGTTTTCGATGAAGTTTTCAAATATAATAAATTAATGTAGTATTACGATAATTTTAAAAATATTACCGAGGAATGTATTGCATTTTAGAGATGTTTAAACCAGGTATTTTATATTTCAATGCCCTCATTTGAATGAAGTTCATTTTTTTCGATGAAGTTTTAAATTTTCAAATATAATAAATTAATGTAGTATTGTGATAATTTTAAAAATATTACCGAGGAATGTATCGCATTTTAGAGATGTTTAAATAAAATTGCATTGAAGTTGGAAAGTGTTTCATAATCAATGCTTTATGCCTGATTGATCTTTCTTGTTATAACTATTGATTAGCTGGTTGGGGTGAATAACCTTTTTTCACTTTTGTTTCTCTCGTGCCAATGCAATTCTATCACCAATATGTATCAACTATTAATAGAAGATTCTTATCAACATGGATGTGTTGTATAAATAATTTAAAGGAACAATTTATGTAAGAAAAAATCCGACAACAACCGATTTAGGAAGGCCCAGATAACAAAAGTGTCAATTGGCTTTTGTCTTTCAAACAATAAACCTTTTGTTATGAAATTTTTTCCTTTCAACAGCTCTTCACTTACTTCGAAGTTTTCGTGACGTATTATTAAAATTTCTCCATTACATTAAAGTGACGGAAGTTGCGTTTTCTTGTATTCAGTAGAGTTTCTCTGTTTCGGTTGGGTGTGGTAATATGCATTGTTACACGGTTTAGATATTAGAAAATTAAATAGCGGAAGTTATTTTATTGCCTGGATCTTTTGATGTGAATAATGGCCATGGTAACATCTATTATCTCTGATTGCATTGGAGTGAAAATGTAAATACTTTGAACACATAATAAATAATTTGGCATCACGTCTGATGTTATAATAGCAAAAATTAATCACACATCCACAACAGAATGTCTTTATTTTACTTCCTATAAGACGTAAAAATTTTTTTTAAAAAAGGCCAGAGCGTTTTCGAACATAAGTACGCTCTTCATCAGTGGCTACATGGAAATAAAATTTGAATCGTTCATATATAGACCAGATATAGCGACAAAATTTGCATAAATACAATTTACAAAAGAATCTACGTTTAGGCAAGGATAAACCGAAAACTATAAAACAATTTTTTTCTAGAGTTTCAAAAATTCCAACAACAAAAGAACAGCATAGTAAATTACAATTTAATTACAGAAATCGAAAAAAGGGGGTGGGGTGGGGTGGCAACCAAGCATAATCCCAAAGATGAAGACGTCAAAGATAACTTTGCAGAGACTTGAATTGCATGGAGTCGAGAATGAGTCGCCAAGCGTAACTCAAATTCATAACAGGGTCAAAATTGCAAACGGACTCGCGGTAGATATACATAAAATTCTCCTTTTTGAATCCCTTTTTATTTATATCTACCGCGAGTCCGTTTGTAATCTTGACCCTGTTATGAATTTGAGTTACGCTTGGCGACTCATTCTCGACTCCATGCAATTCAAGTCTTTGCAAAGTTATCTTTAACGTCTTCATCTTTGGGATTATGCTTGGTTGCCACACCCCCCTCCTTTTTTCGATTTATGTAATTAAATTATAATTTAATATGCTGTTTTTTTATTGTTGGAATTTTTGAAACGCTAAAATTTTTTTTTATAGTTTTCGGTTTATCCTTGCCTAAACGTAGATTCTTTTGCAAATTGTATTTATGCAAATTTTGTCGCTATATCTGGTCTTATATATGAACGATTCAAATTTTATTTCCATGTAGCCACTGATGAAGAGCGTACTTATGCTCGAAAGCGCTCTGGCCCTTTTTAAAAAAATGTTTGTACGTCTTATAGGAAGTAAAATAAAGACCTTCTGTTGTGGATGTGTGCTTAATTTTTGCTACTTTGAATGTTTATATCTCTGAGACTATTAGATGAAAATGTAAGCACTTTTTACTTTCCCTGCAGTACATGATAATGTATAAGGGAAATATTGGAATTGTGTCGAAAATCACAAGTCGATTTTTCGACAGATCTACACGTTTTGCGACTTCTAGAACACGAAAAATCTATTTTTAGCGTGACGCCTTTGTGTGTGTGCAGAAATTGTATCCAATCTAACTGAAAAACTAATTGACCGAATTTCATAAAATTTGGTAGGTAAGTTTCTCTTGGGTGATCCTGGTGCTGATTAGATTTTGCTATGATTCGAAATAAAAGAACGTGTTTTTTTTCGAAATGACCCGCGATAATTGACTGAATCTTTTCTAGTTGAAAAACTAATAGACCAAATTCGGCAAAATTTGGTAGTTAAATCACTTGTAGCTTAACCTGGTGCTGATTGAACTTTGATACGATTCGGAAAAAAAGAATCTGTTATTTTTTATAAAATGCGAAACGGCCCCCAAATCTAAAAATAAAAGACTACATATGCTCAAATATATCAATTAAATGCTTATTTTACGCGTAATTTTGGCCACGTAAAGAATAAGACCAACCTCATTACTTTAAGACTAGCCGTTCCCGATATATTTTATTTTTTTCGCATTTTCGCTACGCCACCTTAGAAAATAAGTCCAGTTACCAAATGAAAACGAAACTTGAATTAAAAGTGCAAATTCAGCTTAATTTAAAATAATTATGGCTGTTATTTTGTGCAAATAAACTGAATTCAATGAATTATTGAAGAAATAAAGAGAACGTGAATATGAGTCTGCAGGGAAAATCATGTGCTGCCCACATTCGATTTTTATAATTATAGATTGGCTGTTTGGGGTCAATAACCTTTTATCGGCTTTGTTTCCAACGTGTCAATGCAGTACAACACCAATGTGTATCAAATATTATTAGAAGAGTCTTATCAGCATGGATGTGTTGTATAAACAATTTAAAGGGACATTTAGAAAAAAAAATCAGACAACAATCGGTTTAGGAAGGCTCAAATAACAAAAGTGTCAATTGGCTGTTGTCTTCCAAACAATAAACCTTTATCATGACAGAAATTTCTTTCAACAGAGCTGCACTTCTAACTTGGGAGCTTTCTTGACGTATGGTTAAAATTTCTCCCCCACATTAAAGTGACGGAAGTAGCATCTGCTTGTATTCAGTAGAGTTTCTCTGTTTTTGTTCGGTGCATTAATATGCATTGTTGTACGCATGGAGGTAAAAGTAAGGAGTAAAAACTTCACATTATGAAAATACCAATATCGTGTGAAACAATAATTCAGGTGGCGCTGGGATAAGTTTAGTAGCCCTGCATTATATGCTTTTCTATGGTGAAAGGTCTAAAATATTTATTTAAACTGCCAATTTTGTAAAAATAAGTTATCAGCTCAATGCAAAGTTGAACTGAAACAATAAAAAATATTCCTACGTATTCAAAATGATTTTACCTTTGAATTTATTTTTATCTCTATATTCTGTATTCTATCCTACAACTATGAAAAAAAAATCTGACGTGGGAAAAACATGACTTTCCTTATATAATGCAATGAATTTACTACTTTTACAGTAAAAAAAATCTGATGTGGGTAACACATGACTTTCTTTATATAATGAAATGAATTTACTACGTTTAGAGCAAAATAAATAGGTTTTTCTTCTAGTAGATACTAATATCCTTTCCAAGATATTGAATTTTCGACAATTAGTCGTCATTTTTATTGATTTAGCGTCATTTTTATCCATTTGGCGAGATTTTCGTTAATTTGACAACATTTCAAAAAGTCGCCAAGTTGGCGACATTCCGCCAATTTCGTCGCCAAAATCTCGCCAAGCGTTATGGACGAAGAAATAAGTTGTTCTTACAGCAGATAAATTGGCGTTCAAATGCAAAAGTATTACTCAAAGTATCTTTTTTCATGAATGGAACGAGCTAGATCCACAAGAATGATGTCACCCAATTTATCGCATGATATTATATATGAAAAGTGAATATGTTTCTCATTAGGAAATATTTTTTTTTCTATTTTATATGACTTTTTGATAATTTTTTTGAAAAATGTGCAATATCTCGAGAACGGTTCTAAAATGTATATCAATCGTTAGCGTTCTAAAATGTATATCAATCGTTTTCTAATGAAAAATTACATAAGAAATGTCTATTTGCGTAACTTTAATATTGGTTTTGATTTTTTGACGATTTTTTCAAAATTTCATTCGAAAATTTAGGGGGGTTCTGAACATTCGATTTCATATAAAAACAATAGGCTTCCAGTGTTTACAGATTGTGATTTTTGTACCAAATTTGGTTCGAATCGGCCCATTCGTTCGTCAGTTATCGTCTCCACAGGCCCACTGACACACACACACACACACACACACACACACACACACACACACACACACACACACACACACACACACACACACACACACACAACACACAGACATAACTTCAAAAATGTTTGATTCGTGATCAGGGATGCTTGAAACGTGCTCTCCCGTCGAAAACTCGAATTAGAATTTTCGACTCCGTCACAATACTTTCCTTATATATTATGTATATAAGGAAAGTAAAAATAGGTTGTTCTTATAGTAGAGACTTATATTATTTCCAAGATATTGAATTTTCGACAATTAGTCATCATTTTCATTGATTTACCGTTATTTTTATCCATTTGGCGAGATTTTCGTTAATTTGGCAACATTTAAAATGTCGCAAAGTGGACGACATTCCGCCAATATCGTCGCCAAAATCTCTCCAAGCGTTACGGACGGAGAAATAAGCTATTATAGCAGATAAATGACTATTGGCGTTCAAATACAAAAGTATTACTCAAGGTACCTTTTCTTATGAATGGAACGAGCTAAATCCACGAGAATGATGTCATCAAATTTATCGCATGATATTACATATGAAAAGTGAACATGTTTTTCAACAGTTAATATATTTTTTTAATTTATGGGATTTTTGAATAAATTTGTTTGAAAAATGTGCAATATTTCGAGAACGGTTCATGCTAGCGTATTAGAGTTCATGTCAATCGTTTTCTAAGGAAAAATTACATAGGAAATGCCTAATTACATAACTTTATTAAAAGTTTTGATTTTTTGACGATTCTTTCAATATTTCACTCGAAAATTTAGGGGGGTTTAGAACATTTGATTACTTTTAGAAACAATAGGCTTCCAGTGTTTACGGATTGTGATTTTTGTACCAAATTTCATTCGAATCGCTCCATTCATTCGTGAGATATCGTCTCCACAGACTCACACACACACACACACACACACACACACACACACACAGACATCACCTCAAAAGTGTTTGATTCGTAATCAGGGATGCTTGAAACGTGCTCTCCCGTCGAAAACTCGAATTCGAATTTTCGACCCCGTAACAATACTTTCCTTATACATTATATATATAAAGAAAGTAATACTGGTTAATTTTCCTGGTACTCATAATACGGGAACCCTTAATTTATAAATAATCAAAAATGCATATACTAAATACTACGCCTTTCTGTTGTGTCAACTAACAATAACAGCTACTTTACTAACAATTGCGACATCTAGATATAATTTTCAAAGTATTATGACATTTTCAAACGTTTCATCCATAGGGGTTTTATATACTTCATTCTAACCCCATGGTTGCACGATTTAGATATTAGAAAATTAAATAGCTGAAGTTATTTTATTACCTGGATCTTTTGATGTGAATAACATCTATGGTGACATCTATTATTTCTTATTGAAATTGGAGCGTGACGAAAAATGTGAAAACTTTGAACGGTTATATCTTCGAGTTTATTAGATAAAAAGGTAAACAATTTTTACTTTTCCTGCAATACATGGTAATGTATTGGAATCATCCCGAAAATCGCAACTCGAGTTTTCGACGGATCTACACGTTTTGAGACCTCTAGAATACGAAAACACTATTTAACTATTTTTAGCGTAAAGTATGTGTGTGTGTGTGTGTCTGTCTGTGTGTGCAATGTATGTATCCACTCTAACTTAAAAACTAATGGACCGAATTTCATAAAATTCGGTAGACATGTTGCTTGTGGTGATTAGATACTCTGGTGCTGATTAGATTTTGGTACGAATCTGGAATAAAATAACCTGCCTTTTTTTGCAAAATAATCCGCAAAAATCGTCAAAAATCTAAAATAAAAAACTGCGTTCGCTTAAATATATCCATTAAATGCTTGTTTTAGACATAATTTTTATCGACGAAAAGAATAAGCCCAACCCTATTACACTAGGATTAGTCGTTCTCGAAATATTTTAGTTTTTTCGTATTTTCTCTACGCCACCCTAGAGAATAAGTCCAGTTACCAAATAACAACGAAACTTGAAATAAAAGTGCAAATTCAGTTTAATTTAAAATAATTATGACTGTTATTTTGTGCAAATAGACTAAATTTATTGAATTATTGAAGAAATAACGAGAACGTGAATATGAGTTTGCAGGGAAAGTCATGTGCTGCCCACTTGATATTTTTATAATTATAGATTAGCTGTTTTGGGTCAATAACTTTCTTTTCGGTTTCGTTTCTTAACGTGTCAATGCAGTACAACACCAATATGTAGGAAATATTAACAGAAGAGTTTTATCAACATGGATGTGCTGTATAAACAATTTAAAAGGACATTTAGAAAAAAAAAACCCGACAACAATCGATTTAGGAAGTCTCGCGGATAACAAGAATGTAAACTGGCTGTTGTCTTCCAAACAATAAACCATTATCATGAAAACTTTTTCTTTCAACTGCTCATTATATGTCTAACTTCGAAGTTCTCTTGACTTATTATTAAATTTTCTCCAACACATTAAAGTGACGGAAGTAGCGTGTACTTGTATTCAGTAAAGTTTCTCTGTTTCGGTTGGGTGTGACAATATGCATTGTTGCACGTTTCAGATATTAGAAAATTAAATAGCGGAGGCTATTTTATTGCCTAGATCTTTTGATGTGAATAACATCTATGGTGACAGCTATCATCTCTGATTGAAATCGTAGCGTTATGAACAACGTAAATACTTTGAACGCTTATATCTCCGAGCCTATAAGTTAAAAATGTAAACAATTTTTACTTTCCCTGCAATACATGGAAATGTATAGGGAAATATTGGAATCGCGTCGAAAATCGCAACTCGAATTTTCAACGGATCTACACGTTTTGGGACGTCTAGAATATTAAAAAACTACGTCTGTGTGTGTGTCTGTGCAGATATTGTATCTATTCTAACTGAAAAACTAATTGACCGAATGTCATAAAATTTGGTTGGTAAGTTTGTCTTGGTTGACCTTGGTTCTGATTAGAAATTGGTACGATTCGAGATTAAAGAACTTTCCTCTTTTTGCGAATTGGCCCACAAAAATTGTCTGAATCTACTCTAGATAAAAAAAAATCTATTAAACCAAATGTCACAAAATTTGGCAGATAAATCATTTGTAGGTTAACCTGGCGCTGATTAGATTTTGATACGATTCTGGAAATGAGGACATGTCTTTTTTTTTTTTTTGTGAAATGCCTCCCACCCAAATTGTTAAATCTAAAATTAAAAGACTACATATGCTCAAATATTTCAATTAAATGCTTATTTTATATGTAATTTTTGACGACGAAAAAATTAGATCAACCCCCATTACTCTAGGATTAGCCGTTCTCGAGATATTTTAGGTGCTTCGCATTTTCGCTTGCTCACCTTTGAAAATAAGTCTAGTTACTAAAGGAATACGATAATTAAATTAAAACTGCAAATTTAGTGTAATTTAAAATAATTATGGCTATTATATTGTGCATTTAAACTCAATTTAATGGATTATTGAAGAAATAAAGAGAACGTGAATATGGGTCTGCAGGGAAAGTCCTATGCTGCCCACATCATACACTTGTTTACACTTGTATACACTTGTATACACCGCCAGTATACACTTGTTTTGTCGGAAATAAGGCTCCAGTATACATACATGTTACATGCTGACGCTATATACATACTACATGCATGCCGATAAATACATGTAGACAAAGTTTGTCGGCACTATTTTGTCGCTATATACACTACCCGACACAGAAAATGTAACACCATGGAGTGAATAGAGTGCGATAATAAAGGACACACAGACGCAGATGGCATATATAAATAAGTGATGTTAATTCCAGAACGATAATAAAATACAGTAATGGAATAGACAGGGGGGTTTATAGGCAGTAGGACCACCTCTTGCGGCGATACAAGCAGCAACCCTTCGAGGAACAAATGCAATGAGCATGCGGATAGTTTCCTGAGAGATGGATGACCATATGCCTTGAACCATCCTTCGCAGGTCGTCCTCTGTTTGAGGCGAGGTAGTGCAGTCAAACGACGGCCAATCACGTCCAATACATACTCGATGGGTGAGAGATCTAGAGACAGCGGAAGTCAAGGAAGCACCTGAATACCTTGTAAGGCTTGTTTGCTGATGGTTGTCGTGTGAGGTCGCTCGGTATTTTGCTGGAAAATAGCATTTTTCAATCACTGAAGGTAGGGTAGTGCAACCGGCCGCAGCACATCATCCACATATCGTCGTGCCGCCATTGTGCCTCTGATACGAACCAGAGGTGACCGGCTGTCAAAGCCGCTGGTATCCCAAATTATGATGTTGACGAGCAATATGGAGTCGCAGCAGGATTGGATTTGTTTTCATGTCGCCTCCAGACTATCACACGGTGACTGTCTTACGATAAACAGAACCGAGACTCGTCGCTGAACACTACCCTGTCCCATTCAGTCGTCCAAGAGGCTCCGGTCCCATACCATTGCAATGTCTCACGTTGGTGCCTTGTCGTGAATGGCAGTCTTCGTAAATGACGGTTTGAGTGCCAGCTGCTTTGGTCCAATCGTCGAGAAACTGTTCTAGCTGATATTGGAACATCCAATTGTACCCTGCAAATTCTGCAGAATGGAATGGGCGTGTCTTCCTAAATAACTCGGACATTTCATTAATACATTTAAGTTCATCTTTTATTCCAGATTTTGTTGATTTTTTGAGGGTATTTCGAAAACAGAAAATCAGATCTCAAAGAAGACCCATTTCGCAGTTATTTTAGAGTAATGGGGAATCTCCTCTCCTTTTGGCTTAAAATAATGGGGTTGATTCTTATTAGCAATTTGCATCATAGTTGGGGAGCTTAGGATTGAACCTGGGTTGAAAAATTGAAATACACTGAATTCTATGAGACCTAATTTTTCAAACATTTTTTAAGCAAAGTTAAAATTCACAAATTGCTTCGAAAATTTTAGAAAGTATTCAAATTATTCCATAAATTATATGAAAGAGAATTTCAGCAACATATGTTAGTTTTTTAAATAAAAATTAAAATACTAATTACACCCATATAATATGAAGAGATCACGTGCCCCACTTCAAAATAAAATATTGCATCCATCCCCCCCCCCCCCGCCAAAGTAAAAATCGTGATTTTTAAAGTTCTTTTAAATTTATATTTATTGTTGCATTCTTCCTAAAACCACTTTATTGTTGCGTATATTCTGTGCATCTATATTCTGCGCTAAAGCAATTACATTATTTTTGAGTTTAAATGGTAGTCAAAACTTTGATTATTTCTACAACGAAACCTAATTTTAATGGATGCAGAATGTAAACAAGTGGTTGTAAGATGAGTTGTACAAGAATTGCTGAATTTTTTTCATTCAAAATTATTTAACTCTGGAGTCTGGAATAAAAGTGTATGAATGAAATATTTATTCCTTTTACATAGAGAGCCAGACGATTTATATTTCAATAACGTCATTTGAATAAATTTAATTTTTTTCGATGAAGTTTTAAGCTTTCAAGTAAAATTAATTATTGTAGTTCTGTGATAATTAAAAAAATATCATCGCTGAATGCATCACATTTTAGAGATGTTTAAATAAAATTGTAATTCAGTTGGAAAGTGTTTCATAATCAATGCCTATCCGTAAACACTGGAAGCCTATTGCTTTTATACGCAATCGAATGTTGAGAACCCTCCTAAATTTTCGAGTAAAATTTTGAAAAATCGTCAAAAAATCAAAACCTCTAATAAAGTTACACAAATAGGCATTTCTTATGTAATTTTTCATTAGAAAACGATTGACATAAAGTTTAGAACGCTAGCATGAACCGTTCTCGCGATATTGCACATTTAAAAAAAAATCAAATAATCATATAAAAAAAAAAGAAAATCCCTATTGAGACACATGTTCACTTTTCATATGTAATACCATGCGATAAATTTGTGACATCATTCTCGTGGATCTAGCTCGTTCCATTCATGAAAAAATATATTTTGAGTAATACTTTTGTATTTGAACGCCGATAGTCATTTATCTGCTGTAAGAATAACTTATTTCTCCGTCCATAACGCTTGGCGAGATTTTGGAGACGAATTTGGTGGGATGTCGCCAACTTGGCGATTTTTTTCAATGTTTCTAAATTAACGAAAAACTCACCAAATGGATAATAATGACAACTCATTGACGAAAATTCAATGGTTTGGAATGAATATAAATATCTACTAAAATAATAATCTGTTTTTTTTTTTTTACCGTAAAAGTAGTAAATTCATAGCATTATATAAGGAAAGTCATGTGCTGCTCACATCAGATGTTTTTCCCGGCAATTCAATCGGCCAATTCATTAACTTAAATATCCCGCATGAACATGATTTAAGCAAGTATGAGCAACTGTGGATATTGTGTTTACCCACTCTCCCTGTTGCTACAATCGATTTTCCTTTACTATTGCTACTACCATTAGAGTCGTGTTTTTCTGATTGATTCTTGTGCATTAACCGGAATTCAAGGACCGGATCTGACGTTTTTTTTTTTATGACGAACACTCTACCAGTGTTAATATCAATGACTTTCCTCGGATAAAAGAATCGGACAGAAACATCATTGGAAGACATCGTGATTCAATATTGACTATTTGCACGCCACGCTGAAAAGTGTTTACCCCGGGTTGAAAGAATTGAATTGAAATTAGCCACACGCTATATGAGGAATATGGATTGGAAAAAAAGTTGGTATCAATGGACATCTTTCTTTTCAGAGTATGAGGGGTTTGGGAACCCTCCCGCAGTGTTTCTTTCAGGTATACCTCCGGGGGGGGGGGGGGCGTTTCACCTCTCGGAGACGAGTATTCGCCTCCCTCCTTGGACACATTTTATGTTAACCTCGTCTCTATTTATATGAGAGCATTTAGATATGTTTATATAGGGCAAATAGAAAACTTGCACCCCCCTAAAGTTTTATTGGCCTCCCCCCCGGCTATAAAGTCATGAATATAGCACTGCTCGGCTTTCGCATATTGGAAGGCCCAGACCACACGACCAACCCTAAGGCCTACGGCAACTAGCTGTGTGGCCGGTGGCTTTCGCATATTGTAATATATTGTAATTGTGGCTTTCGCATATTGTAATATTTTGTGCTGTGGAGCAAATACTTTTGTAAAACTGTTATCTTGTACTTTTAAATTATTTTCGAGTACTTCTATCGTAATTAACATTAAAATTAACTGCGGGGTTAAATTCGACTTTCTCATACAAGATTTTATTTTTTTTCAAATATCACAAGAAATTTTTTTAAAAATCGGTATCAGAGAAATGGTTACAACTATAGCGTATTACCCTTCACTTTAAAGGGCTTGAAAAAAATCTTACGATTGATACGATATACTTGATAATGTACCCCCGGAGGGGGGGGGGGTAACTTGCCCCCCAAGGGGGGATAGTGACATTACGAACAAAAATATTGTATCGCGGCCATTTTTTACAACGATGACAGAAACTATTAAATCTCGTGATTATTAAGCCATAAATAAACCCTTTTATGCATGATTATGTCAAATTTTCAATCCTATGCTGCCATGTTAAAAAAAATTAAAAATTGTGAATAAATTTCGAAGTTTACGTTCGGATTAAAACAAAATTCTATCTAGTTCTAGATTTTTTGATAACAAAGCCGAATATAAAGTTTCGTGAAAATCCATTAATACTTGTGGATGCAAATCGTCTGCACAAGAAATCGAACACAGACCTCAGAAAGACAGACATACATCAATCCAGAAATAGTCAAAAAGTGTTTAGGAGGTATGTAAACATATATTGTCATCAAAATCTCGAATTCGAAATTTTCGTGAAAACAATACGTTCTCAAAATTATATTACATAATATGAGAAAGTAAAAATCTGATGTGGGCAGCACATGGCTTTCTCTGCATAATGCAATGATTTTAATTCTTTCACAATGAAATATATACACGTATACACGTATACACGATATAAAAGTATACACGATCAACAGCACACCGATTTTAGCATTAAATAAACATTACTTATTTTAACTGAAATTGGGTGCTTTTAGCAACTTATGATTCCAGTCAGAGACTCATTTATATTCACTTGCAAAATCGTATTAAAATGCAATGCACTGTTGATTAAAATCCTGTGAAATAAATAACTATTGATGAATACTTGGGTGTCAAAATATAAAACTTGCACAAATAGTATTTTTTCTTGTGAATGAACTAGATATCCTAGAATGATATTAACTTATTTGTTTCATAATATTTATTTATTTCACATTATTTATTTATTTCATATTTATTTCATAATATTTATTATTAGAAAGTGAATCTATTTAATGATACTTAACTACTTTTGTAAAATGCTGTGTATATTTTTGATAAATTTATTCGAAAAACGTGCAATATCTCGAAAGTGGTTTCATGTTATTTTTCATTCATTTCAATACAAAAAAATCTGATGTGGGCAACACATGACTTTCCTTATATAATGTAATGAATTTACTACTTTTACAGTAAAAAAATAGGTTTTTCTCATAGTAGATACTAATATTCTTTCCAAGATATTGAATTTTCGACAATTAGTCGTCATTTTCATTGATTTAGAGTCATTTTTATCCATTTGGCGAGATTTTCGTTAATTTGGCAACATTTCAAAAAGTCGCCAAGTTGGCGATATTCTGCCAAATTCGTCGCCAAAATCTCGCCAAGCGTTGTGGACGAAGAAATAAGTTATTCTTACAGCAGATAAATGACTATTGGCGTTCAAATACAAAAGTATTACTCAAAGTATCTTTTTTCATGAATGGAACGAGCTAGATCCACGATAATGATGTCACCCAATGTATCGCATGGTATTACATATGAAAAGTGAACATGTTTCTCAATAGGAAATATTTTTTTTTATTTTATATGACTTTTTGATAATTTTTTTGAAAAGTGTACAATATCTCGAGAACGGTTCATGTTAGCGGTCAAAAATTTATGTCAATCGTTTTCTAATGAAATCTTACATAAAAAATATCTATTTGCGTGACTTTATTAGCGGTTTTGATTTTTTCAAAATTTCATTCGAAAATTTAGGGGGTTCTGAACATTCGATTGATTATAAAAACAATATGCTCCCAGTCTTTATGGATTGTGATTTTTGTACCAAATTTTGTTCGAATCGGTTCATTCGTTCATCAGTTATCGTCTCCACAGACTCACACACACACACACACACACACACACACACACACACACACACACACACACACACACACACACACACACACACACACACACACACAGATATCACTTAAAAAATGTTTGATTCGTGATCAGGGATGCTTTAAACGTGCTCTCCCGTCGAAAACTCGAATTCGAATTTTCGACCCCGTCACAATACTCCTTATACATTATGTATATAAGGAAAGTAATTATGTAGGAAATTGTCTTTTATTTATCATTATTGAAGGTCCTGATTTTTTTAATGTTTTTTTTTTTTAAATTCATTTTTAAAATCGGTCATCTGCCGAACATTCGATTGTATTTAAAATTAATAGGGTTCCAATATTCACTGATTTTAATAATCGTACAAAATTATTTACACACACTAGCATACATGCAGCAATTTCTCCATTACCGCGATTAATTGGTTGCGCGAAAACGCCGCGCTAAGCGAGATCGCGCTAATCGAATTTAATAATTAATGTAAATATTCTAATGCATCCAAAGACCTTAGAAATAACAACGAATATTACTTTACTTATATACATAATGTATAAGGAAAGTATTGTGACGTGGTCGAAAATTCGAATTCGAGTTTTCGACGGGAGAGCACGTTTCAAGCATCCCTGATCACGAATCAAACATTTTTGAAGTGATGTCTGTGTGTGTGTGTGTGTGTGTGTGTGTGTGTGTGTGTGTGTCACTGAGTCTGTGGAGACGATAACTGACGAACGAATGGACCGATTCGAACCAAATTTGGTTCAAAAATCACAATCCGTAAACACTGGAAGCCTATTGTTTTTTTATACGCAATCGAATGTTCAGAACCCCCTAAATTTTCGAATGAAATTTTGAAAAAATCGTCAAAAGATCAAAACCACTAATAAAGTTACACAAATAGACATTCTTATGTAATTTTTCATTAGAAAACGATTGACGTAAATTTTAGAACGCTAACATGAACCGTTTTTGAGATATTGCACATTTTTCAAAACAATTATCAAAAAGTCATATAAAATAAAAAAAAATTCCTATTGAGACACATGTTCACTTTTCATATGTAATATGCGATAAATTGGATGACATCATTCTCGTGAATCTAGCTCGTTCCATTCATGAAAAAAGATACTTTGAGTAATACTTTTGTATTTGAATGCCAATAGTCATTTATCTGCTGTAAGAATAACTTATTTTCTCGTCCATAACGCTTGGCGAGATTTTGGCGACGAATTTGGCGAAATGGCGCCAACTTGGCGACTTTTTGAAATGTTGCCAAATTAACGAAAATCTCGCTAAATGGATAAAAATGACTCTAAATCAATGAAATTGGCGACTAATAGTCGAAAATTCAGAATCTTAGGAAGAATATTAGTATCTACTATAAGAAAAACCTATTTATTTTACTGTAAAAATAGTAAATTGATTACATTATATAAGGAAAGTCATGTGTTGCCCACATCAGATTTTTTATATTTTGTTTTCATCTATGTACAGAAAGAGGTGTTAAAATTTAAAGACAGGTGAATGACAAAATAGCTAGGGGACAGTTGTATAAAAAGTAATTTAAAATATTGCTCTAATGGATAGTGGCTCTTTTATTACAGTTTGTATTTTAAATTGTCTAATTTAATATAAAACATCAAATTAAAAGAAAACTAGAAAATGAAGGCTTGTAAATGAAGTTGTGATTTCATTATTTGTGACACAGAGGGGAATGACATTTATTAAAATAAACTAAATTTTTAATTATTAAAAATATAAATTGTTTTTTTTAGCTAATGGGTGATAAATATGAAGTATAATATAGCAAAACTGATCAGGGTCCAAAATCAGTCCCAAGTCATGCAAACTTTTATTAAAACACCTGAGACATGTAAAACTCCCGATTACAGAAAATGACCCCTACATTATGAGTTTACGCATCAATATATAAAAGTAAAATATTTATATAACAAAACATCAACGTTCTGTGAATGCAACGTACATCTGAAATTTCTGTGCACTAAGATTTTGATATTAGCTAAATATCGCTTTAATCTAAATTTCGATTCGTGTTAGTCGAAATTTGGTTGCTAATTATAAACCGCGCTTAAATCGTTCGCGCTAATTGAACTCGTGTTAATCGGAGGATTGCTTTACACATTCATATATAGACACACATATTAACATACATACATATACACAGTCATCACCTCAAAAACGTTCGATTCGAGTTCAGTAATGCTTAAAATGTGCTCTTCCGTCGAAACCTCGAATTCGAATTTTTGAACTCGTCACACTAGTTTATTTAATTAAATTGTACTTGTACTATATGCAATGCATGTATAACGAAAGTAATATATTGTACTATGTATATAAGGAAAGTAATAAATTTCAACTTTTTCACACTTTTGTATAACCCTGCCGTCCAAATGGTTGCTCAAGTCCTCGGATGAGTCGGACGGTCTGGGTCTTCAACACTCTTGTAAAAAGTATTGTTTTACCGAAATGTTATGAATTTAAAATTTCGATGGTTTTAAGATTTTCTGAACACATTCTGAGATTTTTTAGAAAGATGACCATCTGCGTCTTCATGCGTGAATGTGTGCATGCGTGTAATGAGTGGACATGATATGTTAAAAACGAATGTTTGCACTGTTAGGAAATTTTATGCGCAGAACACAAGTTATATAGCTCTGGTTGTCGAATGTTACCAAATAATTTCGTAATTGAAAATAAACATTTTGCCATTCAAGAAATTATGAATGCATTCTTTGCATTTTCCAAACTTCATGGGTCTATCGAAATTAAATATAAATCTTAGTTCGGCATAAAATATATACTGCACTTCCGTTTTGAGTATTAATATAGCTTGTTTCAATCTGTAATAAAAGGAAAAAAGCTGGAATATATAGAACACTAATGAGATTAATGGTAAAAGAACATGTTCGTCTAAAAATAAATATCCGACCTTCTTCTGAGATTTTCGTTTTTTTCAACATCGATAATTATTTTTAGAGAAATCTATTTCTGTTCATTGGAAAAACAAAGACTACCTCAAATGTAGAAGAAAACAAAATAATCGTCTTAGTAGCTCAATAGGTGAGCTTCGTCTTGCCAGCCTGTGAACGGTGGTTCGGCTCTCCCATGAAATATGAGTTATTCGTAGTGGCAACAACAACAAAAAAAAAGAATTCAATCCTGCAGGTTCCTTGCAATGGAACCAAAGCAATATACACCTGCAGGTTCTTTTGCAGTGGTGTTAAAGCAACTTAATGTCACATGTTCTTTTGCAGTGGGACCGTACAATTTAATCCTGCGGTTCTTTTTAATGACACCGGAGCAACTTAAGGGTGAGCGTCAGTAAATTTTCTGCCCTATCCGCGCTTTGTTAACTTTCGCGGCACACATATTCCTTGAAATTCTGCTCAAACAGTTGCGAAATATTTTCTGAAAGATAAAATGCAATGCTTAGATTATATTAAAACTAAATTTAATGCCCCAAAAAACATAGAATATATTTTTTATTTTAATCCAAAATATTTTTGGTGCTGCCATCTGTTGTCGTAATTTAATTCATACCGATTATTTTTATTTTTTAATGAACATTTTAAAATATCTATTCTTTCTAATACAGTGTTAAATACAACTACAGATCATATATGATAATGCCACAATCACGGAAAGGTAATTTATCATTCTATAATTTTGATAAGGGATCTGAATGTACATCACTGAGGACTGCAGTTTTGTCTTCAAGTTCCTTTGTCTTCAAGTCCAAGTTCAATCACGTTTCCGTGATTATGGCATTATATATGATCTGTTGTTGTATTTAATAGCGTATTAGAAGGAATAGACATTTAAAAATGTTCATTAAAAAATAAAAATAGTCGGTATGAATTAAATTACGACAACAGATGGCAGCACCACAAATATTTTAAATTAAAATAAAACATATATTGTATGTTTTATTGGGTATTAAATTTAGTTTTAATATAATCTAAGCATAGCATTTTATCTATAAGAAAATATTTCGCAACTGTTTGAGAAGAATTTCGGCGAAATATGTGTGCCGCGAAAGTTAACAAAGCGCGGATAGGGCAGAAAATTGACTGACGCTCACCCTTAATCCTGTAGGTTTTTGGCAGTGACACAGCACAACTTAATTCTGCAAGTTCTTTCTAATGGCATCAAAGCAACTTAATCCTGCAGGTTCTTTTCAGTGGCACCAAAGCAATATATAATCCTGCAAGTTATTTGCAGTGGTACTAAAGCAACTTAATACAGATGTAGGTTCATTTATAGATAGAAATTTTTTCATTTATGGGTAAAATGTAAAAATTCATTGAAAATTTAAAATGAAGCAACCTTGGTTCGCTTTAAAAAATAAATGTTCTTTGGACAGCCTCAGGTTTTTCCCCTTTAATTCGACATTCATTTTCCATTTTTGTGCTGTGAATAAGCCGAAACTTGGTTATAGAAAAATGGTTAATAGAAATATTATATGGATAGTTTTCATGAAAAAGGTCCTTTTGCCAAAAACTTTAAAATTGAGTTTAGGGCCTTTTAAGTACAGCTATTCGGGCTAATACGAAGAAAATATTGTGAGTAACTTGAATAACTTGAGTAACTTTGTTACTCATTATAGATTGATGTGAAACATCATTACTTTCACATATTTCAAATGATAAAGGGGTTGGTGTGTGTTATGCGTGACAATGGTACCTACAGAAAGGTTCCAGTAACTTTTTTTTTAATTTTACAGTTTTGATAGATTAATAAATAGAATGTTGTTTATTTTGTCTGAATCGGACTATAAACGACGAAGTTGATAAAACGTTTGGATGTAATGATGTTTGTAGTCACTCCACCGGGCGGGCTTGCGGTCGGCGCAGGTGATAAGCGCATACTAAAGTATATCGCAGATGTCGATGCACAGATGTTTCAGATCTAAAATTTAATTTTTCCCACATTTCTACCAGAGTTGTTTTATAATACAGCTTAAACAGTATCTACGCTTAACACGGGCACGTTACATCTGTGGGTCCGGAAGTCTCTCCGAAAGGTTGGTGGCAGGGGAAGGAGGGTACGGTCCATGTGGATGTTACCGCACTGGGCTCCGATCTAAATCGGGAGGTACTTTCCCAGCTGCCTAAACAGATATCTTACACCTTCGGGTAGGTTGAACGGTCTGGGTCGAAAGAAAAAAGGAAAAATGAACTTAAAGGGTATATATAACAATAAGAAAAATTACGTTCTGTTGTGTGTTTTGTGTTCAACAGATATTTTTACTTGTATTACTCCCAACAACCCAATTGAACGATGACGAGCTCAGTATTGTCGCCAAAATATAATTCTGGGGGGGAGGGGGGAGAGAGAGGGGTATTGGTAATTAAAATTTTACTTTTCATTTCTCCATATATAATTTCTTTGAAATTCAGTGGGTTTGATGGGGTCCTAGGGTATATGACCGCCACATATCCGCATCTGTGGCATCGGACGGTACTAGCTTATATATCCCTTTCGAAAGTTATAGAACAAGTACTTAACTCGTGAAGTTCTTTGCCAGGGAAGTTTCTAGAAACGTTTCGCTAAATTCGGCACCAATGGCACCGAATTTTTCGCCATGGGCAAGTGATTCTAACCTTCATATTATCACAATGGTATTCTGTTGCGTATTCATAACAATATGATGTCACTCTCGTTATATGCTTCTGTTTTATCCCTGTTGCATTTTTTTTATGATTTACTTCGCACTTCGCGCCCTAAGTTTACACAAAAAAAACATTCATCACATAAAAAATAGCATGGCTTTATGATAATTACATCTCATTTAATCAACCGAGAATATTATAACAGAGAAAAATAATCTGATGTGAGCAGCACATGACTTTCCTTATATAATGCAATAGATATACTACTCTTACAATAAAAAAAGAAAACGGATGTGGGCAGCACATGACTTTACTTATATAATGCAAGTATTTACTACTTTTACAGTAAAAACAAAATAGGGGTTATTCTTATAGTAGATACTTATATTTTTTTCAAGATATTGAATTTTCGTTAAATAATCGTTATTTTCATTGATTTAGCGTCATTTTTATCCATTTGGCGATTTTTTTTTGATTTGGCAACATTTAAAAAAGTCGCCAAGTTGGCGATATTTCGCCAAATTTGTCGCCAAAATCTCGCCAAGCGTTATGAACGGAGAAATAAGTTATTTTTATAGCAGATAAATGACTATTGGCGTTCAAATACAAAAGTATTACTCAAAGTATCTTTTTTCATGAATGGAACGAGCTAGGATTCACGAGAATGATGTCACCAAATTTATCGCATGGTATTACATATGAAAAGTGAACATGTTTCTCAATAGGAAATATTTTTTTTTTTATTTTATATAATTTTTTCATAAATTTTTTGAAAAATGCGCAATATCTCGAGAACGGTTCATGCTAGCGTTCTAAAATTAATGTTAATCGTTTTCTAATGGAAAATTACATAAGAAATGTCTATTTGCGTAGCTTTATTAGAGGTTTTGATTTTTTGATGATTTTTTCAAAATTTCACTCGAAAATTTAGGGGGGTTCTGAACATTCGATTGCGTATAAAAACAATAGGCTTCCTGTATTTACTGATTGTAATTTTTGTACCAAATTTCGTTCGAATCGGTCCATTCGTTCGTCAGTTATCATCTCCACAGACTCACTGACACACACACACACACGGACATCACCTCAAAAATGTTCGATTCGTGATCAGGGATGCTTGAAACCCGTCGAAAACTCGAATTCGAATTTTCGACCCCGTCACAATACTTTCCTTATACATTATTGTACATAAGGAAAGTAACAATTTGAAAGTTTTGGGATTGATAAGAACAATTTAATTTCTCGGAATTGCCAACACACAGAGTCTAATGAAAATGCTTCCATTATTTAAGAAGCAGTTGTCGATACAATGACTATATACACCACAGTATTTCCGAAGTAAAATTACCGACAACTTTTTTTTAAAAACCATTCCTGATATCCAACATTCTTAAACCTCAAATTCGAAAGTGTTCAACTGATCCTTACTCACCACTCGTGGATCTTAACTTCTCGGTCCTTGCTGCTTGTTATCATGGGGAGGACGATGATCAGTGAAAATAATTTAGTGATCATCGAACTTATAACCCTTTATTTTGAAGTAACCAGAAAAATATTCTTCTACCAGAAAAATATTCTAAAACGTTTGTTTAAGATATTTTGTGCTCACTTACCATCTCATAAATTTCTCAGTGGGGATGAGCGACAATGGCCACGGCCCAAGAGTAGAGGGGGGGCGGGTGTAATCAGTTGGGCATTTTCTTGCTTTTATGCAACTATCTGTCAAAGGGCAGAAGTCGCTACACTTTAATTCTTTAACCTATTCCAGTATTATTCATTAATTTTCTTTGGTGGCATCTAGTCTAATCTAAAATCCCGATGTAATATTTTATCACCTTGCGCATTTTCCTAAAATGACCGCGACCTATAACTTGGATGGCACGAATCCAAATTGCAAAAATGAATGGATTAACCGGAATGACTCTTTTTGTTTGTGGAATCGTTGCTGAAAGGTGAAATCGATAGTCACGCTGTTGCCATTTTGTAATGACAGAGTTGTGAACCATTCGAAGCAGGTTACTATGTATAATGAATGGAAACTGGAATGAGAGAAATTGAAGCTGACACCATGGTGGTTAAAATTACGGAAAATATTTCTTTTAACCGGTTTACTTTCCCTACAATACTTGGTAATGTATTGGGTAAGTATTGGAATAGGGTTAGGAATTAAAATTCTTTTGATCGGATTTACCAGTTTCAAACCAGTTAATGAGGTCCCAGACATATTAAATGTCGGGAATAATTAGGAGAAAGTTAATTTTCAGCAAAATGGTAGAAGTATAACACTTTCAATACTTCCAGACATTTTCAAATTACATGACAACAATTGTTTCGAGGGAGATTGGACCATTCAAACTGTAAGGTGGCAGAATCGTAAGGAACTCAACACCTATAATTCAAGAACTGTAAGGTGGCAGAACTGTAATGAAATCAACAAGTATAATTCAAGAACTGTAAGGTGGCAGAACTGTAAGGGACTCAACAACTATAATTCAATAACTGTAAGGTGGCATAACTGCACGGAACTCAACAACTATACTGTAAGGTGCCAGAACTGTAAGGAACTCAACAACTATAATTCAAAAACTGTAAGGTGGCAGAACTGTAAGGAACTCAATAATAATTCAAAAACTGTAAGGTGGCAGAATTGTAAGGAATTCAACAACTATAATTCACGAACTGTAAGGTGACAGAACTGTCACGGAACTCAACAACTATAATTCAAGAACTGTAAGGTGGCAGAATTGCAAGAAACTCAACAGCTATAATTCAAGAACTGTAAGGTGGCAGAACTCAATAACTATAATTCAAAAACTGTAAGATGGCAGGCCAAAAAACAGTGGAATACATATATTTGGAACACTCAAAGCGCGGATTCATAGCGGTGGTAACAGACATTGAAACGAGACCCCAGTCATAAACATAACACCAAGCTCAGAAGGCATCACCTTAGCCTACATAAGTGCCAAGCAAAAGAAATGAAACAGAAAGGCAAGGATTGATATAATACTTAAAATACCAACTAAGGGAGAAAGAAATTAAAATCTTTGAATTATTAATAACAATAAGGGAACGGTGAGGAATTAGAGAAAGGAAGAAATAGACTAATATAAATAAAGATATAAAGATATCAAAATTGCTAAAATACTAACTAAAAAGAATGAGACATGGTGAAAGCATCAAAAACATAAAAATTAAGATACCCATATTCAAAATCCACGGAAATATGTAGTAAATAAGAATATGAAGGAAACAAGCTGTTTTAGGGTTAAATGAGCCACCTTCACTAAAACAAGCAATTTTAAAAACCAGTTAATTAAGCGATAACTAAACAAACATTAATTAACAAAAATTACAAAATCAACGACCAGCATTACACCAGCTATAATAATCAAATAACATACAATCAAACTACTTTAAAATTTTCAAAGCAGGATATAGGAAATAAGAAGAATATGAACAGAAATTAAAAGATGACCAATACCTGAAACTATGCGAGGTAAATTTATCAACTAACTTCAAAAGACATGCGATCCAATCTCTTTTAAAGGTAGCAGTGAATGTGATAGGAAATAAGAAGACTATACCAAAAATAATGGCAGTAACCGGTTTCAGAAGCTATATAAGCTAGCTTCATGCAACTGAAATTAAATTGCATACGGACAAACTACTAAAGAATTACCAGTTACCTTTAATGCTGGGGTATTGATAGAAAATAATAAAATAAATAATATGCATCTATATTTATTAAAAATATTAATAAGCAATATAAATATGCTAATTTTAAAAAATAAATTTTTATTTTAGCATAGAGACCTGATCCAAAACAAAGTCAACTTAATGTAAGATCAATCAGGGCAGATGCTCATGTCGCCAAAAAATAGAGCACAAAATGCACCCGCAAATACACTGCTTTTTCGTTCAATAATTTTCCTTTTATTTAAGAATGCATTTTCAATCGAACGCATAAGTACTTGCCTGCTTTCCTGTAAAATTTAATAAAATAAAAATCTAATGTGAGCAACACGTGACTTTCCCTACAGACATAAATTCATTTTCCCTTCTCTTTCACAATTTCAAATAATATCCCTTTTTTTTGTGCAATTAAACTCAATTTATTGCACAAAATAACACGGTAAAATTGTATAATTATTGAATTTAATTGTACAAAATAACACGGTAAAATTGTATAATTATTGAGTTTAATTGCACAAAAATAACACGGTAAAATTGTATAATTATTGAGTTTAATTGCACAAAATAACACGGTAAAATTATATAATTACTGAGTTAAATTGTGAGACCAGAAATAGATCTCACACATGTTTTAGTGAGACAGCTTTATGCCAATTATTCATTGATCTGAAACTTCGGACAATACCGCCAGTCTGGATGACGCCAAGGTTTACGACACGTGAACCCAGATGTCAGAAAACCATAAATTTAGGGGCGTCAAGACAGAGGGGGCCGAGCGAACTCTACGAAAATGCATAATAACGACATTGGATGGAAAGGCAAGATAATGGAGAAAGTGCTTGTTGCGTCATCCTGAATGCTGCAAATCAGAGAAAAGGGGGAGTTGTTGTTGTTGAGACCCAGACCGTCCGACCTACCAGAAAGGTGTAAGGTAACTGTATGGACGGCCGGGAAGTGCCACCCGATTTAGACCGGAACCCAGTGGGGGAGGCATCCACAGGGACCGTACCCTCCTTCCCCTACCACCAACCTCTCGGAAGGACTTACGGACCCACATGTTTAACGTGATCGTACTCCGCATGAACACGGCGGCATTTGTGGTAGCGTGCAAATCTAGCGCGCAAACCACGGGGATACCGCACCCGAGATGGCCAACAGCACGCGGTGTTCCGAGGTGGTCACCCACCAAGTACTAACCGCGCCCGATGCTGCTTGACTTCGGTGATCAGAAAAGGGGGAGTGAAAGTCCCGAGGCAAAAGAGCCACAACCTGTGAATAAGAACGACAATACTAGTTGGACATTATGACTTAGAGAATACGAGTTGGCGATATATACTCGTGCGACATATTACTAGTACAATGATGATACTCAGTTAAAGATATATGTATGACTTGGCGAATACAGATATGACTACGAGAATGACATAAGTGCGAGTGTTTGAGTCAGCAGTGCAATGTGATCGACGAATTTACGTGTCAATGCATTACACCACGAGTTAATGCTAGTAATAAGGGCGACATCAAGTATGTGCTGCTAACAAAGTCCAAGACAGACTTGAAGGTATGTGTTCCTCAAATATTTACAGGTCATCAAAACATTTTAGGCATTTTCGTACTGGTCTCACATGGTCCCTGCGCCCAAATAATATAATTAATTGTGTAATGAATTTAATAAGTATTTTATGTTGTTAATAAATGTTTTATTGTTAAGTTAAAACGGTGCAGTCAATTTAGTACTATATTAATTAATAATTATTTTACAGAACTCGCGCGAAAGACAATAATTGGAGGGTTATTAGCGGGTAAACAAAATGCAATGTACTACAATAAATAATAAGTCCACTATGTACGAGTTTACGGCCATGTTAAAAGATAACATAGATATTATTATGTTAATAATAATTAAGCTAAAAGTTTAACTTTAAGTACTCTTTGTTTCCTTTCCCACATAAATTGCTCAAGATAACATGGATTTATTTGAATTTACACTGAATTCGCAATTTTAATTCAATTTTCGTTTCCATTTGGCAACTGGACATATTTTTAAAAGCGATGTGGCAAAAATGAGAAAAACCAAAATATCTCGAGAACGGTTAGTCATAGAGTAATGGGATAGATCTTATCCTTGTCAAGAATTTAATTATACGTTTGAGTATACGTAGTCCTTTTATATTTTGACGAATTTTGCGGACCATTTTGCACATCTACCAAGTTTTGGAAAATTTGGTCAATTAGTTTTCAGCTGGAGTGGGATACATATATCGCACAGACAGTCACACAGACAGACAGATTCACAGACATACAGACTTACACACACACGCAGATAGACACACACGCAGATACACATACAGACGTTACCAAAATTAGTTTTTCCAGGTTCTAGACCTAGAGTGTTCGAAACATTTAGATGCGTCGAAAAGTCGAGTTGCGATTTTCGACATGATTCCAATACCTTTTCTATACATTACCATGTATTGTAGGGAAAGTGAAAATGCAATTTATACACTTATTACATAAGAAAGTTAGAGAGAACGTACAAAATTATATCGCACAAGGTGCTTTTAGACCGTTTCTGTAAAGAAGTTATGTGTCCTTTGTTTGTCTAGTATATATTAATCTCATTTACTAATTTTTAATTTCCGTTAAATTGCTTTGGTATATTTATCACTATTTCCTAAAGATCGGAAAAATCTCTTTTATACCCTCGATGCAATATAGAAGCAGTAATTTATAACCGTTATACTTCATCGGTTGTGATTACGTTTGCGGTCTACAAGATGGATGGAATACATCCAAATTGTGGAAAAAGTATGGATTATTCGTACTTTGATTCGTTCATGAAAGGGTAAAAATCGATGAACGAATTCATTTGAATCGTAATATTTCATAAAAAGGAAAAAAATCGATTGTAAATTTATAAACTACAATGAGTTCCGCGGACATCGATGTGTTTGAATCAAAACAAACGATTTCTTTACATTCAATTTTCATTTCTTAACACTTATGTATTTTAATAAAGAATTAGAAATTAATAAAAGAAATTCGCTTTTAAAACTTTACAACATCGTTGAAAAGTGTTAATGACTTTGTTCATTCTGTCTGTCTGTCTGTCTCTCCGTTTGCACGATAACTACCGTAAAAATGACTTTATCAAAATGAAATTTTAGTATGTTGTTGAGACGGTCGGTGGAACGTATGGGAATGTAAATGAATAATATCACCCAATTAGTTTTGGATTGAACCCGGGTTGAAGAAATGAAATACATTGAACCCTATGGGACCTAATTTTTTAAACATTTTTTAAGCGAATTTAAAATTCACAAATTGCTTCCAAAATTTTAAGAAAGATTTAAATTATCCCATAAAATATATAACAAAAGATTTCAGCCAAATATGTTCGGTAGTTTTTTAAATAAAAATTAAAATAATAAGTGCAGCCATATTATATGAAGAGATCACATGACCCACTTCAAAATAAAATATGGCATATATCTTGAGTCAAAATCTTGATTTTTAAAGTTCTTTTTAATTTATTTTTATTGTTGCATCCGTCCTAAAACCGTTTTGTTTTTGATTTTTTCTTTGCATCTATTATATACTGCGCCAACGCAATTATAATATTTTTGAGTTTAACTGATCATCAAACTTTGATTATTTCTACAACGAAGCCTAATTTTTACGTATGGAGAATGTAAACACATCAAGCTGTAAGATGAGTTGTATAAGAATTGCTAAATTTCTTTAACGCAAAATTATTTAGCTTTGGTGTCTACAATGTAACTGATATTAATGAAGCATTCATTGATTTTTCATAGAGAAGCAAACGATTCTATATTATTGCCTTTTTCGATGAAGTTTTAAGCATGGAGTTAGAAAGTACTTTTACCTCCATGGTTTTTTAAGTTTTTAAGTAAAAGAAATAATTGTAGTATTGTGATAATTTTAAAAATATCGCTTCTGAATGAAAGGAATGGAAAAAGTTCATGAATGACATATTCACTGATTTTATATAGAGAGCCAGGCGATTTGTATTTCGATGACGTTATTTGAACAAAGTTCATTTGTTTTCGACGAGTTTTTAAATAAAATAAATTATTGTAGTATTGTGATAATTTTAAAAATATAACAGCTGAATGTATCGCATCTTAAAGATGTTTAAATAAAATTGCATTGCAGTTGAAAAGTGTTTAATAATCAATGCTTTATGCATGATTGATCTTTCTTGTTTAACACTTTAAGTCTGTCCGTCCGCACGATAACTGCCGTAAATATGATTTTATCAAAATGAAATTTTAGTATGTTGTTGAGACGGTCTGTGGGACATATGGGAATGTAAATGAATAATATCACCCAATTAGATTTGGATTGAACCCGGGTAGAAAAAGTGAAATACATTGAACCTTATGGGACCCCTAATTTTTCAAACATTTTTTAAGCGAAGTTAAAATTCAGAAATTGCTTCTAAAGATTTCAGAAAGTATTGAAATTATCCCATAAAATATATAAAAAAAATTCAGTAAAATATGTTTGGTAGTTTTTTAAATAAAAATTAAAATAATAATTACACCCATATTATTATTTTAATTTTTATTTCTTCATATAATATGAAGAGATCACGTGATCCATTTCAAAATAAGATATGGCATCCATCTTTTTTTCCCAGTGTAAAAATTGTGATTTTTAAAGTTCTGTTAAATTTATATCTAGCACCTATACACACACACACCACCTAACACCCCAAACACACACACACCAATACACACCCTAACAGATACACACACCCATACACAACTTAACACATACACACACCACCTAACACCCCAAACACACACACCCATACACACCCTAACACACACACACACACACACACACCACCTAATACCACAAACACACCCATACGCACCCTAACACACACACACATATATATACACAGACATTACCTTTAAAACGTTCGATTCGTGTTTAGGGATACTCGAAACGTGTCGAAAACTCGAATTCCAATTTTTGACTTCGTCACAATACTTTTCCTATGCATTATACTTTATACTTTATACTTTTCCTATCATTATATAGTATATATGTAAAATTAAACCTTCCAATGCAAATTCCCTTCCAACGCATTAAACGCAAAATTAAACCTTCCATAGAAATAGGATTATTCAGACCTTGTTATGGGGAAATTTATTTGATGAAAATGTTATGTTGCTAAGCAAAGAAATCACGTAAAATATTTTTATAAAGCAGACAATTTTTTTTTATAATTTATGCGATTTAAATAATAGGCATTTATGTAAAAATAAATTTTGTCAATGAAAGTTATTATATTTTTGATTGGGTTTTGTCAGTTACCTTGGGATATGGAATTTCAAGAATTATTGATATTATTAAAATCTTAAGCTCTTAAGTTCAATTTTTGTGGTACAGCTTCTTAACGTGAGTATAAATCCGAGTGAAAATAAATGTTTTCTAAATGTATTAAAAGCATTATCACGACTTGTAGTGAAAGTCATTAGCTGTCCACATCAGATCTTTTGTGTTCTTTAACAAGCAACCCCGGTGTTCTTGTTTATCTTGTCTATTTCAGTGTTCATTCATCATTCGTTAAGCGTTGAAGGGAAGATTGAAAATGTGTGGGCATGTGTTCAAATTCACATCAATCAATCAAGTCAGCTGTCTTTGCTGTCTTGTTTGTTGGTAAATAATTGCCATTCCTAATTGCTCTTACATTGTGAATGATGCACCTTGAATTACTTGCTTTACAATAGATGCCTTGGTCTTCAAATATCTATCTGCAATAATAAATTTCTGGAGTGTGACGAACCACTGGATTTTCCTATACCTTCATATGTTAGATTAATTTTGGTTCATGTGTATCATAAACTATATCAGAATACGAAAGTGAACATATTTTTCTATAGTTATTACTTTTTTTGATGTGGACATTATATGACTTTTTTTATGTGGACAGCACATGACCTTTTTTCATGTGGACAGCACATTATTTCTTTTTATGTGGACAGCACATCACTTCTTTTTATATGAACAGCACATGACTTTTTGATGTCGACAGTACATCACTTCTTTTTATGTGGATAGCACATCACTTCTTTTTATGTGGACAGCACATGACTTTTTGATGTGGAAAGCACATCACTTCACTTCTTTTTATATGGACAGCACATGACTTTTTTGATGTGGACAACACATCACTTCTTTTTATGTAGACAGCACATCACTTCTTTTTATGTGGACAGCACATGACTTTTTTGATGTGGACAGCACATGACTTTTTTGATGTGGACAGCACATCACTTCTTTTTATGTGGACAGCACATGACTTTTTTGATGTGGACATCACATGACTTTTTTGATCTGGACATCACTTGACTTTTTTGATATGGACAGCACATCACTTCTTTTTATGTGGACAGTACATAACTTTTTTGATGTGGACAGCACATCACTTCTTTTTATATGGACAGCACATGACTTTTTGATCTGGACATCACTTGACTTTTTTGATGTGGACAACACATGACTTTTTCTGATGTTGACATCACATAAATTTTTTTGATATGGACATCACATGGCTTTTTTTTATGTGGACAGAACATGACTTTTTTATGTGAACGCTTTTATGTGGACAGCACATCACTTTCCCTGCAGATTCAAATTTATTTTACCTCTATTCTTCCATAATGATTTAAACAGTGTTTAATGGTCCAAAATAACACGGATATTTGTTTTAAAATGACGCAGAATTTGCAGTTTTAATTTAATATCAATTTTTATTTGACAATTGGACATATTTTCAAATGGCGACGTTGCAAAAGCGCCGAAAACTTAAATATTTCGAGAACGGTTCATCTTAGAGTGATGAGGTTAATTTTATTCATTTTGTCATTAATAAACATGTATAAAATGAGTATTTAATTAATTTTCACTTTAGATATTTAAAGTTTTGGTTTTCTTGTAATAGAAAGCCGGTTCGATTTTTCCGAATCCCACCAAAATGTAATCAGCACCAGAGTAAGATACAAGTGATTTATGTACCTGCTAAATTTTATGAAAAATGTTTGAACATTTTTCGTGCTAGACTGATCTCACACATTACGCATAGACAAACAGACACAGACGTCACGCTAAAAATTGTTTTTTCACGTTTTAAAAAGTGCGCAAACTCGACTTCCGATTTTCGACACCTATTCCAATATTTACAATATACATTACGATTATTGTAGGGAAAGTGCACATCACCGTGAACTAGGTTTTCAACATCACCGTATACTGTGAAAGTAAAAATGTAACTTCTATGAGATTTTATTTATTTTATTTACTTTTTATTTATTTATTTTAAAATAATTCAAGCTACAGGATACAGGCCCAGTAACAGCATGCAAGGTAAAATACAATAAAATATATACAGAGTAAAATGTAATAAAATACATTAAAATGCAAAGTATTGACTACAAATGATTTTCGAAAGTATCTGCAAATGAATAAATGCAATAAAATATAAAATATTTATAACAAATGATTTTTAAAAGGCATTTCCGATGAATGAAAAACATCAAGAATATCAGGGAAGCTGTTGTATAGTTTATAAAAATTACTTATCGCACAATAAAAACCAATTTTCGTCCTGAAATTCCTTTCAGCAAATAAACTCATGCTCCTGGTTGAATACTGGGGAACACGAAAACTTTTTTCTTCGTCCATAACGCTTGGTGAGATTTTGGCGACGAATTTGGTGGAATGTCGCCAACCTGGCGACTTTTTTAAATGTTGCTATATTAACGAAAAACTCGCTAAATTGATAAAAATGACGCTAAATCAATGACGACTCATTGATGATGACGACATGGAAAATGACGACTCATTGACGAAAATTCAATATATTGGAAAGAATATAAATAACTACTATAAAAATAATCTACTTTTTTTTTACCGTAAAAGTAGTAAATTCAGTGCATAATATAAGGAAAGGCATGTGCTGCCCACATCAGATTTTTTAACTCAATTTCTGTTTTTATTTGGTAATTGGACATTTTTCCGATAGCGGCGTAACAAAAATGCAAGAGATCTCAAATATCTTGAGAACGGTAAATCCTAAAGTATAATGGAGTGTGTTATATTCTTTCCTTGTCAAACATTGCGTATAAAACAAGAATTTAATTGATACATTTCAGCATACGTAGTCATTTATTTTTTTTAGATTTTGGCGATGTTTGCGGGCCATTTCGTACGACGAGGCAGGTTGTTCTCTTCCGAATCGTACCAAAATCTAATCAGCATAAGAGAGCCCGACAAGTTACTTATCTACCAAATTTCACAAAATTTGGTCAATTAGTGTTTTAGCTAGGGTAGATACATGAAATTTTTGCGGGCGATTTCGTAACAAAAGATAGGTTGTTATTTTCCGAATCGCTCCAAATCTAATCAGAACCAGAGCAACCTAAAAGTAACTCATACCAAATTTTGTGAAATTTAGTCAATTGGTAATTTAGTTAGAGTGGATACATGAAATTTTTATGGGCCATTTCGCAAAAAAAGTGGGTTCTGTTTTTACTAATCCTACCAAAAACTAATCAGCACCAGGGTCTCACTCAAGCGACTTACCAAATTTTATGAAATTCGGTCCATTAGTTTTTTTAGTTAGAGTGGATACATACATTGCACAGACAGACAGACAGACACACAGACAGATAAACAGACACACACACAGACGTCACGCTAAATATAGTTGTTTCGTGTTCTAGAGGTCTCGAAACGTGTAGATCTGTCGAAAACTCAAGTTGTGATTTTCTGTATGATTCCAATACTTTCCCAATACATTACCATGTATTGCAGGGAAAGTAAAAATCTGATGTGGGCAGCTCATGACTTTCGCTGCAGACTTAAATTCATATTTTCTTTATTTCTTTAATAATTCATTAGATTGAGTTTAATTGCATCAAATAACACTAAATTTGCATTTTTAATTCAATTTTTGTTTTTATTTAGTAATTGGACATTTTTCCGATAGCGGAGTAACAAAAATGCAAGAAATCTCAAATATCTTGAGAACGGTTAGTCCTAAAGTATAATGGAGTGTGTTATATTCTTTTCCTCGTCAAAAATTGCGTATAAAACAAGAATTTAATTGATACATTTCAGCATACGTTGTCTTTCTTTTTTTTTTTAGATTTTTGCGATTTTTGCGGGCCATTTGGTAAAAAAGGCAGGTTGTTCTTTTCCGAATCATACCAAAATCTAATTTGCACCAGAGTGTCGTACAAGTAACTTATCTACCAAATATTGTGAAATTTGGTCAATTAGTATTTTAGCTAGAGCGGATAAATAAAATTTTTACTGGCCATTTCGCAAAAAAAGGCGAGTTCTGTTTCTACGAATCGTATCAAAAGCTAATCAGCACCAGGGTCACCTCCAAGTGACTTACCTACCAAATTTTATGAAAATCGGTCCATCAGTTTTTGAGTTAGAGTTGATACATAAATTGCACATACACACAGACAGACAGACAAACAGACAGACACACACACAGACATCACGCTAAAAATAGTTTTCTGGTATTCTAGAGGTCTCGAACCGCGTAGATCCGTCGAAAATTCGAGTTGCGATTTTCGACATGATTCCATTCGACATTACCATGTATTGCAGGGAAAGTAAAAAATTTGATGTGGGCAGCACATGACTTTCTCTGCAGATTCAAACTCATTTTTTCTGTATTTCTTTAAGAACTCATTAAATTGAGTTTAATTGCACAAAATGACACTAAATTTGCATTTTTAATTCAATCTCTGCTTTTATTCGTTAATTGGACATTTTTCCAAAGGCGGCATAAAAAAATGCGAAGAGTCTTAAATATCTCGAGAACGGTTAGTCCTAGAGTAATAGAGTTGTTCTTATTCTTTTCCGCGTCTAAAATTACGTATAAAACAAGCATTTAATTGATACATTTCAGCATACGTAGTCTTTTTTTTTTTTTTTAGATTTTGGCGATTTTTGCGGGCCATTTCGTAATAAAAGGCAGGTTCTTTTTTTCCGAATTGCACCAAAATCTAATCAGCACCAGAGTATCCCACATGTGATTTATCTACCAACTTTTGTGAAATTTGGTCAATTTGTATTTCAGCTAAAGTGAATACATGAGATTTTTGCTGGTCATTTCGCAAAAAAAGGCGGGTTCTTTTTTTTCGAATTATACCAAAAACTAATAGCACCAGGGTCATACCCAAGGGTCTTACCTACCAAATTTTATGAAATTCGGTCCATTAGTTTTTGAGTTAGAGTGGATACATACATTGCACTGACACACAGACAGACACACAGATAGACAGACAGACAGATAGACAGACACACAGACAGACGCACAGACAGACAGACGCACAGACAGACCGACACATAGACAGACAGACACACAGACGTCACGCTAAAAGTAGTTTTTTCGTATTCTAGAGGTCTCGAAACGTATAGATCCATCGAAAACTCGAGTTGCGATTTTCGACATGATTCCAATACTTTCCCTATACATTACCATGTATTGCAGGGAAAGTAAAATGTATACAGGACGTTTAATAAAAATTGAACAGTGGACGATTCTTTGAACCGTTGATTGTACACATCTAGTCCCCATTGTATAAATGCTTTTAATGATTTAGGAAAGTATGCAAATTACAAGTAATAGTAAGTAAAGTATAGTAATAAAGTATAGTAAATTAAATAATGTGGAATATTTATGCAAAAAATTAAAAAAATTAGACTTTTAAGTGAAAGAGTTAAATTGCAAAAATGTTGTCCATACTTCATAGAGTCAAACAAAGGAACACGATTGGATTTACGAATTTAAGACGAAAAAAATTATCAAACTTCCTGACTTACACCACTTTATCATGGCTTTTCGATACACTTGCATTCATGAATCCAGGGGCCATTTACAAATTGAATTGATTCACATAAATTATTTAGTAAGGTTTAAAACGTTTTTTCCTGATTTTTGGCTTTGAAACTGTTGAGGAAAGGCAAATGATTACGGTTAGAAGTTATTTTAATCTTAACTTAGGAGGTAAAAATTATATAACTGGGATTTTGTTAATTTGTGAAGTGTTTTTCTAATCTATATAAATAAAATTGAAAATCTGTCCGTCTGTATGTTTGTCTCATTATCACGAGAGAAAAGTTGAACCAAATTTAATGAAATTTTGGGGATAACCTTGAAATAGCTTCACTTAAAATTTAGTCCATGTTTCGAGTTTTTAAGATCAGCGGTTATTTAGATATTAATTAAAAACGAACAATTAAACCTTCCATAGAGATAGCATTATGCAGGCGATAATTTTCCCGCCAATTTATTTGAAGAAAATTATATCATGTCGCTTTACAAAGGATTCCTTAATCTAATGGGTTTACGTGGCAGACGATTTTTATTTCATCTTTTCCGATTTAAATAATAAATATATGTATATAAAATAAATTTTACGAATATTGCATTTTTGACTGGATTTTTAAACATCATTATTATTGATAATTTCAGGGATTATTGATATTACTTTCCTTATATACATAGTATAATGTATAAGGAAAGTATTGTGACGGGGTCGAAAATTCGAATTCAAATTTTCCACGGGAGAGCATGTTTCAAGCATCCCTGATCACGACACGAAGATTTTTGGGGTGGCGTGTGTGTCAGTGAGACTGTGGAGACGATATCTCATGAACGAATGGAGCGATTCGAATGAAATTCTGTACAGAAATTACAATCCATGAATACTGAAAGCCTATTGTTTTTTAACACAATCGAATGTTCAGAACCCCCTAAATTTTCGAGTGAAATTTTGAAAATATCATCAAAAAATTAAAACCTTTAAAAAAGTTACGCAAATAGACATTTTTCATGTAATTTCTTCCTTAGAAAGCGATTGACATAAACTTTAGAACGCTAGCATGAACCGTTCTTGAGATATTGAACACCTTTCTGGTAGGTCGGACGGTCTGGGTCTCAACAACAACAACATTTTTCAAATAAATTTATCAAAAAATCCCATAAATTGAAAAAATTATTAACTATTGAAAAAGACGTTCACATTTCATATGTGTTATCATGCGATAAATTTGATGACATCATTCTCGTGAATCTAGCTGGTTCCATTCATGAGAAAAGATACTTTGAGTAATAATTTTGTATTTGAACGCCAATAGGCATTTACCTGCTATAAGAATACCTTATTTCTCCGTCCATAACGTCTGGCGAGATTTTGGCGACGAATTTGGTGGAATGTCGCCAACGTGGCGATTTTTTTTAAATGTTGCCAAATTATCTAAAATCTAGCCAAATGGATAAAATAGCGCTAAATCAATGAAAATGACGACTAATTGACGAAAATTCAATATCTTGGAGAGAATATAAGTATCTACTACAAGAATAACCTATATTTTTTTACTGTAAGCAGCCAATCCATTGCATTATATAAGAAAAGTCATGTGCTGCCAAATCAGATTTTTTTAAATTTATTACATCATTGTTTTACTTTTGCAAAAATTGCTGAAAGTTATATATTTTATGTACTACGGTTAATCTTCTACAAATGCACGGGTATATTTTCTAATCTACGGGAATATAAGTAGTATAGCTGTTGGGTTGCTTTAGAATGTATGTAATTTGGAGGTTTGAAAAATTACTTTTATTTCTTTTTCCCTGGCTCAATATTCATAATTTGGTAATATTTAAATAATATATATTGGCTTTTTCGTTTATTCTTTATTTAGAATATTTTTAATCTTCTAAATTAATTTTCTTTATAATATTCTTAATTAAAAATGTTCCATTCCCTAAATTATTATTACTTTTGATTTGTAAATTTTAAAAATTATTTATTTATTTGATTCCCCTTAAAATTCCCTTTAATTTGATGTCCCATTTTCCCATTTTGGTTAGAAATTCCGTTTGTTCTTCAGTTTCAAGTTATTTCCATGTCTCACTGCAATTCAAAAATTTCAGTTGCGGCCATTTTCGGAATTCTGTTTTGCGGGCTTTTTACTGCGATTAATGCGCCACCTAAGCGTTTTTCGCGCCTCTTTGGAATTCGTGAATTATTTTAATTGGTTCGCGTTTTTACGGATCGTCTGCTCTCGGAATTATGAGTTTTATTTTGGCAATTCTAATTTCGGTAAGCGAATTTTAATTGCTGCCGTTTGTCTAAACTCCGCCTTTTTTCCCGCACGTATAAATACGCTGGCAAAATTTTTCGGTTTGAGTTTTTTTTTGAAATCCCTCGTCGTGTGTTAACGCGTGAAACGCGTCCTTGTTTTTTCATTGGAACTTATGCTCCACGTGAGATTTTCTATGGAACGTTAAGTTCCTCGCGTACTTTTTTTTAACATTTGTTGTTTTAATTTAAATGATGGTTTTTCGAACTTTTGTCGCGTAATTCACGAAGTGACTCACGGAAAGATGTGTTGCGAAAATTTATTACGTGTGCTACGAGGAAGAAGCGTCTCAAGAAAGTTCGTATGGTAGTTTTAAGAAGATCTTAGCGTTCCAGAAGTAGTTGTTAGGTCTTTGCTGATGAATTTTCTCCTGATCCCAAGAAATCCGGTTTAGAAAACCAGTATAGTAAATTCCTGTCATCCCTGTGCATCTCTATTACTGGAACTTTTCCCCCCTGTCTGATGGCCCAGCCGGGTGAATACAAATGTTTTATTTAAACTCTTAGTTTCTATAATTCTGAATATGATTTCTCAATATTTTTTTTAAATGTATGATTTAAATTTTATACTGTAAATTTAAAATTCTAAAACTTCATTCTGAGAGCAAATTTCTAAACCTTCATAAATTTATAAGAGCCTGGGTAAATTCTAAAATTCTTTAAATTTAATATTTTTGTTAATGATTTTCTGATGGAATTTAAAATAGATTGTTTTGAGTAAAGTTTTTATGCTAATTCCTTAATTTTAACCAAGTTGATAAAGTTCTAAAATTCTAAGATCTAAGATTCTAATGTTAATTCTTCCTGAGTTGCCTGCCTGTGAGCAGCTTTTTGTATTTGTTAATTTGAATTAATTTGAAGTTACAATTTAATAAACTAATTTTCTTTAAACTAAATATTGTGTCTTCCTTTATCTCTTTTAAATATAACAGGTTTTATTCTATCTTTCAAACACAACATAGCTATATTGACACATATTTTGACATATATTGGCATATATTGTAATCAATTATGGCCTTTAGGTTTAAAGACTACGGGATTATTAATATTTTCAATTTATTACGTCATCTGCTTTATTTTAGCAAAGTTTTTAAAAACTCATATGTTGTAGTACGTGTAATCTTCTATTAATATACACTGGTATATCTATTAATATTCGCGAATATAAGTAGTCGGGGTCCCATACAATTTTAGCGCTTTTATTTTGCATATATTGGTTCAACTTCATATTTTTCTGTAAATTTGTTTACAGACGGGACCAGGATGTTTCATTCTTCAGATCTGCCCTCGAAGATAATTTTGTATAGAGAGAACAGATATCCTTAAACTTATTTTTGGAAGCATTAAATTAAATATTTTAATAGAATATTTTGATTAGTAATGTCATTTAGTATACTATAGGAATTTGCACATGATCGTGAATTTTAAGTTTCCTTGTGTTATATACTCCGTACTAAGAAGGGGTACACTGCTTGTAAAATAATATGAAAAATGAAGCAGATCCTTTATCTTTTGAAATCGGTTGAAGAAATTGTTGCTGCTATCGTGAACAAGGAGATCAGCTTGCATTTGTTGTAAATCCTTATTATCTCGCTGTGTTTGGCATTGCTGAACAGTGCCGTAATTTAAACTCTCTATATATATGGCACAGTTACTTGGATGGCTAATTTAAATCGACGAAATAGTGACGTCATGGCTTTACTGAAATATTTAAATAGAATGAATTTGAATAAAAAGTAAGAGTTTTAGCAACTGTTTGCAAGCAAATTGATTTAGGGATGTCCGCTTAATTTCCAACAGCATTTTAAATCAATAGTAACAGTGTCAAATTAGATCGTACAGAAGGCCGCTCGTACTTTATGGAAACGATTTTGTATTTATGTTTCTCGTTGGTATTTTGAGATAAAGATTTGGCATTTTCGCAACATAATCGTCTGCTACTGTTTTGTTTTGACTGGAATGTAGAATAAGATTTATTTTGAAAATGTCTCCTGAAATTGATAGATGGCTCAAAGGTTACGTAAATCCGCGAAAAATGTTCGTATCAACAAATTGTAAAGCGGTGCAAAAATCAAAGTTATTGCATTGCAAAGAAAGGTATTTTTAATGTATTAAATTTGAAAGGGCAAAAGCGTCAAGCTGAAAGTAAAAATGAAGAAATGGGCACAAAATCGCATCCTAAGATTGTTCGAACGCGGTTAAATATCAAGAAAGTGATCCTAAAAGAAAATCCACCGACTCAAAGATTCCTTGCATCGAAACTGGGAAGATCTTCTGGCAATGTAAGTAAAACCATTCATAAAGATTTGAAGTTAAAAAAGATGTTTAAATCTAAAGTTCATCTGCTTTTGCCAAAGTATATTGCGGAAAGAAAAACAAATTGTAGAAAATTATATGAAAAACGGCTATCTGCTGATAAATGAAAATTTGTGGTAACACTCGATGAGGCATGGGTATATTTAAGTGACAGTAATAAAAAATCTGATGTGGGCAGCACATGACTTTCCCTGCAGACTTACTTATATCCATGTTCTCATTATTTTAATTAAATTTATTTCACTTTCAATTCAACTTTCTTTCTCATTCGGTAACCGGACTTATTTTCAAAGGTGGCGTAGAGAAAATACGAAAAACTAAAATATCTCGAGAACGGCTAGTCCTAGTGTAATGGGGTTGGTCTTATTCTTTTCTTCGTTAAAAATTACGTTTTAAACAAGCATTTAATGGATATATTTGAGCATACGTAGTTCTTTAGTTTAGATTTTGACGATTTTTGCGGGCCATTTTACAAAAAAAGGCAGGTTATTTTTTTCCGAATCGTACCAAAATCTAATCAGCACCAGAATGACACACAAGTGACTCACCTACAGGATTTTGTGAAATTCGGTCCATTAGTTTTTTAGTTAAAGTGGATACAAGCTATTGCGGGCCATTTCGCAAAAAAAAGGCGAGTTCTGTTATCCCAAATCGTATCCAAAACTAATCAGCACCAGACTCGCCCACAAGTGACTTACCTACCAAATTTTGTGAAATTCGGTCCATTAGTTTTTTAGTTGGAGTGGATACAAAATATGCACAGACAGACAGACACATAGACACACAGACAGACAGACAGACAGACACACAGACACACACACAGACGTCACGCTAAAAATGGTTTTTTCGTATTCTAGAGGTCTCAAAACGTGTAGATCCGTCGAAAACTCGAGTTGCGATTTTCGACGTGATTCCAATACATTGCCTATACATTACCATGTATTGCAGGGAAAGTAAAAAAGATCAATTTTCTATTGCTCAACTGACGAAAATGACCGTACGAAATGGCTTCGGCAATGTACAGAAAAGTTCCCAAAGGGATTCATGATAGTTGCAGGATTTTGTTACAACGGTAAATTAAAACACAAAAAAATCTCAAGTAAAGCTAAAATTAATTCACTCTACTATCAACAGAATATTTTAGAACCAATTTTTGAAGAAGAAGCCTCATATGGAAAGGACATCAATAAAGTTGAGCTTCATATAGACAAAGCCTCCAGTCATACGCCTAAGTCAACTGCCGCATATTTAGCAAAGAAAGAATCAGAAACAGGAATAAAATGTATCCCATTTAATGAAATACCTGTAAAATCACCTGACACTTTTCTTATGGACTTTTGCGCTTTCGGTTTGTTAAAACGAGCCTTAGGGAAACGACATCCAAGAACACTGAACGGACTTTGGAAAACGACCCAAGAGGAGTGGGATAAAATTGACAAGACGGTGCTAAGAAAAAAGTTTACTTTCATGGAAAATTCGAGCAAGAGCTATTAGATAGAAGCAAATCGCCTCAAGAAATACTCCCTTTATGCGTAAAAATTAATTATCAAAATCGTTTCCATAAAGTGCAAACGACCTTCTGTATAACAGATATAATTTTTTGTCAGTTTTACCAAATACGAAAGGGTGACATTTTTGTAATTTAACTTTTCTCGTTAAAGAGCTGTAAAAAAGTTAATTTTATTAAATATTTTTCAAAAATATTGCACATTATTGAATTTACTATTTCATAACATTTTACCTTATTTAAAGCATTTTTGCAATTGAAACTATTTGTCTACAACAACGATAAAAAGTAGGGAAAAAAACACAAAAAAACCCAAGAAAGATTAATCATGCATAAGTTATTGGTTATGAAACACTTTCCAACTGAAATGAAATTTTATTTAAACGTTTCTATAATGCGATACATTCAGCGGTGATATTTTTTTAATCATCACAGAACTATAATAATTTATGTTACTTGAAAACTTAGAACTTCATTGAAAAAAATGAACTTTATTCAAATGACGTCACCGAAATATAAATCATCTGGCTCTCTATGTAAAAGTAGTGAATATTTCATTCATACATTTTTATTCCAGACTCCAGAGTTAAATAATTTTGAGTGAAAAAATGCAGCAATTATTATATAACTCATCTTGTAATTACTTGTTTACATTTTGCATCCATTAAAATTAGGCTTATTTGTAGAAATAATCAAAGTTTGATGATCATAATATCGTGATTGCGTTGGCGCAGAATATAGATGTACAGAAAATACGCAAAAATAAAGAGGTTTTCGGATGAATGCAATACTAAATATAAATTTAAAAGAACTTTAAAAAGTACGATTTTTACTTTGAGGGAAAAAGATGGATGCCATATTTTATTTTGAAGTGGGTCAAGTGATGTCTTCATATTATATGGGTGTAATTCTTATTTTAATTTTTATTTAAAAAAACTACCAAACATATTTGGCTGAACTTTTTTTTTATATATTATATGGAACAATTTGAATATTTTATAAAATTTTCAAAGCAATTTGTGAATTTTAACTTTGCTTAAAAAATGTTTGAAAAATTAGGTCCCGTATAGGGTTCAATGTATTTCATTTTTTCAGCCCGGTTTCAATCCAAAACTAATTAGTTCATATTATTCATTTACATTCCCATATGTCCCACAGACCATTTCAACAACATACTAAAATTTCATTTTGACAAAGTCAGTTTTACGGCAGTTATCCTGCGATCGGGCAGACAGACAGACAGACAGAATGAACAAAGTCATAAACACTTTTCAACTATGTTGTAAAATGTTAAAAAAACACCCCATCTCCTACAGCTTTTGAAGTGTGTTCACGATATTTCTTCATACCCTACGTTATGTAGGGTAAGTAAAATTTATTGATATCGAATTACTTCATTTTTTACCCGTTCAAGACTAAAATGATTTATTTAGGGCTGAAATTCGGACAGAAAATTGAGCGAAAATTCATTTTGATGTAATTTTCATGGAACAGAGCCATTTTCTCATCACACAGGAAAGCACTTATCACTTTAACGGTTTAGTACAACACACATAAAGTGTTCTTCACAAAAACTGCAATTTCAGTCCCAAATGAACAGTTGAACTGAGGATCAGACCTCTAGGGATTTAGTTCCGCTGGACAGGGCGGACCCCAGAAGCTTAATCAATGCATTCCATCCATTAAGTTAGCAGCTTAATTTTTTTTCCTATTACTCTGATGCGTATAAACAATTTGAAGAGTAATTTTAAGCTGAACTTTGGCTAGATTCCAAATATCATAGTCACTCTTACAAAAATCTGATGTGGGCAGCACATGACTTTCCCTGCAGACTTATATTCACGTTCTATTTATTTAAATTAAATTTAATTCACTTTTAATTCAATTTTCGTTCTCATATGAAAACTGGACTTATTTTCAAAAATGGTGTAGGAAAAATACGAAAAACTAAAATATCTCGAGAACGGCTAGTCCTAGTGTAATGGGGTTGGTCTTATTCTTTTCTTCGCTAAATATTACGCATTAAACAAGCATTTAATGGCTATATTTGAGCATACGTAGTTCTTAAGTTTAGATTTTGATGATTTTTGCGGGCCATTTTGCAAACAAAGGCAGGTTATTTTCTTTCGAATTATACTAAAATCTAATCAGAACCAGGGTGGCCTACAAGCGACTTATCTACCAAATTTTGTGAAATTCGGTCCATTAGTTTTTCAGTTAGAGTGGATACAAGCTTTTGCGGGCCATTTCGCCAAAACAGGCGGGTTCTTTTAACCCGAGTCGTACCCAAAACTGATCAGCACCAGATTCGTGCACAAGTGACTTGCCTACCAAATTTTATGAAATTCGGTCAATTAGTTTTTTAGTTAGAGTGGATACAAAATCTGCACAGACAGACAGACACACAGACAGACACACAGACAGACAGACACACAGACACACACACAGACGTCAAGCTAAAAATAGTTTTTTCGTATTCTAGAGGTCTCGAAACATGTAGATCCGTCGAAAACTCGAGTTGTGATTTTCGACATGATTCCAATACTTTCCCTACACATTACCATGTATTGCAGGGAAAGTAAAAAAGCTGATATGGCTAGCACGGGTTATTTTCTAGACTGAATTCATTTTCTCGTTCTATCTTTCGTAATTCATTAAATTGATAAAATAGTATGGCAACACGTCAACTAATTAATACTTTATAAGTAAAGGCAACCAAAAAATAGGCTTAAAAGTATTTTATTAAAATCTCCTTTTTACCAAGTGGCGCTCGCCACTTATTTTCACTTCGCCACTGATGAAGGGCATAATGGCAAAAGCGCTATGGCCGTGTGATTTTAATACATCGTAAAAAGGAGATTTTAAGCCTATTTTTTGGTTGTCTTTAATTTTAAAACAATAAATTGAGTTTAATTTCACACAATGCTACGGATATTTATCTGAAATTACACCAAATTTGCAGTTTTAATTTGACGACTGTACGTACCTATTTTCAAAGTGGACGTTCGAGCAACTTAAATATCTTGAAAACGGTTAGTCCTAGTGTTATGCGGTTGGTCTTACTTTTTTCACCGTCTAAAATTACGTATAAAACAAGCATTTAATTGATACATTTGATCATACGTAATATTTTATTTTAGATTTTGACGAGATTGCGCTTCCCTTTGACTACTTTCACACGATATATCTTTGGAATCAAAGAGGATAAATATAAATAATAAGCGACAAAAATGTTTGGAAGGACGTTCACTTTCTCGAGCAATTATTTGCTTTTTACAAAGCTCTTGCAGTTTTTGAGCAATTGTCTTTTGTCAAATTGAAGAATTGAAGAAAATTGTCAAATGAAGAATGACTTTTAATGTTTGTGTTTTTTTTTCTTTGAAAAAGATTTAAAAAAAAAAATTTTTTTTTTCGTTTTAAAAGTTTGTAATGCTTGTATATTGAAAACTTAAATCGCTAGCTATAAATACTAAGTGAATAACTTGTGGCTCTTTCAAAAGCCTACTAAGGACATATAATAATTGGAAGTCGGATAGGATTTTTAGTTTTTCAAAATAAAGGTTATAATTTGGATATTTTAATATTTTTAACTAATTTAAAAAGGTGTTTTTTATTTCAATACTTAAATATTTTGAATTTTTGTAAAATAGTTTTTTTTCAGGCCCTAAATAAGCGTCCTCTACTTATAAATAAAATGAGTGCCCGCAATTTAAATAATACAGATGCAGATAACACCATACTCAATTTCCAAATCGTCTTATTTTGTACTAGAATAATTTTCACTATAAAAACAAAATCTCCAAATCGCAAAATCTCAAGGACGAGGTTAGAGAAGTGCTCAGGAGAGGATAAAATCCCCCCTTTAAACTAGGAGAGGATAAAATCCGCCTTTTAAACTTATACCGAAGAGAAGAATATAAGAGAAAAAGGAGTTTAATAAATGGGATATAACTTACATCGAAGTTGAAATCACAAAATGAGAATCACAATTAATCATATAGTATTTAGCACATTGCTCGCCCATTTATGAGCTCCGATCCTCCATTTATGAGCTTCGACCCTCCCATTTATGAGCTCCGACCCTCTCATTTATGAGCTCCGATTCTCCCATTTATGAGCTCCGACCCTCCCATATTATGAGCTCCGGCCCTCCCATTTATGAGCTTAGACCCTCCCATTTATGAGCTTAAACCCTCCCATTTATGAGCTTAGACCCTCCCATTTATGAACTCCGACCCTCCCATTTATGAGCTTCGACCTCTCATTTATGAGCATGCCCTAATGTAGAAGTGGCTCCAGTAGGTCGATGATATTCAATCACAGGGTCCGGACTTCAATGGGGAAACTTTCCGCTGCTTCAAAAATTTTAAAAGCTTGCTCACTTAAAAAAATTATAATTAATGAACGAATGACTCCAACAAAATATATTTTGTTCAAAAGCAGTCCGTGATATTTAAAGTAGCTGATGTTAAATTATAAACATTGGATTGGCCGTCAAGTTTTATATATAGTAAAATGTAAATCAGGAACAATTTAAGTGCACGAAAAGTTATACTTTTTGGATTCCGTTCAATGTTTATATAAAAGATAAATTTTTATCTTTCTGACGGTGTCAAGATGAAACTCAGTGTTAATATTTTCGGTTGTTAAGGGATTTATTTGTTGTTAATATCGCTCAAAATCGTTGTAAAGGGGGTTGAAATTTAAAATAGCTATAAAACTAATTCGAAACTAAAAAAAAACAAAAAAATTCCAAGGTGCACCTTACCGAGTTCCGAAGTACATGTGTACCAAATTTCATATCTTTACGATGCTTCGATTACCCGCTATAAACTGCACAGATACACACACACGCATTTTCTTGTATTAAGTAATAAGACATTTTACAAAGCCATTTCGGTTCCATCGGATTGAAGTCACAGCCAATTCTTTTTATTGAAATATGAATAAAACTGAATAAATATTTTAACTTTAATTATAGGAATTTGTTGATTTGAACTTAAAACATTAGTTTTATTTGTGATTAAAATCTATGACGCCTTAACTAATTAAGTTTCATTAATCACAGTAAAAAAGACATTTAGTATGTCGTTGTCTTTTGTCGTACATTTTAATTCTTTTGTTTTTCAACTTTATTTGGCTAGTTCATTCTAGGTCTGCCATAGGAATGTACTCATTTTAGGGGGAATAACTCGAGAATTGGAGATGCTAGAAAGTCTAAATTTGATATGTTTGTTTTTTTACGGTATATATTGATTCTTTGGATTTAAAACTTTATCGGACAAGCCCGTCTTGAGCCTGTCATAGAAATGTATTTGTTTTTCGAAAATAATTCGAGATTTGGTGTAGCTAGAAAGATCGTATTTGGCATATCGGTGGCTTTCGTGGTATAGTTTAATTTTTTGGATTTTGAACCTTACCACTGTGCCCCCTTCTAGACCCGCATTCGTTGATTGGGTATAAATTAAGAACGGATCATCTAGAAAGTCCAAATTCGGTATGGAGTCGTACATACATTTTAATAAATACACTTTCATACATTTAAGTTGCATGCAAATAATAAAAGGGTGTACTTAAGAAAACTACATTCTTTTGTATTTACTAGTTTGCACCGAATTTACGTCTGTATAACATTGTTGTATCGTATTTGTTTCAGCTGGCCTCTATGGGGTGTGGTTCCAGCCGTCGCATCCGTGCTGTCACACCCATCCACCAATCTAGAGACATGGTACTGCCAGTGGCCTGGGTCTCGCACCATGCGAAGAAGGTTCCCTTTTCGGCCAACGCTTCAGCCCAGACTGACGACAAGTCCAGGACGTCTGACACCGACGTTCAAACCGACATAGAGATGACACCAATCATGTCCTGGGACACCAGAGATGTCGAGACCCAGACTCCGGTCGACGAAGGACTTGACAGTCTGGATCGGATCTTGGCCAGAGCGGTAGACGCGCAACTCCTTATGAGGCCTTCCAAGTATGGAGTGGACAGGTATGAAACTGATGGGTAAGATACCATTTCGTTCTTTCAGAAGAATAATGTTGCAAGCATTTTGGACTTGCAATATGCCAGTCTTGAATTTAGTGACGTTATTTTAATTTGCCCGTTCTTCGCACGGTTTAATTAGAAATAGCTCATTATGAGTATTAAATACTTAACAAATGAAAACAACACATGTATCATATACTGGAAAAAATATGCTGAAAATTTTTTAGTCTTAAAATACATGCATAAACACGCCTTCGAAATTTGCATGGTTGCAGACGTGTTTTCACAATGCTTGCTGTATGGGTGTTATATGCCTTATACAGGGTGATTAAAAAAAGATGTTCCAAACTTAATGAGGTGGTAGTACACGCTAAACCAAGAATTTTTCGTTATAGTTTACCAGGTCGGAAATGAAAAGTAAACGCTACAGGGCGATAGAATGTTCGAGGTGGTCCCATGGCTTGGCCCCCATGGTCACCAGATCTATTGCATCTCTGTTGTGGGGATATTTCAAGAGTCTCGTCTATGGCACTATCCTTGAATCTGAAGAGGAACACGTCACCAGAATTTCGGCCACTGCTGCCGAAGTGCGCGACATGCCTGGTCTGTTCGAGAGACTTCGTCAATCCCTCCATCGCCGCTGTGAGACGTGCATTCAGGTTGGCGTCGCTCTTTTGAGCCATTACTGCAATTGTTTATTAAATGCAATTTTATAACTTCTAAGTCATTCTTGTGTTTTCGCCTCACCTTATCGGTTTCACCATTAAGTGCCCACTGGCGCCTTTACGTTTCATTTCCGACCCGGTAAACTATGACGAAAAATGCCTGGTTCAGTGTGTACTATCACCCCATAAAGTTTGGCCCATCTTTTTTGAAACACCCTGTATATGCTGGTGTGGCGCATGAAATCTGACTACTACTAATTAAAGAAAAAGTTGGTTTAGTCAGCAGTGCGTTGGCCCTTCATGATCTCGAAAAATACGGAAGCGATTTAGACCAAACTTGGGTGATATACTACTTATATTATGCAGATATAAATAGAGAAAAGAACATTTTAAAATGTACATAGTATGGTTCAGAGGTTGAATGCCTACTTACTACGAAAAGTCTCAAGATCATCCCGATCCTTTTGTTCTTAGTGTCGAATAAGAAATAAGAAATTTCAAATTAAAGTTTTGGTATATGCTTTTTTTACCTGAAATTGATAAAGTTCTTTAGTTATTTAAAATTCTTTTAAATGCATCTATAGTTTTAGGAAATCAAGTTTATATCAATTACAATTTTTTATGAAATTGTAAAATGTGGAAGGCGTGCTACAACTGGAAAATATGTAGTGAGGAATTTTCAATTGAACCATATAGATAGTCAGGGGGTGCTATTATAAAAATGAATGGTCAAAGGTTTCAAGTGAAGAAGGCGGACAATCAGGAGGTGCAATGGAAAGAAAGGGACGACCAGGTGTACAACATTAACTAATGGATTGTTAGGGGATATAAAATTAAGAAATAGGAAATAGACAACTAGGAGATCAATTGGAAGTAATAGACCACTAGAGGATCAATTGAAGGAAATGAACTGTCAGGGGATGAATAGAAAGAAATGAAATGATGCCACTGAATCAATTGAAATATATAGATAGTCGAGGATATAGTTAAAGAAATCGACGGTTAGAGGGTACATTTCGAAGAATTGACGGTCAGGTGTACAATTGAAAGAAATGGATGGACAAGGGTAGCAATGGAAACATATGCTCAAGGTGTACTTCGGTGAATGAGGATGGGGGTGGGGACGCTAATATAATACACTAATGCAACCGAAAATGAACAATTCAATATACATAAGAAATAACCCAAATATTACTTGCACCTTCATTAATGAAACGTATTTACGTTTATAGATATGGATCTGATACTATAGACGTGTCAGTGCAGACACAGTATGAAGGGACGGATCAGACAACTCAAACTGACCTCGCCAATGAACTGGAAAAAGAATGCGAGAGCTTCGATTCTTCGCCATCGAACGAGCCTGAGAGCAAAGATAATATCGAAGACACTTTCGAAGATCTAAATTCGAAGATGCTGTCAATAGAGTCACAAACGGAACCTGTCTGTAAAGGTAAATTTCCCAATGAATAACAGTGCAGTGACATTTGTTTTAAAATAGGGCGGTGTATATAAAAATGGCAATTCCTTTACCACCCTTAGATCCATTTAGCTTTTTTGCTGCTTTTCAGTAAGCTATAAATGACGTTATTAACAGAAATATTTTAGAAGTTTTTTAATAAAAAATATTTTAAACAAATTCTGGTACTTACTTAGTTGTACCTAAGATAAACATAAGATCACCCTCCTTCTTATTTGCGTCGCCATGTTTTAGGGAATAAGTATACATATTGCTATACACGTTTATGTTTAATATTCAAATTGTATAGATGTCATAGAGTAGTAAATACGCAAAATGACTCTAATTTTGTAATAAATTCGATATATGTAGGGAGCATTTTATGAAATACAATAGAAAAAATTCTGCAGTGGCTTCAGTACAATAGAGTCGAAATGGTTTACCGTGCACAACATCGTTCTTTACGGGTGATTTGCCTTCTTTAGACATTTTCAGAACAGCTGAAAATATTAAAATATCAAAAATGAAACCACCTTTTTAAAATAGTTCAAAATGTTAAAATATGAAAATGAGAACGACCTTTTCAAAATATGAAAATACTTAAATTATAACTATTCTTTTTCAAAAACCAAGAGCTTGATCTGATATCCAATTATATGCTCTTATAGGGCTTTTAAAGAGCCAAAAATTGCTTCTTATGGTTCATAGCTACTACTTTTAATTTTAGCGACTGCTTCTAATGAAACAACTTTAACAAAACATAACTTTAAAAATAAATAACTTTAACTAAACATAATGCAAATTTAACAAGGTAAATAAAATGATATGCGTATTAGGTTTAACCCTTTCGCGACGGCGGCATTCTGGAACTGCCGCGGCCCAAAGGACGGAGCGCTTCGCTTCCGAACTGTTCCCAGGGGAAGGCAATTCTTTTGCGCTAAGCCTAACTCTCGAAAAAAATTCACTAAAAATCACCTATTCAACACAGAAATCTACTTTTTTCAGGAATAAAAGAAATATTAATTTTCTATTTGTATATTTTTCATACAAATCTGAATACAAAATACTCGTTAGTTGCTCCCATTCTTTTATCCGAAATAAACGAATAATTTCACTACCTCTAAAACCCAAACAAAAAACCTCTTTTATATTTCTATGATTCACCAACGAAATCATAAAGCTGAAATCAAAACAAGACCCGAAACTCAATTATAAAATTGTTAATGCTGCGAGAAGTGCTCTATTTGTTTATATTACAAAACCATGTTTCACCGCTCCAAATGGAGAAATAATTCATTGGATCCTCCTTATGCCAAGGTCAATTATCTGTAAAATACATTGAAGTTGTTTCCAAGGACATTTAACGCCATCTAGTAGACAAATTAAAACGTTCCATGTGAAAACACGCATACGTGCCACTCGCTGTTTAGGTTAAAGTTTTCTCCGTCACGAATGCGTGCCGTCCGTCATTGAATGCACGTTCGCAGCCGACACGCGGGCGTGCCAACCGTCGCGAATTAAAGAGGTATGCCACATCGATTGCGATCGCCACATGTTACACAAAGTAGATAGAAGAAGGCTGGAAGGAAATTCGTATGAAACTAGTATGAAACTAAGGTTCTTTAATATAAGTTTGGGCTACAATAAGTATAATAAATACTTGCCCGGCAGCGAATTAAAAAGTTGTCAGCTTGACTCCAGTGGTATAGGATTTCGTCCTTCGTGACATCACGGTCCAGGGAGGACTTTGAGAGAAGTCGCAAAAACACAGCAAGTTTTCGTATTATTACAGTTAAAGAATTGTTTGTTAATTTTGAAATGGATAATTTTGAATATCCAGATGTAAACAACTTGCACGGATATTTTGAATTGTGCTGTGTACACAGAACCTAGTGATGTCCAAGGAGATTTAGTGACGCTGATGGGTAGAATGGCAGTTGCAGTTAACAAGTTCGATCCCTGTTGAGAACCCGAGAACAAAAAATAAAGTCAGTCATATCAAGGACGAGAACTCTTATATGTCCCTCTTGTATTCCTGGCGATTGTAGAGACATATAGCCACTACCACATATATACGCATTAGTTGTTTTGACCGGGCCAAGTCGGCGAACTGTGTAGTTCCGCAAAAGAAGCGGACAAGGGGTGCTTGTCCCGGACAGGACTGACATATTTTTTTAATGTCACTAAACCTCCCTGGACGTCAGTGGGTTCTATTTGCACAGCACAGTCAGTGGGTTCTTTCTGCACAGCACAAATTAAAATCACTGCGCAAGTTGTTTACGTCTGGATATTGCCACTTCAAAATTAAATAACAATTTTGAACTGTAATAATGCTAAAACTTGTTGTGCTTTGGTGACACCTCTCAAAGTCCTCTCTGGTCCGTGACGCCACGAAGGTTGGAACCCTATCTTCATGTCGTCAAGCTGACAACATTTTGATTTATTACTGGGATGACTGCCCAACATTATATTGAACCCCGGAGGCGACACCACATGCGATTGGCTGATGTTAGAGATTTCCAATAACGCAAAAAAAAATCTTAAGGAAACTGACTACTATGCAAGACACTAGGTACTCAGGCTACTGTCAACACCAAAGTGAAATTTCATTTTGAGGATATGTTTTGTACTCCCCGTAGGATTCAACTAGTTAAAAAAAATTCGAAAAGCCATCAACAGCAGAGCTACTGTGATTAAAATGATCTGTTTTTATCTGCTCCCCTAAGTGCAAAAATAATAAAATAAAGATTTATTTTTATCTGTAGAGTATAACTTGGTTGTATGTTTGCAACGGATCTTGTATACGCTTTTGTCACATGATGACGAAGTTGTATACATCGTGTAAGATAATTTTGCCATTTGCAACGTTTACTATTTTTTATTCCAAAATAGTTAAAATAATTTTTTAGGCATCATTTTTTTCCAGTCGTTAGGTATTGACTTTAATTATATAAGGCATTTAAATGGATATTTAAATTTCTTTTTTAAAAATTGCAAATGTGAGACTGGCGAAATTGAGCACATTTTTGTAAGATCTCTGGTATTTTAGTTGTCAAAACTTAGTTTTAGACATATTTTAAGTCCACTATTATAAAAGATAAAAAATATATGTGACCAAATGTTCGTTTTAATTAGTGTTGAATAGTTAGGCTATTTATATACTTGCAAAAACATTTTCATTGGTTACTCTTCGAAATAACTTAATATTGTGCTGGTGCCTCTTAAGATTTAATATAGCGCTGGCGCTCCCTGGAAGAAATAATTTAACATAATGCTAGTTCTCCCTGCAAGAATTTAAAGTAGTGCTGGTTCTTCCTCAGTGAATTTAACATAGTGCTAGTAGGCCTGGGAAATAGATGGTCCAAACCGCAGGGTGAGCCCCCGTTTGGGTCGTGGAACATAGTGCTGGTGCTCCGTGCAAAAATTTAACATTGTACTGGTACTCTCTGGGAGAATTTTTATAATGCTGGTGTTCCCAGCTAGTAAAAGGTTGCCTATTCTTGGTTTACATTATTAATTTTCCTTTTATATTCCACATTTCCGTACTTTTGCCGTGTTTCTAAATACTGAATACGCTTTTACAAAAGAACAATATATTCGTGCTTTTTATCTGTGTAGTAATTCAAGAACTGCGTGCATCTGCGTTCCATGGAAACCATTAAAGGCATCTCAAGTACATGGCAGGAATAATAAATTACTGAGAAATCGAAAAGCGGTAGACACGGAGGAATACATATTATTTTAAGGCTCAAAACCGGATGTGTAGAGTTCAAAAACTTTTCCTAGTAAAGACATTGTTTTAAAAGGTATTACAAACTTGGTAAAGAACATTAGCTCAAACTGGTATGTTTTTCCCCTGTGTATGTTGGTGCAATTGTGGAAGCTCAGTCTCTGAGAAACAATATGCTCTACAAACTTTGAGTCTGAAAGATAGAAGTATTTTTTACGAAAAAGTTCCTTTCAATTGACAATATTTTAGTCAAAATATCCGCTGTGAAATACAGTGCAATGTGTTTGTTCATCCCAAACATTTTCAGTTTACCCAACTAATTTTGAATTTTGGTAAGTTCTGTATTTTTGCTTTATGTAAAATAAGCATCTTTCTAAGGAAACTAGAGCAGCGTAAATAAGCACAAACAACACAATAATAGTGTGCTTATTTACGTTACTCTAGTTTCCCTTATTCTTCGCACAAAGTGTATCTTACTTATTAAGCTTTTTTCTATTTATTTTAACATTCTATAAGGACTCTTTATTGGTTTTGGCATTATATTATTTACAAATAATGATGTTTGTAAATTTTTATACAGTAAATAGTTCTTTCTAGAAATTTCGAGTTTATTTTAAAGATAAAAGTCTAATTTAAAACATATTTGTTTAAATACAATAATTTTTTATGATCTGTTTTGAAGTATATCGCCATTTTATCATCCAATTATTTTCAATGTTAATTCTCTATGCTGATTTTAGTGCCATTTAATTACCAATGAAGTTGATTGTTGATTTGTTATTTTATGAATGATGTTTGTAAGAAATTCAAGTCCTCCACAAAGATGATGATTTAAGTAAAGAAAAATGCATTTCCAACACACCATTTCTGTAGATTTATTCTTTCCGACTTGATTGATATCTGTTGTACAGACTCCTATTTTTAGGAACACGTATGACGCATCATAGAAAGAACATATATCTGCAGATGTAGCCATACTCAAATATTAAAATCTAAAGAGTTGATATCAATACTGCTTAAAGGTACTTCATTCTTGACCATCAGCTTTATAACAGTTACTAAATTTGAAAAATGCCATATTCATAGTTTCAATTTTACAAAAACAGTTTTCTTTAAAAAAATTAACTTTCAATTAAGCTGTTCTTTATTTTTATTTATTACAACATAAATTCGACTTAAACAACTATGCTGTATAGCAATGCATATAGTTACTCACATTAGTGTAGCTGGTAGTATTCTAGGATTTAATTAAGGACCGTCAGGTTCGACTCCGGTTTCACATGAATATTGTTTAGAGCTTGAATGAAGTCTAAATACTCTATAATGCATTTCACAAACTTTAGCCACTTAACATGTTTTCATTTCAGCCAAAGCAGCCAACACTGCCGACAGCGAGGCAGCTGGTGTTCTGTACATGAGTGAGCTACTTTCGCCTTTTGCCCATCTGGAAAAAGAACTTAGTGGAGATGCACCTTATGACCTCAACACAGAACGACCATCCAAAGAGGCTGTCCAGGACAGCATAGCTCGACTCCTTCTTGACGTTGAGGATAGCCTGAGTCGCCATGCCCTGCTTGATTATTCCTTGAAGACCACGCTGAGAGAGGTGGGCGTCCAAACTGACAATGATCCAATCACAGACGAAGCTCCGGAATATGCGGCCAGGCCACCACCTTGCAAGAAGCTGGAGATGATACCAGATATGAGTGTCTTCAGTGACATCGATAAGCATGCTGTAGAGGTAAGTTCTTAATGTTAACATTTCTGTTCATAACGACAAGGATAAAATTAAAAATTAATGAAAATAAGCAACTTCCCAAACTAATTGTCGTTTATTTATACCCCTCTACTTCAGAGATTTCATGTAGTGATGGACGGTGTAGCAAGTGAGTTTGGTTCATTACGGAATGCAATAACAGCTTCGGCGGCATATGACGTTAATCAAATATTCGGTTGAGCAGACGTGGCCAGTTTATATACACTATCGAAAATATCTGGAGGCCTTCCCAAATTCATATATTGTGGATTCAGGAATACCTTGTTTCAGTACCATGCGACTAGGTTCATTAAATTTTGTACTTCCATCCAGGAATTTGTCATATTTCTGAACATTCTGAGCAATTCTGCAATTTCAACATTGTGCCACTTTTATGGCATGTATCGTTGGTTATTTCAGCAGCGCTTCCTATTAAACCACAGCGTATACAAAAGTGGTTTATGGAATTTGATATGGAAATACTGGACTAGCCTGTCTAGAGTACATACATGAACACCATAAAATGCTTTTCAGGCAAATTACTCCACCTATTATAATCTTCAATATTTTTTTGAAGGCAACTGCTAGAAATTTTTTGGAAGAAGATTGTAAATACTTTAGTTCATCCCAAAGTATTTTATTGAGCTCAGGTATGGACTATGGATTTCAAATGGGACCGCCAAATAGTTGCTTACCAATTTTTGCAAATTATTCCTGTTTCACAGCAGTGAAATTTGACAAATTGCTCTGCTGAGTCGAAAAATGACAACAATTTATCTGATGAATATGCAGATTTGTCCTATGAAAATGCAATATGCAGAGCTACTCATTGACAGATACACAGAGTTTGAGGTTCCAGGTACAAAAATCAACGATTGCGTCATATGCTGCTTAAATAAGACATTTCTAGATGTAGTACAATAATGCGAATTCGGTATGGTGTCGGCAACTTTTTAGAATATACAGGGGGATTCCAAACTCTCTGTACATACTTTAAATGGAAGACAGAGAACACTAAAACAAACTTTTTCCGTTAATGAATATATGTTCAAAGATGGTTTTTTTTGTGCTAGAGGGTGTTGCTGATGCATAAATGAAAGGCAGAAAATGTGTCCAATATTTTTATTTAAAGCAGTTTTACAGTTTTACCATTGTTTTACAGTTTCACACAGTTGCCGGTAAAAACGCGCAATTACTTGGTGGTTCGGCACACATTAGTTATGGATTGTTCACGGTAGAGTTTTGCAGCAGCACTTCCGTTTCCAATTGTCTGTTCTTTCTTACAGTAGCTTTTGCCGTTTGCCTTACCAACCTCATACCATAGATGCATATCAGCATTCGTTGAATGTACCATCTTACACGTATTATGTCCGACCGGCCGTCCAAACAGCTGCTCATGTCCTAGGACGAGTCGGACGGTCTGGGTTTTCGACGTACTATATCCGCGTTACGAATGACAATAGCGAAAAATAAGCCAATTACCGCGTTGTCCAACAGCGTCCTCTAGCAACAAAAGTTATAGTCGGCGAACATGCATTCATTTACGAGAAAGATTACTTTTAGTGTTCCTTAACCCCCCCAATTAAAATTTGTATGGATATTTTTGGATCATCCTGTAGTATACATAGAGACTAGGCTCAAACACTTTTCCCATAAGGCTTTACGACTTATGGCTCACCATCAAATTCAGGACAAATGAGGTTTTTTCTTTTTACTAGTGGTATGGAGATATACTTTAGAAGTGGAAAATGAAATAACTTTGAACTGAAATACATTTGCGGTTGTAATTGCAGACGTATTTGGATGGTAAATAGTTCGCATTTTGGTTTGCCCTGAATTTGCCTGTGCAAATGGAGAACATCCGTTAACGGGAATGATATAGACAGACTTCATTCTATGAATATAAATTCTCGCTGTGACCAGTAGGGATTTTAAACAATGTAAGTGTGTCACTGCGCAACCAGCGTGAGAAAAGGAGAAAATTACCTTTGTTCCAATGCTTAGAAGAGTTCCTTCCAATATATTGTCTGTTAGTGTTTTGCTTACTGAGGCCCAAACAATTATAAGCTTAAACAATTATCGCAACTTAACAAGTTTTCACCAGAAAATCATGTGTGTGAACGGGAAATTATGCATGCGGGTGCAAACCATAAAGGTTGCGTAATTTCCAGAAGTAAAATATTGGATGTTATAAGTATTTCAAAGTGTTAGAGGTTGTTTATACCAATATTAAACTTTTCACACTGAGTAAATAAATTCAGGTGTAATTGGAAGAAAGTTTGAAGTTCGTCCACAATTTTTATATAAATGCATCCAAAGTCAACTAAAACATGACTGTGTAAACGGTAGTTGGAGAAACCAATAGTTTGTTCAAAATCGTCTGGATCCTACAAAATGTCACTAAAATCGTTTTAGCAATCATTGTTAAGCAAACCCCCTGATCCAAGTTCCTTATTGATCAGCATAATAACCGCAAAAAAGAACAAATTACTGAAAAATAAGTAACAAAAAGTTGTTTCTGTAAAAATCGAACCTATAGAAATCGATCACTGTATTCCTTTTAAGGTTAATGATGTGTTCATGTACTTTTATTTCCTATTATAAGGAAGTACTCATCAAATATTTAAACTCGGAGTCGTGGCAGAATGAGCTTGAATCAGGAGATAAGGCCTTAAATAACTTTTACGTTACTTTATGTCACTTATTAAATTTAGCAAAAACATCACACAAGCCACTATAATCAATTTCTTAATCTGTAGCAAAAATAGAACCGAGATGATGTATGTTATTTAAATCCGTATTAAACATCATTAGAAGTTAAGCAGAAAGATATGTGGTTAGCACATATGACTTTTACTATATTACATATTTTATGCCTTCTTTTATATCATATTAGAAAATACTTTATCTTTGTCGGTACGCTCTTGTCAGTACTCGATTTCATATTTGCTTCACCCTAGGAAGTCTGTATTTTAGGCAACGTAGAGCTATTATTAACGACACTTATTTTATTCGCTGACATCAAAAAGTTTTCTAACAACCGTTAATGCGTTTAGTGCCATTTATCGATTTATGAATTTGCTTACATAGCTTCTATCGCACGAACTGTGTTTCGCAGACAATTCTACATAGTTTTCGATAAAATGTAGCAGTCGTGTGTAGAAAGAAATATATTGCAATAATGCGAATTTTCTATGAATTACATTGAGTTTAGCTTTATCTTTTGGACAATATGTCCAATTTCCCATTAACTACGTCAATTTAGGACATTAATGTTTTTGATAAAGACATTATAAAAGACATTAATGTCTTTGATAAAGACATTATCAAAGACATTAATGTCTTTAATAAAGTAATAAAGAAGATAAGGAAAACTTAGCAACGTATATAAGTACAAATACCACTATGCAGCTTACAGCTGTTTCGAGAATAAGCTGGATCCCCTTCATCAGTGCAAGAGAACCAACAAATCCGAAGTCCAAAAGAGGAATGGACGCAAATAGAATAAACAGAAGGGCTTATATATACCCAAGGCCTGGGTTCTCCTGTTTCTTCTATTTGCGCTTATACCTCTTTTGGACTTCGGGTTTGTTGGCTATTTCACACTGACGTGGATCCAGCGTGGATTCACACGACGTGGATTCTCACTAAAGTGGATCCAGCGTATTCTCGAAATAGCTGTATGCTGCATTTTTGTGTTATCTGTGTTTATACAAGGTAGGATCAAAAAGTTCGGAGACTGTGCTGATATCTTCAACCTTAATTGGGGGAAAGGGGAGCAATTTTACCGTGGCGTAGAGGCACATGTGACACGAGATGTGAAAAGGAAGAAGCAGGACCGCGGTGCAGGGTTTTCCCAGACAATGCGTGCCAGTGAACTGTAGTCGTTCGAGTTCGTCGAAAACGGAAATGGCGTTTGAAGAGCAACGTGCGAATATCAAATTCTGCCAGCGTTTGGGGAAATTGCCAACAGAAACATTGCACCTGGTGCAATGTTTCTGTCGGCAATTTCCTCTAAACGAATACATGATACATGACATTTTTGCGGGCCATTTCGCAAAAACAGACGGGTTCTGTTTTCCGAATCGTACCAAAAACTAATCAGCACCAGGGACACACCCAAGTGACTTACTTAGCAAATTTTAAGAAATTCGGTCCGTTAGTCTTTGAGTTAGAGTGGATACATATATTGCACCTACAAACTCACACACAGACACACAGACAGACAGATACACAGATAGACACACACACACACACGTTACGCTAAAAATAGTTTTTTTGTATTCTAGAGGTCTCAAAACGTGTAAATCCGTCGAAAACTCGAGTTGTGATTTTTGGCATGATTCCAATACTATCCCTATTCATTACTATGTATTGCATGGAAAGTAAAAAGAACATGTTCAACTTGAGAGATACAAATTGATATCCGATTTAAACTAATTTTAATATTCTAAGTTAATTGCAGCGCCGTGTGACATATTGCATAAAAAACACAAGCACAATTTTATTTAATGTAAAGTTTGGTTGGATTTACAATATATCTTAAGTTCTATTGTGTTATGCAATAGTAAGTTTGGTAACAACTTTAAATTTTATAAAACATGCTTAGATTTTATGGTGCTACGTTATGCAAATTTCGGAAAATCTGTTTTCTCGTCAGGTTATTACCAAATTTTTCGGAGAACTTTTTAAACGTGGATTTTAAATTGAATATTAAATGTTGCCAAAATCAGAGGAATTGTGCATACACTGTGGTGAGGGTGCCCACAATGAAAAGCGAAATGCTACAGAAACAAATAGATTTCCGGAAACAAATAGGTTTTAATAATAAACAACTCAATAACTTCTAAATATTTAATTTCTTTGAATTTAAAAACGGGTTCTCCTTAAAATAAAAATCTTCGAAGTCTTCCAAAAATTTTGAAAATTTTTAGTTACTTTGAAAATGTTTAGTTTAGTTTATAATGCAAATTAATCGTATTATATTAAAAAAAAAATGAAACTTGGATCTTTCATCAATAAGCCCAGACTTAGCCCCGAATAATAGCTTAACCTTATCTTGATAACGAAATGACAAAGATACAGAATCTTGCGTCCCCTAGTGTAACGAATTTTTCACATTTTACTATTTTTAATTGTTTTATTTCTCTTTCATCGCAGTAGGTGGCGCTACTTCACTAGGTTCCGTAATTTGGACATTTTATTAGTAGCTCTCATTTAGCGTTCAACTAACTCTAGGCTACTCTTACAGTTTTAACCTTTAAATTTATACATTTCTAAATTCAAAAATGCTTTCATTCTTAAATACCATAAATATTAAAATATATTTTTCAATAAAATAATTGACAAAATATTTCTCACGTGAAATACATGAATTATTTACAAACATTTGAATAATTGATTTTGTTTGGTCTTCTTGAAATCCTAAAACGTTTTAAAACAAATGTTTTTAGGCACCCGAGTCGTCAAAGTCTTCATTGAGGAATCTGGTCAACTATTTGTGCGCTGCTGCCAACAATGAACTGTGCAAAGTACGAGCTTTCTTCAAATGGATATCGAACAACATAACGTAAGTAAGCGGTGACTATATTATTTATGCTCAGCTGTCGTCTAAGATGCCATTTACATACATGGGGGTGTTTTAGAATTCATGTTCAGGGAGTTATTTTATCTCGTCCTTGGTTGCTTGTAGGCACATACTTCCAATTATAAAAATCATCAGAAAGGATAGTAGAATGAAGTAGTAGCATTTTGTTTCAAGGGATGGTATCAGCAAAAAAATTGGAACCTAAATTTTTTACGGTCCCACCAGCCGAAAAATTCAATTAGAAAAATATGCTCCTACAGTTCATTATCACAATAAAATCGATGCCACATTTCTGACTTTAAAAGTCGATGAGATATGAAGATGATAATTTCCAAAATATTGACCGTTTCAGGCTTGGATTTAAAATATGGCCCCAGTATTAGATTGCTTTTTGAATTTCAGAAAATAGGTGAATTATATTTTTAGACAACCAGTGTACTCGTTCTTGGAACGGAATATATAATATAAAAAAAAATTAAAATTGACAATAATGTGCAAATTCCTTTAGTATTCAAAACGACATTGTTATTTAAAACATTCTATTAAAATATTTAATTTAATTCTCCTAAAAGGAAGTATAAGAATCCTTGTTCTCACTATACAAAATTATCGTCGCAGATAGATCTGGAGAATGAAACATCCTGGTCTCGTTTGCAAACAAATTTACAAAAAATCTGAAATTGGATCAATATATTAACGTTCAGGGGAGTAAGGACAGACCAGCTTGACGGTGTGACCACTGTGAAGAGGATTAATTGGAGAATGGTTCAGCTCGATTTTCTCATATCAGAATCTATTTTTAAGTAGCTTGGTATTTTGTGCTTTGTTTTCATTTTTTTTTTTAGATTGCAAGAAAAAAATTTGAAAAATTTGTATTGATGGCCCAAATGATCACAATTATAACATATTACCATTCATTTTAAAAAAGCATGTGAAAAATCTTTCGATTGATACCAAGTTTAATAATATAAACCCTCGGGGGGAGAGGGGGGCTATTTTTTGCTACAACGATTGAAACTATTAAGTTTGGGAATCATTAAGCCATGAATAAACCCTTTCATGGATAATTTTGTCAAATTTTGTCCTATACTGCCATGTTAAGAAAATATAAAATTTCGAATTGTCTATCATTTGTATATTTACTTTCTTCTATTATAGAATATAGTGAAAAAGTATTATATTCACGAAAGTTTTCAACTTCAAGATTTTGACGCCAATATATGTTTTAAGACCTCCTAAAGACGTTTCGATTACTTTTAGAGTGATGTTTGTCATCTGTATGTGGTCAATTACTTGTGCACACTATAGCTGCCATAAATATTAATGGATTTTCACGAAAATTTATATTCGAATTCGTTATAAAAAATCTAGAAGTAGATGGAATTTTTTTAAAATTTGGGTAAAAGCTTTAAAATGTATTCGAAATTTTATATTTTACATGGCAGCATAGGACAAAATTTGACATAATTATCCATAAAATGGGCTACTATTTATGGCTCAATGGTCACGGAACTTAACAGTTTCAATTATTGCAGTGATAAATAGCCCCGACAGAATTTTTGTGTTGCGTCATTAGTCCCATCATGGGGGGAAAGGTATGTTATCTTCTCGAGGAAGTACATTATCAAACTTGGTACCGATCGAGAGATTTGATTTCAGTCCTTTAAAATAAAGGGTAACATGCTATAATTGTGATCATTTGAACCAGCGGTACAGATTTCGCAAAATATTTCTTGTAAAATTTGCATGGGGGGGGGACACAAGCTGCTTAAAAATAGAACGTCATTAGCCCCTTTGGAGAGGGGGGAAGTTAATCCTCTAGGGAGTACATTATCAAACTTTGTATCAATCGAAATATTTTTCATTAAGAGTAGCATGCTGCAACTGGGATCATTTGGACCAACAATACATATTTTTCGAATTTTGTTCTCGGAATAAAAAAAATCCTCTTAACATTAGTTAGCAAGCAAAATTCTGTTTCGTCTTGTATTGAATTGCCTGGATACTTTTAATTCATAGTTTTCATTTTTCAGGTATGATTGGAAGTACATGGATGTGAGGTTGGGCGCCGATCAAGTGCTGCAGCACGGAGAAGGGGTCTGCAAGGACTACTGCAAGCTATTCGGTGAAATGTGCAAGTAAGTGGTGGTGATGATGCTATCGTTCGGTTCAATTAAGATTAGGAAAGAGCTACATTGTATGAGTCTCTGATAACATAATTAAAATATACAAAAGGAGAGTTGTGATGTGATGTTTTTATTTTTAACAATTTCAATTGGAAAATGATTCGACATCGCGATTTTTATAAGTCTTTCACCTACTAAAAACGTTTGCTTGATGTTTGCTCGATGTTGTTTGATTGCAATGAAATGTTGATAATGGCTTGCTATTCATTCTTGAAGTTCACGACCATGATAGTGTACGCATTTAAAATGCAGTAATTTGATTTATCGATTTTTTTTTTAAATTTTAATTCATAAATGAGTGATGGAAAATCGTAATACATGATTCATTTCTCGTATTGTGGTAAAGAGAAAGCATTCTTTTATAGAAAATTTTCGAATTCATGATTTCGATGGATAAACATGTTTTACGAATTATGACAGCATGATTTATGTTAGTATGTTAAGATAATTTTATTATTTTGTAAAAGCAAGCATAATATTGCAAATCGATCCTATTTCGTGCATTAGTAGACTAGAACGAATCGAATCGCGCGTTTCCCTGGTACTAAATAAGCAGCCACTATAACCGATAATTAAATAAGCTCCCGCTACTTAAAAAATACATTCATGCTCCAAATCGCACGCTCTCCGCAAAAAAAAATTTAGAGGAAAGGCGGGGCTTAAATTCCTAGGCAGCATGCGCCGTAAAATTCACCGGTAGAAGGTAAAAGAAGGCGTGCGAGAGTTCGCGGACAATATTTTGCGATGCCTGAATGCGACCACTTAATTATGAAAATATAAATTACTTATGAAATCGAAACAAATGTTCAAATGTTAAGATACATAATGTGGAAATTTTATCCAAATTATAGAGTTGAGCTAATCTTAGTTTTTTGAATTCGCCGATATTTATATATGAGATAACGTAAAAAATGAACATTTAGATGTATTTAAAAAAATAAATAAGAAGGAATTGTCCAGTGAATTTGGCTCAAACATCGTTGGGAAGAACGGTTTTCGATTTTTACGATGGTGTCAAGATGGAAACTGCGTGATAATACTTTCAGTCGCTAAGGAACCAATTTGTGTGAACACGCTAAAACATAAAATAACTAAAAACTAATTCGAATAAAAAAAGAAGGAAAAACCCCGAGGAGCACCTTCCCTTAATCACCCGTGTACCAAATTTCATTTGACCGTAGGAGCCTTATACTTCCCGCGATAATCAGCACATACATACACAGACACACAGACATTTTCCTTTACTATGTAAAAAAATCTGATGTGGGCAGCATGACTTTCCTTATATAATGCAATGAATTTACTACTTTTACAGTTAAAAAAAAATTATTCTTATAGTATATACTTATATTCTTTCCAAGATATTGAATTTTCTTCAATTAGTCGGCATTTTCATTGATGTAACGTCATTTTTATCAATTTGGCGGATTTTTGTTAATTTGGCAACAATTTAAAATGTCGCCAAGTTGGCGACATTCCGCCAAATACCTCGCCAAAATCTCGCCAAGCGTTATAGACGGAGAAATAAGTTATTATTACATCAGATAAATGACTATTGGCGTTCAAATACAAAAGTATTACTCAAAGTATCTTTTTTCATGAATGGAACGAGCTAGATCCACGAGAATGATGTCACCAAATTTATTGCATGGTATTACATATGAAAAGTGAACATGTTTCTCAATAGGAAATATTTTTCTTATATATTATATAACTTTTTGATAATTTTTTTGAAAAATATGCAATATCTCGAGAACGGTTCATGTTAGCGTTCTAAAATTTATGTCAATCGTTTTCTAATGAAAAATTACATAAGAAATGTCTATTTGCGTAACTTTATTAGCTCTTTTTATTTTTTGACGATTTTTTCAAAATCTCACTTAAAAATTTAGGGGAGATTCTGAACATTCGATTTCGTATAAAAACAGTAGGCTTCCAGCGTTTATGGATTGTGATTTTTGTACCAAATTTCGTTCGAATCGGTCCATTCGTTCGTCAGTTATCGTCTCCACAGACTCACTGACACACACACACACACAGACATCACTTCAAAAATGTTTGTTACGTGATCGGGGATGCTTGAAACGTGCTCTCCCGTCGAAAACTCAAATTCGAATTTTCGACCCCGTCACAATATTTCCTTATACATTATGCATATAAGCAAAGTAATTAAATATTTCAGAAACAAAACTTTGGGCGCAAAAATGATTTTCAATTCCTCCCTTAGTGTGGTATATTACCCCCACTTCATCTATAGAAATTTTACAAAAATCAACAGAGTAAATGTTCTTGAAGGTCACAACACAAGGGTACAGAATATTTTTATGTTTATAAGGCTAATGAACTTACAGCGGTGTTTAAAATTTGTCTTCGGTTAGACACATAGCGTAGTTAAATGCTCTTGGACGTGCTCAGAATTAATGTCATGTATATTGTCTCAGAAATTAACTGAACGCACTTGTATCTCCACGCAATGCGGTTATTAAATTCTATTTTTCCAACCAAGAGTTAGTCACGTTGCAGAAAGAAACTTCTTCAATTTTTCGTTTAGTGATAGTAGTATTTTAAAAGATTTTAAAATTTCTTCTCTAACTATGCTTAACAACCCCTAAATTTAGAAATATGTGCAAAGTTTTCAAATTTTTGAGCACATCTTCACTTAATAAATGGAGATGTATATGTGTCTGTCTGTCATTTTGAGCAGTCTGGAGCGGGTAATCTAAGCATTGTATGACGATGACATTTGGTACACAGATGATACTTCAGGACCCGTATAGGTGCACGTTGGCATTATTTATTTTTTTTTATAAATGTCACATTATATTTTAGTTATTTTGTGTTATAGCCCGATTTATAACGATTTTGGACGATATTCACACGAATCGACCTAAAATGTTATCACAGAGTTTCCAGCTTGACACCACCGGAAAGATCGAAAAATTCTCTTTCAAACAAACTGTGAACGTAATCAATACGGTTATCAGACGATTTTTAGTGAATTTAAAAAGAAATATGTACTTTTCATGCATTTTAAACCTCTCCGATTTTTATCTTACGATATACAGAAATTGATTTGCCATTCGTCGTTCATTTTTTTTTCAGCACTTGCGTATAATATTACAGATACTTGAGAAAAAAAAAATTTCATAAATCCATCCGTTGATTAATTGTAAATTTTTTATGCGAGGCTTTTGCTTTTATCAGCACGCTAGCAGGCAAACGAACCCCATTTTCTTCATGTGACGGAGAATCTTGCTCTTTTCCCGGAGATTTTGTATTTATTGAATCCAATCACCGTACGCGGGAGGCTTTTCGTGACAGCTACTCTTTATTCATTCCGGTGCAATCCTTGCTGAGGTTTAGACTAAGCATCCATTTAGACGTGATTTCGTATTATGCACAGTGTTTTTTTCTTAGCGTTTGTATTATATGGTGTTTGTATTATTTATTACTGAGCGCTTATTTAGGATCCGTGCAACGCCGGGTAATTCGTTCTAGTTAAATATATAAAAGACAAAATTCGGATAGACGCTTTTAAGTGAAATACCGCTTAAAGTTCGCGATAGATTTGAATGAAATTTGTAGCCCAGCGAAAACCAGTAAGTACAATGAAGTCGAGTGTCGTACAAAACAGAGCACCAGGCGCGAAGCGCCTTTAATCTCCAATTTCAAAATGTGGTTCTTATCGTCATACTGTGACATTAATTCAGTGACCCTAACAGGAGGTTCGAGGTTTTTATTTACTACTTTTTTATTATTTATCCTAGCTCTTATTGTGGCAGTTTGTTGCACATTTAGAGTTTAAGCAGTTTGGGAGGTTGATGCAGATCTGAGGGTTACCTAGCATTTTAACAGCTTAGAGTTTTGAACACTAGTCGCGAGTTTAATTTGATATCAGATGTTTGGGGTGGGATCTTTTAATTCCGATCATCAATGTTTAGAACAGCGCGGGGTCTCTTACGAGATTTGGCCTTGCGATGATCAAAATCCTGTAGATTGAATAACAGTTCATTTGGAACGGATGGCAAATTTTTGTAAAATTTAAGCGATAGCTTTTTAATTTGGGCTCTAACAGTTTTTATTTTGAAGTCATTCCTAATTACCGAGTTCCTTAAATACCTGGGAGCTTTCCTGATAATCCGTAGGATTTTGTTTTGTTTTGTCTCTAGGAGGTCTATCGTAGTTTTACAGGCATATCCCCATACGGGTGCTGCATACAGCATTCCCGGGCGGATGACCGATTTATAAATTAGCAGTTTGTTTTGATGACTGAGATTTCCGTTTCCTATCATTGGATATAAGGCTCCTGTAGTTATATACGCTTTTTTGATTAAGTTCGTTACGTGCTGTTTCCAGGTTAGGTGGGAATCTATCGTTACACCTAGGTATTTAGTAGATTTTTCCGCGCGTAAGGCATGATTGTTTATATACAGTGGCGGCGGCGGTTTGTTTTTCCTCGAGAAATAGATCCAATGACATTTGTTGGGGTTTAATTTTATTCGCCATTTTTCCAGCCATGTTTGGAGTATGTCTAAGTGTTGTTGTAGCTGTCTGTGCATTATTGAGACATAAGTAAGTACAATGATTATAATTTTAATATTTTATTATCTTTAATTATTTTGAAAAAGTGGTTCATATTTCGATATTGTAATATTTTGAACTGTTTTAAAAATATCTAAGGAAGACATACCTCCCATAAAGAAATATGTTATTCACACAAAACTATTTCGGCTCCATCGGACAGGAGCCGTCGCCGATTTATTTCTTCAGAATTTTCAACAACTTTTTTGCTTCTAAAAGTTTCATTTTATAAGTAACACGCATAAATCTGGAACAACTACTGACCAACGAAGTTATGGTTAAACAGAAAATTTTGTAAGAAATCATAGTTCTTGAAATATCACGCGCGCAATTTAAAAAAGAAATCTGCGTTTTGAGAAAAAGTGTTCAAAGTCTGAATTTATGTTTGGCATTGTATTATTGATGGTGATGCATTGTGTTTTCTTAATGCAGCCAAACCTGTTTGAAACGGAAACTGTAGGAAACGGAATACTGTAATAAGCTGACAGTATGTTTAGTTCCGTCTAAAAATATAGGAAATTTATGTTATTTCCTCTGTGTGAAACGGAATCTGCACAACGCGGAAACGAACGGACGGCCACTATAAAATAATTTGTTAATAAAGCACATGTTGTAACTGAAATTCGAATCAATATTAAGACCAAGAAACCATTTGTTGGATTATTTTAAAAATTCATCCCAATAATACAGTGTTTATCTTTTATTTTTACTGCAATACATGGTAATGTATAAAGAATGTATTGGATTCGTGTCGAAAATCGCAACTCGATTTTTCGACGGATCTACACGTTTTGGGACTTCTAGAACACGAATAAACCCTTTTTAGCGTGACATGTGTGTGTCTGTCTGTGCAATTTATTTATCCATTCTAACTGAAAAACTAATAGACCAAATTTCATAAAATTTAGTAGTAAAGTGACTTTTGGATGACCTTGGTGTTGATTAGATTTTGGTAAGATTTGGAATAAAAGAACCTGTCTTTTTTGCGAAATGGCCAGCAAAAATCGCATGTATCCACTCTAGCTAAAATACTAATTTACCAAAGTTCACAAAATTTGGTTGATAAGTCATTTGTAGGTTACCCTGGTGCTGATGAGATTTTGGTATGATTTGGAAAAACATAACCAGTTTTTTTTTTGTTTTTGCAAAATGGCTCGCAAAAATAATTAAAATCTAAAATAAAAGACTACGTATATGCAGACTACGTGTTGTTGTTGTTGAGACCCAGACCGTCCGACAAAACCCGAAAGGTGTAAGGTAACAATTTGGACGCCGGGAAGTGCCACCCAATTTAGACCGGAACCCAGTGGGGGAGGCATCCACAGGGACCGTACCCTCCTTCCCCTACCACCAACCTCTCGGAAGGACTTACGGACCCACATGTTTAACGTGATCGTACTTCCCGTGAACACGGCGGCAGTTTTGGCAGCGGCTGGAATCGAACCCGGGCCTACCGCGTGCAACTCCAGCGCGCTAACCAATGGGCTACCGCTCCCCAGATACAGACTACGTGTGTAATAAAAGATTGCTCCAATTAAATGTGTGTTTTATACGTAATTTTTGACGACAAAAAGAGTAAGACCAACCCCATAACTCTAGGATTAGGCGTTCTCGAGATATTTTAGTTTTTCGCATTTTTGCTACTCCGTCTTTGAAAACACGTACAGTTATCGAATGAAAATGGAATTAAAAGTGCAAATTCAGTGTCATTTAAAATTAGTACGCGTGTTATTTTGTGAAATTTAACTCAATTCAATCAATTAATAAAGAAATAAAGAGAAATGAATTTAAGTCTGTAGGAAAGATCCTTACATATATAAAAAGTCGTATCCTCTATATTTGAGGAAATGTGTGCACGTTGACTACAATATGAGTATGTACATATTTTAAAAAACAACTTTTTACTTTCCCTGCAGTACATGTTAATGTATAGGGAAAGTATTGGAATCGTGTCGGAAATCGCAACTCGAGTTTTCGACGGATCTACACGCTTTGAGACTTCTAGAACACGAAAAAACTATTTTTAGCGTGACGTCTGTGTGTGTCTGTCTCTGTCTGTGCAGATTTTGTATCCAGTCTTACTCAAAAACTAATTGACCGAATTTCATAAAATTTGGTAGGTAAGTCCCTTATAGGTGACCCTGGTGCTGATTAGATTTTGGTACGATTCGAGATAAAAAAAAACCTGCATTTTTTTTGCGAAATGACCCACAAAAAAAATTGTCTGTATCCACTCTAACTGAAAGACTAATTGATCAAAGTTCACAAAATTTGGTATGTAAGTCATTTATAAGTTAATCTGCTACTGATTAGATTTTGGTACGATTCGGAAAAAGAGAACCTGCTTCTTTTTGCTAAATGGCCCGCAAAAATCGTTAAATCTAAAAATGAAATACTAACTATACTCAAATATAACAATTAAAAGTTTATTTTAAACGTAATTTTTGACGGAGAAAAAATAATAAGACGAACTCCATTATTCTAGGAGTAGCCGTTCCCGAGATATTTTATTATTTTCGCATTTTCGCTACGCCACCTTACCAAGTGAAATTATCAAATGACAATGAAAATTGCGCAAATTCAGTGTTATTTAAAATAATTATGGATGTCATTTTGTGCAATTAAACTCAATTTAGTGAATTATTGCAGAAATAAAGAGAACGTTAATATGAGTCTGCAGTAAAAGTCATGTGCACACATCGTATTTTTTGCTTTATGGCAAGCAGCAATATTTCGCTGGCTATAGTTAATTCATCCAGGATTTTAGGTATGGCAACAGTGAAATATAGGTGTACACTTTCTTTATTTATATTTCTGTGATCGCAGTTTGCAAAAATGTACGTGTATACATATTTACAATAATTAAATTAGCTATTGTGGTATAATATATAATATTAATCAGTTGTATCTGAATATACTTTTTAGAATTTTCAAAGTATGATGCATAAGTAAGCAATTACATATGGACCATTTTTAAACTTCGCTTTTCCTGAAATGCCTGCATGAAACGAAAACCTTTCTAAGAGGGAAAATTCTTCCGGTCTCTTAAAATTCCGTTTAAGGCAGGTTCGACTGTATCTCCCGAGAGAATTAACATTCATACCAATGGGACCAAGGACAAAATTTCTAAAGTTGTATAAGCCAAATGAATTGTTCATGTACATATCATATCTTAAAAACTAGTTTTCGAATTCAAAACCCATTTGTGAACGACGTACGAACGTTCCTCAAGTCACGCTAATTTAAGTTTGTCACGTTTTTGGCAACAATGTCACTTCAGCCATTGATTCACCGTAGTATTGTATTTTCTCAAAATTTGGCTGGTCTCTATAGTGGATAAAAATTATGTAGCTAGTGTGACACGGCTGTAATTTTTTCATAACTCTATGTATGGGGAATTTTGATAACGTAATTTATTTTGACAGGAGGCAAATAAGGTTAAGTGCTCTACCTGGCTTTCAGATCTTTACTATTCAACAGAAGATCGTAGGCGTCTCCAGTCCGATGGAACCCAAAAGGTTTTGCGTGAATTAAGACTTGTAAAATAAAATCCAACATAGTTCTAATTACTTGTTACTTGTGCTTTTAGGAATTTCAAGGAAAAACAAATTGCTCGTTTAATGTTCATGCATAACTAAATAAACTAGGGTACGGATCAACTCGACTTTCTCATACCGGAATCCATTTTTAAATAGCACCCCACTCCCCCATATTTTACAAGAAAAAATTTAAAAAATCGGTATCTTGAGCCCAAATAGCTACAATTCCAGCGTGTGTTAGCTTTTACTTTAAAGAGATTGAAAAAAAATCTTCCGACTGATACCTAACTTGATAATGTGCAATCTCGGAGGAGGGGGTGGTTGTGGTGGCGGGTGGTGCTAATGACATCCCAAACAAAGAATTGTATAGCGACTATTTTTCACAACAATGATTTAAAGATTGAAACTATTAAGCCTAGTTGATCATAGAGCCATAAATATGTCAAATTGTGTCCTATGCTGCCATGTTAAAAGAATATAACATTTTAAATAACTTTCGAAGTTTTCGCTTGAATTTAAAAAAAAAAATTCTATATAGTTCTAGATTTTTTGATAACAAAGCTGGATATAAAGTTTCGTGAATATTTGTGGCTTCTATCATACGTCCAAGAAATCGACCACAGACAGACAGACGGTCATCACTCCAAAAATAGTCAAAACGTGTTCAGGAGGTCTTAAAACATACTGGCATCAAAATTTCGAATTTGAAAATTTTCATGAAAACAATATTTTTTCTATACCATGGTATGAGAAATTAAACATAAGTGTCCTGCTTGGCTTTCTTATCCATAATATTAAAAACCAGAAAGTTTAATCATGCATAAAGCCTTGATTATGAAACACTTTCCAACTGAAATGCAATTTTATTTAAACATCTCTAAAATGCGATACATTCAGCGTTGATATATTTTAAGTTATCACAGCACTACAATAATTATATTATACTACAATAAATATATTTGAACACTTCATAAAAAAATTAACTTCATTCAAATGTCTTCATCAAAATATACATCACCTGGCTCTCTATGTAAAAGCAATGAATATTTCATTTATATTACTTTTATTCCAGACTCCAAAGTCAAATAATTTTGTGTGGAAGACCCAGACCACACAGCCAACCCAGGGGTTGATGGCAGTTAAATGTGTGGCCGGAAATAGTTTTGTGTGAAAAAAATTCAGCAATTCTTATACAACTCATCTTACAATCGCTGGTTTACATTTTGCATCCATTAAAATTTGGCTTCGTTGTAGAAATAATCAAACTTTGATGATCATTTAAACTCAAAAATATTGTAATTGAGTTGGCGCAGAATATAGATGTACAGAAAATACGCAAAAATAAAGAGGCTTTAGGACGGATGCAACACTAAATATAAATTTGAAATAACTTTTAAAATCTTTATTTTTACACTGGGAAAAAAGATGGATGTCTTATTTTATTTTAAAGTGGGTCACGTGATCTCTTCATATAATATGGGTGTAATTATTATTTTTATTTTAAAAATTTTAGAATATATTTTGCTGAATTTTTTTTATACATTTTATGGGATAATTTGAATATTTCCTAAAATTTTCGAAGCTTGTGCATTTTAACTCCGCTTAAAAAATGTTTGAAAATTTAGGTCTCATGGGGTTCAACATATTTCACCTTGTTAATACGGGTTCAATCTAAAACTAATTGGGTGATTTTATTCATTTATATTTCCATATGTCCCACAGACCGTCTCAACAACATACTAAAATTTCATTTTGATAAAGTCATTTTTACAGCAGTTATCGTGCGAACGGACATACAAAAAAGTCAAAAACCCTTTTCAACTATGTTGGAAGTGTTAAAAATCGGCGGTGGCCCCAGCCCGATGGAACTGAAATGGTTTTGATTAAATCAGGACTTGTAAAGTAAATTAAAACTCCAACAAAGGTCTAATTATTTGTGCTTGTAGGACATCAAAGGACAACAAATTACGAAATCAGAACGTTTATCTAAATTAGACCTAACCACCTTATCGGGAAATTTCAAAATATTAAAATACCGAAATTATAATCATCAACCCTGACAACCCAACCTGAAATTCAGTTATATGTCTTTGTAGGGTTTTCAAAGCATACAAATTACTTACTTAGTCTTTTTAGCTAGTATTTATAGGTTTTGAAATAAAAGCATAACAAAATATAAAACCATAAAATTTTCAATCTTCTTCAATTGGACAAGACAATTGCTCGAAAACTATATGAGCTTTGAAGAAACAAATTATTGATCTAGAAACTGGATTTCTTATTGGACATTTTGTTCCTCACTGTTTGTATCTACTTTTTATAGTGCAGAAGATATTTCGAGTGAAAGTACACAAAGCTGAGGAAAAAACTTGCTCGGATAGTAATATTTTTAGTTTTTTAGAAGAAAAAGAGTTCGATCCAAAATCCAATAATATTCACTTGACGGACTTTCAAAGACTACAAATCCTTGCTTATTGTTCGTAGGTTTAGTTTTAAGATATAAGCATTACAACCTAGAAAATATTCTTCAACTTGACCAGATGATTGCAAATGTAAAAATTTTCATATATTACAATTTTTTTTAATTTTCATAAAGGATACCCTATATCCGATAAAATAAGTAAAAATTGTTTAATTTTTCGTTTATTTGGTTCTGAGGTCTTCCAAAGTGTTTACATTACGTAACTCTCTGATTTCAGTCGTAGATGTCCCAACCACAGATGCTATTGACATCAAAATATTGTATACTAGCATTTAAGCCTGTCAAAGACAGAGAATATTCACTTCTAAAATGTTAAATTGACAATTTTTTAAATAAGTTTCATTTTGTTTATTAATATATGGAGCATGGCGTCGAGAATAGTCTTCTTAATTGAAAATTGACTCAATCCCATGGTATATATTATCTGTGCAAAGTTTCGCCTTCTAGGTCACTTGGCGAGAGTAGGGATTCTGTTAGAGCTGGAGGGACTTTTAGCCCCCCCCCCTACACCTTGTCCAACGGATATTAAAAATCCATCTCCGTTGGGTTCTGTCTCGTGGTCGATACTATGTAAGTATACAATGATTTAACCTTCTGAAGGGGCTTCTGATGTGCCTGAAAATGTATAAAAGGCTATAATATTAATAATGATAATAATAATAATAAAAACTATTTTTTGACCTCGGGGGATTAAAAAAGTCTGACTCCATGATTTCTTACTATAGGTGTTGTTGTTGGAACGCACGCACGCATACACACGCACGCACACACACACACACGTACATACACAAGCATACGCACACACACACATTTTCTCCATCCCCTGAAAAGAATCGTATACCCGGCACTGTTAGACTTTACTTTGAGGTCTATACTATTAAGCGTGGAAAGATTCGGACATATTGGTGATCTGGAGTCTTCTGGATAGCCTGGAAAGACAAAAACCTGGTTAGACAATTATTATTGAATCTCAGTGAAATACGAGCTCTTTTTTGTCATCAACTCAATTACGTTTGCGATGTTGACTCCGTTTCTCAGCAACTATTTAATTAATTTGAGGAAAGTTTGGACCATTTATAAAACTCACACAAGTTACTGGTCCTTACTGATCTCTAATTTTAAAATTCGATCTGTGGATTCAGGTAATTGAGAACAAAGGTGATTCTGTTAGATCTATGGGGAAAATTAGACAGTTTCGCTAGCTATGTCAAATAAACCATTGCTGCCATTTAATATTCTGATACTTGACATATAATTTTCAGTTAATTAAAATTATGTCAAATACTTAAATACAGATCAAGTGACATATGGTAAAGCTTATTATTTAATACCAATATTGAGAAACAAACTCTATGGTTAAAGAGGCCACGTCCAACTGTGCTTATTATTGAGAGACAACTGTTTATTGCAACCATCGAACTTAGGGCTATATTTTAGGATTTATAATGAAACAATTAAATTTTATATTTTTTAAATGTTATTTTATTCGTGTGGCAACGTTCGTCGATTGTGATTATATAATAGAGTTAAGCGCAAATTTCTGGTACATATAATTCTATAGAAGAAAAGCTCTTCATGGCTATCTGTAATGCTTGGCAATAAATGTGGAGATAAATTTTGAGACATTGGCATCAAATTTGGTTACTTTATGGAAAATGTCACCAAATTGAAAAATATTGCGAAATTGACAAAAAAGTCGTCAAGTTCAAGTTCAATACATAGGAGAATTAAGTTAACGTGAAACCCTGTCGATTTTTACTTTCCTTATATATATAATGTATAAGGAAAGTATTGTGACGGGGTCGAAAATTCGAATTTGAGTTTTCGACGGGAGAATACGTTTCAGGCATCCCTGATCACGAATTCAACATTTTTGAGGTAATGTCTGTGTGTGTGTGTGAAAGTAAGTGTGTGTGTGTGTGTGTGAAAGTAAGTGTGTGTGTGTGTGAAAGTAAGTGTGTGTGTGTGTGAAAGTATGTGTGTGTGTGTGAAATTAAGTGTGTGTGTGAAAGTAAGTGTGTGTGTGTGTGTGTGTGTGTGTGTGTGTGTGTGTGAAAGTAAGTGTGTGTGTGTGTGAAAGTAAGTGTGTGAAAGTATGTGTGTGTGTGTGAAAGTATGTGTGTGAAAGTATGTGTGTGTGTGTGTGTGTGTGTGAAAGTAAGTGTGTGTGTGTGTGTGTGAAAGTATGTGTGTGTGTGTGAAAGTATGTGTGTGTGTGTATGTGTGTGTGTGTGTGCCTGTGTGTGTGCGTGCGTGCGCGTGTGTGTGTGTCAGTGAGTCTGTGGAGACGATATCTCACGAACGAATGAAGCGATTCGAATGAAATTTGGTACAAAATCACAATCCGTGAATACTGGAAGCCTATTGTTTTTAAACGCAATCGAATGTTCAGAACCCCCTAAATGAACCCCCAGTGAAATTTTGAAAAAATCCTCAAAAAGTCAAAACATTTGATACAAATAGACATTTCCTTTGTAATTTTTTCTTAGAAAACGATTGACATAAACTTTAGAACGCTAGCATGAACCGTTCCCGAGATATTGCACATTTTTCAAATAAATTTATAAAAAAATCCCATAAATTAAAACATATATATTAACTGTTGAGAAACATGTTCTCTTTTCATATGTAATATCATGCGATAAATTTGGCGACATCCTTCTCGTGGATCTAGCTCGTTTCCTTCATAAGAAAAGATACTTTGAGTAATACATTTGTATTTAAACGCCAATAGTCATTTATCTGCTATAAGAATAACTTATTTCTCTGTCCACAACGCCTGGCGAGATTTTGGCGACGAATTTGACGGAATGTCGCCAACTTGGCGACTTTTTTAAATGTTGCCAAATTAACAAAAATCTCGTCAAATGGATAAAAATGACGCTAAATCGATGAAAATGCCGACTAATTAGCGAAAATTCAATATCTTGGAAAGAATATAATTATGTACTAAAAGAATAACCTATTTTTTGCTGTAAAAGTAGTAAATTCATTGCATTTTGTAAGGAAAGTCATGTGCTGCCCACATTAGATTTTTTTCTTAGCTTTGTTGTCAAGTATTAAGCAATCAACGAAATGTTATTCAATAAAGAAACATTTAATAAGTGATCTGCCTTTTAGTTTAATAGTCGGTTGACTCAGCTTAATATATATAATATTCAATACTTTGGAAGTTTTAAACGTTGACTCTATATAACTTTCGACTTCAAAGTGGTTTTCTCTCATATAAATAAAATTAGTTTTTCATTTTTAACGATCCTATTAATAATTGCAATTATTGGAGCATTTTTCAAATTTTTGTCAATGTGGGTTATCATATGTAGGTCACACTAAACAGGTGCTTTAAACAATTACTTGGGAGAACATAAAGATCGTGTTAAAAGTCTTATAGCTAATCTCTGCTGGATGACCAGTCATCAATTTGATTTTCCTTCTGCTTCTACATACCTGTGCAAATTAATTGGGACAAGCGTATTTTTTTCTCAGAATTGTAATGTGATTGCCAGTTGATGTCTGAAACCGACCTAAACCTGTTTTATCTGCCTTGAGGTGGTGTGACGGTCAGAACGTAACAATAAGAATGTGGTTTGACTGGTTTGAAACAGGAAATAGTCACTTCCGCTTCAGTTGTGAGCATTTGTGTGTAAGAGGTGGATGTTTGTTTTTGCTCTCTGTGATATACGTGTTGCTTTCGTGTATTTAAAAATGGATATTTTTCCAAGGAAGCGTGCAAAAATAATTACTCTTAATGATCACACTTCTATGACAGTGAGAGATATCGCTTCTACAGTTGGTGTAGGCAAATCAAGTGTATCAAGAATTATTATGCGATACAATGCATCTGGATCATTTTCTCCAAAAAGGAGTGGTAAATGTGGTAAAAAACGAAAAACAACCCCAAGAACCGATAAAATTATAATCAGAAATAGTAAAAGTAACCCAACAAAGACAAGCAGAGACCTTCAAAAAGAATTATTGGCTGGTGGTTTCGATGTTAGTGATTCAACTATATGCCGCAGGCTTCTGGAAGATGACAGGAAGGCAAGAAGACCAACGAGAAACAATATTTGAATGTTAAAATGAAGATAAAACGTTTAGCATGGGCCAAAAAATATAAATCATGGCCTGTTGACGACTGGAAAAAGGTAATTTTCAGTGATGAAACTCATTTATTTGTGCAGGGTTACAAAGCAACTGTCGTTAGACGATGCAACTGTGATGCTTAAGCAGCATGTCCAAAGCAGCATGTCCAAAAAAGTGTAAAACACCCTGTGAAACAGATGTTTTGGGGTTTATTTTACAGCAAATGGCACTGGAAGCTTAGTTCCTGTTCAAGGTATGATGAATTCATCCAAGTACATAGAAATATTACAACGTAAGATTGTTCCATTCCTGCAAACTTTTGACGGGACATTTCAGCATGACTTGACCCCATGTCACAATTCAAAATTGGTCCAGACTTTCATGCTGGAAAATAAAATTAATTTACTTGATTGGCCTGGCAATTTATCAGACTTGAATTCAATTGAAAACTTGTGGAATATTTTGAAGAGACGTTTAGGTAAAGTGGACTGTACAACCAAAGGCTGCGTGATAACTAATGCTATCAAAATATGGTTCCACCATGATGAATTCAAACATATTTGCACTAAATTAGTGGAATCAATGCCAAAACGGATTCAAGAGGTAATTTCTGCTAAAGGAGGACATACTTCATACTAATACAGGTATTTATCAGTGTATACAAAGGCATAGAATGATATAAAGGCATAGGTTTTGAAAAAGAGTGATTTTTTTACTTTGTCCCAATTAATTTGCACAGGTATGTATTATTAAAAAGTGTTCGTGACCTTTTGACTATGACTTCTTTGAGGCTTTTCATATCAATGAAATGTCTATTAATCGGATTAATGATTTATTTATGCCACTATTATCCAAGTTATGGTTTGACCATGTTTAATTTCTGTTCCTTTCTATCTTATTTCCTCTTTATCAAGTATATTTATGACTTTATCGTTCTGGTTTTCCTATCCAATTTTTCTGATTTTGTTTCATTCCTCTTTTTGTCTCACGCTAGATAGCTCTACTATTTCTAGGCTTGTGCCAAAGGCTCTCAGATTTTAGAGGGCCCCCAAAACATTATATAACTGCATCCTAAAGTTAAACCTTGAACATATTTTTCCCAATGTTATATGATGTAGAGTCATTTTAAGTATTTTAACTTCAAATTCTTCTGTTGAACATTCTTTCTCTACACTTGAAAGAATAATAAACTTTTTGAGATATAATTTATGGCGGCATAACATCAGTAATGTAATTTTAACTGTTGAGTATGACATCATTTCAAAACTTGATTTTAAAAAATTTATTAAGATCTTTGCAGAAGAGAAAAGCAGGAAAAAGTTTTTCTGACATAATTTACTGAATGAATCATTGTTTATTGCATTTTTTGCCTAATAAATGAATCATAGTTTATTGCACTTTTTTTGCCTAATATATGAATCATTGTTTATTGCATTTTTTTGCCTCATAAATGAATCATTGTTTATTCAATTTTTTTGGCTAATAAATGAATCATTGTTTATTGCATTTTCTTGCCTAATAAATGAATCATTGTTTATTCAATTTTTTTGGCTAATAAATGAATCATTGTTTATTGCATTTTCTTGCCTAATAAATGAATCATTGTTTATTCAATTTTTTGGCCAATAAATGAATCATTGTTTATTGCATTTTCTTGCCTAATAAATGAATCATTGTTTATTGCATTTTTTTGCCTAATAAATGAATCATTGTTTATTGCATTTTTTTGCCTAGTATTTGCTTTTTAAGAGATAATTTACCCTTTAAAGTTTCAAAAAATTAATTTTAAGATTAATATTAACGCTTATACATTTCTGAACATTTTAAACCAAACCGCATGAAAAACACTCCCATTGAAACATAAGTTATGATCAAAAGTATTTTGACGTGAAATGTGAAATAGTATTAAGTGTAAACTTTAATGTTGATTTTCTCAAAATATTGTTTTTGTGCTTTGCGCGCACGATTTCTTCAAAATGACTGAATAGAATAACCTGAAAATTTCCAAAAATGTATAAACAATAGTTATGCATAAAATGCCCAACTGTTTCTATTTTAAACATTATAACACTTTTAGTTATAACAAATTTAATGTCTCAAAATATGAAAAATTAAAAATTTTTTGAATAAAAATATGTTAAGAAAATATGTATATAGTATTTTTATTTTTCGTCATTATAAAAATACAATACTTCTGTATGCTATCAAAATATTCATGTTAAAATTATATTTATGTTTCATATACGCAGAAATCTGCGCGATATACATGAACATAATTCTTTTTTCAAGAATATTATAGACTTTCTTTTAAGTATTTTAAATTATTGTAAATAAATAGGCATATTCTGTGAAAAGCAATTAAGAGATACTTATTTAAATTATATGAGTGCTGAATTTTATTTTTGTAAGTTTATAAATAATGCAAATATAATATATTGAAATATGGTTAACTTTTATGCAATTTTTGTCTTTTAAGGGTACATGCCTCCTTCAATGCAATTTTCATATATGCTATTTTACCAAGAAGGAAAATTATTCCTTTTCGTTTGCTTCCGAAAAATCTATTTTAATGCAGTTTAAGACAAATATTTTTACTTTCTCGTATTATGTAATATAGTATATAAAAATTATTATTTTCTTGAAAATTTTCGAATTCGAGATTTTGATGTCAATATGTGTTTTAAGACCTCCTGAACACGTTTTGACTATGTTTGGAGTGATAGCGAGCTCAAATATTAATGGGTTTTCACGAAATTTTATATACAGCTTTGTTATAAAAAATCTCGAACTAGATAGACTTTTTTTAAAATTGGAGCGAAAACTTCGAAAATTTATATATTTTTTAACATAACAGCATAGGACAAAATTTTACATAATCATGCATACAAGTGGTTATTTATGGTTCAATGATCACGAGACTTAACAGTTTCAATCACTATTGTGAAAAATAGCCGCGATACAATTTTTTGCTCATGACATCATTAGCACCCCTCTCGGGGGTAAGTTGCCCCCAGGGGGTACATTGTAAGTATGGTATCGTTCGAAAGATTTTTTCAAGCCCTTTAAAGTGAAGGGTAGAACGCTATAATTGTAATAATTTGGATCTATGATACCGATTTTCAAAATGTTTCTTGTATAATTTGAAGGAAAAAAAAACAAGCTACTAAAAATGGGCTCTGGTATAAGAAAGTTGAGTTGAGACAGAATCCAGTTAATTTTTTACTGGTAAATGAACAGGCAGATGACAGGTAATGCCACAGACAGACGTACGTACGTACACACACACACACACAGCTATATACACAGACATAGATCTATACACACACACAGACAGACACACACGCAGCTATATACACAGACATAGATCTATACACACATATATAGACACACACACACATACACACAGCTATATACACACACATAGACACACACACACAGATGTAGACACACACACGCACACACAGCTATATACACAGACATAGATCTATACACACACATATATAGACACACACATAGACACACACACAAATGTAGACACACACACACACACTCAGCTACATACACAGACATAGATCTATACACACACATAGATCTATACACACACATAGACACACACACACAGATGTAGACACACACACAGACACACACGCACACACAGCTATATACACAGACATAGATCTACACACACACATATATAGACACACACATAGACACACACACAAATGTAGACACACACACACACACATACACACAGCTATATACACAGACATAGATCTATACACACACATATATAGACACACACATAGACACACACACAAATGTAGACACACACACACACACAGACATAGACGCACACACACACATAGATATAGACACACACACAGATATATAGACACACACAGAGATATAGACACACACATACACAGACACACAGACGTATATACATACAGACACGCAGACGTCATGCTAAAATAATTTTTTTCGCATTTTTCAGAGTTCGAAATGTGTAGATCTGAAGAAAACTTTTGTTGCCATTTTCGACCCTATTCCAATAATCTCATTATACATATCACAATGTACTGTAGGGAAAGTTAAAATCAAAAATTGAATAATAGTTGGGTTTCTTCTTGTACTGTTTGAGATTTTGGTAGAAAATACTAGAAAGAGGAATAAAGAAAAAAAAAATACTCAAAATGAGGGATGACTGTATATCATATCTAAATCAGTTCTCGAATTCAAAATGTGTTCCAGGACGACATACACGTCTGCTCGAGTCACGCTACCAGCAGACCTTCGGCAACTATTTCACTGAGGCCATTGATCCGAGACACATTTATTTTCCATTTTCTCAAAATTTGGCGTCTAGTTTCTGCGAATTGAAATTTTGAGGTAGCTGGTGTGACAAGATTGTAATTTCTTCTGCATAACCGTGCGGGCTTCTATTAGAGGAGACAGAATTGCTTGGCAAATATGAAAACTATCTGAAGTACAATTTCTGATCTGACCTCCTCATTCGACTGCTTTTGAAACACACGATAGTAATTCTGTTTCGCATAACTGTCATTAGTTAAAAATCGTTGAGATCGAAGGATCCTTGAGATAACGAAATTTAGGGTTTTTCAGACTTCAATGATCCACACTGCCTCTAACATGCAATGTTGTTTCGAAGGCAAAAAGCAGCTTTTTTCTTTAGGACAAACAAGAAGCGCAATCTTTCTTATTCAAGTACATTTGGTAACTCATTTATTCAAGTGAGTTGGCGAACCTACTTGAATAAGTGAGGTTGGAGTTCTGGTGTGTTTTGCAGAAGCAGGTTCTTTTCTGCTTTCGAAACCGATTAGCCAGTATATATTTGTGTTTATGATGTATTTACGAAGTTCCTATATTATTGAATTTTTATTACAGCAATTTTTTAGCTTTTTTGATAATTTTTAGTTCACGCTATGAGATAATAATCTCCTTTCTGTATAATAAGGCTCCTAAATACACAGGCTGACGCAACCACCATTTTAACTCCAACCGGTCCCGCTGTTATCGTCTGTCTGTGCTATATCAATGACGCGCGCATGTTATATGACTGATATTGGATACGCAAATTAGCTGTGAAATAGGTGTTCCTAGTTTAAAAAATCTGATGTGGGCAACACATGACTTTCCTTATATAATGCAATGAATTTACTACTTTTACAGTTAAAAAAATGTTATTCTTATAATAGATACTTATATTCTTTCCAAGATATTGAATTTTCTTCAATTAGTCGTCATTTTTATTGTTTTAGCGTAATTTTTATACATTTGGAGAGATTTTTGTTAAGTTGGCAACAATTAAAAATGTCGCCAAGTTGACGACATTCCGTCAAATTCGTCGCCAAAATTTCGCCAAGCGTTATGGACGGAGAAATAAGTTATTTTTATAGCAGATAAATTACTATGGGCGTTCCAATACAAAAGTATTATTCAAAGTATCTTTTTTCCTGAATGGAACGAGCTGGTTCTACGAGAATGATGTCACCCAATTTATCGCATGGTATTACATATGAAAAATGAACATAATTCTCAATAGGAAATATTTTTTTTTTATTTTATATAACTTTTTGATAATTTTTTTGAAAAATGTGCAATATCACGAGAACGGTTCATTTTAGCGTTCTAAAATTTATGTCAATCTTTTCTAATGAAAAATTACATAAGAAATGTCTATTTGCGTAACTTTATTAGCGGTTTTGATTTTTTGACGATTTCTTCAAAATTTCACTCGAAAATTTAGGGGGGGTTCTGAACATTCGATTGCGTATAAAAACAATAGGCTTCCAATGTTTACGGATTGTGATTTTTGTAATTTTGAAAAATTTTGAAATATTTGAAGATTTTTGAAAATTTTCCGTTTTTCAAGTTCGTAATGCTTATAATCAAAACTCCCGAAAATTAAAAAAGATATCTTTGAACAATAAGCAAGAATTTGTAGCTTTTTGAAAGCCCTACACGTGTCTCAGATGATCTTCAGAATAAAAAAACAGGCGGAGATATTTTACAACTATTATTAAGCAGTCTTTTACTGTCTTATTTACTCAGGGAACTACACATTTCACGATTGCTCCTAAAATGTGCAGTAATTTAAATTCCCAAATTAGAGCCATCTTTATACGTTATGGTGTCGGGTTTCATATTTGGAAGCCCCTTTAATGTTGATTTCCAATTTCGATATTAATCTAGTTATGATTAAAATTCACGGTTTAGTTCTTTCCTCCAAACTAAAATTTGATGCCCGTGGTTCCTGTTTTGTGAGATTTTTAAGAAAAAATAATCGAAGGGTTCCCTGCTGGTTCCTGTTTCATGAGATTTTTCAGAAAAACAATCGAAGGGTTCCCTGCTGTTTCCTGTTTCATGAGATTTTAAAGAAAAACAATTGAAGGGTTCCTTGCTGGTTCCTGTTTCATGAGATTTTTAAGAAAAAAACAATTGAAGAGTTCCTTGCTGGTTCCTGTTTCATGAGATTTTTAAGAAAAAATAATCACAGTGTTCCTTGCTGGTTCCTGTTTCATGAGATTTTTAAGAAAAACAATCACAGTGTTCCTTGCTGGTGCCTGTTTCATGAGATTTTTAAGAAAAAACAATTGAAGGGTTCCATGCTGGTTCCTGTTTCATGAGATTTTTAAGAAAAACAATTGAAGGGTTCCTTGCTGGTTCCTGTTTCATGAGATTTTTAAGAAAAACAATTGAAGGGTTCCTTGCTGGTTCCTGTTTCATGAGATTTTTAAGAAAAACAATTGAAGGGTTCCCTGCTGGTTCCTGTTTCATGGGACTTTTAAGAAAAACAATCGAAGGTGTGGTTCCCCGCTGGTTCCTGTTTCATGAGATTTTTAACAAAAACAACCGAAGTGTCCCCTGATGTAGAACCATTGAATTCGACTATGCTTTTTCAAAACATTTTTGACACTGAATGCAGATCACCTCCTAACTTTCCCTGGACTTGACAAAATCTCACAGAGAAACGGGAACATCAGCAAATTGTATTGGGATGCCAGGACAAGTATGAACTCCTTGTGACTGAACTATTTTATTTGTGCGTATGTTTCTTGGTTATTGTTGTTATTTTATTGTCCCTTGTTCTTTTCTTGATCCTTTGTAATGTTGTGAACTGTCTGATCTGTATGGATTAATTTTCGGAATAAAGCCATATGTAACACACATTTTTGACACGGAAAGGGATAATTTTATGTCTAGATTTGATTAATTTGTGTCTCTTATGATCCATACACGGGTGTTAGGAACTTGATTTTATAAAAATGCTGCACAGTGTGTAAGTATTAACGATTTCTATTCTCGGTCTCAAGCAGTGTCTTCCCCGGGGAAATGAGAGTTCAAATTTAAATAGCAGTCAGGTTATAAAGATGTAAAGTGCGAAGCACGAGAGGATAGGAGATGGGAGAGAGATGATACGAGTTGGTATGTGAGGCGTGGCGTGTGTGGATGCAGACGATAGTAGAAATGGTGGAACATGTACATTCTGATTCATTAATTGTAAATTACGTTAATGGAGTTTACTTTATGATTTCTACAAGTTAAGAATGCACTTGTTGTTTTTATCGAATGATGCCTGCTTGTTCATTCCGACACGTTTACAAGTTTACTAAAAACTTTGCTTTCATTTTCGTATATGATATTCTTTCTCTCAAGCCCCACAACAGCTGTGGTCTCTTCTTTTTCTGGGGTTCTGCCATGCAAGCTTAGCAACGAGGGCGAATGATTGACCCTTTATATTTTGGCCTATCGTACACGTTGTCGATAAGGAAAAAATCGGCGGTGGCTCCAATCCGATGGAGCCGAAAGGGTTGTGCTTGAATAACATTTTGTAAAATAAAACTCAACTTCTGTAATATGGAGGGGAAAATAACTCTATCCAAATTCTGATTATATACACTTATAGGACTTTCAAAGAGCTATAAATTCTTGCTTATTGTTTATAGCTATCACTTTTAGTTTTTGGGATATAATCATTACAAACTTGAAAACGTAAAATTAAAATTTTCTTACTGCTTCAATTTGACAAGATTACTCGAGAACTAACTATAAGACTTTTTTTTTTAAATATAGATTTAGAGATTAAATTCCTTCATACATATTTTTGTCGCTTGCTATTTATATCTTATTTTTTGTAGTTTCGAGGATAATTCAAGTAAAAGTATGGGGGAAAAAAAAGAATTCGTTCGGTCGGACAGATACTTTTAAAAGTTTTTTTTTTTCAAAAAAATAGAGCTTGATCTAAAATTTAATTATATACACATAGGGCTTTCAAAAAGATACAATTTTCCTGCTTATTATTCTAAGCTATCTTTTTCAGTTTTTGAGGTCTAATCATTACAAGCTTGAAAAACGGATAATATTTAATCTTCTTCAAATTGATAAGATGATTACTTGAAAACTGTAAAAGCTTTTTATAATAATCAATATAGATTTTGATACTAAATTTCCTAGTACACACGTTTGTCGTTTACTAATTATATCTATCTTGAGTTTACTATATATTTTGAGTTGTAGTATGAAAAATGAAAACACTCGCTCGGAAAACTATTTCTTTTATGCTTTTCGAAAAAAAAAAATGTTCAAAATAGTAAAATATTGAAGTTATTTTTATATACTCATAATATGGACCCTATTTCTAATAAAAAATAAAAATTATTTGCATTTTTACCTATTAGGTTTGGGAGTAAAAGCTTCAAATAGTTTACATTTTTTTCGTAACGCTCCATTTTTCCACCATAGAAACCCCAACCATAGATATTATTCACATCCAAATGATATTATTAACGTAAGAAGTGATTGTACATGTTACTAAAAAGGAATTTGAATATCGACTTCACTTTTATTTTTTCAGTAACACCAGCAGCTTAGAAACAAAATATTTTCGACTAAAACGGCAGCTAAACTCTTTTATTAAATCCCGAAACTAATGGATTTGAAAAAAAAAAAAGTTCAAAATGTTAAAATATTGAAATTATGTTTATATATTCACAATCTGGACCCTATTTCCGATTCAAAACAAAAATATTATTTTTACCTTTTTATCTATTAAGTTCAGGAGCATTAGCCTCCAAAGATTTTATATTTATTGTAACTCTTTTTTCCGTCAAAAACCCCAACCATAGATGTTATTCAAATAAAAACAATTAAATTCAAAGAGCAAGGACCATCGGGAAGTCTTTAGAAATCCTGCTGGCCGTACCTTTAACTCTTGCAGGGATTCCAAGGCAAGAGTAAAGTCGGTCCTTCCATAATACTTCTATAGTAATAAAGGTACATTCAGCACTGAGATCGGCCCCTAGTATTTGCCTGCTTTGTCTATAGTCAAAAACTGGGTTCCACTCTTGAAAGCTGGGAATGTTCCATACAATGGTGTTGCGATGCGAGCAATTGCTTAAAACTGATTCAGATCAAAAGACAATATTACGAAATAAAAGTAATATTATATTTTATATTGGTAATAACACCAAAAATTATATTAGTATTATTATAAAATTATGTCCATCCATTAACTCTTCTAATTGCCAAATAATTCTTCGATACGAATTTCGAGATGAATTCAAATAATGCGAAAAAAATTTTTAAAATTTTTAATTATTTAAAGAGTTACTTGCCTTAATTGACTTTTTGATAAAATAAATCTTTATAATTTTAGTTTTGTTAAAGATTTGTAGCACCGTATTTGAAAATAAGATATTTCCGCAAAAAACATAAAAAAGACTGTAGGTTGAAATGTTTGGTGTTGCCATCTGTTGGCAGAAACACAAATTAAAAGCATTTACTGCTTTATTGCCTATAAAAGACTAGATGATTTTATATGCAGATGATTGAAGTTTTCCTTACAATTTTTAAATTGATTTAAATTTTTTTTCACATACCAGCACAGTGTAATGCAGTTTGTGTAACGTTTTAGGCAAATAAATACACATTTATTGTCCAATTTTTTTGTTTTAAATTAATTTAATAAGTTCAAATTTGGCGTTTAAATTAGCGAGGGAGTGCAGAAGTATTTTTAGTGTTTAACCTGGTAATGGAACTCAAATTAAAGGCATGTGCAATAATGGAATAGAAAGTTAAAATTAATCTTTTGAGTTTATTGGTGTCAGGTGTCGAAAATACTCAATTTCTCAAAAATTTTATTTTTTTCGAAAATCGAAAAAAAATTGTAAAAAATTAAATATATTAAAATTGTTACAGAAATATTCATGTAAATGTATTATGCGAGTGGTTTACTTTAAAAGCGAATTCCATCATTTTTACAATGTTAATATGCGCCGTTTCAGAGGTATTTAAACAATAACATAGAACATTTTTATTTGTTTTCATCACTTTGTATTAAAAAAAATTGAAACTTGTTCTTCTGTATTAATAATTACTCATGGCATAATCATAAAAAATACTAGTGCATTTATGTATACTGCACTCAAATTATGGAGCATATTTTAATTTCCTCAGAGCAACCCCATTAAATTAATTTGCGCTGATTTTCATAGACATATCCCATTTTGATCACGAAAAATTTTATAATATTATTCAGCATAAAATTGATTATTGTATTATTAAATCGATTTTACTGATGTTGGTTTGAAAAATGAAACAAACCGGCATTGAGAAAAATATTTATCCATTGTAATTCACCATAGAAGTCAGCTGAGCAGTCTCTTATTCATATAAAAATTTAAATGCGACTTGGTCGCTGACATTTGCTACATAGGTGTTATTATTTATTCGTTCTGCTTCTGAGTTTTCCGACTCATTCACGAATATCATTCTCCTTGCAATATTTCCACTGAGCAGTTTTTATTCGTAAAATATGCTTAGAAAACTTAAACGACAAATTCCAAGAGAATCTCTCGCGGCCTGGTATATTTAATGCCAAACCCCGGTACCGGGACGCGGCCTGGTATAATTAATGCCAGAGCCCGGTACTGGGTCGCGGTCTGGCATAATTAATACCAGAACCCGGTACTGGGCCGCGGTCTGGTATAATTAATGCCAGAGCCTGGTACTGGGCCGCGGCCGGGTATAATTAATGCCAGAGCAAGGTACTGGTCCGCGGCCTAGTATAATTAATGCCAGAGCTCGGTACTAGACCACGGGCTAGTATAATTAATACCAGAGCTCGGTACTGGACCGCAGTCTGGTATAATTAATGCCAGAGCTTGCTACTGGGCCGCGGCTTGATATAATTAATACCAGAGTCCAGTACTGGACGCGGCCTGGTATAATTAATGCCAGAGTCCGGTACTGGGCTACGGCCTGGTATAATTAATGCCAGAGCTTGGTTCTGGGCCGCGGACTGGTATAATTAATGCCAGAGCCCGGTACTGGGCCGCGGCCTGGTATAATTAATGCCAGAGCAAGGTACTGGACCGCGGCCTAGTGTAATTAATGTCAGAGCTCGTTACTAGACTACGGGCTGGTATAAATAATGCCAAAGCTCGGTACTGGGTTGAGGTCTAGTATAATTAATGGTAGAGCACGGTACAGGGCCGTGGCCTGGTATAATTAATGCCAGAGCCCGGAACTGGGCCGCGACCTTGTATAATTAATACCAGAGTCCAGTATTGGGCCACGGTCTGGTATAATTAATACCAAAGCCCAGTACTGGGCCGCAGCCTGGTATAATTAGTGCCAGAGCTCGGTACTGGGCCGTGACTCGGCGGTTGAGAGATACTATTCTGTGACACTGAAATATCACAATAATGAAAGTCTTGGTCTAGAACAGGGATAGTTGAATAAAAGAATTAAAAAGCAAAGGGGAAGGATTTTATAAAATTAAAACGAAACTCAGAGGATAACAGTAGCACTATATAGTAAAAAGACCCGATTATAACGAGCGATCGGGACCTGTTGACTGTGTGGAAGATAGTTCTCAGGGGTGACTAATACTTAGATTTTCTGTTACGAACCGTCAATGCATTTTATACATCTATTATGTTATCTTAATTCTACAACCAATTATAAAATTAGCCAAGATTCTTTTTGATGTACATAGCATTTACGGAAATGTACATAACATTTCGTAAGACTCGCTGCAATCGGAGCATTATAAATAATGAAAACACTTTGGACGCTTATATCTCGGAATTTAACAGATGAAAACAATATTTTCTTTATTTTGTCGGAAATGAGGTTCTATTTATGAATATATAAAAATAACTTCAATATTCTAATATTTTAATATTTTTCGAAAAACCAAAAAATATTTTTGGCCGAGTGAATGTTTGCCTCACTTGCTTACTCATTCGAAAATTTCTCTAAACTGTAAAAGGTAGACATAAACAGTAGGTGACAAAAGTGTTCAGTGGGAAATCTAGTTTTTTAATTAATAAGCTGTTTTATAGTTTTTATAGTTTTCGAGGAGTCAGGTTGTCAAGTTCATTATGAACTTATTACACAGGTCCGTTTTTCAAGTTTGTAATGCTCATATCTCGAAAACTAAAAGTACTAGCTATGAACTATAAGAAGGAAGAACTATAGGAATTTTCTCTGGTACTAGAAGTTGGGATTATTCCCTATGGTTGAGAGAATTTCTGGCTGAAATCAGAACGTTACGAAAAATGTAAACTCTGAACACTTATATCTCCGAACCTAACGGATAGAAATGTAAACAATCTTTACATGTTTTATCGAAAATATGGTTCTACTCGTATTTATCAATATACAGGGTGCATATAAACTGTTTTGACAAAATACGAGGGGTGTGATAGTGCCCATCAAGACGGACAATATTTACAATGGAATCTAGGGTCGCATTCCACTCTAAGTGTCAGAAAAGCGTAAAGTTAAAGTTGAATTTTCAACAGTGAAAATAAGGAGAATTAACGTAATCATAAGCTGCACAATCCCATTTATTTACACCAGAGAAAGACTCAAAGTAGATGCTCAAAGTGACGGCCAAGGTGTGCCGTTACACAATTCACATCGGCGAATGAACGCCTGGAGCACCCTCTCGAAGACACCTGGTGTCGTGTTTATCCTGTTCGCTGCAACAACGATTCTCGCGACGAGATCGTCTACGGAGTCCACAGGCGTCTCTTACACCAATGATTTTATGTCTCCAGAAGAAGTCCAGTGGGTTGAGGTCCGGCGAGCGTGGAGGCCAAGCCACAGGTCCACTACGTCCAATCAGGCAATCAGCTGCAACTGTCGCTGCTGCTTCTCGTCACTGGAAATTTGCATACAGTACATGCTTGACGGTGATGTTCTGGAGATGTGATACTTCTCCGGCACGATAGCTGTGTCGTCTGAAGTGGCGACTTGTGCTTGTTGGACGTGTTTCAAAGTTACTCTTTTCTGACACTCAGAGTGGAATTCGACACTAGGTTTCATAGTACATATTGTTCGTCTTGATGAGTACTATCACCCCTCTTATTTTGTCAAAACAGTTTATATATATCCTGTATAAATTAATTTCAATATTTTAATGTTTTGAAATTTTGTTCAAGATATATAGCAACGACAAGAACGTTCGTCTGTACATAACGTTCCCTGCACGTGCTGTCTTTTATCCCACAGATGCGTATTACGTACGTCGCTGACATTATTTCCATACGTTTGGGAGTCGTTCTTCAGCATTTAAGAGTACTGTGGTGTGGTTGGGCATTTGGCAACAGATTAAGTATGGCAGGTATTTACTGCCTTCTGTATATCTGTTTCGATCGTTCTTGGTGTCGATTACTACAATTATACAATACAGTACTAATTACACAATTACCGGTGAAGCAGTCATGTGTGGGATAAAATTCAGCACGCGCAGATGAACACGTGTACGTGGATATGCAAATGAACGTACTCGTCAGACTCCTGATAGTGTGTTGCTTATTCGATCAGTGAAACATGACAGGAATGCATTACTTTTCCTTTATCCTATTAGTGCATTCCTGATATCGATTTCTACAAATGGTCTACAATTTTGTAATTGTATTTTTTGTCTATTTGGCTTTGTTGTCGAGTTTGTAATCATAACTTTTTAAATTCTCTTCTGAGAGCGCTGCAATCAATTTTATTCGACAAGGCATATTCACTTTACTACAGATAAACTTAGCGTATATACATTCATGGACATCTCCTTATGAAGTTACTAGAACAAATTGCCCGGCGCTGAACGTATACTAAATAAGCGCCTGCTACTTAAATACTACATTTCCAGGTAACGCACTTTTCAAATAAATCCCCATGAAATGCGAAATCTTTAGTTTGCGCAAAGCACACCGCTCCACAAAAGTGGAAAGCTAAAAAAATGTATAAAATAAACTCTTAAACCCCGCTATCCCTTCCGACCATGCGCAATCGACAGGCCGAAAAATCTATCGGATTTTGCAAGAACGGCAATCTTTGCTGCAATGCATTCGCTTAAAAAAAATCATATAAAAATAAATTACGTATTAAATAAAATATATGTTTTATTAGAATGCGAATATATACACGGAGCTTTTTACCAAACTATAAAATTCATTCTGCTAATCTAAGTTTTCGAATGCGGCGAAAGAAGTATCAGATGACTTAAAAAATGCACATTTCGATGTATTAAAAAAAAAGCAATATAAAGGATCTGACTACTGATTCGGTTCAAATATCGTTGGAATGATCTTTTCGATGGTGTAAAAATGGAAACTGTGATGATATTTAAGATCGCTAAGGAACCAATTTGTGTGACAATCGTGAATTCGCATAAAATTGTGATAAAACATAAAATAACTCTAAAACTAATTCGAATTAAAAAAAATATCACCAAGGTGCACCTTCCCGGGTCCTGAAGCGCCTGTATACCAAATTTATGGCCGTATGACGCTTAGATTTCCACGCGAGCGCGTGCACACACACATACACACACACATACACACACACACACACACACACACACACACACACACACACACACACACACACACACACACACACACAAACACGCACACACAGGGAGAGAGAGAGAAACATATGCAGACATATTATTTTATCATATAACATTGGTGTGTTTCTGGATTTTCCCTGACTTCCTGTATATTGTACCAGATAAAAGTTTATAATTATATTCTTAAATTTATTAATTTCGTTAAATGTGCGTTACAGGACTACCTTTTGCTGCAATTTCAGCTTCTTATTACTTTCCTTATATACATAGTATAATGTATAAGGAAAGTATTTGTGACGGGGTCAAAAATTCGAATTCGAGTTTTCGATGGGAAAGTACGTTTTAAGCATCCCTGATTACGAATCAAACGTTTATGAGGTGATGTCTGTGTGTGTGTGTGTGTGGAGACGATATCTCAGGAACGAATGGAGTGATTCAAACGAAATGTGGTTCAAAAATTACAATTCCTGAATACTGGAAGCCTAGTGTTTTTAAATGCAATCGAATGTTCAGAACCCCCTAAATTTATTAGTGAAGTTTTAAAAAATCATCAAAAAATTAAAACCGTTAATAAAATTACGCAAATAATCATTTCTTATCTAATTTTTCCTTAGAAAACGATTGACATAAATTTTAGAACGCTAGCATGAACCGTTCTTGAGATATTGCACATTTTTCAAATAAATGTATCAAAAAATCACATAAAATAAAAAAAATATTAACTGTTGTGAAATATGTTCACTTTTCATATGTAATATGCGATAAAGTTGGTAACATCATTCTCGTGGATCTAGCTTGTTTCAATCATAAGAAAATAAATTTTGGGTAACACTTTTGTATTTAAACGACAATAGCCATTTATCTATTATAAGAATGACTTATTTCTCCGTCCATAACGCTTGGCGAGATTTTTGCGAAAGGTCGCCAACTTGGCGACTTTTTAAATATTGCCAAATAAACGAAAATGTCGCCAAATTGATAAAAATGACGACTAATTGACGAAAATACAATATCTTGGAATGAATATAAGTATCTACTATAAGAATTACCTATTTTTTCGTCCGTAACGTTTGGCAAAATTTGTCGGAATATCTCTAACTTGCTGACTTTTAAAAATTTGTCAAATTGACGAAAATGTCACCCAATTGCTAAAAATTCTCCAAATTGATGAAACCGACGCTAAATCAATGAAATGACGACTAATTGAGTTCAATATCTTGGAATGAACATAGGAGTAGACTATAAGAATAACCCATTTCTGCGTTCGTCTGTCCGTAACGCTTGGCGAGACATTTAGCGGGATTTCGCCAACTCGGCGACTACTTTAAATATTGACAAAGTGACCAAAATGCCGCCAAATTAATAAAAGTGACGCCAAATGGGAAGTAATGTTTTGCAAATTCTGATTTCCGTCATATGACGGGCATACCTTTTAGTATATAAGAAATGCTTTTCTCTCCGTTTGTCTGTAACACTTGCTGATGCACTTGGGAATTTGGCGGATAATCTAGCGACGTATCGCCAATTTAGCGATATTTAATTCCAGATTGACGAAAATATCGTCAAAATTGCAAAAATGACACCAAATTAATGAAAATGACGTCTAACTAATGAATTAATTATTGAAATATTTTAATATATGAACTAGGTCGCTTATTAAGGATGCTATCAACTAATGATTGTTTATTTAGAGTTGCGCGAAATATAAGTTAATTGAGTGCTTTGAAATAATTTTACATGTTGCCATCCGGAAAATCGCCAAATGTACAATTCAACATTAACAACACAGTACCGTGGATCTCACACAGTAGACTCCTTATAATACGGTAGATACGTTCCGTGTTATATGAATCCGTCTTGTACGAGTCACTTAGATTATACAAATACATGAGCCGTTCACAGCCCAAAGCGATTAACTTGTTATATTCAAAATAACTTTCTTTAATAATCAGGCTTAAGGCACTACATGACAACAATTTTTATGGCCGTTGAATAATAAATGTTTTTTTTCACAAGAAAAGTATAAAAATTTATCAATACATATTTTCTACCTTTTCTTCTATGGACTTAATCGTTTTGGCAAATGAGCGGCTCACATACAGTTTACTTATGCATAAATATACACTTATACAGATACCTAACAAAGATGTAAAATAAATATTTAATATGTAAGAGTTAAAATATTTTTTATTTCTCTTGAAAACAAACAAATATTGAAATTAAAAATGTTTTGTTATTCATTTTGCGTTAAATAAAAGAAGCAGTTAAACTTTTTTTTTTGACATTTATTCACTGTCGGAGCTATCCACAATTAGGTTCCAACGACATCCTCTTTTAAATGTTGGTTGTGCTATTTCATAGCTTGAAGATTCATTTGTTTTTTCTCTGTTATTTTCGTTGTTAAAAAGGGTATCTTCTTGTGCTTTCAATAATTTGTTATTGTTAACACTTTACAACAAAGTTGAAAAGTGTTTATGACTTTGTTCATTCTGTCTGTCTGTCTGTCTGTCCGTTAGCACGATAACTGCCGTAAAAATGACTTAATCAAAATGAAATTTTAGTATGTTGTTCAGACGGTCTGTAGAACCTATGGGAATATAAATGAAAAATATTACCCAATTAGTTTTGGATTAAACCCGGGTCGAGAAAATGAAATACATTGAGCCCTATGGGACCCAATTTTTCAAACATTTTTTAAGCGGATTTAAAATTCACAAATTGCTTCGAAAATTTTAGGTAATATTCTAATTGTTCCATAAAATATATAAAAAAAAATTCAGCGAAATATATTCAGTAGTTTTTTAAATAAAAATTAAAATAATAATTACACCTCTTATATGAAACGATCACGTGACCATGATATGAAACGATCACATGACCCACTTCAAAATGATATATGGCATCCATCTTGTTTCAAAATCGTGATTTTTTTAAGTTCTTTTTAATTCATATTGAGTGTTGTATCCGTCCTAAAACTACTTTATTTTTGCTTAAATTCTGTGCATCTACATACTGAAACAACGCAATGACAATATATTTGAGTTTAAATGCTCATCTAAATTTGATTATTTCTACAACTAAGCCTATTTTTCACCTATGTAAAATGTAAACAGCAAAATATATAGAATGAGTTGTATTAGAATTCCTGTATTTTTTAACACAAAATAATTTAGTCCATGAAGTCTGCATGGCTGATATGAATGAAATATTAATTGATTTCATAAAGAGAAGGACGATTTTTTTCGATGAAGTTTCAAGCATAGAGTTTAATTTTTTGTAGCTCCATGGTCTTAAACAAAATGTTTAAATAAAATAAATTATTATAGTATTGTGATGAATGAAATGAATGGGAGAAAGTTATGAATGAAATCCTGTTTTTATAGAGAGATCCAGGCGTGTTATTTTTTGTATGACGTCATTTGAATTAATTTCAGTTGTTTTCGATGAAGTTTTCAAATATAATAAATTATCGTAGTATTATGATAATTCTAAAACTATTACCGAGGAATGTATAACATTTTAGAGATGTTTAAACCAGGCAATTTATATTTCAATGCCGTCATTTGAATGAAGTTCATTTTTTTCGATGAAGGTTTAAGTTTTCAAATATAATAAATTAATGCAGTATTGTGATAAGTTTCAAAATATTGCCGAGGAATGTATTGCATTTTAGACTTGTTTAAATAAAATTGCATTGAAGTTGGAAAGTGTTTCATAATCAATGCTTTAAGCATGATTGATCTTTCTTGTTACTTTATAAATCTTCTTTTACTTCAAAATATGGAGCTAAACAAACTTTCAATCTTTTCTTAAATTCCTCAGAGCGCTTTGTTGATGGATCATTATTCGTAAAATGTTCTAGATTTTTTGACATTGCACATGGAAAATGGATTACTAAATATGTTAAACCAACTTTTACTGGCTTTAAATTCGTGTCGATGTGATTCATTAAAACGAACGGATTCCAGCTCTTTTACATGCTAGTAAATCTTTGTTGCCTTTTGTTTATCACATTACTATTTAAAGGAAAATTCCTTGAAGAACAATCATCTATCCATAACATCAAACACTTTTCCATTTTAGGCATTAAAGTGTCTTTTATACGAGCAGTTTTATTCAAACTTACTAAAGATCTAGAGGAAATTCCAGCTCTTATTTTGTTTTCATTTCTTTTTATTGTTCGAATTGTTGCCTCGTTTAATTTTAAATCTTTAGCAGTGACAATTACTTTCTTACCAGATTTTAACCTATCCAAAAGTTTAATTTTTTCTTCAAAGGAATATACATTTTCTGCTCTTCTTAGAATTATTTTCCATGGCAGGGGTCATGATGACTAAAGACAAAATTTTAGATAACGTAAAAATTATAAAATTATTAGACTTACCTAATTTATGTACGTATCATAATATCTTTTTAAATTTATTTAACACACTTGTCTTTAAACACAGCGTAATTGATAGTATGTATGTATGTACCAGAGATAACAGATATGTACTTCCTCTAGATGAAAGCGGGTTTAATTTCGCAAAGATTTATTTTCCTCAAATTTAAGTTGAATAAAATAAATCATACGATATAAAAGTTTTTTCAGACACTTTAATGTGCATCACAACTAGAAACAAACTGAGACGATCTCTTCTAAAAATGGGGTTTCCCCGAAATTTTAGAAGCACAATAACGTTTAGTGTTACCAGCCAAAAGTTATATTAATTATTGGAGCTAAAACGTAATAAAATCGAAAGTTCTATCTCATTCTTTTACCGTGTTATACGAGCCTCTTTTAGCGTGTTATACAAACACGATCACAATTTTTCCGCCGCGTTATACGAATCCGTCTTATATGAACCCGTGTTATAGGGGAGATCTACTGTACATTGCATTTTGACTGTAAAACGAGTAAATTCATTGTATTATATAAGGAAAGTCATGTGCTGTTTACATCAGATTCTTTTGACATATACTGTTTAAATTTCAACTTTTTGTAAATTGGATTTCAAAAGTAGCCCTGATGTTTATCCTGTAGATTTGGCTGAGAAGATAATTTTGCACATAATAAAATATTTTTGTCTCTATACACAATAAAAGAAGATGTCAATGTGTGTGCTTTTGTCTGTGTGGGAGTCTATGTCGCCTGTAGCAGAAATTCAAAGTTTTGGGCTGCGGCGAAATTCGGTGTAGGGGTACTCCAGGTCCCCGGACAATATGTTCAAACAGATACCATACATCTTCGGGTATGTCGGACGATCTGGATCGAAGAAGAAATTAGTTTGTATAGACATATGATATTTAAAAATGTTTAACACACACACACATATATATATATTTATATATATATATATCTATATATATATATATATATATATATATATATATATATATATATATATATATATATATATATATATAAATTCCCAAATAGGACAAGTAGCAATGTACTCGTAAAATTTCTCGTAAATTTTTTACGGTTTTATAAGAGTCATGAAGAAAATTGTGTAGGGAGTATCGGCTACCGGGAGCGTTTGCCATGGCGGAAAAAAGCCTTAACCGGAGTGTTGGGGGTCGCAACTCCCCCCGGTCGTTACTTCCGTCACTTATCTAGAAATTTTATGAGTACATTGCTACTTGTCCTATTTGGGAATTTATATAGGTATACACATGTAAAATTGCAGCATAGCGCTTTACAAGTTGTATTTAAAATTATTTTTTTGCTTTTAGCTTTTTAATCAATTCACTCAAAATTGTAGCATTTTTTCAAGTTTTATATTGCATATATATATATATATATACAGAGTGAGTCAGAACTCTTGGGCCAAACTTTAAGGGGTGATAAATCACATCTATACAAGCGATTTCTGTCATACAAAGTAGGGTCGTAACGCAAGAGGTGAACCGCAAGGTGATAGCTCATGAAATATGACGAAATGATGACTCTCTCGTGAAAAGAGGAAACACAAAAATGACAGAGTAGGCACGAAGTACGTTTTACTGACAGAAATTGCAGAATGCTGTTATGAAAACAATAACACCCGCCATATCTTAGATAACGTCGGTAGCAACAGCAATCCTATCAACAAGGTCCTCGTCGGAGTCGATGGGGCTATCGTAGATAAGACTTTTCATACGGCCCCATAAGAAAAAGTCGAGACAGGAGAGGTCAGGTGATCGTTAAACCCTGGCTAGTTCTGACGCTGTCGTCACTGCGTTCAATGTCAGCGACGTCTAGTGCTTCACCTCTTGCGTTACGACCCTGCTTTGTATGACAAAAATTGCTTGTTCAGATGTGATTTATCACCCCTTAAAGTTTGACCCAAGAGTTCTGACTCACCCTGTATATAATATATATGTATATATATATATATATTTTTTTTTTTTGATAGATCCAAACATATGAGTAGATGTATGCTATGTATGTTATTGTATATTGTACTGTGGGCAGATGCAAGATAGCTGCTATAATTGACAACTTACAGTATCTGTAGTATCTTACCTTTTTAAAAGATAGGTTTTATTTAGCATCGTCGAATTTCAAATTCCGTGGCGGGACATAGTCAGGTTGTAAACCCAATGGGTCGGTCCCTCGCTCACGGTGATTGATTGATTGATTGATTGGGTCGAAAATGAGAAGGTTTGAAAAAATTAATCTGCAATGCAGCGAATGCGCCACAGACGAACTTTAACTGAAATAATTAAGAAGTGGACCAAGGAGATAGAGCTGTAGGAATTGATGTTGATGGTCCTGAGCCAGATCTTTGGCAGGAGCAGAGTTGGCTGCTGCCACAGAGCTATGCAGAACGTCCTGAATAGTGAACGTCCAGGTATGGCCTATAGGCCATACCTGGACCACTTATATTTGGTAAAATTTCATGCAGCAATCAAACACTTATATATCAGTATTTAACAAAATATTTATATTCAGAAATTTTACATGAGTGTGCACAACATATTGACATAAACTACAGATTTACTACTGAAAGTCTTTTCACGTGTCCACAACACATCTTATAGAGTAAATAGTATCTGCTATTCAGCGTTGCTCAAATTTGACGGGGCCATTTCGAAATTGAAATTATTGCAAAAATAAGTGCTTCTGAAACTGCCTCATGGAATCTCAAGTTTCGTGGTGAATTTGTTTAGGACTTTTGCGGTAATAAATACTGGTTTACTGCAATAATTTTTACAGGAAATCTGCTATAAGCCGCAAATAATTTATCTTAGGGCTATTTATATCATATTGGTGTTGTAAGTATTGGTGATGAGGAAAGGTAAATTGTAACTATTTACAGTAAGTGGTTATAGCAAATTTTTGATTTTTGTAGCATGATAATCGTTGCTTATATACATCAAATCAGACAAACATTATTTCATGAATAAATGTCTTAAAGTATTTTTCTAAAGTAAGTAATATGTGGTAATCTTAATTAAGGTTTCTTCATAAGTCTTTATGTAACCCTTTAACTTTCAACTGAAGTGTTCTATAGCTGCAAAATCAGGGCCTGCTAATAGGAAAGCGACTATGCGCTATCGATTGAGAACGCTTTCAGCGCCTCTAACAGTGAATTTAAGAAGTTAGAATTTCTATTTGGAAAATGAAGTAATGCAGGTAAAAAATACTAAGTTGTAGAATGTTCTCTACTCAGCATGGAAAGACGTATGGTCTGCACACAATATGTACAAAGACGATAAAGAAGGCCAGTGAAAAAAGATAATTATGCAAATATATCGTTATATTAAAGTACTTCTAAAGAAAATGACGGGAAATAGCTACGTATGGGAAAAACAATAATCCGTTAAATAAGCTAATTTTAAGTTTTAGTTATCCTTTTTGCAGTAAAAATAAATGTGGCATAAAAATTGCAGAGGCATGATACAGTGCAATAATTTTCTTTTTTTATTGACATAATTTTTTTTTATTATTCGCGTATATATAATATGGGAACCGCACATCTTTATACGCTAAATAGATCACATTCTACAAATTTGTAATTGATAATTTTCGCCTATCCTCATTCGTTTTGAGATCGGAATTTTTATTTGCTCAATTTGCCGCTAGAGGCGCTGTAGATTTTTTCAATCGATAGCACACAGTCTCTTTTATATTAGTAGACCCTGCTTTTGCATCTCTAGAACAGTTCAATCGACAGTTAAAGTACTTTTGAGGGTACTCTGTATATTATAAATTAGATTATAAAATTGCTGAATAAATCTTATTATTACTTACACTTATTAATAAATATTATATTAAATTTCAATTTTTGCTTAACCAATTCTTTTGATTACCAATTAATATTTGAGAATTTGTTATTTTTGCAAAAAATATTTTCAAACTATCATATTTAATTTCATCATATCAATGCAGTGCAATCAATTATTGACATATACCTGTACTATGCTTGTATCACGGAAATTATTAACAAGTTTACCTTATAAAATATTTGTCTGTTACTTGAGGTTTCATGATCAAATAATGTTAATTGTGGTGGAGAACTTAATAAAAGCATATACGTATATACACCTCTTAAAAGTACCTAAAGTCATTGTGGCTCATTTATAAGAGGCGCATTCGAGGTAGTTTTGGATCATAAACAGTGACAGTAGTAACGAAAATAGAATTCTAAAATTGACAAGAATAGCAAGAAGTTCAACAAACAAATATTTAGTAATGTTACTTAAGAGAATTGCTCTTCATTGGTTCTCGGACCGGCTTTAGCTTTATATGTTCACAATGAAAAAAATTGTTGTTTAGTGGTTTTCGGAAAGGCTTTAGTTTTATACGTTCACAATGCAGAAAACTGTTTATCAATGATTCTCAGAATGACTTTAGCTTTATATGGTTGTGATGAAAAGAACAGTTAACGATGAAAAGAACAGTTCACGATGAAGAGAACAGCTTACGATGAAGAGAACAGCTCACGATGAAGAGAACAGCTCACGATGAAGAGAGCAGCTCACGATGACGAGAACAGTTCACGATGAAGAGAATAGTTCACGATGAAGAGAACAGCTCACGATGAAGAGAGCAGCTCACGATGACGAGAACAGTTCACGGTGAAGAGAACAGCTCACGATGAAGAGAACAGCTCACGATGAAGAGAACAGCTCACGATGAAGAGAGCAGCTCACGATGAAGAGAACAGCTCACGATGAAGAGAGCAGCTCACGATGAAGAGAATAGTTCAGGATGAAGAGAACAGTTCACGATGAAGAGAATAGTTCAGGATGAAGAGAACAGTTCAGGATGAAGAGAACAGCTCACGATGAAGAGAACAGCTCACGATGAAGAGAACAGCTCACGATGAAGAGAATAGTTCAGGATGAAGAGAACAGATAACGATGAAGAGAACAGCTCACGATGAAGAGAACAGCTCACGATGAAGAAAACAGCTCGCAATGAAGAGAATAGTTCACGATGAAGAGAACAGTTCACGATGAAGAGAGCAGTCCACGATGAAGAGAACAGTTCACGATGAAGAGAACAGTTCTTCAGTGGTTCTCAGAACGGCTTCATTATCTTGGACTTAGCATTAGGGTTACCGTATATTTTTTATGCAGGTATATTAGAAAACCTTATGACGCTACACGATGAAACAACTTCGGGGACTGATCCACTTTTTAGTGCGGTATGGGGGAGGGGCTATCTGGCTTCTGGTTAGGGGTAGACGAAAGATCAATTGCAAATCTGTAGAGCAGCTATTCTTTGACTGTGGTCCGGCCCCCCCCCCCCCCCATGGGTCCGCGGAGTTAATAACGTCACTAAAATTTGATTGTAATAATTGGATAATTATAATAATTTGTATAGTGAAAAACAACTAGCCTGTGTACAGGAAAATGTTTTCTTATATTAAGCAAAAGTCTAACATCAATGGGTAAGGGTCCGGCAAGATGCACATGATATGAAAAGAGTTTGCGAACTCATAATGTTTAAGAAAAGCTGTTGTAGAATGTTGTAGAAGTAGTAATAAACATTTGCGAAAGCTGCAAAATAAAAACGTTAAGAGACAATGTCTGCATGGAACAGTGTAAACTTAGAGAAATTAAAAAACACGTGAAGATATTTTATTACATGTGTACATCGTTGCATAAAAGGAACATTTTGTATTTTGCATATAAAAATGGTTATTTTATTCTACCGCATTGTCTAAATGTTCAACTGGGGTTTTTTCGAGGGAGAGGATGCAGTGAGATATTATATTGGTTTCGGAGTTTCTTTTTCATCTTTTATGGTAAAACAGAAATGTATCGCTACTAATTTTGCAGCGCTCTACAACTTTATAATTGACTTCCCCCTTTCTCTAACAGGAAGTAAGATAGCTCTTCCCGTTCCCGTCTAAAAATGGCAGCTAGCTTACCTAAAGTTGTCTCACCATGTAGTGCCGTTAAAGTTTCCTGTACACCTGCATAAAAATATACGATAACCATACCCCTTGAGTTATTGAACATGCTGTGCAGTTAACCCAAGACCGAAATTAGGATGGCTATGTTTGTTTAAATAGCCACTAGCGGAAAATAGACAGTTTCCAATGTTCTTCAATAATGTTTTTCAATAGCCCTTATGAACTGTTCCTCAGAGATTTTCAGAGCAGCTGCAGCCTCAATGTGCATGACCTGTCTTCTCAAATTGGCAATCAGCGACATATGTTTCTTAATGACTTTATGCATTTCTGCGTTTTGTTTTTCCATACTTTTCTTCTCTTTCAACATCTCCTCTATTTTCTTTAGATAGTTATTTTCGTGCTCTTTGCTTAATTCTTTGTATTTCGCAAGCTCCATTTTTGCCTTTTCAATTTCTGCATTGGCTTGAGTCAGTCTTTTCTCCAGACTATTACTGGTGGCTGTTTCATCTTTCACGCTCTTTTTCAACTTTTCAATCTCTGATTTGAAGGAGTTTACTTCGTCCGTCAGCAGGTCGCATTGCCGATTGCTGTCGTTCAGATTCTTTTGAAAGCTCTCCAACTTTTTCTCCGTGATCACATTTATCCTCTGAAGTTGGTTATTGTCTATCTCCATGATTTTCAGTTTCTGTTCCAGTTCATTAATGTAGTCGGATTTTGCAATAGTTTCTTGAATAACATTGGACAGCTCTTCTTTGATATTGTCCATCTGAGTATGATGGATTCGCAAAGACAAGGGGTCTGTCATAAAATTGTCTTTATAGTCTCGCATTCTTTGTTCCGGAATGCGCGGGTTTGTGCGTTGGGGCGAAACCCAACGTCTTCTTTGGCGCTGCTGTCCTCTATGATACATAGTTCTTGGAATTGATCGACCTTGGACCTGCTGTCGTCTAGGTGCTTGAACTATTGGAAGTATTTCTTCTTTTTCCACAATTTCTTCTTGGTTATTGTAGCTGTTTTCTTCTTCTTCTTCCTCCTCTTCTTCTTGTTCAGAGTTTGATTCCTCTTGTTCTCCAGATTCTCGTCGCACGAGTGTTTCTTCTTCTTCTTCCTCCTCCTCCTCCTCCTCTTGATTCTCTTGCTCGTTTCCTTGATCTACTTCAGAATTTTCAGAGCCAGAACGGGTTTCGTTTTGCGAATCTTCTTCACTACCGAAGTCATCGTTGTCTTCTGGATTCTCTTCTTCATGTTCCTCTTCAATTGTGTGTGGCGGATTTACTACAGAGCTCATCTCCAACGCACAGATCTTTAAAAATTTGAAGAGAACCTAAAATACAAACAACATTATGGAGCATAAATTACAAATAATATTAATTGTGTGTATAAGTATATATAAATATTGTGTATACATACTTATACACACAATATTGTGTAAAATAAGATTTCGGAAAAGGTAAAATATGTCGAAGAAAAAAAACAAGTACTGGTGCTTAAAACACACACACACACACACACACACACATATATATATATATATACTCATAAGACTGAGAGACTTACTCATAAGACTTTGAGAGACTTAACTCGTAAGACTTAAGTGGTTTGAGAACAGCACTTGTAACCGCTAAAATGCTCACCACACTTTGGTCATAATATCAAATCCTCGTATTGTTAAATTGATCTTTCACTTTCTTGCAACATTGGTGACCTCAGGACCAGCCTTGCATGCGATTGTGTCCTGGGTTTAGTGGTTATATTGTGCCCCTGTCGTCGATCATTATGGAAGTGCATATGGCCACGCATAAACATTACCAGAATATTGCTAGTTCATTTGGTGAACATAAAACGTAGGTCTTGCACGCCCATGCATAAATATATCCCTAATTGACCTCGGATGAGTACAAAGTATTCTCTGCTCGTTTATATATTCAAACTATTCATCTTTCTAAAAAAAAAAGCATATACGCACTTGTAAAAATATACCTTGTTACTTTCCCTGCAATACATGGTAATGTATAAGGAAAGTATTGGAATCATGTCGAAAATCGCAACTCGAGTTTTCGACGGATCTACATGTTTCGAAACCTCTAGAATACGAAAAAACTATTTTTAGCGTGACGTCTATCTGTGTGCCTGTTCGTGTGTCTGTGCAATGTATGTATCCACTCTAACACAAAAACTAATGAACCGAATTTCATAAAATTTGGAAGTTAAGTCACTTGGATGTGACTCTTGTGCTGATTAGTTTTTAGTACGATTCGTAAAAACAGAACCCGCCTTTTTTTGCGAAATGGCCTGTAAAAATTTCATTTATCCGCTCTAGCTAAAATACTAATTGGCCAAATTTTACAAAATTGTTGTTTTATCTCAGCTGTACAAAATCTGATGTGGGCTGCACACATGACTTTCCCTGCAGACTCAAATTAATATTTTCTTTATTTCTTTAATAATTTAGTAGATTGAGTTTAATTGAACCAAATAACACTAAATTTGCATTTTTAATTCAATTTTTGTTTTCATTTGGCAATTGGACATTTTTCCGAATTCGGCGTAACAAAAATGCAAGAAATCTTAAATATCTTGCGAACGGTTAATCCTAAAGTATAATGGCCAAATTTTACAAAATTTGGTCGATAAGTTACTTGTTGGATACTTTGGTGTTGATTAGAATTTGGTATGATTCGAAAAAGAAGAATCTGCCTTTTTTACGAAATGGTCCACAAAAATTTCATGTATATACTCTAGCTAAAATACTAATTGACCAAATTTCACAAAATTTGGTAGAAAATTTATTTGTGGAATACTCTGATGCTGATTAGATTTTGGTTCGATTCGGAAAATAACAACCTGTCTTTTTTTTACGAAATGGCCTGCCCAAATCTAAAAAAAAAAGACTAAGTAGTGTATGCTCAAATGTATCAATTAAATTCTTGTTTTATGCGCAATTTTTGAAGAGGAAAATAATATAACACACTCCATTATACTTTAGGATTAACCGTTCTCAAGATATTTAAGATTACTTGCATTTTTGTTACGCCGAATTCGGAAAAATGTCCAATTGCCAAATGAAAACAAAAATTGAATTAAAAATGCAAATTTAGTGTTATTTGGTTCAATTAAACTCAATCTACTAAATTATTAAAGAAATAAAGAAAATATTAATTTGAGTCTGCAGGGAAAGTCATGTGCAGCCCACATCAGATTTTGTACAGCTGAGATAAAGCCGTTATAGCTTCATAATTACATTTTATGAATTTTTTTTATCGGTTACATGATTGGCAACATAATTTTTGCAAGTAAGCCTAACACGTCCTCCATGATTGCACCTAGGATTCAATTTCTAGCTTGAACGTCTCATCTGCAATTCAACGGCAATTTCATTCGGTATGAATGAAACTTACTGGCAGGGGAATTTCTGTAACGCTGCTGATAAAGTAGTATAAAATGTTGTGAGCTGGAGACGTCTTCTGAACACTTCAATGCTCACCTGCGACGCTTTGTCCACAAGACTGAACTCGAGCTTCGCCAAGTTGGTTTTCCCCCAATAAAATGTGAATAGAATCATTTTATATATTTAAATTTGAAAAATATATATGGACGTCTATATTAACATTTTACCTGCACAAAGAGCATATCACTATGAATTTTGAATTTCCAGTATTTGGCTTCTCTTTTTGATTTAGGATAAGTGAGGGTAATATCCCTTCTCGGGGAATATGCCGGTTTACATTATTTCCAAATCCTTCCACGCTATTTTTAATATAATTATGAGCAGTTTAAAAATGTATTTAGTCCTTAGCTTAACTTTACACAATTAGGCATCATATACGTTTTTTCAGGAATTTAAAAAAAAAAGTTTTATTCTTTGCAATTTTAAAACTTTAATAAATTTATTTTTAATTGGGAGCAAGCTATGATTGTATTGTATAACAGTACTTTATAACAGCATGCAAGCCTGTCAAAGGCAGTGAAACTGTGACTTTATTGTATAACAGTATGTAAAGCCTGTCAAAGACAAGGAAACTATCACTTTATTGTATAACAGTATATAAGCCTGTCAAAGACAGGGAAATTGTGACTTTATTGTATAGCAGTATGTAAGCCTGTAAAAGGCAGGGAAACTGTGACTTTAATGTATAACAGTATGCAAGCCTGTCAAAGACAGGGAAACTGTGACTTTATTGTATAACAGTATGTAAGCGTGTCACAAACAGGGGAACTACCAAACTTAGACAATTAAATTGCAATATAATAAGAGTTATATCTTTTAACAATATGGAGTTTAGAGTCTAAAATAATTGTCTTGATTGATAATCGTGTCAGTTGGGTGCTATTTCGTGGTCAGTCCATAAATTTACAAATATTCATCCTGATAGGTCATCGAGGAGCTTCTTGGGGGGGGGGGGGTCTGGAAAGACAAATTTACGTTGGGTGACTATTACAGATTAATTCCTATAGAGTGTGTCAAACGAGTTTGTCAATTAGATTCAATGGAAGCGTATTATATAAATGTAATGTAATGTCGTATGTAATGTAATGTAATGTAAATGTAATGTAATGTAATGTCGTATTATATAAATGTATAAATGTAAGATGCAACGTATTCAAACGGTATATGGGGTAATATGCTGTCGAATGGCAGCAAAGTTTAATCCATGGTTGAAAACTGCAAGTCTCTAAGATGTTTTGAAGAAAATTTAATAATAAACATCGTTTTCTCTCATTATGAAAATGATGAGAGCTGAGCATTACGAAAAAAAAATTAAGGAATATTTAAAAAAAATCGGCGGTGACTCCAGTCGGTATGGAGCCGAAATGGTTTTGCTGCATAACATTTCGTAAAACAAAATTTCAGTAGAGTTTAATAAGTTTATTAACTTTTTCAATCTTTCTTTTCGTTTACTGGCTTTCAAACCGCTACAAATTGCCCACTAACTGTTTATTTACCGATTTCATTGTTCGTTTTATTGTTAATTGATTTCATCTGGATATTCCTACCATAAGACTTCAAGTCAATATATCACATTATTTTGCTAACTTGCTCTACAGTATATAAATTACAGTTTAATATATTTGACGAAATTTTACATTCAAGTGAATCTATAAACTCGCCTAATACAGCATACATACGTACTTGAATATGTATATTTCACCAATCATTAAACATGTTTAGAATCTGCAAGTTCATTTAACCTCCCAAATTTTTTTAAACAAAATAAAACAACTCGTGTTTATGCATACGTATTTCATCAAAGAGTAAGCAAACTCACTGAGCTGTAATTGTAACTACTGCAATTATATATATTGTAATATTACAGCTTTTCCACCCGTTCGAAAACCCAGGTTAGAAATACTAACATATTAAAATTATAACTACTGTACTTAAAACAATCCAGAATCTACTTATATGCATTTGTACGGCTTTCAAAGAGCTAAACAGTTTTTGCTTTTTATTCATAGTTTTTAATTTTTGAAATTTAAGCTTTACAAACTTGGAAAATTAAAAATGTTCAATCTTCTTCAATTTAACAAGCCGATCACTGGAAAATTATAAGAGCTTTAAACACACACACACACATATATATATATATATATATATATATAAAATAATTTCAACAAAATTAATATATATATATATATATATATATATATATATATATATATATATATATATATATATATATATATATATATATATATATATATATATATATATATATATATATATATATATATATATATATAAACTAATTTCACGTGACCCCCTTCAAAATAAATTATGGCATCCATCTTTTTTTCCCAGTGTAAAAATCGTGATTTTCAAAATTCTTTTGCATTTATATTTAGTGTTGCATCTGTAAAAACGGCTTTAATTTTGCTTATTTTCTGTGTATCTATATTCTGCGCCAACGCAATTACAATATTTTTGCGTTTAAATGATCATCGAATTTTGATTATTTCTATAACAAAGCCTAATTTTAACTTATGCAGAATGTAAACAAATCAAGTTGTAAGATAAGTTGTATTAGTTGAGTTGGAAATTGATAAAATAAATTCGTTTTTAACACTTTACAACATAGTTGAAAACTGATTATGACTTTGTCCGTTCTGTCTGTCTGTTTGCCTGTTTCCGAGATTACTGCCGTAAAAATGACTTTATCAAAATGAAATTTTAGTATATTGTTGAGATGGTTTGTGGGACATAGGGGAATGCAAATGAATAATATCACCCAATTAGTTTTGGATTGAACCTGGATTGAAAAAATGAAATACATTGAACCCTATGGGACCTAATTTTTTAAACATTTTTTAAGCGAAGTTAAAATTCACAAATTGCTTCGAAAATTAAAAAAAATATATTCAAATTATCCCAGAAAAAATATAAAAAAATTTCAGCAAAATATGTTTGGTAGTTTTTAAATAAAAATTAAAATAATAATTACACCAATAATATAAAAAGATCAAGTGATCCACTTCAAAATAAGATATGGCATCCATCTTTTTTTCCCAGAGTGATTTTTAAAGTTCTTTTAAATTCATGTCTAATGTTGTATCCGTCCTAAAACCGCTGTATTTTTGCGTATTTTCTGTGCATTTATATTCTGCGTCAACGTAATTACAACATTATTGAGTTTAAATGATCATCAAACGTTGATTATTTCTACACCGAAGCGTAGTTTTAATGAATGCAGAATGTAAACAAGTGATTGTAAGATGAGTTGTATAAGAATTGCTGAATTTTTTGATGCAAAATTATTTAGCTCTGGAGTCTGGAATATGGGTAATATGAATGAAATATTCATTGATTTTACATGGAGAAGCAGACGATCTTGTAGCATTGCCTTTTTCGATGAAGTTTTAAGCATGGAGTTAGAAAGTATTTTCACCTCCATGGTTTTAAATTTCCAAGTAAAATAAATTATTGTATTACTGTGATAATTTAAAAAATATCACCGCTGAGTGTATCGCATTTCGGAGATGTTTAAATAAAATTGCATTTCAGTTGGAAAGTGTTTCATAATCAATGCTTTATGCATGATTGATCTTTCATGTTTTAAAGTTCTTATAGTTTTTCAGCAATTGCCTTATTAAGTTGCAAAACATATAGTGTTTTTCTAAAGTTTGTAATGCTTATACGTCGGGAACTAAAAGTGCTATCTGTGAACGATAAGAAAATAATTTGTTGAAATTAGAAAACCCTACATGGATATATAGTTGGGTTCCCGATGGAGTTTTCTTAGCTTTTGAAATATGGTAGTTATAATTTCTCAAATCCATTAAAATCTACTGCCGTTGACTTATATATAGATTTGATATTCGCTTAAACTGAGGAAGTTGCAGTTGTTTTAGTTGAAGTTGTATCTTACATTTTGTTTCCATCTTCCATTTTACATTTTCTCTTACATTTTACTTGTGAAAGTTGAAGTTGTATCGTACAATTGTTACCATAGGCATATACTCTCTGATGTAAAAGAGAAAATCTGATAAAGAAGAAAGAAAATCTGATAAGAGAAAACCTGTCTGTCACCTCACGACCTCCCCTGCAGACTCAATTTATTTTCTCTCTCATAATCCATTCAATTTAATTTAATTGCACAAAATGACACGAAAATTATTTGAAATTACATTGAATTCGCAGTTTTATTTAATTTTCATTTACATTTGGCGATATGGACGCATTTTCAAAGTGGCGACGTGGCAAGAATGCGAGAGAAATAAAATATCTCGCGTAGTTCTAGAGTTATGGGGTTACTCTTATTACTTTCCTTATATACAATAATATATAAGGAAAATATTGCGACAGGGTGGAAAATTCGAATTCGAGTTTTCGACGGGAGAGCACGTTTCAAGCATCCCTGATCACGAATCGAGCATTTTTGAGGTGATGTCTGTGGTGTGTTTGTGAAAGTGTGTGTGTGTGTGTGTGTGTGTGTGAAAGTATGTGAGTGTGTATGTGAAAGTATGTGTGTGTGTGTCAGAGAGTCTGTGGAGACGATAACTGACGAACAAATGGACCGATTCGAACGAAATTTGGTACAAAAATTACAATCCGTGAATATTGGAAGCCTATTGGTTTTATAAGCAATCGAATGTTCAGAACCCCTCTAAATCTTCGAATGAAATGTTAAAAAAAATTATCAGAAAATCAAAACCTCGAATAAAGTTACGCAAATAGACATTTCTTATGTAATTTTTCATTAGAAAACGATTAACATAAATTTTAGAAAGCTAGCATGAACCATTCTCAAGATATTGCACATTAAAAAAAATATCAAAAAATTACATAAAATAAAAAAACATATTTTCTATTGAGAAAGATGTTTACTTTCATATATAATATCATGCAATAAATTTGGTGATATCATTCTCGTAGATCTTGCTCGTTCCATACATGAGAAAATATATTCTAAGTTATACTTTTGTATTTAAACGCCAATAGTCATTTATCTGCTATAAGAATAAATTATTTCTCAGTCCATAACGCTTGGCGAGAATTTGGCTCTGAATTTGGCGGAATATCGCCAACTTGGCGACTTTTTTGAATGTTATCAAATTAAGGAAAATCTTGCCAAATGGATAAAATTATGCTAAACAAATGAAAATAGCGACTAATTGACGAAAATTCAATATCTTGGAAAAAATATAAGTATCTACTATAAGAATAACCTATTTTGTTTTTACTGTAAAAGTAGTAAATACATTGCATTATATAAGGAAAGTCATGTGCTGCCCACATCAGATTTTTACTTTCCCTGCAATACATGGTAATGTTTAGGGAAAGTATTGGAATCATGTCGAAAATCGCAACTCGAGTTTTCGAGGGATCTACGCATTTCGAGACCTGTAGAATACGAAAAAACTATTTTTAGCTTGACGTCTGTGCAGATTTTGTATTCACTCTAACTAAAAAACTAATGGATCGAATTTCATAAAATTTGGTAGGTAAGTCACTTGTGGGCTAATCTGGTTTTTTGGTTACGATTCGGGATAAAAGAAGCCCCATTTTTTTGCCAAATGGCCCGTAAAAGCTTGTATCCACTCTAGCTGAAAAACTAATAGACCGAATTTCACAAAATTCGGTAGATGAGTCACATGTGGGTCACCCTGGTACTGATTAGATTTTCGTACGATTCGGAAAAAGTAACCTCCCTTTTTTTGCCAAATGGCCCGCAAAAATCGCCAAAATACAAAATAACAAGAAAGATCAATCATGCTTAAAGCATTGATTATGAAACAATTTCCAACTTCAATGCAATTTTATTTAAACAAGTCTAAAATGCAATACATTCCTCGGTAATATTTTTAAACTTATCACAGTACTGCATTAATTTATTATATTTGAAAACTTAAACCTTCATCGAAAAAAATGAACTTCATTTAAATGACGGCATTGAAATATAAATTGCCTGGTTTAAACATCTCTAAATTGTTATACATTCCTCCTGTAATAGTTTTAGAATTATCATAATACTACGATAATTTATTATATTTGAAAACTTCATCGAAAACAACTGAAATTCATTCAAATGACGTCATAGAAAAAATAACACGCCTGGCTCTCTCAATAAAAGCAGCATTTCATTCATAATTAATTTTCCATTCATGTCATTCATCACAATACTATAATAATTTATTTTATTTAAAAATTAAGACCATGGAGATACAAAAAATTAAACTCTATGCTTGAAACTTCATCGAAAAAAATCGTCCGTCTGTTTATGAAATCAATTAATATTTCATTCATATCAGCCATGCAGACTCCATGGACTAAAGTATTTTGTGTTAAAAAAATACAGGAATTCTAATACAACTCATTCTATATATTTTGCTGTTTACATTTTACATAGGTGAAAAATAGGCTTAGTTGTAGAAATAATCAAATTTAGATGAGCATTTAAACTCAAATATATTGTCATTTCGTTGTTTCAGTATGTAGATGCACAGAATTTAAGCAAAAATAAAGTAGTTTTAGGACGGATAGAACACTCAATATGAATTAAAAAGAACTTAAAAAAAATCACGATTTTGAAACAAGATGGATGCCATATATCATTTTGAAGTGGGTCATGTGATCGTTTCATATCATGGTCACGTGATCGTTTCATATAAGAGGTGTAACTATTATTTTAATTTTTATTTAAAAAACTACTGAATATATTTCGCTGAATTTTTTTTTATATATTTTATGGAACAATTTGAATATTACCTAAAATTTTTGAAGCAATTTGTGAATTTTAAATCCGCTTAAAAAATGTTTGAAAAATTAGGTCCCATAGGGCTCAATGTATTTCATTTTTTCGACCCGGGTTCAATCCAAAACTAATTGGGCGCTATTATTCATTTATATTCCCATAGGTTCTACAGACCGTCTGAATAACATACTAAAATTTCATTTTGATTAAGTCATTTTTACGGCAGTTATCGTGCTAACGGCAGTTATCGTGCTGACAGACAGACAGACAGACAGACAGACAGAATGAACAAAGTCATAAACACTTTTCAACTCTGTTGTAAAGTGTTAAAAAATCAGAATATGAATGTTTAAACCATGGAATTAGAGACTTGCTTCTTGCTTTATCTTCAAATTCCTTGTTTTTAAGCAATGCAATTAATGTAAACTTTGTTTATAAATAGATTGGTTGTAGGAGCTGAATTGTTTGATCCATAAAGTTTGAGAGAGTGAGTCCCTTTCCTTCCATGGTATGACCAAAAATTGAAGACTTGAGATCAAAAGTTTGAAGCATTAAATTTGATAAATTGCTTCTGTTAGAAGGTCTAGGGGAGCGTAAATTCATTGATTTATGTTAAGGGTTGGTATATTATGCATGCTTCGTTAGGGAGTCATTTAAGAAGTAGTAATATTGAATGTGAGGGGTGTATGTGCCTCGCATGTGCTTGGAGCAGATAGTCGGCGGAGGTTGATGTCCGCCGGTTCCTGTTTCCCATGCATGGCCGTGGTGTACTCGGACGTGCGTAGCGCACGACGCGCGTGCATTTTGCTGTTTGCATGTATATGATTCGAAATGGGTGATTTTACCATTGAACGGTATTATCTGTATTTATAAGTGACGTTTGCTCGCTTATTTAGGACCAGGACAACGCCGGGTAATTCGTCCCAGTTATTAAATAATACAATTGCTTCGATTCATTTGACAGGAAAATATGGGTTTCATACCAGCAAGTAGGGGAGCACTTGTTTTTTCGTATGACTAAAAACAAGCTTTGTTTACGTTATTTTTATAGGTATGTCAGTAGAATTATATTTTTATATTAATTATATTTACTTTATCATACGTAGTATTGAGAAAATATTGTTTTTTCATGAAAATTTTCGATTTCGAGATTTTGATGCCAATATATGTTTAAAGGCTTCCTGAACACGTTTTGATCATTTTTTGCAGTGATGTCCGTCTACCTGATGCCTGTGGTCGATTTCTTGTGTTCGCGATAGCAGCCACAAATATTAATGGATTTTTAAGAAATTTTATATCCGGCTTTATCAAAATATCTAGAATTGGAGAGAATTTTTTTTTAATTCGAGCGAAAATTTCAAAATTTATTCGAAATTTTATTTGTTTTTTCATATGGCAGCATAGGACAACATTTGACATAATCATGCATAAAAAGGTTTATTTATGGATTACGAGACTTAATAGTTTAAATCATTGTTGTTAAAAATAGCTGAGATACAATTATTTTTGTTTGTGACGTCATTTGCCCCCCCCCCTTTGGATGGCAAGTTACCCCCAGGGAGTTCTTTGTCAAATATGGCATCAATCTAAAGATTTTTTCAAACCCTTTAAAGTGAAGAGTAACCCGCTATAATTGTAATAATTTGGTACCACGATACCAATTTTTTGAATTTTTTCTTCTAAAATTAGAAAAACAAAGTAATGAATTCTGATATGAGAAAGTCGAGTTGAGCTAAATTCCAGTTCATTTTATTTTAACATAGACGTTTTTACTTTCCCTGCAATACATGGTAATGTATAGGGAAAGTATTGAAATCATGTCGAAAATCGCAACTCGAGTTTTCGACGGATCTACACGTTTCGATACCTTTGGAATACGAAAAAACTATTTTTAGCGTGAGGTCTGTGTGTGTGTCTGTGTGTCTGTCTATCTGTCTGTGTGTCTGTCTGTCTGTCTGTCTGTGCAGATTTTGTATCCACTCTAACTAAAAAACTAACAGGCTGAATTTCACAAAATTTTGTAGGTAAGTCACTTGTGGGCGAGTCTGGTGCTGATTAGTTTTGGGAACGATTTGGGATATAAGAACCCGCCTTTTTTTTGCGAAATGGCCCGCAAAAGTTTGTATATACTCTAGCTTAAAAACTAATAGGCCGAAGTTCACAAAATTCGGTAGATGAGTCACTTGTGGGTCACTCTGGTGCTGCTTAGATTTAGGTACGATTCGAAAAAAAATAACCTGCCTTTTCTTGCAAAATGCCCAGCAAAAATCAATAACATCTTGACTAAAAAACTACGTATGTTCAAATATATTCATTAAATGCTTGTTTAATACGTAATTTTTAACGAAGAAAAGAATAAGACCAACCCCATTACACTAGGACTTGCCGTTCTCGAGATATTTCAGTTTTTTCGTATTTTCTCTACCATCTTTGAAATAAGTTCAGTTACCAAATGAGAACGAAAATTGAATTAAAAGTGAATTAAATGTAATTAAAATATAGAGAACGTGGATATAAATCTGTAGGGAAAATCATGTGCTGCTCACATCAAATTTTTTCTTTTTGCGGGTGTAATTTTAGTCGGATTGCAATGAGGTTACTCTTAAATTGTGGCCCGAAGTGTAAACCTTTTTTTCAAAGTATAAATGTACAGCAAAATATTGCATAGTATAATTTGACGATACACGCTACGTTTTGTTCTCGACACCTAATTTATTTTAATAAATTTGTTAGAAAAACATGCATTATTTTAGAAGCGGTTCATTCTAGAGTTCTAAAATTTATGTTATTTGTTTTCATATTAAAAGTCATATATAAAATGCTTATTTTTGTAGAACGTTATTGAATGTCTTGATTTTTTTTATGATTTAAAAAAAGAAATCTTATATAATTTTGAGGTTTTTCGAACGTTAGATTGCGTTTAAAATTAATAGAGTTCTAGTATTAACTAATTGTATTAATCGTACAGATTTACATTTGAAACCCTCCATTCGCTCGTGATATATCGCTTTCACAGACTCTCTCTTTCTCTGTCTCGCTCTCATCTATTTCTGTTTTTCTCTCTATTTCCGTTTTTCTCTTTCGCTCTACCTCTTTTTCTCCCTCTCTCACTCATTCAATCAATTCAGTCACACAATCACGTTAAACATGTGGGTTCGTAAGTCCTTCCGAGAGGTTGGTGGTAGGGGAAGGAGGGTACGGTCCCTGTGGATGCCTCCCCCACTGGGTTCCGGTCTAAATTGGGTGGCACTTCCCGGCCGTCCAAACAGTTACCTTACACCTTTCTGGTAGGTCGGACGGTCTGGGTCTCAACAACAACAACACACACCATACCAAAAAACGTTCATGTTCAAGAATGCTTAAAATGTGTAGATCTGCAGAAAATTCTAACCCAAAATTCTTGTCCCGTCACTATAATTCTACTATATGTTATATTATGGATGAAGGGAGAGTAAAAATACTTCACGAAAATTCTTAAAAACACTTATTTGTTCAAGTTAATAACACGTCTGTCACGCCCATACTTTCTATGCATTTGGCTTATCTGCGTATTCTTTACATCTATAGCGCGTTTCAAATTAAAAATTTTCCATATATACGAGCGACCGAAATTGAAATCGCGATCGACCGGTCAATTTCGATCGACGTGATGCCGACCCCAACTGTATAGATAGTAATGCATTATCATTGAGGATGACAAATTAAGTGGCATCGTTTTGCATGTGGTAGCATGTATCATATTTGGCTCTTCAAAGTAATATCCGCATTTTAATTTGCTGGTTTTTACTTTCCCTGCAATACATGGTAATATATAGGGAAAGTATTGGAATCATGTCGAAAATCGCAACTCGAGTTTTCGACGGATTTACACATTTCAAAACCTCTGGAATATGAAAAAAAACATTTTTAGCGTGACGTCTGTGTGCGTGTCTGTGTGTCTGTCTGTGTCTCTGTCTGTGTATTTGTCTGTTTGTGCAGATTTTGTAACCACTCTAAATAAAAAACAAATAGACCGAATTTCACAAAATTTGGTAGGTAAGTCACATGTGGGCGAGTCTGGTGCTGATTAGTTTTGGGTGCGATTCAGGATAAAAGAACCCGCTTTTTTTTGCGAAATGGCCCGAAAAAGTTTTATCCACTCTAGCTAAAAAACTAATAGACCGAATTTCACAAAATTCCGTAGATGAGTCACTTATAGGTCACCCTGATGCTGAATAGATTTTAGTACGATTCGGAAAAAAATAATCTGCTTTTTATTCCAAAATGGCCCTCAAAATATGTCAAAATCTAAACTAAAAAGTTACGTATGCTCAAATGTATCCATTATTGCTTGTTTAATACGTAATTTTTAACGAAGAAAATAATAAGACCAACCCCATTACTCTAGGACTAGCCGTTCTCGAGATATATTAGTTTTTTCGTATTTTCTCCACGCCACCTTTGAAAATAAGTCCAGTTATCAAATGAGAACGAAAATTGAATTAAAAGTGAAATAAATTTAATTAAAATAAAGAGAACGTGGATATAAGTTTGCAGGGAAAGTCATGTGCTGCCCACATCAGATTTTTACTTTCCCTGCAATACATGGTAATATATAGGGAAAGTATTGGAATCATGTCGAAAATCGCAACTCGAGTTTTAAAAATCTACACGTTTCGAGACCTCTAGAATACGAAAAACCTATTTTTAGCGTGACGTCTGTGTGTGTGTCTGTCTGTGTGTCTGTCTGTGTATCTGTCTGTCTGTCTGTCTGTCTGTCTGTCTGTCTGTGTAATGTATGTATTCATTCTAACTCAGAAACTAATGGACCGAATTTCATAAAATTTGGTAGGTAAGTCACTTTGATGTGACCCTGGTGCTGATTAGTTTTGGGTACTATTCGGAATAAACCAACCCGCCTTTTTTTTGCAAAATGGCCCTCAAAAATTGCCTGTATCCACTGTAACTGAAAAACTTATTGATCAAATTTTACAAAGTTTGGTACATAAGTCACTTGTAGGTCACCCTGGTGCTGATTAAATTTTCATACGATTCGGAAAAGAACAACCTGCCTTTTTTTTACGAAATGACCGCAAAAATTGTCCACTTTAAACTCAACTAATCTACTAAATTTCATAAAATTTGGTAGATAAATCACTTTTGGTCGACCTTGGTGCTGATTAGATATTGGTAAGATTCGGAAAAGGATAACCTGCTTTTTTTTAGGAAATGGCCCGCAAAAATTTCATGTATCCACACTAGCTAAAATACTAATTGACCCAATTTTACAAAAATTGGTAGATAAGTTTCTTGTGGTACACTTTGGTACTGATTAGATTTTGCTACAATTCGGAGAAGAACAACCTGCCTTTTTTTACGAAATGGCCCGCAAAAATCGCCAAAATCGAAAAAAGAAGACTATATATGTTCAAATATATCAAATGAATTTTTGTTTTATATGCAGTTTTTGACGAGAAAAAGAATATAACGTACTCCATTATACTTTAGGACTGACCGTTCTCAAGATATTTGAGATTTCTTGCATTTTTGTTTCCCCGCTATCGGAAAAATGCCCAATTACCATATAAAAGCAAAAATTGAATTAAAAATGCAAGTTTAGTGTTATTTGGCGCAATTAAATTTAATCTAATGAATTATTAAAGAAATAAAGAAAATATGAATTTGAGTCTGCAGGGAAAGTCATGTGCTGCCTACATCAGATTTTTTACTTTCCTTATATACATAATGTATAAGGAAATTATTGTGACGGGGTCGAAAATTCGAATTCGAGTTTTCGACGGGAGAGCACGTTTCAAACATCCGTGATCACGAATTGAACATTTTTGAGGTGATGGCTGTGTGTGTGTGTGTGAAAGTATGTGTTTGTGTGTGAAAGTATGTGTGTGTGTGTGTATGCGTGTGTGTGTCAGTGAGACTGTGGAGACGATATCTCACGAACGATTGCAGCGATTCGAATGAGATTTGGTACAAAAATCACAATCCATGAATACTGGAAGCCTATTGTTTTAAAACACAATCGAATTTTCAGACCCTCCCCCCCTTCTAAATTTTCGAGTGAAATTTTGAAAAAATCATCAAAAAATCAAAACCTTTAATACAGTTACGCAAATATACATTTTTTATGTAATTTTTCCTTAGAAAACGATTGACATAAACTTTAGAACTCTAGCATGAATCGTTCTCGAAATATTGCACATTTTTAAATAAATTTACACTTTTTCCTAGGAGTTCTACTCTCTGACTCCATGATTCACAACGAAAAAGTTTGGACATTGTTGGTTTAAAACGTGAAAGTCAAGTAAATCTTCGAGCTTTGTGGGAGTTTATTGAACGTATTGACACTTTTGAAAATCGCAGGTTTAAGATATGAGTTCTATTCTCTAACTTCATGATTCCCACGAAAAAGGTTGGACATTGTTTGTTTAAAACATGAAAGTCAATTAAATCTCTGAGTTTTGTGGGAGTTTATTGAACGTATTGACACTTTTGAAAATCGCAGGTTTGAGATATGAATTTAAACGGAAACTATCACCATTGTTTATTTCTCACAGGCTTACTCAATAACGAAAAGTATTAAGAAATCACAAAAAAGATCAATCACGCATAATGCATTGATTATGAAACACTTTACAAGTTTAATTTTATTTAAACATCTCTAAAATGCGATACATACAGCTGTAATATATCACAATCGGCCCAATATGTTCCGGTGTAATTTTTATCATAGTTTTACATGGCAAACCCGAGCAACGTCGGGTAATCGCTGCTAGTTTTCTATATAGGTACGAATAATTATAATTCACCTGTTGCCATTGTGAAAAGCTTATAAATAAAAAATTTTAATTTGTTATTTTTAATTTCTCATATACTATAGAGAATAATATTGAGAATAGGGAACAGTATTGAGAATAGAATATAGAGAAAGTATTGTTTTCGCGAAAATTTTTGATTTCTCAGATTTTGATGACAATGCATGTTTTAGAATTTCTTGAACCGTTTTGACTATTTTTGCGGTGATGCCCATTTGTCTGTCTGTCTGTGGTCGATTTTTTGTGCACGTGATAGCTACCACATATGTTACAGGATTTTCAAGCAATTTCATATCCTGCTTTGTTAACGTACGATCTAGAACTAGATATAATTTTTTAAATTCGAGGGAATATTTCAAAATTTATTCGAAATTTTTTCGAAATTTTGTATTTCCTTAACATGGCAGCATGGGACAGAGTTTGACATAATTATGCATATAAGGGGTTATTTATGGGTCAATGATGGCTAAACAGTTTCAATCATTGTAGTGAAAAATAGTTGTGACGCAATTTTTGAGTTTGTGACGTCATTAGCCCCCCCTTGAGGGAAGGGAGAAGTTACCCCCCCCCCACGGGTAAATTTTCAAACTTTATATCAATGGGAAGATTTTTTTAAGCCTTCTGAAATGAATGGTAACATGCTGTAATTGTGGTCAGTTAGAACAATGAGACAGATTTTTCAAATGTTTTTTTGTGTAAAATTTGAGGGGAAAGAAAAAAAATCACAAGGTGCTTAAAAAAGGATTCTGAAATAAGAAAATCGATTTGAGGCACACTTCAGTTAATTTTAGGCACAATCACGTCTCGTGCAAACCTTTTTTCTTGAAGAACCTTATTTAGCAACTTTCTACAGTTACATGTCACGATCTTTGTTAACGTCACTGTCTGTCACAGATGGGGAAAAAAGAAAAACCTTTTCCAAATCAAGTTACAGGATTAATTAGAGAAAACTTTTTATGGGAGATAGTTTTGATTTCCAAGTGTATGGATTTTTGCCCCTTTTCCTTAGAAAGGACTGTGTGGTCCATGGATCAATGCAATGTAAGTCAGTGTCGAGAAAGTGGAACAACAGTTGGGGAAACGCCCGACCATTCGGGTCCAAGGTCGAACAATTATTTTGGTCACCACGCGAAAGTGGACCATAACGTGATCAGAAGATTCAGTGGGGAATTGGAAACCAGATACATGTGTAATGGATTACGTAAGAAGCAGGAGAAATTGCCAACTTATGCAACTTGATATTTTTACTTTCTCATACGGAGTATTGAGAAAGTGTTGTTTTCACGAAATTTTTCGATTTCGAGATTCTGATGCTGACATATGTTTTAAGACTTCCTGAACACGTTTTGACTATTTTTGGAGGGATGTCTGTGGTCGATTTTTTGTGTACACTGTAGCAGCCACAAATGTTAATGGATTTTTACGAAACTTTATATCGGGATTTCTTATAAAAAAAAATCTAGAACTAGATAGAGTTTCTTTCAAATTCGAACGAAAAGTTTGAATTTTATTCGAAATTTTATATTTTTTTAACATGGCAGCATAGGACAAAATTGGGCATAATCATGAATAAAAAGGGTTTTTTATGGCTTAATAATCACAAAAATGAATAGTTTCAATCATTGTTGTGAAAAATAGCCACGTTACAATTTTTTTGTCCCTGACGTCATTACCCCCCCCCCCCCCCCCCTCAAGAGGTACATTGCCATGTATGGTATTAATCGAAAGATTTTTTCAAGCCTTTTAAAGTGAAGGGTAACACGCTTTAGTTATATTTATTTGTAAACACAATACTGATTTTTCAATAAAATTCTTGTAAAATTTGAAAAAAAAATCATCGATTTGAGCCACTCTTCAGTCAATATTTTTTATAAAATATTCTGCGTAAGCGACTCCACTCAGCTTTCTCATACATTCAAATCATACATCGTTCAGGACTATTTGTTAAAAATCAGTATCAAAATGAATATCTACGTTTTATGAGCTCCACCAATTTAATATTTAACCAGCAATTCTTTTAAAAATAACAATGGTCTTTTTTAAATTTTTAAATTTTTAAAAAATTTCAGCTGCTTAGTATCGCCGATGATGTGAAAGAATTAGGCTGTGTTTCGTTAATATACATAAATTTAGTACTTTTACATCATTTAGCTTCAGAAATTCAGAAGAGGGATTTAAAATATTTGTTGTGTTTAAAAACAATAAGGTCCACTGTTTAAGAGTGTGAAAATTGTATCGAGTTCTAATAAGAACAATACATTCAAATTTCATAGACTTGCACGAAGCTACAATGACCAAGATCATACTGACAGAACCCACCTACACGGAGCATTTCCAAAGCACTTCCATTAAAGATGACATTTATGGACTTATTTCGTTTTTATTATGCCCTAGTTAGCGTAGACTAGCCAATACCTGCAACGCCAGCAAAGAAAACTTGCTATGTGCCATAATTACCTACAATTACATATATGACCGGGGAAATAGCTTAGCCGCAGCTCGTTGAGTTCCCGTACGCAACATATTACTTTCCTTATATACATAATGTATAAGGAAAGTATTGTGACGGGGTCGAAAATTCGAATTCGAGTTTTCGACGGGAGAGCACGTTTCAAGCATCCCTGATCATGAATCAAACATTTTTTTAAGTGATGTCTGTGTGTGTGTGTGTGTGTCAGTGAGTCTGTGGAGACGATAACTGACGAACGAATGGATCGATTCGAACGAAATTTGGTACAAAAATCACAATCCGTAAACACTGGAAGCCTATTGTTTTTATACGCAGTCGAATGTTCAGAACCTCCCTAAATTTTCGAATGAAATTCTGAAAAAATCGTCAAAAAATCAAAACCACTAATAAAGTTACGCAAATAGACATTTCTTATGTAATTTTTCATTAGAAAACGATTTGCATAAATTTTAGAACGCTAACATGAACCGTTCGTGAGATATTGCATATTTTTCAAAAAAATTATCAAAAAGTCATATAAAATAAAAAAAAATATTTCCTATTGATAAACATGTTCACTTTTCATATGTAATACCATACGATAAATTGGGTGACATCATTCTCGTGGATCTAGCTCGTTCCATTCATGAAAAAAGATACTTTGAGTAATACTTTTGTATTTGAACACCAATAGCCATTTATTTGCTATAAGAATAACTTATTTCTCCTTCCATAACTCTTGGCGATATTTTGGCGACGAATTTGGCGGAATATCGCCAACTTGGCAACTTTTGAAATGTTGCTATTTTAATGAAAATCTCCCTAAATGGATGAAAATTACGCTAAATCAATGAAAATGACGACTAATTGTCGAAAATTCAATATCTTGGAAATAATATAAGTATCTACTATAAGAAAAATCTGTTTTTTTTATTGTGAAAGTAGTAAATGCATTACATTATATAAGGAAAGAGATGTGTTGCCCACATCAGATTTTTTTATGCGTCCTGGAATATAGCACTTCGGCTGAAATTAATATCCGTAGAAATATTACTTTCTTACTTATTTATTTTCAGAAAAAAATCAACAAGGAATGGCTAAAATCTTTTAACCCTTTAACTTCCTCAATATTATATTTGTGTTTATTGATTGTTTCCAATATTTTATTGACTGTTCCCAATGTTTTATTGATTGGTCGCAATGTCTGTTACCAATGTCTCTTTGACGGTTCCCAATGTTACACATATGAAACATACAGGCGTTCCGGCTTTTTAAATGTCTATTAAAAATATAAAGTTCCGTGCATCATATATGATGCACAAACGTAAATTAATAGAGTTCTAAGTGCATGACATATGATGCGCGGGAAAGGCAAGTAATTAACATAATTACGCAAAATGTTGCACGTTTTCTCATGGTTATAAAATAGCTAACGTGTAAAATTTTCAAAAATAAGTGAAAATAAAGTAAGAGGATGGAAGATGAGGCCACCAGAGAGGAACTTTGCAACCCGAAAATCGTCTGCATGTTTCTCCACTTATATCGCCATGCTACAAATCAGTTCCTTTGTTCAGTGTTACATCGATTAATTAATAAACTATATATGGGGTGGTTTAATTCGCGAAGTATTAACAGTTATTTTTGTATAAGTTGTCACATGAAGGATTATAGTTTTACTCATTTAATTGAGGAAATACATTGTTGTGACAAAATCTATAGTTTCACTCAATAAAAAAATCTGATGTGGACAACACATGACTTTCCTTATATAATGCAATGAATTTATTACTTTTATACTAAAAAAATAGGTTTTTCTTATAGTAGATACTTATATTCTGTCCAAGATATTGAATTTTCAACAATTAGTCGTCATTTTCATTGATTTAGCGTCGTTTTTTATCCATTTGGCGAGATTTTCGTTAATCTAGCACCATTAAAAAGGCAGTAAGTTGGCGACATTTCACCAAATAAGTCGCCCATATGGATCGAGAAATAAGTTATTCTTATAGCAGATAAATGACTATTGGCGTTCAAATACAAAAGTATTGCTTAAAGTATCTTCTCTCATGAATGGAACGAGCTAAATCCACGACAATGATGTTATCAAATTTATCGCATGATATTGCATATGAAAAGTGAGCATATTTCTCAACAGCTCATACTTTTTTTTTAATTTATGGGATTTTTTGATAAATTTATTTGAAAAATGTGCAATATTTTTTATTCTGTAATTGGATTTTTTTTTTTTGCCAAATTCTGTTGGTTTTTGAGTTAGTTTTCTTAAATTCAGCATTTTACCACTAGAGGAGCTACAAGCATATTCAATCGACTGTTCACCCTTACTTTCCTATAGGTGCATGTAACTTCTGTGGTGATACGATAAGAAAGATACATTTAAAATTTAGACAGACTTTTATAAATTATACGGACTTTCATAGGAACACTGATTCTGGTATACGGACTTTCATATGAACACTGACTCTGGTATACGGACTTTCATAAGAACACTGACTCTGGTATACGGACTTTCATAAGAACACTGACTCTGGTATACTGACTTTCATAAAAGCACTGACTCTGGTATACGGACTTTCATAAGAGCACTGTATAGTCTGAAGAGGAAAACAAAAGTTGGTACTGTGCTATGTATGTCGATGGTATCCATATCTGGGATGTGTGTCTCCATTTGACTTTCTCAAACAATAATATTCTACAGTGTTTAGTTCCTACTCGTATTACAATCATTATGATAATAAAAAAGCACTATTTCTAAATTCCGCTATTCTTTTAAAATATTTCGCCAAAATTCTTTGAAAGTTTCTTTTTTAGTTTCTTGTTTAGTTCCTACTCGTATTACAATCATTATGATAATAAAAAAGCACTATTTCTAAATTCCGCTATTCTTTTAAAATATTTCGCCAAAATTCTTTGAAAGTTTCTTTTTTAGTTTCTTGTTTAGTTCCTACTCGTATTACAATCATTATGATAATAAAAAAGCACTATTTCTAATTTCCGCTATTCTTTTAAAATATTTCGCCAAAATTCTTTGAAAGTTTCTTCTTTAAGTTGGTAACAGTTTAGTGACGTCGTTGGATGTAGTTGGTTTATCTGTGCTAATAAATATTTTTATGGTATTATTAACGTTTAGTGCAGAGTTCAAATTATCAATATCTTCTATATATATATATTATACATGCTTCCATAATTGTTCTAGGAATCATCATTGCTCTTCATAGGATGTAATGCTGCAAATAACTTAGATTCGAATAATTAGAGTTATAATCAAGCGAATTACTAAAATTTCTACAAAGTTTCAATTTTTCACATAATGTATCTACACTTAAAATTTGATAGTGGTAGATGTATTCGATCTTGACTTACCGTATCCACAGAATTTATACGAATTATCGTGAATACACGCAAATAATTCAACTGCTTCACTAAACTGTGATCAGCTTGAAATTAACTGAACTCCATTTTTTCAGAATCCATTTTTAAGTAGCTTGTGTATTATTATTATTATTATTATTTGCAAATTTTGCAAGAATTTTTTTGAAAAATCTATATTGTGTACATTTATATCGTGTCCGACGTCTGTGCAAAGATATCTCGAAAACCGCAAGGCCTAAGAAGCTGACATTTGGTACCAGTTCTTGCACCAAATGATGGTACCTGAGTACCTTAGAAAAGTTTTCTCAAGGGTGTGTGCTACCTATTTCACGATAATGGCTATTCATATCATCAGTGTTGCAAACAAACTGTCACCCAACTAATAGGGCATGCAGAAATTTGAAAAACGAGTACATTACATGGTGAGTCCAGGACGGACATATACGATATCTTGCCCCGTTGATTTTTCAACGGGTGATAAGCTAGCATATAAGAGAACATTTTAATAATGATAGTGAAGCTGAGAGAGAGTATTGGACCCTTATTGGATATATTTTGTCGAACAAAGTAATCTAACTTGCGGTATATAGCACACTACCCCAGGAAAACTTCTCATCGCTAAGGTACTTATGCAATCTTTTGAGGTAATTGCGATTACCTACCACATTTTAGCTTCCTGTGCCTTATGGTATTTGAGATATATTTTGCCGAACAAAGTATCCCAACTGCTAATTATATACAGGGTGGCCATAATTAAAGTAGAAGTGTTTAGAAGTCCGATAGGGAAAAAACTGTTGAGCCAAATTCTACAAATTTGCAGTAAATACTATTTAGACCAGGTTTTGACCATGAGGTTTTTATTTTTAAAAGAAAAAAAAATAGTTCGGATTTTTGCCACCGCGGGCTAAAGTGGCGATAGGTGCATTTTTGAAGTAAAATAGGCATTGGAAGTACAGAAAATTAACATTTTACATGCATTTTGAAAAGGACATCACATGTACATTTTATACGTATTTAGTTCATTTTATATTTGCATTTGCATCTTACATTTACATAAGTATGACATTAATTTTTATATTGGCATCTATTTACATGTGTGATTCAATATGTTTTCCTTGCACATGTTCTAAAAAGTGCATTCTCTGAATAGATTCTCTACTGCAGAATGCAGCAGATCTCCATTGATTTGCTTTGAGTACAATCTTATTCGGTCCTTCAAAGTGGCTAAATAAACCACATTCTCTTGGTATACCAAACGCTTTACATGACCCCACAACCAAAAGTCACAAGTGGTCAGATCAAGCGAACGGACTGGCCACTTCATAGGAAACGCTCGACTAATTATTCGGTTGTTGGTAAAATGCTGTCGTAGGACTTCCTTTACGCGCAATCCAATATAAGGGGGTACTCCATCCTGCATAAATATCGTAGATTCAAGACATCCACGCTGCTGAAGTTGCGGAATAACAAAGTTCAGTAGCATGGTTAGATACCTCTTAGCATTGATGGAACTTTCTGTACTTCCTACGCCTATTTTACGCCAAAAATGGATTTTACAGCGCCACTTTGACTCACGGTGGCAAAAATCCGAACTATATATTTTTTCTTTTAAAAATCAAAACCCCATGGTCTAAATAGTATTTATTGCAAGTTTGGTTGAGTTTGGTCCAACAGTTTTCTCACTAACCTCTACTTTAATTCTACTTAAAAACCTCTACAATTCCTCTAACTTTCAACTAAATTTTATTCATTCATTCTAAATTTCACTACAAACCTCTAAATTTCTACTTAAAAACCTCTACTTTAATTATGGCCACCCTGTATATGATAATTACGTTGCCGCCATGTCAAAATGCATAATTCCTAATCAGTCTGATATTTAAAGGCTGATGATTATGGTTAGTAACCAGTAATATGGGAATGGATCTTATTTTCAGAGTTGAAGGGGTGAAAGCATGCACTGCATAGGGGCCTGAGAGTTGTGTTATTTTAACCTGGGGGACATAAGCAATTAAGTTTGTTTATTTATTTACCCAGACAGTCCAGATCACCAAAAGTATGTAAAGCAGTTACAGGGGACGGCCGGGAAAAAATATAAGCAGTTAATGATAAACGTCAATAACTTGTAAAGTAGGGGGTAGTATGTGGGCTATCGCATTTCTGTCGGCAGCACTGCCAAATCTTCATCGCTTGCGACACAATATATATTTAAATGTTATACACAAAAATTATTAACGTTTGAATCTACTGAAATAAAAAAGTATTGAACAAACATACCTGGTGCTTCCAAGGCAATTTTAGAATAAATGACGGAATTCGTATTTTTCCTTTCACAAAAGAAATAAATAAAATTGAGCAATGAATTATTCCGAATTATTCAAGATTTTGATAGTTATATAAGATATTCTTTAAATTCAAAATCACGGCGAAATGTCTTTTGTATATCCAAATGCAAGCAATATACAAATTATTGCTCGAAATCCCAAGCCACAATCAACACAGACGTTTACCGAATGAATGGTATTGTGTCGTTTAGATAGTGAATCTGCCGAGACAAACTTATACCCTTTCTTCGTCTGTATTACTATGGTTATGTCATCCCAGGCTGCGTGATACAAAGATTTCTAATCAAAAGTCTTTGCTATAAATATCGTGTTTCCATATATAATACGACGCAGATAAAATTAAAAAAGGATAAAAATCAGAAAATTGATTTGTAGGTGAAAGGGTTGACCCGGAAGAAATGTTCGATATATATATATATATATATATGAGAATATTCGATAAGAAAATGAAAACGTTCTTGAAAAGGAAAATTTCTGAGCAAAACGTATTTCAATAAATAGGTGATTTCACCTTCGCCTGATTTTTCTAGTTCAATATTATTTGGAGTATTTTCTATCCAGATATTGCAAATATAGAGAATCTGAGGCCCCACACCTCTTTCTCATGCATTCATGTATTCTCATGCGGCACCCTAATCAGTATATTTTGCTTTAATCAGTATCTGAATATAGATACTGATAAGGGAGCCCTATACCACAGTGGTTCTCAATCTTTTTGAAATCGGGGAAAACTAAACTCTGACATTTTTTTGCGCGGACCACTTACAATGCAACATAAGCTTTTAAGCAGGGGTGGCTTTTACATTGTATTGATTTTTCTTTTGCAACAACTTTTAATTGTGTATTTCACTTTTCCGCGGAACACTTGAAGTGGCTTCACGGAGCACCAGTGTTCCTCGGACCACGGTTTGAGAACCAAGAGGGCATTCTAATCAGCAGAATCTACTGATTAGGATGCCCTCTTTGGCTGCATCAGACAATCGGCGGAGGTTATAGTCCGATGGAGCTGAAATGGTTTTTGCTTGAATAATGTCTTATAAGTATGGTTAAGATCAACTTTCTCATATCAGAATCCATTTTTAAGTAGCTTGTGGATTTTCCCCTTGCAAATTCTGAAGAAAAAATTTGAAAAATCTACACTATCGGTTCAAATGATTACGATTATAGTATGTTACTCTTCATTTTAAAAGACTGAAATCAAATCTCTCGATTGGTACCAAGTTCGATAATGTACTACTTCCTCGAGAGGGGAAAAACTACCCCTCACCCCTGAGGGGGACTAATGACGCTATGAATACAAAAATTGTATCACGACTATTTTTCACTACAATGATTGAAACTGTTGAGTTTCGTGATCATTAAGCCATAAATAAATCCTTTGATGCATAATTATATCAACTTTTGCCCTATGCTGCCATGGTAGGAAAATATAAAATTTTGAGTAAATTTCGAAATTTTAGCTCGAATTTAAAAAAATTCTATCTAATTCCAGAATTTTTGTTAACAAAGTTGAATAGAAAGTTTTGTGAAAATCTATTAATATTTGTGGCAGCTATAGTGTACACAAAAAATCGACCACAGACAAAAGGGCATCTCTCTAAAAATAGTCGAAACGTGTTCAGGAGAGCCTAAAGCATACATTGGAATAAAAATCTCGAAATCGAAAATTTTCGTGAAAACAACACTTTCTCTATACTATATTCTATAGTATGAGAGAGGGTCATTCCACTTGAAATAGTGGGTCCACGTGAATAAGAGGGTCATTCAGCGTCGGGTTACTCGACCATCTCATTATTTTTATATATTTCTACCATAGTTAGTACCATTTGTGTATAGACCAAGACAATTTTTAGTTGTTCTCATTTGCAACCATTTTTGATCTGGGTCTATGTTTACTTGCCGGAAGCTGGCCAAAATACGGGTTTTCTGTGGTTCGCGAAAATGACTATAATTCTATAACTATCCAAGATAACTAAACAAACTTTTTTCCTCTAAAAGTAGATATTTTAAACTTTCAGAATAGGTATTTAAGTTACATTTAGTGTTTAGTTTAATAAAATTAAATGGACTTAATTTTAGCACATATGAATTGCAAAATCGCCATTTCGGGAGGATATAACTCCAGAAGGGTTAATAACCAGGAACAAATATTTTCCCCTCACAAACTGCAGGAAGACAGCTTTAGACATAAAAAAAAGATCCGTTTTTAAAACCCCTTTCTACCATATTTTAACATTAATCTTACCAAAAGTCCAAAAATTGCACATTTCAAGGCCAAATATCTTAAAAGGGCGAACTGACAAAAATCTGAATTTTTTTGTGTTAACTACTTTAGTGGTATACTATAAGCGTTATAAATTTAAGTTTGTGGTTCAGAATGGTTTTAGAATTATGAGGACTGAAAGTGTGGTAGAAAAACACTCTCCAGGCAAATAAAAAAAGTTATGCATTTAGGCTATTATTACGGGCAAATATAATTTTATATACTATTAAATCATTTGGATATATTACATTTTTTTAATGTTATATACCAGTGGCGTAGCGTCCATTGAGGCTTAAAAGCTGTCTCCTCTGCTTAAAATCTAGTTTAAAGAATTATTTAAACATACTTCTATTTATTATAATTTTTTATATAACTTTCGAATATTGTATATGCACTATTTCGAAAATTTTTACATTTTACTTGCTTAAAGTGACACGTTTCAAAATATTTTTCTCATTAAAAAGCATATTTTAATGTTTTAGAAGCTGAAATCATCCAGCCTTCGCGGTTTATAAGAAGCATGGAAAGAAGCACAACGCATCTGTAAAACTCCTCCCTAGCTGATTAACTAACATGCAAGCTAGCCTTCAGAAAGACGTGGCTATTGCTTCCCCCATTTTCAGCCTTTTGTAAACAGTCAATAATTCAATGAAAGAACATTTCTCAGGCAAGGCTAATGGATCCTCCATTTTGGGTCAAATGTGATTCTATTAATTAATATTCGCAGAAAATAATCATTATTTGTAGTACTAAAGAATTTGAGCCATTTTCACGGAAAAACTAGCTATTACTTACTTTAAACAATGTCAAGAAGAAGAAAGATACTAATAATGACTATCATTAAACTTAAGTAGTTTGAAAAGAAGACTTAGTTTTTTATATCGGCATCAATATGGCGCAGCATCCGTTTGTGTATTTGGGAGTTTTAGAAAGAATAAATCTGATTTCCCTTCAAAAATCCCATTGTTACATGAGAATCTCAGCTAGATAAAAGTGGTTGATAATTTTCTAGCGGATTCTTAGCATATTATAATAATAAGATATTTTTATGATTTCAAAGTACAGTATATATAAATAATTAATATTCAATATAGTTTAAGGACATTGTTGACTATAGTGATTTTCAACTAAGCGTATGTTCCAAATTTCTCACCACTTTTCAGTGCAGTCTTTAATACACGGGCAAACGTAAAATGTTTTCCGAGGGGGGAGCGTAATTTCAAGAATAAAATGTACAACATCGTCTAACTTGATGATCGCCTTTATTATCTTGAATATTCAAGAGGGGGGGGGTGTCCTTTCCTATGAGCGAATATGGCTTCATATTTAATGAAATGGTTGAAAAAGTTCAACTAATTTAGAAATAAGAAAACATTTAAAATGTTATATTTTGTATGTATTTATCTTGCATTGGTAACATATTTTAAAATATCGTGCATTTCATTCACTCTTAGCATTTTTATGTAAAATTATTTTATTTTCTAAGGAAATAAAACTTATTGAAAGTGCGAATTATAATATAAATTTCATTTATAATACGAAAACCTTTTCCAAGTGAAAACGCCAATCGCTCAGCCTCCCCAGTCAAAAATATCACGCTACGCTACTGCTATATACTGAACATACCTTACTGATCATAATGCATTCAATATTTCATTCCCCCTGGTTTTCAAGGAAACATAAACGTTATTTCTGAAGTTTTATAGTTTTTAATCAAATTATATTTGATGTTCTCTTGATAGAAACATTTAAGAACACGGAACATTCATTTGACGAAATCAGATAACCAATATCTCACCATCACATAAAATAACTGGTTGCCTTTTAAACTGACGAAAGCGCGATATTTTACAATAATATTCCATGATTTTAATAAATTAAATTTTAACACATTTAAAATAAGAAGATGAGGGGCATCATACGTCCTACTCCTTTAAGAGTTGATCGCCAACTGAAAACTAATTACTTTATTCTTATCTAAACATATTAGTGTTAATGCGCGCACTCGTGACGACACAGAAAATAATTCCACTATATTTTCATGTAAAATATGTATCCCGTGAAAATAACGAAACGTCATAATGTATCAAAGCGCGAATGGTTGCTGGCGTACATCGAGAGAATCCAGGACGGCGAGGGGACAGATTTGGCCATTTATCAGTTAGAATACAATTTATTTTTAAGAACAGCAATTCAGAATCGCAAATGGCGCAAATTAAAATTTGCGGAATACGATAAAATGGATTTTTGAAAAAGCGTTTCCGAAAATGGAATTTCGAAAGAATTAATTAACAAGGGGTATGCATTTCATAACAATATAAAGAAACTTAGAATTCACAATTACATGCAGTTTCCTATAGTATTCTAAATGACATTGCTGTTCAAAACATTCTATTAAAATATTTAATTTAATTCTTCTAAAATGAAGTATAAGAATCTCTGTTCTCGTCATACAAAATTATCTTCACAGGCAAAGCTAAAGAATAAAACACTTTGGTCTCGTTTTCTAAACAAATTTACAAAAGTATGAAATTTGTTCAATATATGCCAAAGTGAAATCGCTATAAAATGGAATCAACATATACCAAAATAAAATCACTGAAATAGTATTAGAAGCTATACCCGTAAAATTTTTATTCTGTTTCAACAATTGGCTAAACTTGTTAATAATCCCCATATTGATATTTTCAATTTTTTAAGTCAACTGTTTGATCAGTCATCTGTTTGGTAAATATTTTTCAATATCATATATTTAGCCAATTTTTGAAACAGAATAAAATTTGTACAGGTATATCTTCTAATACTATTTTAGCGCTTTTATTTTGGCATATGTTGATCAAATTTCATATTTTTTGTAAATCTGTTTATAAACGGACCAGAATGTTCTATTCTTCAGATTTTCCTGGGAAAATAATTTTGAATAGCGAGAACAGATATTCTTATATTTCATTTCAGGAGAATTAAATTAAATATTTTAATAGAATGTTTTCAATAACAATGTTATTTAGAATACTTACTATAGGAATTTGCACATAATTGTGAATTTTAAATTTCGTTAGATTATATATTAAGTACAAAGAACGGCTATACGGTATAACAGGTATGCTAGTAAATAATATAATTTATAACAATATAGTGCAAATAAAATTGATTATTAAATAGAAAGAGCACGCATGGGCATCAAATATAATTTGATTAAAAGCTAGAAAACATAAGAAATGAAGCTTATGCTTTTTTTTAAGGCAAGAGGCAAAATCTTACCTGCATTATGGTCAATAAGGTATGTTCAATATATAACATTTCAAAATATATTTTATATCTCTTTGTTTTTGGTATATAAAATTGCATTTGCTCATAATAATAGCCTAAATGCATAACTTTTTGTTTATGTTGAAAGTGATTTTCTAACACACTTTCAGTCCTCATAATTTTAAAACCACACTGAACCACAAAATGAAATTCATACCACCTATAAGATACCAATAGAGTAGTTACCATACAAAAAAAAAATTCTAATTTTTGTCAGGTCCCACTTTTAGGATATTTGACGTTGAAATATACGAATTTTGATTTTTTGGCGAGTTTATGTTAAAAGAAAGCGAAAAGGTGTTTCAAAAACGGGATTTTTTGTTAATAAGCTTAAATCGGCCTCCCTCCAGTTTGTAAGGAAAAGAGAATGGGCGCGGTAGCCCTGTGGTTAGCACGCGGAGGTTGCACTCGGTAGTCCCGGGTTCGATTCCCGCCGCTGCCCAAACTGCCGCCGTGTTCCCGCGGAGTACGATCACGTTAAACATGTGGGTCCGTAAGTCCTTCCGAGAGGTTGGTGGTAGGGGAAGGAGGGTACGGTCCCTGTGGATGCCTCCCCCACTGGGTTCCGGTCTAAATTGGGTGGCAATTCCCGGCCGTCCAAACAGATACCTTACACCTTTCTGGTAGGTCGGACGGTCTGGGTCGAAGAAGGAAAAGAGAGCGATTTCCAACTATTTTTTGTTGGGAGGGTCCCTTGAAATATTTCATAAAATTTCACAGAACCCCTTCTTAGTTAGCTGACACATGCTAGGTTCGACAAAAGTCAATTACAAAATCGACGTATACATCAGCATAGTTCATAAACAATAACTAACTAATACGTTTTCATAAAATATTGCAAGAGTATTTATTACTTATTTCTATTTATTAATTTCTATACATCTGCTATATTAGTTACAAACAAACACATACTGTGGAACCAAACAATCATTGAACATGGAGGTAAAACTAAGTTAAAATTTCATATTAAGAAAACACCAATATGGTTTGGCACAATCATTCAGGTGGCGCTGAGATAATATAAGTAACCCTGCATTGTGTGCTTTTCTATGCCGAAAGTCCAAAAATTTTTATTTAAACTGCCAATTTCGTAAAAATAATTTATTGGCGCAATGCAAAATTTTTTTTTCCAATGGTCAGGCATTGACTCTTTCATCTTCGCCTATACATCGGCCAGAACAGTGAACCTCTTATCCGTCAAAGACATTGCTCCAGCGCACCAGTGGGGGTGGGAACACATTGCGCCCAACAACACAAACATCCATGTCTTACGTGGGACTTGAACCCCCAACGTGGCAGCCGATCAATCGCTGGAAACGCTCGCCTTGATCGTTCGGCCACCACGTCGACTGAAATGAGCCAACAGTACGCGGTGTTCCCAGGTGGTCACCCACCCAAGTACTAACCGCGCCCGATGCTGCTTAACTTCGGTGATCTAACGAGAACCGGTGTTTTCAGCACGGTAGAGCCGTTGGCTCTTGCAATGCAAAGTAGAACTGAAACAATGAAGAATATTCCTACATATTCAACATTATTTTACTTTTCAATTTATTTTTATCTCCCTATACTCTGTACTCTATCCTACAGCTATGAAAAAATACGGGGTAATTATACTCATAATAAGGGAGCTTTTAATCTAAAAGTAATCAAAAATACATGTACTAAATACCGCGTCTTTCTGTTGTGTCAACTGGCAAAAACAGCTACTTTACTAATACTAGCGAAAACTAGATATAATTCTCAAAGCATTATGGCATTTTCAAAAGTTTCATTCACATAGGAGTTTTATCCCCTTCATTATAACTCCATGTATTGGATGTTGTTAAAAGTTGACGTGTCTGCGCACATGTGGCAAATTTTTCCGCTTTAATACACATGAGTTGAAACTGAAAGATTTGAATAGAAACGGCAGGTGGTAAATGATTTTGGTTGATAACAGGTGATTTAAAAACTGAGTGGTGTTATCTGTATCTGTATTTTTTACGTAGCGGATGCTTATTTAGGACACAGATAACGCTGAAAAGTTCATTCTATTAATAAATAGGTAACACAGACAGTGGTGTTACCACTATGCCAAGTGGCGTCATATTCTTAAGGCAATATTAAACGCCATGAGTCGGAGAATTATTTTCCTTATTACGTAAAATGTATCCCTCCTATACGTTGTTCCCGGCTTCAATCCTCGTTGACTACACACCGTAATACAGCCCGGGTTTGATTCCCTTCGCTGCCATGACTGCCGTCGTGTTCACGCGGAGTACGATCACTTTAAACATGCGGGTCCGTAAGTCCTTCCGAGAGTTTGGTGGAAGGGGAAGGAGTGTACGGTCCCTGTGGATGCCTCCCCCATTGCGTTCCGGTCTAAATTGGGTGGCTCTTCCCGGCCATCCAAACAGTTACCTTATACCTTTCTGGTAGGTCGGACGGTCTGAGTCTCAACAACAACACCGTAATACATAAAGTGTGGCTTGACAAAATGTGAAGTTTTTGTTTACATATTCTTATAATATATAGCACAGTGCTAACATTGGCTCCATAATACATAAAGAAGTATGGCCCTATGCTAACAGAAATGTGCCAGTATGTAGGTACTAATAATAAAAGGGTAACACAGACAATGTTAACTTCTTCTCCATAGTCCATACGCAAGTGTGGCCCTCCTTTTAACAAAAAGGTACCAAGTGGAATAGGTGTTAAGAACAGAATGACCACAGTTTTAAAATAAAAATACAATAAGGTAAAAGTAAGAAAATGTACTTCATTCCCGGGCATTACAAGGTACGCCGAGTAATTTGAGGGATATAAGATTTTGAAATAAATTTAGTTGATGAATCCGGTATGACGGAAAAGTGGGATTTGTATAAAAAAAAAATCGTAAAAATATCGTTTTGCATATTTTAATGTTACAACACTATGAGCCAAACAAACTCAAAATATAATGCTATTACATAGATATTACCAATATTTATAGGTTAATTTATATTTTAATTGTAAATAGGTTTAAAAGTAACTGTATTGAACATTGAAATGAAATATAGTAGCTAGTTCGTTTTTTAATTCATTATTCTAGGGTATAAAACCAAACGGCATGCTGGTTTTACGGCATGCTGGTCACTCGACCTGCTGCATATCGGAAAAAGTGCGTTTACATTCATGCATGCAAATATTTTTTGAAAATACAAATAACAGATTCGTATAATTACCTCAACATCCCCAGCTTAACCATCATTCTCAACACAATATTTTAGCATCTAACATCCAGCGCTCCTTAAGAGGTTTAAAGACGTTAGGAACACTCGTTTTTACCGCTGTCAAAATAGCATTGTAGACGCAAAATAATCTCAAGGTAGTTACCATAGCAACTACTTTGTACCAGTTTCTTCAATCTAACAGTCACGCGTAAGAAACAGGGATTCCCTTCTTCATGGAGGAAATTCAACTAGTAAACTTATGTGCAAGCCTAATTTTTTTTTTCTTCTTCTGTTTCAATCTTATTACGCCCAGAAGTAGGTGAAAGAGAGGAAGGTGGCACATTTCTTGGTATTGCATTACAGGTCTGAAGTGACTGTCTATGATTAAGCTTGTCACGCACATCTTTCAATTTCTGGTGTAACATTCTATGTATAGTGCATGCAAAGCATGGCATCTATGTCTTTGTTGATAGGTGTAGGTTTGTTGCTAAGAAATTAAAATTGTTAAAAGTGGTGAAATTGTCGTTTAAAATTATTAATGTTTTATTTTTGTGGAAGGGTTTACGGTGTTTCTTTTAATTATTTCGTGATAAAATAGCTTAATAGGTTTCAAATGTGCTATGGTATTGGGTGCTAAAATGCAATAGGAAAATTTGATAAATATTATCAAAGCAATAAATAAAACTGCTGCTTGTAAGGGAATAACTTGCAAATTTCCTTGCAGAAATGAGGTTGTCAGTTAGGTGACGACTATTGTTTCGAGCGCTTTAAAAGACTTCTTCTTCAGGCTAAAAGAGCTGTATAAGGCTAATAGAGCTGTATCATTAATAATCGCTAAGAACGAGCTCCAGGGACTTTAAGATTTCTGTATATTTTGCTGTGAGATTTTAATGGGTTTTCGAAGACTCAAACACAATTCAATGAAATTCAATGATACGACTGCCTCAAAATAAAAATAGAGGATAATGCAAGGTAAAAATTATAAAAAAAACCTTGAAGAAACCATACATTCTTTCTTAGCGGTTGTCAAGGGCGCATACTGTTTCTTCGATCTGATGAAGGGGACTTATAACGCCCTCGAAACAATTATAGTCACCTAACTAACATATCTCTACTAAGTTTTTTAAGTTATTTTAATACCAATACATTTGGAAAAGAATAACCATTACATGTCAACCTGGTTTGATTAACTTGTTAATTTCCTTACATACATACTATATTGTATAGGGAAAGTATATTATAGAAGTATTAATCCTTGACTGCTGCGTTGAGGTCCATGCTAACTCAAGAGTTAATGTTTCTCAGCCAGGATTTACTCAGTTAAGGGTCAATACAATATCAAGGATATTTATATTAGGATTTTGCACGTGCATTTGGATAAATGATTTTATTTGGTCGAAATCACTTAAATCTCTAAATTTTAATTTTATGGTAGAGGTTTTATAAAGTGGATGTAAAGGAAAACTGAAAAATAATGATTTCTAAATATATTAATAATTCTAAATAAGATTTTTTATTAAGATTTCTAAATATATGAAGGTTACTACTGTGTGTCGGAAAAGTTATGTGTTGTGACACAAAACGTAAATTTAAATAGCATAAAAAATATTTTTAAATAATCAATTATTCTTGTACTGTGAATATTTTCTGTAACTTGTAAGTTTTAAAGCAATATAGAAAAAAACCCAATAAATTGTTATAAAAGTGACAGATTGATTTCCGAATAATATAATTTAAGGGATTTTTTATAATTTCTTGGTGTTCACAACTTCTTACCTCGTATTCTTACTTGGTGTTCGTAAGAATGAGCATTCTTATTATGCAGAAATTAAGACACTGCAATAATAATCAGTGGTAGCCAGTCTGAGGAAAAGCAAGGGGGTCACATAAAACCAATTACGAAGTTGCCGTAAAATTAAAAAGCCCATCTTAAAGTCTCGATAAGCCAATTCTGCAATGTGGAGGTGATGAGCTGAAGTTTGCCTTCAAGGAAGAAGGCGGAGAAAACCTGCAAGCCAGGCTAACGGAGTACATGTTTTCAATAACTATGAAATGAATCTCCAGACAAGTAAGACGCGAACCTTCAGTGGAGCAAAAGTTCGAAATATTTTCATATACAGATATACTAGATAACAATTCAAAATGAGTGCAATTTTGAAGTAAATTTCAGTGCAAAATCGGGATGAAGTATAGGTAGACTTTTCTATATTGTTTGTGTTCACAAGGTGATAATCAAGGATTTTATTTCCCTAAAGCAGTGAGCACAAAGCCCACATAAAGCATTTAATTTCAAATGTTAATTGTGATCACATTCAGTATTCTTTTGTTGAGGAATAATTATTTTAACGCAGACTGCTAATTTTAATTTTTTCAATTTATCAGTCTTCAGTTTTTTTTTGTAATTTTTATCGGTACATTATGTGCTGTAACATCAAATATCAGTTTTGGCTTCAAAGATAGCTATTTTGTGATCTCGTTGAAAAGTTGTTATGGTAAATTCTAGATAAAACTACAGCGAAATTGGGTGCTTGAAAAGTTTTTCGAAAACTGTATTATACCTCTGGGCTGAGACTCCGAAAGTTGGCCAATTTAAGGTCCACACAAAATTCCCATTTCTTAAAGAGGTAATAGCTTATCAGTACTCAAGTCTATAAATGCATATTCAGTATTTTAATCATATCATTTTTCTTCAGAATGATATGAATCCTATTTTATATCAATATCATAAATTTTTGTAATTAACGCTTTGAACTAAAGTTAGTCCATGGAAAAGGGGGAAGAATTGCAGCTTCTGTTTAGAAACCAAAAGCACCCCAAGGTAGAAGTCTGACTCAGAGGTTGCTTGTTAGTATTTTATTCAAAATTGCACTTAATTACGCTGCTAGCATTAGCCATACATAGCTTGTGACTTGCGAACTCGAGAGGCATGATCTTCTAGACCTGGTTTAGTCGTTGGCTAATCAGGGTGGAATTAGTAACCCCAGGTTAGTAATAAAGTTGGTAGCAACCCCAAGTTGGTAATAAAGTTGGTAGCAACTCCAACAACTTGGTAATAAAGACAAGAACATGTTTTCTGATCGTATTAGTTGTTTTTCTAGAAGCAAAGCAATGTATAAAAACATGTTGAATTGTAAGTCTACTGTTAATTAAAATGCTTTATTTTATTTCCAGGTTAGCAAATATCCGTGTGAAGCGTGTTCATGGATTCGCCAAGGGATTTGACTATCGACCAGGCCATCAGTTCCATCCAGGTGAAGACATCACCCACGCTTGGAACGCGGTCTTCATCTTTGGGGCCTGGAGGCTCATTGACGTCACTTGGGGAACGGGTATGTGTATTGATAACTAAGTATATATTCTACTTATTTAGAACTAGGCAATCATGGGAATTCCTTATTTTGTATGAGGTTGTAGTGAATTGTATACTATGTTATAAGTTGTTCAAATTCTGATGTTTTTTGGCGGGAAATCATGTATCATTATAATTTTTTACAGTTATATACAGTAGGTTCGAAAAGAATGGTTGATCATTGGCTTGAAGACTTAAGTCCTTTCGGCCAAGCATGTTGAAGATTAAAAGAGAAACCTTATATCGAAAAAAAAGAACAAATTTATAAGTGCCAACAAGAAGAAGACAACAACAAAGGCATTTAGAAAGGGAGGTGTCAAATCCGAAAAATGGGACTGGGGTTCTGCCCTTGAGTCTTAATAAGGGATAGAAAGTTAGTTGATATTAATCATAACTATTGTGAAATAAGGAAATAATTTTCAGGGGATAAACGTTAATAGTTATAGAACAGGCTACAGAATAGATCTAGGCAAAAAATATAATGGTCAGAAATTTGAATAAGAATATCGACAGTGAAACTCACTATATTTCGAATCAAGTATATAGCCTCCCGAAACGAAAATAATTATTGAAGACGCTGAACTTCATTTCCCAAGATATTAATATTTTCATCAACTTGGCGGAATCTGTATGAAGGCCATTCTTTTGAAATCGCTTCTTCTATTGGTCCATCACTCTGTATTGAAGCTCCTGATTGGCGGACTAATATTATTTATTCTGACAGACATATGCCCTATTTTAACCTACGGAAATCGTCAAAAATTTCATTTTTGAAAGAAAAAGAATAGTGAGTCCATTATGATTGAACACGATCTAATTATGCTGTTCCATATCTTTTTTGTTATCACTAAAATAATATCATTCCAATTAATATTAAAGCATTTCTTCCATCACTGGAATTAATACGATTTTGTTTGCTTCACACCTATTATTCCTTGCCAATCAAAAATGCTTACAAATTGACGATATGTAGAAATTTATGGGCTGAAAAAAATTCTGAGTGACCTTCGCTCTATATTTGGTGCGCGAAATTACTCTTTTATCATTTCCAATGGCGAACTGCCTCATCGCCTGCAATGTCAGACATTTAATTTTGCTGTCGCGTGGGCGGGTCCCATGTTCCACGGTTATTGAATGCCCTGTGACTAATTGTAAAAGTTGTTTTCGCTTTGGTTGACACAGGTGAAGCGTTTCACAATCAATTTCGTCTGCTGATATTATTGTAACCCATTTTCAACTTTTGGTGAAAAGAAACTTATTTTACTACCGATAATATAATGTCATGTAGAAGCTCAAATGTAAGCTTTGGCATCCCAGTTTGAAAATTTGAAAATGCCGTGTATTCGCTCATATAAAACGACTTTAATCATTTGAAACATATAGTTTATTATATGAAACCGGTGATTTGAGTTCAAAACAATAGATGCCTAAAATTGAAAACTCAAACTATAATAATGTTATTCTGTTATTCATCTATATAAATGAAATTGAAAATTTGTCTTTCTGTCTGTTTGTCTGTCCCATCATCACTGGAAAACGGCTGAACCGAATTTCATGAATTTTTCTGTGTAGCCTTGAAATAGTCTCACTTAAAATTTAGTCCATGTTTCAAGTTTTTAAGATTAGGGGCTGTCGATATATTAATGAATAACGGGACTTTATATATATATATTCGTACGGAGTATATAACATAAATAAATTTAAAATTCACAATCATGAGCAAATTCTTATAGTATTCTAAATTACATTGAAATTCAAAACATTCTATTAAAATATTTAAATTAGTGCTCTTAAAAGAAGTTTAAGAATCTATGTTCTTGCTATATGAAATTATCTTCACAGGAAGATCTGAAGAATAAAATATCTGGTTCCATTTGTAAACAAATAAAAAAAAGTATGAAATTGAATCAATATATGCCAAAATGAAAGTGCTAAATTTGTATGGGAAGATATTACCAGCACTACTTATATTCCCGAATATTAGCAGATATACCCGTGTATTGGTAAAATATTACCCATTCTACAATATAGGAATTTCAAAAATCCTTGCCAAAATAAAACAGAGTACGCAATAAAGTGAAAATATCAACTACCCCAGCAATCTTTAAACTTGAGAGCCGTAATTGATTCCAATATATGCCGAAACGAAAGCGCTAAAATTGTGTGGGAAGTATAACCGTACTACTTATATTATAGTAGATTAGAAGATATACCCGTGTACTATTAGAAGACTACCCGTGTACTATTAGAAGACTTCCCGTACTACAATATATGAGTTTCAACCGCTTTTGCCAAAATAAAATAGATGACGTTATAAATTGAAAATATCAATAATCTGTTATTTAATGTGGAAAGGCGAAACTTGTTGCTATGGTAACTGTATTATTATCATTCGTAAAGTTGCCAATTGTGCGTATAAAAAATACAGCTATACGAAACTGTTATTGGCATCGAATTAACATCATATAAAATGAAATGCTGTGCTTTTGGCGAATTATGAGTCCAAACAGAATGATTTATTTATACTCACGTGCAATATATTTATCTAAGAAATACATATTTAATTAATATTTCGTGAAACAAATGACAAATTCTTCGGAGTAGAAATGTAAAACTGTTACAAAAAAGCATCTTCACTCGTGGGATGCACGAGAATGATGTTAATAGATTTATTGCATATGGAGTGACACATAAGGAAAATACTTACTACTTTTAAAATTTTATGTCACTTGTTTCTAAATTTATATGGAAAAGATAGAATATCTCTAGAACGGCTCATGCTAGCGGTCTAAATTTTATCATTTGTTTTGCTATAACAAATTACGTATGAAACAATTATTTAATTTTCATTATTGAAGGATCCTATTTAATTTTATCCTATTTAATTTTTTAGTATTTTCTTAATAATTTATTCGAAAATTTAGAGAGGGGAGGTCAACCCAATATTCGATTGCACTTAAAATTAATAGGGTTCCAGTATTCACTAATTGTAATAATCATTTCAATTATTTTAGAAATGTTATATTCGTTCGTGAGATATCGCTTCCACACACACAAGCACACACACACACACAAACATGCATACTCACACAGACATTCCCTGCAAAACGTTGGATTCGAGTTCATGGATACTTAAACCTGGTGATCTTCCGCCGAAAATTTTCGACGCCATCACAATACTTTATACAGTATACTATGTACTGTGAAAGTTAAAACATGAACCGAAGCTCAGTTTTGGACTGGCTTAGATTTTGGTAAACAGGCAACAATTTATTCTTTAAATTATTGACCAATATACATCACGTGATGTCTAAACCAGAAAGATCAATCATGCTTAAAGCATTGATTATGAAACACTTTCCAACTTCAATGCAGTTTTATTTAAACATCTCTAAAATGCAATACATTCCTAAGTAATATTTTAAAACTTATCACAATACTACATTAATTTATTATATTTTAAAATTTAAACCTTCATCGAAAAAAATGAACTTCATTCAAATGACGGCATTGAGATATAAATTGCCTGGTTTAAACATCTCTAAAATGCGATACATTTCTCGGTAATATTTTTAAAATCATCACAATACTACAATAATTTATTATATTTGAAAACTTCATCGAAAACAAATGACATTCATTCAAATGACGTCATAGAAAAAATAACACGCCCATTCATAATATTTTCCCATTGATTTCATTCATCACAGTACTAAAATAATTTATTTTATTTAAAAATTAAGACCATGGAGCTACAAGTAACTAAACTCTATGCTTAAAACTTCATCGAAAAAAATCGTCCTTCTCGCTGGAAAATCAATGAATATTTCATTCATATCAGCTATGCAGATTCCATGAGCTAAATACTTTTGCGTTAAAGAAATACAGCAATTCTTATACAACTCATCCTACATATTTTGCTGTTTACATTTTACATAAGTGAAAAATAGACTTCGTTGTAGAAATAATTAAATTTGGATGATCACTTAAATTCAAATATATTGTAATTGCGTTGTTTCAGTATGTAGATGCACAGAAATAAAGCAAAAATAAAGCGGTTTTAAGACGGATACAACACTCAATATGAATTAAAAAGAACTTTAAAAACCATGATTTTGAGACAAGATGGATGCCATATTTTATTTTGAAGTGGGTCACGTGGTCTTTTCATATCATGGTCACGTGATCGCTTCATATAAGAGGTGTAATTATTATTTTAATTTTTATTTAAAAACTACTGACTGTATTTTGCTGAAATTTTTTATACATATTTTATGGAATAATTTGAATGTTACCTAAAATTTTCGAAGCAATTTGTGAATTCTAAATCCGTTTAAAGCAGGTTTGAATAATTAGGTCCTATAGGGTTCTATGTATTTCATTTTTTCAACCCGGGTTCAATCCAAAACTAATTGGGTGATATTATTCATTTATGTTCCCATATGTCCTGCAGACCGTCTGAATAACATACTAAAATTTCATTTTGATTAAGTCATTTTTACGGCAGTTATCGTGCTAACGGACAGACAGACAGGCAGACAGACAGACAGACAGACAGACAGACAGAAAGAAAGAATGAACAAAGTCTTAAACACTTTTCAACTTTGTTGTAAAGTGTTAAAAAATACAAAATAGCAAACGAGACAATAAGTGAACGAAATACAGTTAATTGTCTGGGCGAACGATAAATATAACAAAGTTCTGAAAACGTTTAGTGAGCAAATTACAATACTGGTAATGCAAACAGTTCAATGGATTGGCGGCAGTTGAATATTTTTCATGGATAAAATCGCACACTCTGTGCCGCGTCCAGTATTAGTAAATCGGTTTTGCATTGGCTAACGATTTTCAGCATCGAACAACTGATAATTAAAATTTCATCAAGGGAACTTGCTTTTGCATGTCGAAGTTAAACATACCACGCATGAAGTTAGCTATGCATTAAGCCTGCCTTTGTTTATACTGCCTTTGTCTATATAAGCTCGTAAAATTGCGGAACACGGTAAATTTATCTTTTTCCAGGGTAGTTATCACCTATTCGGTGCAAAAGATTGCTAATAAGCGGAAAGCGGGCCCGCCAGTCATAAATAAAAAAATCTTTTCATCTAATCTCTGAAGTCCTCTGCACTGTATCTAAAGCTCTGAAACCACAGATTCTGACCTCTCCATTGAAAGCGTGATTCCAATCTGCATGAATATCCCCTATTTGCGATTTTTTTGGAACTGTTACTTATAAAGACATTCTTGAGTTCTTCTAACCAACTTTTGGGACTACGGGGCATTTAGTTTTATACTGAAATCTTGTGCAATGTTCATTTTGAGCAATATATATGTCTTGTGTCATATCTAGCAGGATTGTAGATATATACCATTCAATGATTCTCTACTTTTCTCATTTTATTTACTGCATCAATTTCTGTTGTGATTCCTTCATCAATTGCTATTGCACAATGTCGTCTTCTGTATTTATTCGCTCTTTTTAACATTCTCCAACATAGTTGTAAAGTGTTTATGACTTTGTTCATCCTGTCTCTGTCCGTTCGCGCGATAACTGCTGTAAAAATGACTTTATCAAAATGAAATATTAGTTTGTTGTTGAGACGGAATGTGGGACATACGGGAATGAAATTAATAATATTACACAATTATTTTCGGATTGAACCCGGGTTGAAAAAATGAAATACATTGAACCCTGTGGGACATAATACTTCAGGCATTTTCAAGCGGAGTTAAAATTTACAAATTCCTTCGGAAATTTTAGGAAATATTCAAATCATCACGTAAAATGCGTAAAATAAATTTCAGCAAAATATGTTAGACAGTTTTTTAAATAAAAATTGAAATAATAATTACACTCATATTATATGAAGAGATCACACGACTCATTACAAATAAAATATGGCATCCATTTTTCCCCCTGTGTAAGAATTGTTATTTTTGAAGATCTTTTAAATTTATATTTAGCGTTGCATCTGTCCTAAAACCGCTTTAATTTTGCACTTTATCTGTTTATCAAAATTCTGGACTAACGCCATTACAATATTTTTCATTTTAAATAAACACTAAAATTTGATTATTCCTCCAACAAAACTTAATCTCTATAGTATGCAGAATGTAAACAAATCAAGCGATTGTAAGATGAGTTGCATAAGAATTGCTGAATTTTTTTCACGTAAAATTATTTAGCTCTGGAGTCTGGAATATAAGTGAAGTGAATGAAATATTGATTTTACATATAGAAGCAGACGATTTATAGCATTGACTTTTTTGATGAAGTTTTAAGTTTCCAAGTATAATAAATTATTGTAGTACTATTTTTGCGTATTTTCTGTGCATCTATATTCTGTATTCTGTGCTAATGCAATTACAATATTTTTGAGTTTAAATGATCATCAAGCTTTGATTATTTCTACAACGAAGCCTAACTTTAATGGATGCAGATCGTAAGCAAGATCTTGTAAAATGAGTTGTATAAGAATTGCTGAATTTTTTTTTTTCACGCAGAATTATTTAGCTCTGAAGTCTGAAATAAAAGTGATATGAATGAAATATTCACTACTTTTACATAGAGAACATAGAGAACCAAACGATTTATAATTCGATGACGTCATTTGAATAAAATTCAGTTTTTTCGATAAAATTTTCAAATATAATAAATTATTGTAGTACCTTGATAATTTAAAATATATCAGTGCTGAATGTATCGTATTTTAGAGCTGCTTAAATAAAATTGCATTTCAGTTGGAAATTGTTTCATAATCAATGTTTATGCATGATTGATCTTTCCAGTTTATTCTGATTTGTGTTAAAATAAAATGCTCTGCAAGCATCACTCATGAATTTTTTTTCGTTTGGGCATTATTTAGGTTATACAGACCATACGGGCAAGTTTCAGCGGAAACTGAATGAGCATTTTTTCCTGACAGATCCAGAGGTCCTGATCTGGACACACTTCCCATACAGTGAGATGGAGAGCAACTACTCCAGGTAATATTATGATTACGGAGAAAACCTGATTTTTGTTTCTCTGTCTTAATTATACCGTACCCTTGCTTGCCAAAATGTTGTCAACTGGGCCACTTTTAGCAGGTATGTTGGACACTTTCAAGAATCTAAGTGATTGATCAAGAATTGCACGAATTACGTAGGATTTTTAAGATTTTTTCTTGGAGGGTATATAAGCGTCTTCTTTGTTCGGAGAGTAAAATTATATTCTGTTATTATATTAATTATTGTATTAATTACATTAATATATAATGAAATATATTCGTTATTATGTTAAATACGTTATTATAGTGAAATTACATGTTATTGTTATTACATAATATTATTATATAGTAAAATGACGTTATTGAAATATATCAGTTATTATATTAATTACGTTATTATAGTGAAATTACATGTTATTATCACATAATATTATTATATAGTAAAATGATGTTATTGAAATATATTAGTTATTATATTAATTACGGTAATATAGTGAAATTACATAATGTTCTATATAAAGTATATATATATTATTACATAGTGAAAAAATCTGATGTGGGCAACACATGACTTTCCTTATATAATGCAATGAATTTACTACTTTTACAGTTAAAAAAAATGCTATTCTTAGAGTAGATACTTATATTCTTTCCATGATATTGAATTTTCTTCAATTAGTCGTTATTTTCATTGATTTAGCGTCATTTTTATCCATTTGGCGAGATTTTTGTTAATTTGGCAACAATTAAAAATGTCGCCAAGTTGGCGACATTCCGCCATATTCGTCGCTAAAATCTCGTCAAGCGTTATGGACGGAGAAATAAGTTATTCTTACAGCAGATAAATGACTATTGGCGTTTAAATACAAAAGTATTACTCAAAGTATCTTTTTTCATGAATGGAACGAGCTAGATCCACGAGAATGATGTCACCCAATTTATCGCATGGTATTACATAGGAAAAGTGAACATGTTTCTAAATAGGAAATATTTTTATTTTTTATTTTATATGACTTTTTGATAATTTTTTGAAAAATGTGCAATATCTCAAGAACGGTTCATGTTAGCGGTCTAAAATTTATGCCAATCGTTTTCTAATGAAAAATTACATAAGAAATTGTCTATTTGCGTAACTTTATTAGCGGTTTTGATTTTTTGACGATTTTTTCAAAATTTCATTCGAAAATTTAGGAGGGTTCTGAACATTCGATTGCGTATAAAAACAATAAGCTTCCAGTGTTTACGGATTGTGATTTTTGTGCCAAATTTTGTTCGAATTGGTGCATTCGTTCGTCAGTTATCGTCTCTACAGGCTCACTGACACACACACGCACACACATACTTTCACACACACACACACACACACACACGCACGCAGACATCACTTCAAAAATGTTTGATTCATGATCAGGGATGCTTGAAACGTGCTCTCCCGTCGAAAACTCGAATTCGAATTTTCGACCCCGTCACAATACTTTCCTTACACATTATGTATATAAGGAAGTAATAACGCTATTATATACTTATATAGTTAAATTACGTTATCGAAATATATTCGTTATTATATTAATTACGTTATATATATATATATATATATAAAATCTTATATATATATATATATATATATATATAACGTAATTAATATAATAACGAATATATTTCGATAACGTAATTTAACTATATAAGTATATAATAGCGTTATTACTTCCTTATATACATAATGTGTAAGGAAAGTATTGTGACGGGGTCGAAAATTCGAATTCGAGTTTTCGACGGGAGAGCACGTTTCAAGCATCCCTGATCATGAATCAAACATTTTTGAAGTGATGTCTGCGTGCGTGTGTGTGTGTGTGTGTGTGTGAAAGTATGTGTGTGCGTGTGTGTGTCAGTGAGCCTGTAGAGACGATAACTGACGAACGAATGCACCAATTCGAACAAAATTTTGCACAAAAATCACAATCCGTAAACACTGGAAGCTTATTGTTTTTATACGCAATCGAATGTTCAGAACCCTCCTAAATTTTCGAATGAAATTTTGAAAAAATCGTCAAAAAATCAAAACCGCTAATAAAGTTACGCAAATAGACAATTTCTTATGTAATTTTTCATTAGAAAACGATTGGCATAAATTTTAGACCGCTAACATGAACCGTTCTTGAGATATTGCACATTTTTCAAAAAATTATCAAAAAGTCATATAAAATAAAAAATAAAAATATTTCCTATTTAGAAACATGTTCACTTTTCCTATGTAATACCATGCGATAAATTGGGTGACATCATTCTCGTGGATCTATCGGTATTGTAGCCGTGGTTTGACTGCTTTGGTGATTTTAATATTTCATAATTACTTGGAATTGGTTATTATTATTATATCTTTCTAATATATATATATATATACACTCTATAACAAAAAAACCGACGCACCAAGAAGTAGTTGTCCGATTGTGATAAAAATTGGTGGATGTGAAGAACATACATAGAAAAAGAAACGATTTAAATTTCAGACCAATTTAATGATTTAGAGATTTACCTTATACAGAGGAAGTCGATAAGGAGTTGGTCCACCTCTGGCCTGTATGCAAAATGTCGCCCGGCGTGGCATAGACTGATGAAGTTCATGGATGGTGTCCTGCGGAATGTCTTGCCAAATAGTCTCCAACTCTCGGGCTAAATCGTCAACATTCCGGGATGGTTGCAATCGCCTTCCCATAACGTCCAAATGTGCTCTATGGGAGAGAGATCAGGAGACCTAGTTGGCCAAGGAAGTGTTGGGCAAGCTTGAAGACAATTCATAGCAACACGTGCCGTGTGCGACCGGGCATTATCTTGTTGAAAAGTAAACTTGTCGCAAAAGGAACGGTAACGCAACCGGTCGTAGAATGTTGTCTACGTACCGCTGTGCTGTCAGTGTGCCAGAAATGACTACCAAAGACGTAAGATATCCGCAGTCGAAATGCAACAGAAATTTTGACCACAGATTCAGAATCGCTCCTTATATACACCTGCTGAATGCGCAGTTCCGATGCGCTGGAGCTCCCACTATTTATTTATTGGACACCAAATTTTATTCATTTGCATGTTCTCTCAAAATGTTTTTGCATACGAAATTTCATTACAATCGGACAACTCCTTCTTGGTGCGTCGATTTTTTTGTTGTCGAGTATATGTATATATATATATATTGTAATGTGTCAACCACGTGATTGTATTATGATACGAAACACATTTAGAACTTCTATGGATGTAAAGATCTCTGAAAAGTAGCATCTATAGAGGTTCTATCCAATTCCATCTATTGAAATTTAAATATTTTCTTTATTGATTTTTGTCATTCTCAAATTTTGTGCATCCAGTATTTTCCATTTCTTTTGACGCTCGGGCTTAGATTGTTTGTATCATACATGTAGAAACTAATTATTCGATTCCCATGTTTTATTACATATCTCTCATTTTAGTATAAAATCTTATTTCTTTAAATCTTCTTTTATAATGCCTTTTCTTTTGTTAGATACTATATTTTCAAATATGCAGACATTAATGATAAATGACTATTAATAATTGTGGATCATTAGTAATTCTCATTTAATATTTAAGATTATTGATAGCAATTAAAAATACCTCCTTCCCCCACATAAAGTATTTCTGGGTATGTCATCATTATGTAGGATATCAATTAACGTCTTCAATATTTAAATATCAAGATTTTTATATTGTATCGCTTTGGTTCAACACCAAAGCGATACAGTGAGGCGACTTCAGGCCTGTAACAAAACGTTGCATATAATTAAGAAAGTGCTCATGTGGTCAACTCTTCATCATTTGTGGAACTCAGTTTCGTGGTCATTTTTACTCATCAACACGGAGCAGCATGTGATGACCACCATATACAAAACTCCTTAAAGAAATTTTTTGCACATCCTTAAAGGAACTCCTTAAAGGAGTTTTGAACTCGGCGGTAATGACCGTAAAATAATGATTCACAGGTGGTGATGGCTGAGAATTTTCTTACTTGTATGTGTCTGTCTATTATAGGGGAAAGGCCATTTCATTGTAATCTCGAGCGTTCAGTATCTGTTGACGTTTTTCGAACCTTAAATTATGTTCTGAATCTTTCAAGATTTGAAGTAAATACACCTACCAGAAAATTCTTAAATACTTGTTTCAAGGGGGTTTTGTGCGTAGTGGTCATATAATTGCACGCCTCGTACTGATGAGCAACAATGACCGCGAAGCCATGGTCAACGGGTAGTGAAAGAATGAGCAGTTGAGTACTTTCTTGCTCGAACGAAATAGACTATCACCGCAAGACAACAATTTCGGTAGTAACTGAATTTAATGCTAGAGGTTCAGAGTCTATTTCGACGATAGGAACTTACAATTCCCTCCCAGTATCACAACGGAAGAGGGACGGCTGACCTTGGCCAGTATGAAGAACCCTGGTTCGATTTCCGGTTAGGGCAACAAGGTTCTTTACAATGGCAGCCGAACAAATCAACTCTGTAGGTTAGTGCAAAGATGTTGGAGGTCTGAAACTGATCTTAATACGACTAGCACGGATCCAGTGGACTCCAGTATATGGCACGTTGATTTCAAACCGGGTGGTCAAAAGATCAATCAGGAAGCTAACCTGAAGGATAAAAATAGCAGCAGGAGGCTAACCTGAGGTAAAAAGTAGCAAGAGGCGGATCTGAGATAAAAATAGCAGCAGAAGGCCAAAATGATATAAAAATAGCAGCAGGAGGCTAAGCTGAGGTGAAAATAGCAACAGGAGGCTAACCTGAGGTAAAAATAGTAGCAGGAGGTTAACCTGAGGTAAAAATAGCAGCAGGAGGCTAACCTGAGGTAAAAATAGTAGCAGGAGGGTAACCTGAGGTAAAAATAGTAACAGGAGGCTAACCTGAGGTTAAAATAGCAGCAGGAGGCTAACCTGAGGTAAAAATAGCAGCAGGAGGCTAACCTGAGGTAAAAATAGTAGCAGGAGGTTAACCTGAGGTAAAAATAGCAGCAGGAGGCTAACCTGAGGTTAAAATAGCAGCAGGAGGCTAACCTGAGGTAAAAATAGTAGCAGGAGGTTAACCTGAGGTAAAAATAGCAGCAGGAGGCTAACTTGAGGTAAAAATAGCAGCAGGAGGCTAACCTGGGGTTAAAATAGCAGGAGATGGTGAGTCAGAATGCCAGTTGCACGGCTGACACTAGACGATGGGGAAAGCTGAGTCCACTTCGATGATGAGAGATTGCAATCTCGTCCCAGTAGCTAGCTCAACGATAGAACGTCGGCTGGCCAGTACGAAGATTTCCGTTCGAAGCAGCAAGGTTCTTTACGGAGTTTATAAATATTAATAAAAAATAAACTAATGCAGTTGCGTTTAAGGCAATAAAATATATTTGACGCTCTAATTTTTAGTATTTAATATCCTAGGTGGCAACTTCTCGACAAGCCAATCCACTTAGACGAATTCAACGCCCTTCCGAAAGTAACTCCTTTCTTCTTCGAGTACAACCTTAGAATACGGTCTCGGCCCCAGAACCCCGTAGTTTTTCGCGTTCAGACCGAACTCAAAATAGCAGCCCACAAGCCGACGCGCTACAAGTACAAGTTGTATTCAGTGGAGGACAGGGAAAACGGACAGCTCAACAACCACGTCTTCTGCCAACTCAAGGAGGACAGACTGTTGGGATCTTTCGCTATATCGCCCCCATCTGAAGGGCTGTACTACTTCAAGGTGAGTTTTTTTTTATTTTGTTGTTACTTTTCCCACATGTAAAGCATTTGTGACAGTGTCGAAAAGTCGAATTCCAATTTTTTGACTGATTTACGCGATATGTTTAAGATTTTTGGCGCGTTGAGCTTCTTCTTCTTCGACTCAGAAAGTCCTACCTACCCGAAGGTGTAAAGTATCCGTTTGGACGTCCGGGAAATGCAATCAATTTAGACCGGAACCCAGTGGGGGAGTTATTCACTGGGACCGTACTCTCCTTTCCCTACCACCAACCTACACCCACATGTTTAACGAACTATAGATCTACATGTTTAACGTGATCGTACTCCGCGATCAAACTGTCGCCGTGAACACGGCGACAGTTTGGGCAAAGGCGGGAATCGAACTCGGGTCGTTCGAGTGCAATCTCCGCGTGCTAACCGCTGAGCTGTCGCGTCCCTGATGCGTTGGGCTTAAAAGTATTTGTCACTTTTTTTTAAAGTGCACGTATACTAAGTTTTTAGGAACGGGCACAAGCAACTTTAAAAGGGTGGAACATCCTAGTAGTTCGATTCCCAAGATCAAAATCCAAGTTTGATTCCCGGCTTTGCCTTAACCGTCCTCATGCTCACGTGGAGTACGGGTACGTTAAATATTTGCATTCGAAAGTCCTTCCGAGAGGTCGGTGGTACCGCCCCTGTGGTTGCTGCCCTCACTGGGATTTGTTCTAAATTGGGCGGCACTGTCCTGGTCGTCCAAAGAGATGCCTTACACATTCCTTAAGTTGGATTGTCTGGGTCGAAGAAGAATAACAACTCTGTAAGGAAAGTTCTATGAGTGTATGCGTTAGGTCTATCTATAGTAAAGTGACCATGTCCGATCAAATAAAACTAATTGCTGCGCCTCTTGCGGAAAATTAAAAAACAATAGTATAAAGAATTCAGCAATAAAGCGAGATAGAAGAAAAATGCTAATCATTTAAAAGTTGTTATAGCATTGTTTAATAAATAGGAATCTACAACAGAAAAAAAGCCGTATTATCAGAGTTTGTAACATGGTGACACCTGCAATGCTTGTCGAAGTACGCGGTAATAATCTTTTTCGATTTTAAATGGCCATTTTGAACAGTTTGTAAATTATATTCCTATGCATATGTGTTGTTTATTTCATCCTTCCTAAATAAGACATATATTCGCTAGTATCCATATTGTATGACATAAATGCCTTCTGCATCAGTTTTATGGTCAATTCCTACTAATTAGACAATGTTCTACAACTTTGTAATCGGCTTTTTCCTTCTATCTCGGTTTGTTGCTTAGTTCGTATCCTAACTTTTTCTAATTCTCTGCTATTTGCACTGCCATCCCATTTGTTCAATTGGGCAATTCCATTTTACTACTGATAGACCCCACGTGTCCAGTTATAGAATTTTCCGTACAAAGTTATTGGGTGCTCAAGGATATTTTTAGGAAATCTGTATATACGTATAGTTGGGAAAAACTATACAGGGTGTCCCAAAGACATTGACCTCGGCTTTTGTTCCTTAAATATTGATCTTAGACATATATAATAAATTACAAAGTTGCGTAAAAAAGGTACATAATTTTATGAAATCGATAAAAATTTTCAGGGGATTAAATTTGAAGAAACACAAAATTTAAATTTTTATACGACCCCCGTACAAAAACATTTCCAATGAGCAAAATGTGCCCCATACACTAATAAGGTGATGTATAAAATTTCAGCATTTTATCATAAAAAATCCCAGAGATACGAAAAGACAAAAGTGCTGACTTAAATCACTTTTCGATGCATCGATATGGGTTCTCAGAGGGCAAGAATCATATCGGCAGATCGCGTTTCAGGGGTTATACACAAATTACGAAAGAAAACAATGATTACATAAACAAATAATAATTTTGCTATTTATTGGTACAAAAGTATCTACACTGTGTAGAAATAATAACTTTACACAACGATTACAAAGCTTGTTCAAAATGTTTTCCATCCATGCCAAAGATTCAATAAAGATAAGCAGATATTATTTGCCTATGATGCATTTCTGCGTTGCGTCATTTGCACTCTTGCTGCAAACATTCACATTTTGATTTGTGATTAATCCCTCACCAACTTTGTTTAAGCATATCTCTGGGACTTTATATGATAAAATGCTGAAATTTTATACATCACCTTATTAGTATATGGGGCATATTTTACTCATTGGAAATGTTTTTGTACGGGGGCCGTATAAAAATTTAAATTTTGTATTTCTTAAAATTTAATCACCTGAAAATTTTTATCAATTTCATAAAATTCTGTACCTTTTTATACACAACTTTGTAATTTGTTATATATGTCTAAGATTAATATTTAAGGAATAAAAGAAGAGGTCAATACTTTTGGGATACCCCGTATATTTGGAAGTAGATTTTTATCCAAGATAGCATCTTGTCTGCCGTAACAGTCGTGGATCAAAAATTGCTGCCATAAATTATCGTGCCCTTGGAAAATTGGAAATTAATTTTTTACACTTAGTTAACCGCTATATGAAATCTGGAAGGTTAAGTTACTCGGACATGATTGTAAAAAAATATCAAGTCTCCTCTGTGATCTAAACCACCTGGCCAAATTGACGCACTACCCATTGAGCTGCTGCGACGATTATTATTTTTACTATAGTTTGAAGTTGACCCTACACAATTCTTTTCTTTCTAATGCAAAAATTAAAATCTGATGTTGGCAGTACTTGACTTTCACTACAAAATATTTTTCCTTTACCCTTTTCACGGCAAAATTATGATCTATAGCACAATGCTTTTGTGTACAAAAATTAGCATATAAATACGCATTACGTTTCTTAACAAAGTTGTTGCATAATACTGCATATAAAAAGGGAACATATTTGATGATACTATTTATTTAGTTTTATGTAATTTTTTGATATACTTATTTGAAAAATGCACAATATCTTAAAAATTACATGTGAAATGATTATTTATTTAACATGAAGGTTCTGATATTTTAATGATTTTTTTTCAAAAAGTCATTTTTAAATCGTGCAATATATTATACGTATTTGCAAAATCTTCATGCTATAATTTTAAATTTTTTAGTGAAAAATTGTGTCTAAAATTATTATTTTTTAGTCAATAATGAATATCCTTATCCTTTAATGATTTTTTCAAAAAAAAAAAAAAAAGTCATTTAAAAATTGGAGGATCTGTGGAGCATTCTATTGCGTTTATAATCAACAGGGTTTCAATGTGCACCGATTGTAATAATCGTACCAAATTATTTTTAAAACACTTCGTTAGTTCATGAGATCTCCAATAAACACACTAATATACATACACATACACTAACATACATACACAAACAGATATCATCTTAGCAGTTTTAGCAACGTTCAATTCGTTGCTAAAACAGCCCTTCGAATGCTCGAATCACCGAGTTCGAATCGCCGACAGAAACATTGAACCTGCTGCAGCGGGTGCAATGTTTCTGTCGGTGATTTCCCCAAACGCTGGCAGAATTTGATATTCGCACGTTGTTCTTTAAACGCCATTTCCGTTTTCGACGAACGCGAACGACTACAGTTCAGTGACGCGTATTGTCTGGAAAACCCCTGCACTGCGGACCTGCTTCTTTCTTTTCATATCTCGCGTCACGTGTGCGTCTACGTCACGGTAAAATAGTTCCCTCTCCTCCAATCAGGGTTGGAGAAATCAGCACAGTCTCCAAACTTTTTGATCCTACCTTGTATGTCTTCATTATAAATCTTTTCACTGGCTGAGACAATTCCGATGGTATAAATATTTTTATTTTCTCATGCGTAGTATTGAGAAATGCATCGTTTCCCCATAAACTTTCGATTTCGAGATTTTGATGCCAATATATGTTTTAAGACCTTCTGAAAGCGTTTTGACTATTTTTGGAGTGATGTCCGTCTGTCTCTGATGTCTGTGGTCGATTCCTTGTGTACAGAATAGCAGTCACAAATATTAATGGATTTTCACGAAACTTTATATTCGGCTTTGTGATAAAAAAATCTAGAACAAGATGGAATTTTTTTTTAATTACAGCGAAAACTTTGAATTTTATTCTAAAATCTATATTTCTTTAACATAGGACATAAGCAGCATCGGACACAATTTGACATAATCATACTTTCTACTTATGGTCACGAGAGGCTTATTTATGGTCACGAGATTTAGCAGTTTCAATCATTGTTGTGAAAAATGGCCTCCATACGAATTTTACTTTCCCTGCAATACATGGTAAGGTATAGGGAAAATATTGGAATCAAACCGAAAATAAAAACTCGAGTTTTCGACGGATCTACGGATTTCGAGATCTATAGAATACGAAAAAACCATTTTTAGGGGGACGTCTGTGTGTGTGTCTGTGTGTCTGTCTGTGTGTTTGTGTGTCTGTGTGTCTGTGTGTCTGTCTGTCTGTCTGTGCAGATTTTGTATCCACTCTAACTAAAAAACTAATTGACCGAATTTCTTAAAATTTGGTAGGTAAGTCACTTATGGGCGATTCTGGTGCTGATTAGTTAGGAGTACGATTCGGGATAAAAGAACCCGTCTTTTTTTTTGCGAAATGGCTCGCAAAAGCTTGTATACACTCTAGCTAAAAAAACTAATGGACCAAATTTTGCAAAATTCGGTAGATAAGTCGCTCGTGGGTTACCCTGGTGCGCTGATTAGATTTTGGTACGATTCGAATAAAAAAATAACTTGCCTCTTGTTGCAAAATGGCGCACAAAAATCGTCAAAATCTAAAATAAAAAACTACGTACGCTCAAATATATCCATTAAATGCTTGTTTTATACGTAATCTTTAACGATAAAAAGAATAAGACCAACCCCATTACACTAGGGCTAGCCGTTCTCGAGATATTTTAGTTTTTCGTATTTTCTTTACGCCACATTTGAAAATAACTCCAGTTATCAAATGAGAACGAAAATTGAATTAAAAGTGAATTAAATTTAATTGAAATAAAGAGAACGTGAATATAAGTCTGAAGGGAAAGTCATGTGTTGCCCACATCAGATTTTTGTTTGCTATAAACAATACGTTTAACACTATGAAAGTACTGTCGATCCAACATGATAGAAAGAAAATTCGCAGCAACCGATACTTCGCTACGTTTGAGCTTATTATAAGTGGGCTTTGTATTTCTCAGGAAAATGCAATTTAATTTCGATATTACATCTTATCCTTCCAAGTATAAAGAAACAAATCTCGGCCAGAGTGATGAACTTCTAAAATATCTATAAATGTCCTCAATCTTGGGGATGAATGATGGTCGGTCACAAGCGAACACAACACTAATTTTCTCGACTTTATAAAAGAAAGGGAACGTAGCTTTATTGGTTTTGTCGGATTTCAGATTGCAATTCAATACTCACGAAAATTCTTTTGAAACGACAGCACACATGGAAATCTAACATGCTTCACTTTTAAATGGTAAATTTTTTCTTCAATAATAGTGCAAATTTGAGAAGTTAGTACTTTGAAACAGTGTTGGAGAAAAAAAATTGATGTAGGTAGTACATGATTTTTTCTACAGGCGAAAATTCATTTTCTTTTTATTTCTTTAATAATTCATTAAACTGAGTTTTATGACACAAAATAGCACGCGTACTTTTTGAAATGACACTGAATTTGAACTTTTAAGGGGACGGTGGGCGTTGAAAATTTTCTTATTTATTTATTGACTTAGAAACATGAAAATTTGTATAAATATTCCTCTTAACATTACTATATAAAATACCATTAATTTTTTTTCTCAATTTTGTTATAATTTTGTATTTCTTTTTTTTTTTAATGTAATTTTTTAACGCAAATTTGAAAATGTTCCTTGCGTGCCATTTGTTCACATATTTGATTAATTTTACATTATGATCATTCAAAAACATAGTATGAACAAATCTGGGTATTCATTTTTAAATCCCTTAGAAGGTTAATTTTTAAAAAATATTTTTCTGCATTAAAACTTAATTTTCATCATTTAATTAGGTTCTTATTCACTTTTAATTACCTTAATAAAGTCTAATTATAAAATGCATACCCAGTTTCATTAAAAAGTAAAAAAGATGTCTTCTTGCCAAATTTCATGCATCTCAGACAAAAATTAAGAGGCATGGAGCATTTTAAAAATTTAAAACTATTGAAATTTTCGTTTCGAAAAAAAAATGCATTCAAACTTTTGCTTCCGGGTGGGACAGCGTCTATCCCAAACGAAGAACCTCCCAAAAAGACAGGTATTGGACATACCTTATCCCAAACAGTTCGATCCCCCTTTGCAGGCATTGGCGTCCATGGAAATCGCCGACAGAAACATTGCACCTGCTTGTCGGCGATTGCCATGCCTGCAAAGGGGTTCGAACTGTTTGGGATAGGATATGTCAAATACCTGTCTTTTTGGAATGTTCTTCATTTGCAATTGACGCTGTCCTACCCGGAAGCAAATGCTAACTTTGTAAAATAGTGTTATATATTAAACACTTTTTTTTGCCAATTTTTGCTCATTTCAACGCCCAACGTCCCCTTAATTCATTTTTTGTTTTTATTCGGCAATTGGACACAGTTTCAAAGTCAGCGTAGCAAAAATGAGAAAAAAATATATCTCGAGAACTGCTAATCTTAGAGTTATAAGGTTGGTCTTATTCTTTTTATCGTCAAAAATTACGTATAAAGCAAACATATAATTGATACATTTGATCATACGTTGTCTTGTATATTAAATTTCAAGGAGTTTTGCGGACATTTTGGAAATCGTACCAAAATCTAATCAGCACCAGGGTAATATATATACCAAATTTTGTGAAATTTGGACAATTAGTCTTTTAACTATAGTGGATACATGCGATTTTGGTGGGCTATTGCACAAAAACAGACAGGTTCTTTTATTTCGAATCGTATCAATATCTGATTGGTACCAGGGTGACATCCAAGTAACAATATTTTATGAAATTTAACCAGTTTTTGAGTTAGACGGGATAAATACATTGCACAGACAGACACACACATAAAGATGTCACGCTAAAAGTAGTCTTTTCGTGTAGATTCTTCGAAAACTCGAGTTACTATTTTCGATATGATTTCAATACTTTCCCTGTACAGTACCATGTATTGCAGGGAAAGTAAAATGTTTTTAAATTTATGAAGGAAATTTCATACGGTGACAAAAGGTATGTACATTGCATTTAGGACGGAACTATTTAAGATTTTTTTATTATCTTTTTGCACATTTGATGTGAAAGAAAAAAGCTTACACTTATGCCCCCGAATCTAATAGATAAAAATGTAAATAATTTTTCTTGTTTTGTAAGGAATATTGTCTAGATTTTTAATATATAAAATTAATTTCAATATTTTAATATTATTTTGAACGTTTTCATCAAAATTTTTAGATCGAGCTTTATTTTCCGAAAGAAAAACTTAAAAATATATCCGTCCAAGTGAGTTTACTTTTTTTCATTTCCTTACTTTCACTCAAAATATTTTCGATACGATAAAAGATTGATGTAAATAGTAAACGACAAAAATATTAGAAAATTCAGTTAGTAAATCTATATATATAAAGAAGCCGATCCCGTGGTCAAGCGGTCAGGGACATGCGTTTCCGTCTGATCGCTGGATTGCCGGGTTGCGGATTCGAATCCCGCCAGCGGGCATAGATGTTGTCATGTCTAAGCCAAGTCAGACTTTCGCCCTTCGGGGAGCTTCTATAAAAGTGAAGCTGCAAGAAATTCTATCTCTTTGAAAGCCTTACAAGTGTATGTAATTGAATTTTGGATTGAGCTTGATTAACATGTGTGGTGGTCTTTGTACCAAAATTTTGGCACAAATATTTTTAGACCTCTCTGTTATCTCCTTTTCTCAGTCCTAATGTTCTTTAGGGGGGAAAAACAACTTTTAAATCAATAAATTGCCATTGTGGCGGTACAAACTTACAGTGAATATTGTGATAACAATTAATATATGACTTTGGCGATAAATTTGGCGGAATACAACCATTTTAGTGATATTCGGAAACATAAAGAAAGTTGAAGAATTAATACATATTTGAAATTACATCCAATTTTCAGTTATAAAGTAATTTACATTCTCATTTGGTGACTTGTTGCATCTTAAAAGAGCATCGGTTGGAAAAGGGGGAAAAAACTGTATTATGCATCTCGAGTATGGTCCACCCTAGAGTAAAGAGATCGATTTTATTCGTTTGGTCATCAAAAATTGCGTACAGAGCAATCATTTAATTAGTATATTTAGGTATATTTAATCTTTTATTTCTAAATAATTTTCTCAGCTTATTTTGATGAAAAGAAAAGGTCAGTTCTCTTTTTACTTTCCTTATATACATAATGTATAAGGAAAGTATTGTGACGGTGTCGAAAATTCGAATTCGAGTTTTCGCCGGAAGAGCACGTTTCAAGCATCCCTGATCACGAATCGAACATTTTGAGGTGATGATCTGTGTGTGTGTGTGTGTGTGTGTGTGTGTGTGTGTGTGTGTGTGCGTGTGTGTATGTCAGTGAGTCTGTGGAGACGATATCTCACTAACGAATGGAGAGATTCGAATGAAATTTGGTACAAAAATCACAATCCATGAATACTGGAAGCTTATTGTTTTAAAACACAATCGAATGTTCAGAACCCTCCTAAATTTTCGAGTGAAATTTTGAAGAAATCATATAATCAAAACCTTTAATAAAGTTACACAAATAGACATTTCTTATGTAATTTTTCTTTAGAAAATGATTGACATAAATTTTAGAACTCTAGCATGAACCGTTCTCGAGATATTGCTCATTTTTCAAATAAATTTATCAAAAAGTCCCATAAATTAACAAAAAATATTAACTGTTAAGAAACATGTTCACTTTTCATATGTAATATCATACGATAAATTTGGCGACATCATTCTCGTGGATCTAACTCGTTCCATTCACGAGAAAAGATACTTTGAGTAATACTTTTGTATTTGAACGCCAATAGTCATTTATATGCTGTAAGGATAACTTATTTCTCCGTTCATAACGCTTGGCGAGATTTTGACGACGAATTTAGCGGAATGTCGCTAACTTGGCGACATTTTTAAATGTTGCCAAATTAACGAAAATCTTGCCAAATGGATAAAAATGACGCTAAATGAATGAGAATGACTAATTCAAGAAAATTCAATATCTTTGAAAGAATATAAGTATCAACTATAAGAATAACATTTTTTTTAACCTATAAAAGTAGTAAATTCATTGCATTATATAAGGAAAGTCATGTGTTGCCCACATAATATATATTTTTTTTCAAATCGTACTGAAATCTAATGATAACCAGAATAACATACAAGGGACTTACTATCAAATTGGATGAAATTTCATCGAACAGTTTTTGACCTAGATTTACTACCTATATTGCATAGACAGGTACTCCAAATACACATCACACTAAATATGTTTTTATTTTCATGTTCTAAATTGCTAAAAATGTGTAAATCTCTCGAAAAACTCGAATTCCAATATTCTATTCTATTCTGATGCGTTTGCTATACATTTATGTGTTGTAAGAAAAGTAAAATGAAAAGAAAGCTTTTCTTAGATAAATAAAAATTAATTTCTGTTAAATATCTTAGACTTCCCAGAATTATATGCGCATCTCAGCCAGGGTAATGAACTACTGAAGCACTGATAAATATCATCAATCTGGGGATGAATAATGAGCAGTCAAAAGCGACACAACACCAATTTTCTCCACTGTACAAAAAAGAGTGTAACTTCTTTAACTTCAATGGGTACCAGATTGTAAATCTAGACACGCAATTTTCTTTGATACGGAAATGCAATTTTTTTTATCCTTTTTGAAGTTTTACGTCTGGATAAAACGTCACTTCAAAATTAACAAACTATTTTTAACTGTAATAATTTGTGTGGTTTGGAAACTTTTCTCAAAGTTTACTCGAAGATTCAATCCTATTACGTCTAGCTGACAACTTTTTCATTGGTTGCCGGGAGGAGTGCATAAAAACCTTGTGCTTATCACCTATCTGTCCTCTGCTAAATAAGCACCAAACCATCGCGTTTCTTGCATCCCGTGCCTTAAAGTATATTTTCGTATGAAGCGTAGGGCATAACCTACCAATTAAAATAATTTTTAAGGCGACGGCGGACGTTGAAATGAGCAAAGATCGACTAAAAAGAGTTTTAATATATAATATTATTTAACACATTTTACATTTGCTTACGGGTGGGACAGCGTCTATCCCAAACGAAGAACCTCCCAAAAAGACAAGTATTTGACATACACTATCCCAAACAGTTCGATTCCCCTTTGCAGGCATTGGCGTCCATGGAAATCGCCGACAGAAACATTGCACCTGTACAATGTTTCTGTGTCTGAAATATTTTTCCATGTGTCTGAAATATTTTTGCCAAAATAAAACAGGTGACTTAAGAAATTGAAAATAGTAATAGTCCCCATAAATTTTCGACCCGAAAGCCATAATTGATATAACCCAGTCGAAAATTTAAATTCCAATAAAATTTATTTTTATGTACATTTCATAATTATTCAAATCGGAAAATATTTAATAAAAACCGTCTGCTATATAAACTCATTAGGTTTAATTCCGTTGCATAGCAACATATCATTTTTTTAACAGTTTACAGCATAGTTGAAAAGTGTTTATGACTTTGTTCATTCTGTCTGTCTGTCTGTCTGTCCGTTCGCATGATAACGGCCGTAAAAACGACATTATCAAAATGAAATTTTAATATGTTGTAGGTCTGTGGGACCTATGGGAATATAAATGAATAATATCACCCAATTAATTTTGGATTGAACTTGGGTTGAAAAAATGAAATACATTGAACCCTATGGGATCTAATTTTTCAAACATTTTTTAAGCGAATTTAATATTCGCAAATTGCTACGAAGGTTTTAGAAAAATATTCAAATTATCCCTTAAAAAATATAAAAAATTTCAGCAAAATATATTTGATAGTTTTTAAATAAAAATTAAAATAATAATTACACCCATATAATATGAAGAGGTCACGTGACTCACTTCAAAATGAAATATGGCATCCATCTTGTGTCAAAATCGTGATTTTTAAAGTTCTTTTTAATTTATTAACACTTTACAACATAGTTGAAAAGTGTTTATGACTTGTTCATTCTGTCTGTCTGTCTGCCTGCCCGTTCGCACGATAACTGTCATAAAAATAACTTTATCAAAAAAAAAAAAATAATATGTTGTTCAGACGGTCTGTGGGGCTTATGGGAATATAAATGAATAATTGAATAATATCACCCAAATAATTTTGGATTGAACCTGGGTTGAAAAAATGAAACACATTGAACCCTATGGAACCAAATTTTTCAAACATTTTTTAAGCAAATTTAAAATTTACTAATTGCTTCGAAAGTTTTAAGAAATATTTAAATTATTCCATAAAAAATATGAAAAAAAATTTCAGAAAAATGTATTTGGTAGTTTTTAAATAAAAATAAAAATTATAATGACACCCATATAATATGAAGAGGTCACATGACTCACTTCAGAATGTAATATGGCATCCATCTTCTGTCAAAATCGTGATTTTTAGAGTTCTTTTAATTTATTAACACTTTACAACATAGTTGAAAAGTTTTTATGACATTGTTCTGTCTGTCTGTCCGTACGCACGATAACTGTCATAAAAATGACTTTGTTAAAATGTTGTTCAGACGGTCTGTGGGACTTATGGGAATATAAATGAATAATATCACCCAATTAATTTTGGATTGAACCTGAATTGAAAAAATGAAACACATTGAACCCTATGGGACCTAATTTTTCAAACATTTTTTAAGCAAATTTAAAATTTACGAATTGTTTCGAAAGTTTTAAGAAATATATAAATTATCCCATAAAAAATATGAAAAAAAATTTCAAAATATATTTGGTAGTGTTTTAAATAAAAATTTAATATTAATTACACCCATATTATATGACGAGATCACGTGACAAATTTCAAAATAAAATATGACATCCATCTCGTCGAAAGTCCAGAACGACCGACTCATCCGAGGACATGAGCAGCAAGATGGTCGTCCGGGACATCCATCTCGTGTCAAAATCCAGATGTCAAAATCCAGATTTTTAAAGTTCTTTTGAATTTTATATTTAGTGTTTATCCGTCTTAAAATTTTATTCTTTATTTTTTATTTTTATCTGTGCATCTATATAATGCGCCAACGCAAGTACAATATTTTGGAGTTTAAATGATCATCAAACTTTGATTATTTCTACAACGAAGTCTAATTTTCGCGTATGGAGGATGTAATCACACCAATCTATAAGATGAGTTGTATGAGAATTGCTGAATTTATTTAACGCAAAATTATTTAGCTCTGGAGTCTGCAAAATAGCTTATATGAATGTAACGTTCATTGATTTTACATAGAGAAGCTGACGATTCGATTGCGTTTTTCGATGAAGTTTTCGCATGGAGTTAGGAAGTGCTTTTACCTCCATGATTAAGTTTTTAAGTAAAATAAATTATTGTAGTATTGTGATAATTATAAAAATATTGCCGATGAATGAAAGGAATGGAAAAAGTTTAATGAATGAAATATTCACTGCTCTTATACAGAGAACCAGGCGATTTATATTTCGATGACGGTATTTTAATTAAGTTCATTTCTTTTCGATGGAGTTTTCAAATATAATAAATTATTGTAGTGTTGCGATAATTTTAAAAATATATTTAGTGTTGTATCCGTTCTAAAACAGCTTTATTTTTCTTTATTTCTGTTCATCTATAAGCTAAAACAATGCAATTAGAATATATTTGAGTTTAAATGATTATCAAACTTTGATTATTTCTACAACGAAGCTTAATTTTAACTTATGGAGAATGTAAACGCATTAAACTGTAAGATGAGTTGTATAACAATTGCTGAATTTCTTTAACGCAAAATTATTTATCTCTTTGAGTCTGAAATATAGCTGATATGAAAGATACATTCATTGATTTTACATAGAAACGCAGACGATTTTATAACAGACTTTTTCGATGAAGTTTTAAGCATAGAGTTAAAATACTTTTACCTTATTCGTTTTAAGTTTTCAAGTAAAATAAATTATTGTTGTATTGTGATGACTGAAAGGAATGGAAAAAAGTGTATAAATGAAATATTTACTACTTTTTACAGAGAACCACGCGATTTATATTTCAATGACGTCATTTGAATAAAGTTCATTTTTTTCGAAGAAGTTTTAAGTTTTCAAATACAATAAATTAGTGTAGTGTTGTGATAATTTTAAAAATATTACCTCTGAATGTATCGCATTTTAGAAATGTTTAAATTAAATTGCGTTGCAGCTGGAAAGTGTTTCATAATCAATGCTTTATACATGATTGATCTTTCTTGTTTAAAAGTAAATATGTGGAAAAATTATCGCCTGCATAATGCTATTGTCTCTGTAGAAAGTATGTTTTCTATTAATAACTCGACAATCCCTGGTTCTAGAAACTTGAAACATGGACAAAATTTCAAGTGTGGCTATTCTAAAGTAACCCACAAAATGTCATGAAATTCGGTGCAGACAGTGATGATGAGATAAACACACATACCTTCATACTGATTAACACTTTTCTTTATAAAGATTTGCAGTTTTAATACAAGCACTTTTCATTAACTTAATATATTTTTAAATGATGCGAGCTCCATAAATTTCCAAGAATCTTAAATATATCTCGAAAACAGTTCTTCCGAGAGTTATCTTATTAGTTCCGTTAAAAAAAAATACCCATAAAATAACCATTTAATTATTAAATTCAAACTTTAATTTCAGATTTTGACGATTTAAAATGTACATTTCGCAAAAAAAACAAACATAAATAAATAAAAATGAATGTTCTATTTTTTCAAAACGAACTAAATTCTAAGCCCCACTAGGGAACTCACAAGAGACCTACCTACCTAACTACCAAATTTTAATACAACAGTATATAAAATGTCATCAGCTCCTCAAAATTAAGAAATGAATAAGTAAATATTAGGAAAACTGTCCCCTCCCCAAGGTAATGAGGTTGATCTTATTCATTTTTGAGCTAGAGTGGATGCATATATTGCACAGACAGACAGACGAACACATACACATACACTCACACACAGAGGTCACGCTAAATATGGTTTTTTCGAGTTCTAAAGTGCTCGAAACATGTAGATGCGTCAAACTCTCAAGCTCCGATTCTCGACGAACATTTCCAATTATTTCCCTATATATTACCCTGTATTGTACGGAAAATGACAGCCTTATAGGATCAAACTTTCCCTTCTTTTATAAATCCATTAAATTGAGTATAATTGCACATAATGATACCTATATTTATTTGATATACTGTTTAATTATATATATATATATATATATATATATACAGTTTTAAAACATTTTTTCTTTCTTCTTATCTCATTATGAAACACGGCTAACTTGCAATAATAACAAAATAAATAAATAAATAAATATTTCGGGAATGGATGGCGAAATGGCTAGAGAAATGCATCTGGCTTTATTCTCTATGTCATCAAATATTGCGAATGGCACAACCATTTTTCAACATATTTAGTCATATATTTAAGCTTTTATTTGTGTATTTAGTCTTTTATTTAAGATTTTAACTGCTTTTGTTGCCATTTCTAAAAAAAAGGCGGGCTATTATTTTCCGAATCGTACCGAACTCTAATCATCACCAGGTGGATGATCCATAAGTGGCCCACCTGCCAAATTTTGTTTCGTCGAGTAGCTTTTAAGCTAGAGTGGATACATACATTGTACAGACAGTCACGATAAAATGTCTTTTCGGGTTCTAAAGGGTTCAAAACGAATACATCTGTAGAGACACGATTTCAATACTTTCCCTATACATTGCCGTGTATTGCTGGGAATTAAAGTGATACATTATCAGAAAGAAAACAATCTGAACTATTTAAATCTGCAACACGATTTCTAAATTTTTGACCAATTCTCTGATATCGGTCCTCGAAACCTCTTGTGGTGGTGACCTGCTGTTGCGTCATTATCTCCTACGAAGCATTTTCCCAATTATACGTTCGGACCCGAAGATATCTTTGGTCGAACATTTATAATAATGGGCTGGCTCCCAGTCACATTGTCTGGGTCTTAACTTCCACGAAAGCAATTGGTCTCATAGTGGTGAGCGGGATGAAAAACGAACACGCAATCTTCGTAACGAGGATCGAAATGCCACTCACGAGATGGCAGCACCATAAACTCTCAGCTTTCCGCAACAGCCGTCTGCTTGGGGATGGCCCGCTTTATTCTCAAAAGCTTGATGTGCACGTTTTTGACCAAGAGAGGGTGTAGATATGTCCTACTTTGGTTAGACCAGTGGTCTCTAACTTTTTTTGAACCACGGGCCATATTTAAGTCAGTTTAAGGTTCGCCAGCCACAAACAAAAACAAAGTGCGTATTCTCGTAAACAAAATAAAACGATACAACAATCCTTGAGACAGCTGTATGTTATATCTTTACTTACTAGTTTACGTATTATGTTCTACCAGCTTGTTTCTATAAGCTGCAACCCTTATTCGGAGCAGCGTTCTTGAAAGAAGGAGTCAATTCCATTGCACGTAATGATTAAACGAAAACATTTTTTATATAAAATATAGCATTAAAATATTAACGGTGAATATTTGCGGTCCGCATAAATAAAAATATTTTTATTTTATATTTTTAACCATTTTGTGTTTTGTATGGGCGATAGAATACTGTTGTCTATTTAGGTTTCAACAAACAGTTCAAATGACGGTCGTTTAATTAAATTGACTCATGTCCTTTCGGGCCATAAAGGAAATAAAATGAAAATTTCGACTTGATGTGGTCGCATTTTTATCAATAGGAATCGCACACCGAGCTGGTATTTCAATTTTTAAAATTATTCCTGGCCACATTTATTTTGTTTTCTGAAATAGAGACATTGACGTCCATGGACGCCAATGCCTGCAAATGGGGATCAAACTGTTTGAGATAGCGTATGTCAAATACCTGTCTTTTTGAGAGGTTCTGCGTTCGGTATTGACGCTGTCCCACCCGTAAGAAAAAGGTTAAATTTAGTTCAAACGAGATATTTAAACAGCGAGTGCTTATTTAATTATTAATTTCCTTATATACATAATATAATATATAAGGAAAGTATTGTGACGAGGTCGAAAATTCGAATTCGAGTTTTCGACGGGAAAGCACGTTTCCAGCGTCCCTGATCAGGAATCGAACATTTTTGAGGTGATGTCTGTGTGTGTGTGTGTGTGAAAGAATGTTTGCGTGTGTGTGAAAGTATGTGTGTGTGCGTCAGTGAGTCTGTGGAGACGATATCACGCGAAAAAATGGAGCAATTTGAATGAAATTTGGTTAAAAAATTACAATCCGTGAATACTGGAAGCCTATGGTTTTTAATCACAGTCTAATGTTCAGAATCCCTTTACTTTTCGAGTAAAATTTTGAAAAAATCATCAAAAATCAAAACCTTTAATAAAGTTACACAAATAGACATTTCTTATGTAATTTTTCCTTAGAAAATGATTAACATAAACTTACATAAACTTTTGAACGCTAACTGTTGAGAAAGATGTTCACTTTTCTCCATCCATAACGCTTGGCGAGATTTTGGCGACTAATTTGGCAAAATGTCGCCAACGTGGCGACTTTTTTAAATGTTGTCAAATTAACGAAAATCACGCCAAATGGATTAAAATGACGCTATATCAATGAAAATGACGACTAATTGACGAAAATTCAATATCTTAGAAAGAATATGAGTATCTACTATAAAAATAACTTTCGTTTTTTACAGCAAAAATAGTACATTCATTACATTATATAAGTCACTGCATTATATATTGTCATGTTTTGCCCACATCAGATTTTTTGTACGTATTGGACGCCTGTTTAGAACCCGGTCAGCGGTATTTCGTTCTAGTGTCATTATATAGCTAAGGAAAGGTGTCTAAATGACGTTCTGTAATCTTTACGAGTATGTATATTTGATATGGGAGCATTAAACAGCTGAAAATAGGGGCATGTGAAATACCTGTCTTTTTGAGGGGTTCTTCGTTTTGGATTGACGATGTTCAAACAGTAAGCCAAAGGTTAGCATACAACAAAATAAACTAGCTAAAATTGTAGAAAAAACATACCCGTAATATTTTTACTCCGTTTCAACCGTCGGTTAAATACAATAGAAAAAAAATCTGATGTGGGAAACACATGACTTTCATTATATAATGCAATGAATTTACTACTTTTACAGTTTAAAAAAAAGGTTATTCTTATAGTAGATACTTATATTCTCTCCAAGATATTGAATTTTCTTCAATTAGTCGTCATTTTCATTGATTTAGCGTCGTTTTTATCCATTTGGCGAGATTTTCGTTAATTTGGCAACATTTGAAAAAGTTGCAAGGTTAGCGATATTCCGCCAAATTCGTCGCCAAAATTTCGCCAAGCGTTATGGACGAGGAAATAAGTTATTCGTACAGCAGATAAATAACTATAGGCGTTAAAATACAAAAGTATTACACAAACTATCTTTCTTCATGAATGGAACGAGCTAGATCCATGAGAATGATGTCACCAAATTTATCGCATCCTATTACATATGAAAAGTGAACATGTTTCTCAATAAGAAATATTTTCTTTTTATTTTATATGACTTTTTGATAATTTTTTTGAAAAATGTGCAATATCTCGAGAACGGTTCATGTTAGCGTTCTAAAATATATGTCAATCGTTTTATAATGAAAAATTACTTAAGAAATGTCTATTTGCGTAACTTTATTAGCGGTTTCGATTTTTTGACGATTTTTTCAAAATTTCACTCGAAAATGTAGGGGGGGGTTCTGAACATTCGATTGCATTCCAGTGTTTACGGATTGTGATTTTTGTACCAAATTTCGTTCAAATCGGTCCATTCGTTCGTCAGTTATCGTTTCCACAGACTCACTGACACACACACACACATACTTTCACACACACACACACACAAGTGTACACACACACAGACATCACTTCAAAAATGTTTGATTCGTGATCAGAGATGCTTGAAACGTGCTCTCCCGTCGAAAACTCCAATTCGAATTTTCGACCCCGTCACAATACTTTCCTTATACATTATGTAAGGAAAGTAATATAGGGAATTTGAAAAGTATTTACCAAAATAAAACAGATGACTTGAAATTGAAAATATAGATGGTTCTAGTAATCTTGCACCTCCTGGCTGTAAGTGATAAAACTCATTCCAATACATAATACCGTTCATTTTCACAATTCATTTATACATCACTTCATTATTGAAATCGTATAAATTAGATACATATCCTCAGCGGTAGAAATACATTTAATTTAATTCCGTTTCTAAGCAACATGATATCATTTTCATCAAATAAATTATCGGAAAATAATTGTCTACATAATGGGAAATAATCCCTTCGCTATTTCTATTGAAGGTTTTATTTTTTTTTTTTAATTAATATCTCTGCAAACTTTGGTTGAATAAACACGAATTATGGAAGGAATTACTTATATGAAGACGTTTGCTTCTCAAATGCTCACTCATATCACAGTGATTATAACTGCTGTTTGTGAGAATACAAATTCTTAGAAATTCTTTGAAGAAATCAAGTATTAAAAAAAAAAATCTGATGTAGACAGCACATGACTTTCCTTATACAATGCAATGAATTTACTACTTTTACAGTAAAAAAATAGATTATTCTTATAGTAGATACTTATATTCTTTCTAAGATGTTGAATTTTCGTCAGTCTTCATTTTCATTGATTTAGCGCAATGTTTATCCATTTGGCGAGATTTTCGTTAATTAGACAACCTTTAAAACATCTGCTAAATTGACGACATTCCACCAAGTTCGTCGCAAATATCTCGCCAAATTTTATGGACAGATAAATAAGTTATTCTTATAGCAGATAACTGACTATTGGCGTTCAAATAGAAAAGTATTACTCAAAGCATATTTTCTCATGAATGGAACGAGTTAGATCCACGAGAATGATGTCACGAGATGATCCACGAGAATGATGTGAAAATTTAGGAGAATCATTGGAAATTCATTCCAGATTTCATTGGAATTGTTCCATTGGTTCGTGAGATATCGTCTCCCCCCCCCCCCATATATATATATATATAACCTCAAGAATGTTCGATCAGTGATCAGGGATGCCCGAAACGTGTTCTCCCGTCTAAAATTTGAATTCGAATTTTCGATCCCGTCACAATACTGTTGATTTTTAAATGTTGCGAGTTCCCGAAATTTCCAAGAATCTTAAATATATCTCGAAAATAGTTCATCTCCAAGAGTTATCTTGTTAGTTCCTTTAAAAAAATGACCCAAAAAACAAACATTTAATTATTAAAATCAAACTTTGATTTCAGATTTTGACGATTTAAACTGTTCATTTCGAAAAAAAAAATGAATGTTCTATTTTTTCAAATCGTACTAAAATCTAATCCGCACAAGGAAAACTCACAAGAGACCTAATTACCAAATTTTAAGATAACGGTATACAAGGTACGATCAAAAAGTTCGGAGACTGTGGTGATATCTCCAACAATGACTGGAGGAGAGGGGAACTATTTTACCGTGGCGTAGAGACACATGTGACGCGAGATGTGAAAAGGAAGAAGCAGGCCCGCAGTGCATTGTTTTTCCAGACAATGCATCTCAGTGAATTGTAGTCTTTTGCGTTCGTTGATAACGAAAATGGCGTTTGAAGAACAATGTGCGGATATCAAATTCTGTCAGCGTTTGGGGAAATCGTCGACAGAAACATTGCACCTGCTGCAGCAGGTGCAATATTTCTGTCGGCGATTTCCCCCAAACCCTGGCAGAATTTGATTCCCCGTTTTCGACGAACGCGAAAAACTACAGTTCACTGACACACATTGTCTGGAAAAACACCTGCTTCTTCCTTTTCACATCTCGCGTCACATGTGCCTCTTCGCCACGGTAAAATAGTTCCCCTCTCCTCCAATCAGGGTTGGAGATATCAGCACAGTCTCTGAACTTTTTGATCCTACCTTGTACAAAATGTCGTCAGCTCCTCAAAATTAAAAAAAAAAAATAAATAAATATTAGGGAAACTGTTCCCCCCAAGGTAATGAGGTTGATCTTATTCGTTTTTGAGCTAGAGTGAATGCATACATTGCACAGACAGAAAGACGAACACTCACATACTCACACACAGAGGTCACGCTAAATATGGTTTTTTCGAATTCTAAAGTTCTCGAAATATGTAGATGCGTCAAACACTCAAGTTCCGATTCTCGACACATGATTCCAATTCTTTCCCTACACATTACCTTCTATTGTACAGAAAATGGCTGCCCTATAGGATCGAACTTTCCCCTCTTTTATAAATCCATTGAATTGAGTATAATTGCACATAATGATATGAATATTTATTTGAAATTCTGTTTAGTTATATATACTGTTTTAAAACATTTTTTCTTTCATTTTATTGCATTATGAAACGCCGCCAATAATTACAAAATAAATAAATAAATAAATATTTCGGGAGCGGATGGCGAAATGGCTAGAGAAAGGGAGCTGGCTTTATTCTTTTTGTCATCAAATATTACGAACGACACAACCATTTTATCAACATATGTAGCCATATATTTAAGCTTTTATTAGCATATTTAGTCTTTTATTTATGATTTTGTACTTCTGTTGGCCATTTCTAAAAAAAGGCAGGCTATTATTTTCCGAATCGTACCAAAACCTAATCATCACCAGGTGGGTGACCCATAAGTGACCCACCTGCCAAATTTTGTGAAATTTCGTCAAATAGTTTTTGAACTAGAGTGGATACATACATTGCACAGACCTCACGCTAAAATGTCTTTTCGGGATCTAGAGGGCTCAAAACGAATACATCTGTAGAGACACGATTCCAATACTTTCCCTATACATTGCCGTGTATTGTTGGGAATTAAAGTGATACATTATTAGAGAGAAAACTTTCTGAACTATTTAAATCTGCAACATAATTTCTAAATTTCTGACCAATTCCCTGGTATCGGTCCTCGTAGCCTTTTGTGGTGACCTGTTGTTGCGTCATTATCTCCAACAAAGCATTTTCCCGATTATACGTTCGGACCCGAAGATATCTTTGGTCGACCATTTATAGCAATGGGCTTCTAGACAAGTGCCTGGGTTTTAACCTCTACGGAAGCAGTTCGTCTCACATTGGTGAGCAGGATGAAACACGAACACACAATCTTCGTAATGAAGATCGCAATGCCACTTACGAGATGGCAGCACTACAAACTCCAAGCTTTCCGCAACACTCGTCTGCTTCTCGTTAAAAATTAGCGGGCTTTATGGGGTTGGTCCGCTTTATTCTCAAGGGCTTGGTATACACATTTTTGACCAAGAGAGGGTGTAGATATGTGGTAACCGGCGTCATCACCTTCTATGAAACACTGTCTAAATTATACGTTCGGACCCGAAAGTATCTGTTGGCCTAATCATGAAATATCGACGTTTACACACAAGTGTATGAGTTCTAATTCCCACGGGGGGTGGTTTGGTCTACAGCGTTTCCGATCGATTATTCTGTAAATTGGTTACTCTGTGTCATGAACATCTTCGTACTTGGCAGTCTTTCAGGACTTTTTGTCCAGGGGGTGGCAAATTTTCTATTTGTCTTACATAAATATTTTTCAAGGCTGTTAAATAAACAGAAACTAAGTTAATATAGTCTTTGGGGGACGAATATTCGGATGGAAACACTGTACTATACTGATGGGCTTTCCTTATATTGTCTGATGGAGTGATGATGGTGCTTTCGCGGCGACCGAGGAATCCTAAGGATTTTTCATAAGATAAATTAGAAATGGTTGAAACGAACTGCCAACTTGGGGAAACAGAAAACAATTTTTTTTTCTGTGTATGAACGATTGTGTATATATATCAAATTGCACAGTTATCTTTACGACATCCTTCCCGCAAGTTGAGCACAGGTATGACTTTTGCATATTCACCTGCTTTGTTAAAGATTTAAAATTCTGCCTTAGTCCTAACGAAGTTGTCCAATATATTGCTGCATCTTTTAATGAACTTTCCCCCAGGTATACGCCCGACCCGAGTGGCAGATGTACGAGGACAGCACGTTGAAGAACGTGGCTATTTTCTTGCTGGAGTGTGTACGAGCCAAGAAGCAGGTGAACCCGTACCCAATACACGATGTACCCTGGGGGCCGGCCCAGTCCTTTTTCGACTTCAAAATGAAACTGGTCAACCAGGCAGGACCCGTCATAGTCACCTGGGGAGGAAAACGGAAACTTGTCATCGAGACTGCAGAACCTATGCTCATCACGCAGCAGGTATGTTTAAGATGTGGGTGGGAAACAAATATTAACAACTGTCAATGTATGGATTATTTTATACCCGCCATTTCCACCCGCGCCCGCTTTTTCGAAACGGCCAGTAGTTATTGAATGCGCAAATAATATAAGTTACATTAATATGAGTTATTGATAACATTTCTGAATATTAAAAACTCTCAGATTTAAGCATAAAAATGGCGTACATTTTAGAATTCTGTTAACAAGTTAATTGGGAAGATATATATTGCATGTTATTTTCAAGCTCAACAAAAGGATTTATTTGTTAATTTGAGTCTCAATTTATATCGCGTTATATTTAGAATACCTTTTCCTTGTTTTTAATTGCTGGCAACAAATGCACATGAAATTGTGTTTGTCTTACTTCTGAGAGGCAAGTAGGAGTAAGTTTTTGAAAATCCCTATTGTACCGTAGATCCTAATGTAAATTTTTGGAATCTTTTGATTTTTTCCGTTGATTCGGAAGCTGAGATGAATCAAATGAGGCTAGAGCTAAGATTCTAGCGAATCTGGAACTACCTAATTTGATATTTCTTAAATATCCTTTCGAGTCGTACCCTATAATTCTAATTTTCAAATATTAGGTTATTCCGTCGATCTAAAGGTTGAGACTGATTGAATGAGACACAAACTGATATTCAATCAAATGGAAATGTTCGATAATTTCGCAAAAAGTGGTTTTTCTTTTTCTTTTCATTATCTCTTTGCACCGTCACCCCTAATTCGAATTTTTAAAATTTTAAATTATTTCTTTGCTCTCGAATCTGAGGCTGTTAAGGGTGAGCTTCAGTAAATCTTCTGCCCTATCCGCGCTTTGTTAACTTTCGCGGCACACATTTTTTGCCGAAATTCCGCTCAAACAGTTGCGAAATATTTTCTGAAAGATAAAATTCAATGCTTAGATTATATTAAAACTAAATTTAATACCCAATAAAACATAGAATATGTTTTTTATTTTAATTCAAAATATTTCTGGTGCTGCCATCTGTTGTCGTAATTTAATTCATACCGACTATTTTTATTTTTTAATGGACATTTTTAAATGTATATTCCTTCTAATACGCTATTAAATGCAACAGATCATATATAATAATCCCACAATCACGGAAACGTAATTCAACTTGGACTTGAAGACAAAGGAACTTGAAGACAAAACTGCAGTCCTCAGTGATGTACATTCAGATCCCATTATCAAATTTATAGAATGAGAAATTACCTTTCCGTGATTGTGGCATTATTATATATGACCTGTTGTTGTATTTAATACTGTATTAGAAGGAATAAATATTTAAAAATGTTCATTAAAAAATAAAAATAATCGGTATGAATAAAATTACGACAACAGATGGCAGCACCAAAAATATTTTGGATTAAAATAAGAAATATATTCTAAGTTTTATTGGGTATTAAATTTAGCTTTATTATAATCTAAGCATTGCATTTTATCTTTCAGAAAATATTTCGCAACTGTTTCAGCAGAATTTCGGCGAAAAGTGTGTGCCGCGAAAATTAACAAAGCGCGGATAGGGCAGAGAGATTTAGTGACGCTCACCCTTAACATCAAAACAAAGACTCTAGCAATAGTGGAAGTCCTCGATAATTTTCATATGTCACCCAATAAGTCAGGTCTGTGCAACTTACTTAAATGAAGATGTCTGTTTATGTGTAAAGTTTATGGTGATTAATCAAATCACGAACCGCCACTGGAAGCTAGGGGATTATATACCCAAGACCTGGAGAAAATAAGGTAATCATGACTATATTGTAATAAAAACTTGAGCAACGTATGAAAGCACGAATAACAGAATAATGCAGCATACAGCTGTTTCGAAGATACGCTGGTTCCCTTTCGTCGGTGCAAAAGAACCAACAAACCCTAAGTTCAAAAGAGGAAAGGAAGAAGCAGGAGGATTATATTCCAAAGACCTGAATTGAAAAACTGCCAATCAGAAAGCAGCATAAAATCTGCATGAATCATGTTCAGCCATTTCGAAAAGTTGAAACGATAAGTAATACACAAAATTGTCGTGCACTAAAACAAAACAGGAATATCCAGACATGATGAGTCAATTCAGAACAAGAATAAATGAGACCCAAGAAGACGAAACAAAGTTAAAACAATGCATAAAAACCCCAAAGAAATAGAAGGAAGAAAGGGTGGGGTGAGGGGCTTACAGGGTTTTCCTTTTTCTTACGATTTGAATGCTTTAAATATGTGGTCCGAAAGTAATACCTTGAACCTAAATGTTTCAAAGTTAAAGTCTGTTTTTTTTGGTCAGTCTAGATTGGGTTTTCGGTGCATTATTAACTCGAAAACTTTGTCTTCAGTGTACTTGGGCTTAGGAACTTGGTTATTATTTTTTTAATTCTGATTTTAGCTTTATTACTATCATTGGATTCATTGTTTCTAAGGCACATAGGATACTGAGTTATGTTAGGAAAAACAAAGAGTTCTCTGATAACTAAGTCGTTAATATCTTGTTTAATACTTTGGTTAGATCAGTGGTCTCTAACTTTTTTTGAACCACGAATCATATTTAAATCAGTTAGAGGCTCGCGGGCAACAAATTCAAAAATGCGTAAACAAAAAAACAAAAAGCATGTATTCTTGTAAATTAAACGAAACGATACAACTATCCTCGAGACAGCTGTTATATTTTTACTTACTTACTTGTGTTTAAATTTTACATATTAAGTCCGAATATATTTTTCTGCTTGTTTCTATTTTCTGCTCCCTTTATTCGGAACAGTGTTCTTGAGAGAGATGTGCCTGATTCCTTCCCCATTGATTAAACGAAAACATTTTTTATATAAAATACAACATTAAAATATTATCGGTGCATATTTGCGATCCGCATGAATAAAAATATTTTTTTTGAAATGTTTATCCATTTTGTGTTTTGTATGGGAGTCAAAAACAATCGCAATCACAATTTACAAGTAGGATTCAACAAATAGTTCAAATGACAGCCGTTAAATTAAATTGACTCATGACTTTTAAGGTCATAAAGGAATTAAATTGAAAATTTAGACGTGATAAGGCCGCATTTTTTTCAATACGAATCGCACACCGAGCAGTCATTTCAATTTTTAAAATTATTCCTGGCCACTTTTATTTTGTTTTCTGAAATAGGAACTTGGAATGGAATAATTTGATCAAAATTTTACACAGACTCCCGTCTTTCATGTTTATCTTAAATAATAAAAGGCAATGTCTGTGTGTCTGTCTTATACACTACAGTCTCAGCAACCGCGCGTCTCTGAGTTACGAAATTTGGCAATCAGAGACCCGAGGGGTGGAAATTCACACGTGAAAACCGACTTTTAAAATTTGAATTATTTTTTTTGTTATTTAATGTTTTATGCGATTTCGACAGTTTTCCCCCATTTTTCTACTCCATCTAGATGTCGTAGAAAAAACAAATCATACGACCGGAAAGAGCAGACAATTGCGAGTAAAAATATATCAATTTCGAATCTCAGGGACAAATTCTAATATTTGTTAATGATTTTAAAACAAAAGTCACTTTCGACTAAAAAAAACGAACTTTCGTTTTTGCATCCTCGCATCGGGAAAAGTTCCGGCAATTTGGACTAATAATTTACATTTTTTGAAAGCTGAAAAATCAGGTATTTTTACAAGCCAAATCTGGTCAAGAAATAATTATAAATAGCCGCCCGATCCGGAATTTAAAGTAATGATTTTAACTTTATCGACGAATTCTCGCCAAAGTTCCTATTTTTCTCCCACATGCGCACGCAGAAATGGAGGGGAGGTAACGGTGCTTCCATGGAGATAAAAATAAATAAAAAGAAAGTCTGTGTGTCTGTCTTATACACGCGCGTCGCAGAGTTACGAAATTTAGCAACTGGAGGCCCGGGGGGGAGGGGAGAAGGTGAAACGTCAAAACAGTTTTTTAAAATGTGAATTATTCTTTTGTTATTTAATGTTTTATGCGATTTCGACCATTTTTCCCCTTTTTCCTTCTTATTTCTCCACCATCCAGACGTCGTAGAAAAAAAAACACACGACCGGAAAGAGCAGACAATTGCGGGTAAAAATATATCAATTTCAGATCTCAGGGACAAATTCTAATAATTTTTAAAGATTTTAAAACATAAGCCACTTTCGGTTAAAAAAAAAAAAAAGAAACTTTCGCATTTAAGTCCTCGCATCAGGAAAAGTTTCTACAATACCGACTAATAATTTACATTTTTAGAATGCTCGAACATCAGGCATTCTTACAAGCCCAATCTGGTCAAGAAATATTAAAAAGTAGCTGCAGGATCCCGATTTTAAGAATTTCCGAATTTCAATTTCTAGGCGGAAGCCAGCTAAATAAGTTTTTCTCCCATGCCCACGCAGGCGCACTGGGAGCGGAGACGGACGGTTTTTCCATGGAGATTGTACATCGAGTTAGAAAACTACGTGTTATTTCAAATGATGGAATTAAAAGCTTAGCATATGGTCATTATAAAATTTAAATGATTGAATTGGGAGATTATGGAGTTATGGAGGTTTGTCGCGGTGCCTTAAAATTTCATTGTTAGTTTTAACGTCATTAAAATAAACCAAACTTTGTTATCTCCACGGGGTTGAGGCCGTGGTAGCCCAGTTACCGCGCGGGAATTGCATTCGGTAAGCCCGGATTCGAGTCTCGACATTGCCAAAACTTCCACAGTGTTCACGCGGAGTACGATCACGTTAAACATGTGGGCCCGTAAGTGCTTTCGAGAGGTTGGTGGTAGGGGAAGGAGGGTATAGTCCCTGTGGATGCCTCCCCCACTGGGTTCCGGTCTAAATTAGGTGGCACTTCCTGGCCGTCCAAATATATACCTTACACCTTTCTGGTAGGTCGCGCTAGCAAGTTTGCCACGGTCATAATTTTTAATGGTAGCGAACAGACTGGTCGCCGAAGGCGACCAGTGTAAAATAAAATATATTTCATTATCCTTACAAGGAAACGTTCTCAAGTCATAGAATTCGACGAAAAATTGACAGGCGTTAGTAGATGGCTCAAAATATTGATTGTGAATAAATTAGCTGCTGAATTGCAAAGGAAAAGATGTAAAAAATTAATAAAAGTCATCATCTTCAATGCCAAATACAACCCTACTTGGCGAGTATGCATTGGAAAACGGTAAATTCTGAAATGAACTGTCCATGTTCTTTTGTAAAGTTATTTTTTCATAGTTTGCATTCAAAAGTATTTGAAATTGAGTTTGAATATATATTTTTAGTGTAATCTTGCATTTCTCAAAGTTTTATTATTTTATGTAAGTTTAACAATTTAGGGATTTGCTATAATTTTCGTGTTGTTGTTTAGTCAAATGTTCAAAAGTCTTGCGCATAGAATTGCTTTTTTTTTAATATCTCGATGTTTTTTAATTTTTTTTTTAAAGCAGCAGTGACTTTCGAATAGAAAATGCCACCACATATTAATGTGTTCAGCGTCGTGTGGATTCTGTACCACGAATTCTCTGTTCCAGAAATGGAGCTAACTGATTTTACAGAAACTGAAATAAATGTAAAAATTTAAATAATGAAAATTTTGCAAGAACCTGAATCTATTTGCTAATAGTTTGTTAGTGATGAAGTGGAAGACACTCTGGATTTTGAGATATCTGATTTTGACTTTATGGATGATAATAATGAAATGTTTGTAGATGAGGAGGTAGAAAATGAGCATGTCCACAGTATTAATACTGGAATTCCATATGAAACTAAACGAGCAGTTGTTGAATACTGGCGTAGCAGTAAAAAAATGTAACATTGCTCACTACAATCTCTTCAAAGCAGGTATAGATTTGCCAAAAAATCTGTTATATTTGGCAATATTTGTACCAGTAGCGTGATGTGTTTTGATAATATTCCTTGTCGAGAAGGAGGAGAATCCTTGGATATTCCTTGGATATTCCTTGGATATTCCTTGTCGAGAAGGAGGAAAAATATTTACTAATATTTGTACCAGTAGCGTAATGGGTTTTGATGATATTCCTTGTCGAGAAGGAGGAGAATCCCTCTACTAAATATGCTTCACCGAATTCTGAAATCACGAACCGCCACTGGAAGCTGGGGGATTATATACTCAAGACCTGGAGAAAATAAGGTAATCATGATTATATTGTATTAAAACTTGAGCAATGTAGGAAAGCGCAAATAACAAAATAATGCAGCATACAGCTGTTTCGAAGATACGCTGGTTCTCTTTCGTCGGTGCAATAGAACCAACAAACCCTAAGTCCAAAAGAGGAAAGGAAGGAGCAGGAGGATTATATTCCAAAGACCTGAATTGAGAAAGTGCCAATCAGAAAGCAGCATAAAATCTGCATGAATCATGTTAAGCCATTTCGAAACGATAAGTAACACACAAAATTGCCGTGAACTAAAACAAAACAGGATTATCCAGATGTGATAAGTATATTCAGAACAAGAATAAATGAGACCGAACAAGACGAAACAATGTTAAAGCGATACATAAGAACCCCCAAAAAATAGAAGAAAGACGGTGTGGGGTGAGGGGCTTACAGGGCTTTCCTTTTTCTTACGATTTGAATGCTTTAAGCATGTGGTCCGAAAGAAATATCTTAAACACAAATATTTCAAAGTTAAAGTCTGTTTTTACCAGTCAGTCTAGATTGGGTTGACGGTGCATTATTAACTCGAAAACTTTGGCTTCAGTGTACTTGGGCTTAGGAACTTGGTTATTATTTTTGTAACTCTGATTTTAACTTTATTACTAACTTTATTACTAACTTTATTATTAGAGGTTGGTGGTAGAGGAAGGAGGGTACGGTCCCTGTGGATGCCTCCCCCACTGCGTTCCGGTCTAAATTAAGTAACACTTCCTGGCCGTCCAATTATTTACCTTACAACTTTCTGGTAGGTCGCGCCAGCAAGTTTGCCACGCTTAGAATTTTCAATGGTAGCGAACAGGCTGGTCGCCGAAGGCGACCAGTTTAAAACAAAATCTATTTCATTAAATTACAAGGAAACTTTCTCAAGCCAAACTCATAGAATTTGCCAAAAATTTGACAGGCGTTAGTAGATGGCTCAAAATATTGATTGTGAAAAAATTAGCTGCTGAATTGCAAAGGAAAAGATGTAAAAAATTAATAAAAGTCATCATCTTTAATGCCAAATACAACCCTACTTGGCGAGTATGCATTGGAACACGGTAAATTCTGAAATGAGCTGTCCATGTTCTTTTGTAAAGTTATTTTTTTTATTGTTTGCATTCAAAAGTATTTAAAATTGAGTTTGAATATATATTTTTAGTGTAATCTTGCATTTCCCAAAGTTTTATTATTTTATGTAAGTTTAACAATTTAGGGATCTGCTATAATTTTCGTGTTGTTGTTTAGTTAAATGTTCAAAAGTCTTGCGCATAAAATTGTTTTCTTTTTAATACCTCGATGTTTTTGAATCTGTGTTTTTTAAAGTAGCAGTGACTTTCGAATAGAAAATGCCACCACATATTAATGTGTTCAATGTCGTGTGGATGCTGTACCACGAATTCTCTGGTCCAGAAATGGAGCTGACTGATTTCACAGAAGCCGAAATAAATGTAAAAAATAAAATAATGGGAATTTTGCAAGAAACTGAATCTATTTTCGAATAGTTTGTTAGTGATGAAGTGGAAGACACTCTGGATTTGGAGTCATCGGTTGCCGAAAGTGATTTTCAGGATTCTGATTTTGACATTCTAGATGAAAATATTGAAATATTTGTAGGTGAGGAGGTAGAAAATGAGCATGTCCACAGTATTAATACTGGAATATAAATTGAAACTAAACGAGCAGTTGTTGAATACTGGCATAGCAGTAAAAAAATGAAACATTGCACACTACAATCTCTTCAAAGCAGGTATAGATTTGAAAAAAAAATCTGTCCAAAATGTATTTGTATGAAAATCAAATCAAAAAATTCGGTTTTAAGAATCATAAACTATGCGAAATTGAAAAATGTGTTTTTAAAAGTTTTAGGATACAGGGCAGAGGCGTGTAAACGTGCATGACTTGAATTTGAGACCTGGGTTTGCGATAAAGCTCTCTCCCTGAAAATGCTATTCAAAGCTTCCGGTAAATAACCACTCGATAAATATGGTTTTCGAGTCGGGAAAAATTTCGTTCGGAAATTTTTAGATTTAGTTAGGACTACACAAATACAAATCGATTTGTTTCATCGAGACAATATTTTTAAAGTACAAACCATTGCACACATCCAGATCCCTTCCCCACGCTACGTTAACATGTGGAAATATTCATGGCATTCATGCTCATACACAGAAAACCATCCTGGGTATTTCAAATATGCTGTTGAGTTCATATTTACTGCAAACAGCATATTTCATTTTCGGAAACAAAACTGTACATCCTAAATAGTCGCTGAGTGTGGCTGGTGTAAAATATATTCTGTTTTATGCATTTCTTCAATGAGCCTCATATTTGTAACACTTTCAAATTATGAAGAAATTACCCCTTTCATTCGACCTCAATCATTTGCCATCAATTATATCTCTTATAAACTATATACCATATTACTGATACATGTAATCTGAATTTTCTGTTTTTCGAGTGATAGTTTTTAAGAAGCTATTTTTCAAGTATTTACGCCTCTAAATACAGCATAAAATGCATTTTGATAGTATAAACACATTACACGTGTTCATCAATTTACAAGAATGCAAAATCTCCAATTAATCCTAACTGTACGGTTTGGCAACACAGATAACATCTTCAACATTAAACTACGCTTTTCCTAATGCAATTCAGCAGCTAATTTTCAGAGTATGGATTTTCCATAATTTCTTCTAACACCTATCAAATTTCCGTGGAATTCTATGAGTTTAGTTTAGGAACGTTTCCTCGTTAAGAGAACTCTGTATGAAAATGCCGTCGTGGTTAAATAAACTATCTGCAAAATAAAATATTTTTATTTCATAAGTATTATTCTCATCCTGAAAAACTTAGTATCGTCCAATATTGTTCGAATTCTCAAAAAATTGATTTTTTAGTTGATCTAAAGGTTGAGAGGGATTGAACGAGACCAAAACCAAAACTCTGGTTCGAGTGAAAGTGTTCTATAATTTGGAAAAAATGGTTATGATTTTTCTTTTCATTATCTCTTTGTACCGTCACCCCTAATTCGATTTTTTAAAATTTAAAATTATTTCCTTGGTCACGAATCTGAGGTGAATAATATTAAAACAAAGACTTTAGCTATAGTGGAAGTCCTCGATAATTTTCATATGTCACCCAATAAGCCAGGTCAGTGCATCTTACCTAATTAAAGATGTCTGTTTATGTGTAAAGACTATGGCGATTAATTTAAGCGTCATACGACCGTGAAATTTGGTACACAGGTATTTTAGGACTCGAGAATATGCGCCTCGGCTTTATATTAGTTTTTTTTTAATTTCAACTTAGATGTTAAGATGTATTAAAAGTGTTGATAGTCTTAAACTTCAACACGATTTGAATGTATAAGTACAATACACTTTGTGTTAAGAATACGATAAACTTGAGAAAATTATAAAGGCACAAATATAATACATTAATGCAGATCACATCTGTTTCGAAGACATGCTGGATTCCTTTCATTAGTGCAAGAAAACCAACAAACCCGAAGTCCAAAACAGGGATGGGCGTCCAAAACAGAGGAAGAAGCAGGCAGTGACTACTGATGAGGTGATGCTTCATTTGAGGTTATCGGCTGAATGGGTTATTATTATTATTACTTGGCGAATTTTTCAGATTCGTTTGGCTATTTTAGATAATATTTGACAATATATCTGGATAGATTTATATTAGATAATATTTGACAATATATCTATATTTGACCAAATATCTGGAAAAAATAATGTAATCATCACTATATTGTAGTAAAAACTTCAGCAACGTATGAAAGTACAAGAAACAGAATAATGCAGCATACAGCTGTTTCGAAGATGCACTGGTTCCCTTTCGTCGGTGCAAGAGAACCAACAAACCCTAAGTCCAAACGAGGAATGGGTGCGAAAGGAAGAAGCAGGAGGATTATATTCCAAAGATCTGAATTGAAAAAGAGCAAATCAGAAAGCAGCATGAAATCTGCATGAATCATGTTCAGCCATTTCGAAACGATAAGTAACACACAAAATTGTCGTGCAGTAAAACACAACAGGAATATCCCGACATGATGAGTCAGTTCAGAACAAAAATAAATGAGTCCCAATAAGACGAAACAAAGTTAAAACGATACATAAGAGCTCCAAGGAAATAGAACGAAGAAAATGTGTGTGTGTGGGGGGGGGGGGAGCTAGCAGGGCTTTCCTTTTTCTTACGATTTGAATGCTTTAAACAAGGATCCGAAAGTAATATCTTGAACTTAAGTATTTCAAATTTAAAATCTGTTTTTCCCAGTCAGTCTAAATTGGGTTATCTGTGCATTATTAGCTCTAAAACTTTGTTTTCAGTGTACTTGAGCTTTGGGACTTTTTTTTAAATTCTGATTTCAACTTTATTACTAACATTGCATTAATTGTTTCTAAGGCGCATAGGATGCTGAGTTACGTTAGAAAAAACAAAGAGTTCTCTGATACTTAAGTCGTTATCATCTTGTTTAATACTTTGGTTAGACTAGTGGTCTCTATAACTCTTTTTGAACCACGGATCATATTTAAGTCAGTGAGAGCCTCGCGGGCCACAAATTCAAAAATGCGTAAACAAAGAAACAAAAAAAATGCGTGTATTCTTGTAAATAAAAGAAAACGATACAACAATTCTTGAGACAGCTGTTAAATTTTTACTTACTTATGTTTAAATTTTACGTATTAAGTCCGAGTATGCTTTTCCCTCTTGTTTTTATTGGCTGCATTCTTTATTTGTAGCAGCGTTCTTAAGAATGTATTTCTCATACTAGGGTCATCCATAAGGGTATAAAAACATTTTTTATATAAACAGTAAAATTAAAATATTATTGGTGCATATTTGCGATCCGCATAAAAAGAAATATTTTATTCTATATTTTTAATCATTCTGTGTTCCGTATGGGCGATAGAATATTGTTGTCTAATTAGGTTTTAACAAATAGTTCAAATGACAGCCGTTAAATTAAATTGACTCATGACTTTTCGGGTCATAAAGGAAATAAAATGAAAATTTAGACTTATTTATTAATATGGCCGCATTTTTTTCAATACGAATCGCACACCGAGTAGTTATTTCAATTTTTAAAATTATTCCTGGCCACTTTTATTTTGTTCTGAAATAGGGACTTGGAATGGAATAATCTGATCAAAATTTTACACAGTCTCTTCTCTTTCATATTTATTTAAAATAAAATCTATTTCAATACCTCAAGAGAGTTCTAAATAAAAAAACCGTCGTGGTCAAATAAACTATCTGCAAAGTAAAATGTTTTTTTTCCATAAGCATTATGCTCATACTGAAATACTTCGCATCGTCCCCCATTGTTCGAATTTTCAAATAATTGATTTTTTAGTTGATTTAAAAGTTGAGACGCATTGAATGAGACCAAAACCAAGATTCAGGTTCGAGTGAAAGTGTTCGATAATTTGGAAAAAGTGGTTTTAATTTTTTTATTATTATTATCTCTTTGCACACTACCCCCTAATTCGAATGTTTAAAATTTTAGATTATTATTCCTTGGCCTCGAATATGAGACGGATAGAATAATAACAAAACAAAGACTCTTGTGGAAGTCGATAATTTTTATATTATAAGTCATCCAATAAGTCAGATCAGTGCATCTTACTTAATAAATGAAGATGTCTATGTGTGTGTCTATCTATGTGTGCAGCCTGTGGTGGAAAATCTAAACGTCGTACGACCCTGAAATTTGGTACCAGGACCTCAATAGGTGCGCCTCGGCTTTTTTTTTAATTTAAATCTTTTTTTTTAGTTATTTTACGTTTTAACCGAATTCACAACGATTTGGGCCAATATTCGCACAAATTATCCCTAAGCGACCTAGAATATTGTCACAAACATTCCATTTTGATACCATCTGAAAGACTGAAAACAAACTGTAAATGAAAGTCGTTGATTATTAGACGTTTTTTAGTGATTTTTAAAACAATATACACTTTTCGAGCTATTTTAAACCTCATCGATTCTTATAATACGATATACAGAAATTGATTCGTAAGTCATCGTTCTTATTCAGCACTTACGTACCATATCAAAGATTATTCTATAAAAACAAATAATTTCATAAATCCATTCATTTATGAATTATAAATTTTTTATCCGAAGCATGTCTTTAATTGGTTCAGCGAATTACTCAGTCTCCCAGACCCCTCAGAGGTCGAAACAGAGCCATCATTTTGTCTTAGGGAAGCGGATATTATGGCAATTTATTTATTTTTAAACAAGAAAGATCAATCATGCATAAAGCATTGATTATGAAACACTTTTCAGCTGCAATGTAATTTTATTTAAACATCTTTAAAATGCGATAGATTCAGCGGTAATATTTTAAAAATTATCACAATACTACAATAATTTATTATATTTGAAAACTTAAAACTTCTTCGAAAAAAATTAACTTTATTCAAATGATGTCATTGAAATATAAATCGCGTGGCTCTTTATAAAAAGCAGTAAATATTTCATTTATACACTTTTTTCCATTCCTTTCATTCAGCACAATACTACAATAATTTATTTTACTTAAAAACTTAAAACCAATGAGGTAAAATTATTTTAACTCTAAGCTTAAAACTTCATCGAAAAAGTCTGCTATAAAATCGTCTGCGTTTCTATGTAAAATCAATGAATGTTTCTTTCATATCAGCTATATTTCTGAATCAAAGAGCTAAATAATTTTGCGTTAAAGAAATTCAGCAATTCTTATGCAACTCATCTTACAAGTTAATGTGTTTACATTCTCCATAAGTGAAAATTAAGCTTCGTTGTAGAAATAATCAAAGTTTGATGATCATTTAAACTCAAATATATTCTAATTGCATTGTTTAGCATATAAATGCACAGAGATTAAGAAAAATAAAGCGGTTTTAGAACGGATACAACACTAAATATAAATTAAAAAGAACTTTAAAAATCACGATTTTGACACAAGATGGATGGCATTGATCGTTTAAATTCAAATATATTATAATTGCGCTATTTCAGAATATAGATGTGCAGAAATTGAGTAAAAATAAAGCGGTTTTAGAACGGATACAACACTAAATACAAGAAAGATCAATCATGCACAAAGCATTGATTATGAAACACTTTCCAACTGTGTACACGGATGTATATGATGCTTTTGATAGAATCGACTTTAGAATTCTGATAAAGAAGCTTTATTGTTTTAGGTTTTCTTAGGATTTATTGGATTAGATGTATTCTTACCACCCTAATAGAGAACTGTATGTTCTGTATGATCACACGGTGTCGAATACGGAATACCTTTAGTGATGTGTCAGGTGTTCCCCGAACCTTTGTTTTTGCTCTTTTTTAATGATATTTCTTACAGGTTGAATTTACCAAATGCCTGTTATTAGCCGATGACCTTAAGCTGTTTAGATATAAGTGGTGGCGTGTGACTTCAGGAATGGGTGAAGCAGATTCACCGGCGGGATTTGCTGACGAACTCACCAAACGAGGACGAACTCACCAATTATGACGAACCCACTAAATGACGAACTCATCTCGATGACGAACATCACTAAAATATATTACGCTACTGCAATAAGTGCTGTCACATATTATCTAAAATCAGCCAAACGAATCTGAAATATTCGCCAAATAATAATAATAATAATAATAATAATAATAATAATAATAACCCATTCAGCCGATAACTTTAAGTGAAGCAGCTCTTATCCTGTGTCACCTCACAAATTGTTGCTGTTAGAGACATTGAAAGGATCGATAATTGTCATAAATTATAACACGATTTGAATGCTCTGCACTTATGGTCGGAAAGTAATAATTTTCCGACCATAAACTGACATTCTGAACATTTCGAAGCATAAACATTATGAACATTTCGAAGCATAAACATTCTGAACATTTCGAAGCATAAACATTCCGAACATTTCGAAGTTCAATCCTTTTTTTCCTAGTCGGTAGATTGGGTTATCAGTGCATTAACTTGAAAAATTTTTCTTCTGTATACATGGGCTTAGAGACTTGGGTATTCTTTCTTTTAATTCTGATTTCAACTTTATTACTAACATTGGATTAATTGTTTATAAAGCCCATAGGATGCTGAGTTATGTCAGGAAAAACAAAGAGTTCTCTGCTACCTAAGTCGTTATTATCTTGTTTAATACTTTAGTTAGACCTCGTTCAATGCTTTACTCCTGTGATCCGAAAGTGATAATTTAAACCTGAATATTTCGTAGTGTGAGCCTAATTTTCCCGGTCGGTTTAGATTGGGTTATCGGTAAATTATTACCTCGAAAATGTTGTATCCTGTATACCTAGTATTAGGGATTTGGGTATTATTTTGTTATAATTCTGATTTCAATTTTAATACTCACATTGGGCTAATTGTTTCTAAGGCCCATGGGATGTTGGGTTATGTTGTTAGCAGAACAGAAAGTTCTATGTTTCAGTTCTATGTTGTTTTCAGATTGTTTATTACTTTGGTTAGATCCGTGGTCTTCATCCTTTTTCGAGTCACAAACTATATTTAAGTCAGTTAAAGACTAGCGGGCTTCATATGTAAAAACGCTCCTCGAAACAACTGCATGTTGTATTTTTACTTACTTGTACTTAATGACGTTATTTATATTTTACGTATTAGTCATAGAAATATTTTTCTGATCGTTTCAATTGCCTGCGTCCTCTATTCGAGGCAGGGTTCTTGAAAGGAATAGTGGAACGCAATTGACAATAATCAAACGAAAACATTAATTATATACCATATATCATTAAAATATTATCGGTTCCTTTTTACGGTTCTCCATAAATAAAAATATTTAATTTTATGTTTTTAACAATTTCGTGTTCTGTGTGGACGATAGAATACTGTTGTCTATTTAGGTCTTAACAAAGTTCAAATGACGGCCGTTAAATTAAATCGACTTATGACATTTCGGGCCATCAATAAAATAAAATGGAAATTCAGACTTGATATGGCAGCATTTTTACCAATAGGAAATGCACACCGAAAAGTTGCTTCAATTTTTGAAATTATTCCTGGCCACTTTTTTGTCGAAACGGAGTAACCACTCATTTTGTCGTAGGGGAGTGGGTATTTTGGGATTGGCTGAGAGAGGGGTGCCTGAAAAAAATCGCCTTTACAGGGATGATTAGATTTTACGTGAACCAGCGGTGTTGAATTGTGATTCCTATATGTTTTCTTTTACGGAAAACACGTGCGATTTGATTCGCGCAATTTTCGGATCAAAGACATTTTAAATTGTGTTCAAATGTATTATTTACGTAGTGGGTGCTTATTTTATTATTTATACGTAGTTTACACGCATTTGGAACCCGGACAACGTCGGGTATTTTGCTTTAGTATTATGATATAGCTAAGAAAAGGGGCCTAAATGTCGTCCTGTAATGTTTACCAGAATGTATGTTTGATGTGGAAGCAGTAAACAGCAGAATGCGGAATGACTCTATGCTTGTCTTATATTTCGATTTCTCTTGGCACATGGCTTCGTGCCTAAAAGAAGTACAGTGACCAATCTGCTTTGTGTTTGCAGAGATATTGCTATGGCTCTTCAGAAGGTAATCAGCTTGATATTGTTTTCACGGATTTCTCTAAGGCGTTTGATGGAATCGACTTTGGAACTCTGATGCGGAAGCTTTATGGGTTTTCTTTGGATTTAAAGCATTGGGTTTATACTTATATCATTAATAGAGAACTGCTTGTTCCGTATGATTACGCGGTGTTGAATAAATTTAGTAATGAGTCAGGTATTGCTTGAACATTCGCTTTTGCACTTTGTTAATGATAGGCTGAATTTGCCAAATGTCTGTTATTTGCCGATGACCTTAAGCTGTTTAGAAGTATTGAAAGTGTTGATAATTGTCATAAACTTCAACACGATTTCAATGCTTTACATCTGTGGTTCGAAAGTAATAATTTAAACCTGAATATTTCGTACTGGGAGCCTAATTTTCTCAGTCGGTCTAGGTTGGGCTATTGGTAAATTAATAACTCAAACATGTTGTATTCTGTATACCTAGGATTTGGGATTTGAGTATTTTTTTCTTATTCTGATTTCAACTCATATACTCACATTGGGCAAATTGTTTCTAAAGCCCAGAGGATGTTGTGTTATGTTGTTAGAAGAACCAAAAGGTGTTCTGCAGTTATCACCTTGTTTAATACTTTGAACCCGTGGTCTTCAACTGTTTTGAACCACGGGTTATTTTTGATCCAGTTAGAGGTTTAAGCGCGCATATGCAGAAACGCATATATATTCTTAAGCTAGCGAACAAAAAGACTCGTATCCTTCGTAAAAAAAGTGAAAAGCGATTCAATGTATCCTAAAAATAGCTGCATGTTGTATTTTTACTTATTTGTGTTTAATTACGTTGCTTAGATTTTACGTATTAAGTCCGAGTATGTTTTTTTTTGCTTGCTTTAACTGGCCGTGTCCTCTATTGGGAATAGCGTTCTTGAGAGAAAGACTACATTCTTCGTTTGTAGTGATGATTAAACGAAAACATTTTTTATGTAATATATATATCACTATAATATTATCGGTACTTATTAAAGGTTGGCAATAATAAAAATATTTTATTTCATATTTATAATAATTTCTTTTTCTGTCGGGAAATAATAGAATAAAATAAAAAATAAATTAAGTAAGATAAAATGAAAATTTAGACGTCATATGGCATCATATTTGCTAGTAAGAAATGCACACAGAAAAGTTATTTCAATCTTTGAAATTATCCCTGGCCACGGTTTTAATTTCTGAAATAGGTAATCGGAATAAAATAATCTGATTAAAATTTTACACAGACTCCCGTCTTTCATATTTATTTAAAATAAAAACTATTTCAATACATCAAGAGAACTTGGAATAAAGAAATGGGCGTGGCCAAATAAATTCTAGATATTGAAGTTTGGCCCAGCTACTTACAATAGAATGTTGTCGATATTTTTTTTCTACATAATGTATTTTTTTTATGTAATTGTACATAATTATCAGGATTTTCAATTTGTTTTATTTCTAATAGGATCATATAGACTTCAAAGTATTCAAAACTCATTAACATTTCTATATGCTATTTAAAGTTTCAGTTTCGAAGTTCAGTTCTTCTCCACTTTTGGACTTGCAAGTCCAAAAGTGACGATAAGAAATAATAAAATTTATTTAAAAAAAAACTATACAAAATATTGATGACTTAAAGGAAATGGACTTTTTACTAACTGCGACCCCCAGAATTTGCCTGCTTTACGTATGGTAAAATACGGCCCTGACTATAAAGCTTATCAAATGCCAGGCGGAAATAAAAATTATGTTCGGAAAATAAACACAGCAGATAAAATTGGTTCTTCTCACTCCAATATCAATCTGAAACTAATTATTACGTTCACTACTAAATTGGAAATGAGGTATCATTACGTGCGAAATTTTAAGCCCCAGTTTTGAAATTAATGTATCATTTGCTTTTCTGGACGAAATTATGGAAACCCGGTTCGAAATAAAAATAACTTTTAAAGCGTAAATCTTTCCCACCATGCCTGAGAATTTAACATTTATTCACGGTAGAAAAATATTTTCAAAATATTTCTTGATAATTTGCTTAATCTATTACGCATTTTCAATTTTTTTTTGCTACGCGTCAGAAAAATAATGATATAGCAACATGATTATGTAACAAAAATACACTCTAAGCCAAGAAAAATCGACGCACCCCTCAAAATAATACGATAGTAATGGAACTTTACATTCAAACACCTTTCGACCGAATATGCAATTGATCAAAAATTCAAAGCCAATGAATGACTAGTCGGAACTACAGCGCATTGAAACTGAGCACCATGTTGGTGTATATAAGGACCGAACCTCGCTAGCAGGAACAAAACGTGCAGTGGATTTCGATTGCATTTGCGTACCTTGATTATAACAATGCCTCGTCGGCGAATTCGTGACCACTACGAGCATATGAAAGAGTTTGAAGGAGGGCGTGCCGTCGGACTGCATGAGGCTGAATGGGCACACAGTCGAATCGCTCGGCATTTGGGTAGGAGCGATGCAGAAATTAGACGATGTTGACAGGAATGGGTCCGTAATTGCAAATTTCAGCGGCATGCAGGCAGCGGACGGCCAAAAGCGACGACAGAACGGGGAGATAGAGCGATTGTCAGAGCAGCTGTGACAGCAAGAGATTCGCCGTTATCAACCATCCAACGTGTGACAAACACGGAAGTGACCACCCGGACCATTAATCGAAGACTACGGGAGCGCAATCTATACTCGCGACATCCATTGCGCCGCTTAGCACTGACCAGTACGCACCGCCAACAGCGATTGCAATAGTGCCGAGCCCGATCAACATGAAATTGTTCGGATTGGGAACGAATTGTCTTCAGTGATGAGTTCAGTTTCGAACTGAGTCCCGACGACCAGCGCAGACGTGTCTGGAGACAGCCCTGACATCGTCAGGATCCTGCTCTTACTGTCCCATGCCACACGGCCCGACAACAGGGAATTATTGTCCAGGGTGCCATTTCGTTGGAAAGCCGAACCCCTTTAATAGTCCTCCGTGGCACCATCACAGCGCAGCGGTACGTTGCAGACATCCTACCACCCGTTGTATTGTCATTCCTTACTCAACACTCCGGGCTTATTTTTCAGCAAGATAATGCCAGGCCACACACGGAACGCCTCTCTCTATTGATTATTTGCGTGCTTACGACACACTTCCTTAGCTAGCCAGATCCTCAGATCTCTCGCCTATTGAACATGGCTGAGATGGGCCATCGTCTGCGACTATCCCAGAATGTAGACGAATTACCTCGTCAATTGGAGGCCATTTGGAACGACGAAGAGTGGTACCAAATGAGGAATTTGCGGATAAAACCTCACATCTTATGCATTTCTTAATATTTTTTCATACTTTTTACGCATGTAGATATGTTGAAAGTAAGATTTTATATGCATGGTAATATTAAAATCTGTGACGGCCCCAGATTTTTCTTCGGGGGGAGATATCCTGTCTTCCCTTCCAACAGCTCTACACCCTGTAGGTAGCCAACGGCCCTACCGTGCTGAAAACACCAGTTCTCGTTAGATCACCGAAGTCAAGCAGCATCGAGCGTGTTTAGTACTGAGTGGGTGACTACCTGGGAACACCGCGTGCTGTTGGCACATTTCGGGCGCGGTAGCCAGGTGGTTTGCGCGCTGGATTTGTACGCCGCCACAATTGCCGCCGTGTTTATGCGGAGTACGATCACGTTAAACATGTGGATCCGTAAGTCCTTCCGAGAGGTTGGTGGTAGGGGGAGGGAGGGTACGGTCCCTGTGGATGCCTCCCCCAATGGGTTCCGGTCTAAATTAAGTGGCGCTTCCTGGCCGTCCAAATATTTACCTTACCATTTTCTGGTAGGTCGCGCCATCAAGTTTGCCACGATCAGAATTTTCAATGGTAGAGAACAGGCTGGTCGCCGAAGGCGACCAGTTTAAAACAAAATCTATTTCATTAAATTACAAGGAAACGTTCTCAAGCCAAACTCATAGAATTCGACGAAAATTTGACAGGCATTAGTAGATGGCTCAAAATATTGATTGTGAAAAAATTAGCTGCTGAGTTACAAAGGAAAAGATGTAAAAAATTAATAAAAGTCACCATCTTTAATGCCAAATACAACCCTACTTGGCGAGTATGCATTGGAAAACGGTAAATAGACGAAACAATGTTAAAAAGATACATAAGAACCCCCAAAAAATAGAAGGAAGACGGGGTGGGGTGAAGGGCTTACAGGGCTTTCCTTTTTCTTACGATTTGAATGCTTTAAACATGTGGTCCGAAAGTAAAATCTTGAAAACAAATATTTCAAAGTTAAAGTCTGTTTTTCCCAGTCAGTCTAGATTGGGTTGTCGGTGCATTAATAACTCGAAAACTTTGTCTGCGGTGTACTTGGGCTTAGGAACTTGGTTATTATTTTTTTAACTCTGAATTTAACTTTATTACTAACATTGGATTAATTGTTTCGAAGACCCATAGGATGCTGAGTTATGTTGGGGAAAACAAAGAGTTCTCTAATAACTAAGTCGTTAACATCTTGTTTAATTTTTTGGTTAGACCAGTGGTCTCTAACTTTTTTTGAACCACGGATCATATTTAAGTCAATTAGAGGCTCGCCGGCCACAAATTCAAAAATGCGTAAACAAAAAAAGCGTGTATTTTCGTAAATAGAATAAAACGATACAACTATCCTCGAGACAGCTGTTATGTTTTTATTTACTTGTGTTTAAATTTTACGTATTAAGTCCGAGTATGATTTTTCTGCTTGTTTCTAATGGCTGCATCCTTTATTCGAAGCAGCGTTCTTGAGAGAAATACTTAAGTTTATTTGACCTTGATTAAACGAAACCATTTTTTATATAAAATACTGCATTAAAATATTATCGGTGTATATTTGCGATCCGCATAAACAAAAATATTTTGTTTTATATTTTAACAATTGTGTGTTCTGTTTGGGCGACAGAACTGTTGTCTATTTACAAGTAGGTTTGAACAAATAGTTCACATTACAGTCGTTAAATTAAATTGACTCATGACTTTTCGGACCATAGAGGAAATAAATTGAAAACTTAGACTTGATATGGCTGCATTTTTTTCAATACGAATCACACACCGAGCAGTTATTTCAATTTTTAAAATTATTCCTGGCCTTTTTTATTTTGTTTTCTGAAATAGGGACTTGGAATGTTATAATCTGATCAAAATTTTACACAGACTTCCCTCTTTCATATTTATCTTAAATAATAAAAGGCAATGTATGTGTGTCTATGTGTCTGTCTTATACACTATAGTCTCAGCGACCGCGCGTCGCAGAGCTACTAAATTTGGCAATCGGAGACCCGAGGGGTGGGAAGGTGACACGTGAAAACCGACTTTTAAAATTTGAATTATTTTTTTTGTTAGTTAATGTTTTATGGGATTTCGAACGATTTTTCCCCATTTTTCTCCACCATCTAGACGTCGTTGAAAAAAACAAATCACACGACCGGAAAGAGCAGATAATTGCGAGTAAACATTTATCAATTTCAAATCTCAGGGACAAATTCTAATATTTTTTAAAGATTTTAAAACAAAAGTCACTTTCGGCTAAAAAAAAACGAACTTTCGTTTTTAAATTCTCGCATCAGGAAAAGTTCCGGCAATTTGGACTAATAATTTACTTTTTTAGAAAGCTGAAACATCAAGCATTCTTACAAGCCCAATCTGGTCAAGAAATAATTATAAATAGCCGCCCGATCCGGAATTTAAATTAATGATTTTAATTTTCTCGACGAATTCTCGCCAAAGTTCCTATTTTTCTCCCACAGGCGCGCGCAGAAATGGAGGGGACGTCACGGTGTTTGCATGGAGATAAAAATAAATAAAAAGGAAGTCTGTGTGTCTGTCTTATACACGCGCGTCGCAGAGTTACATAATTTGGCAACTGAAGGCCCGAGGGTGGGGGAGGTGACACGTGAAAAACGTTTTTTAAAATTAGAAGTATTCTTTTGTTATTTAAGGTTTTATGCGATTTCGACCGTTTTCGACGAAAAGTAGCTGCAGGATCCCGATTTTAAGAATTTCCGAATTTCAATTTCTCGGCGGAAGCCGGCAAAATAGGTTTTTCTCCCATGCCCACGCAGACGTACTTCGAACGGAGACGCACAGTGTTTCCATGGAGATTGTGCATCGGGTTAGAAAACTACGTGTTATATTAAATGATGGAATTAAAAGCTTAGCATATGGTCATTATAAAATTTAAATGATTGAATTGGGAGATTATGGAGTTATGGAGGTTTGTCGCGGTGCCTAAAAATTTCATAGTTAGTTTTAACGTCATTAAAGTAAACCAAACTTTCTAAACTCTACGGGGTTGAGTCCGTGGTGTCCCAGTGGTTACCCCGCGGGAATTGCATTCGGTAGGCCCGGGTTCGATTCCCGACACTGCCAAAACTCCACCGTGTTCACGCGGAGTACGATCACGTTAAGCATGAGGGCCCGTAAGTCCTTTCGAGTGGTTGGTGGTAGGGGAAAGAGGATAGGGTCCCTGTGGATGCCTCCCCCACTGAGTTCAGGTATAAATTGGGTGTCACTTCCTGGCCGTCCAAATATTTACCTTACACCTTTCTGGTAGATCGCTCCAACAAGTTTGCCACGGTCAGAATTTTCAATGGTTGCGAACAGGCTGGTCCAGTTTAAATTAGCGACCAGTTTAAAATAAAATCTATTTCATTATCCTTACAAGGAAACGTTCTTAAGCCAAACTCATAGAATTCGACGAAAATTTGACAGGCGTTAGTAGATGGCTCAAAATATTGACAGTGAAAAAATTAACTGAAGTGCAAAGGAAAAGATGTAAAAAATTAATTAAATTCATCATCTTTAATGCCAAATACAACCCTACTTGGCGAGTATGCATAGGAAAACGGTAAATTTTTAAATAAACTGTCCATGTTCTGTTGTTAAAGTTAATTTTTTATAGTTTGCATTCAAAAGGATTTGAAATTGAGTTTGAATATATATTTTAGTGTAATCGGGCATTTCTCACAGTTTTATTATTTTATGTAAGTGAAACAATTTAGCGATCTGCTATAATTTTCGTGTTGTTCTTTTGTTTAATGCCCAGAAGTCTTGCGCATAAAATTGTTTTCATTTTAATACCTCGATGTTTTTGAATCTGTGTTTTTTAAAGTAGTAGTGACTTTCGAATAGAAAATGCCGCCACATATTAATGTGTTCAATGTCGTGTGGATGCTGTACCACGAATTCTCTGGTCCAGAAATGGAGCTGACTGATTTCACAGAAGCCGAAATAAATGTAAAAAATAAAATAATGGGAATTTTGCAAGAAACTGAATCTATTTTCGAATAGTTTGTTAGTGATGAAGTGGAAGACACTCTGGATTTGGAGTCATCGGTTGCCGAAAGTGATTTTCAGGATTCTGATTTTGACATTCTAGATGAAAATATTGAAATATTTGTAGGTGAGGAGGTAGAAAAGGAGCATGTTCACAGTATTAATACTAGAATATAAATTGAAACTAAACGAGCAGTTGTTGAATACTGGCATAGCAGTAAAAAAATGAAACATTGCACACTACATTCTCTTCAAAGCAGGTATAGATTTGAAAAAAAAATCTGTCCAAAATGTATTTGTATGAAAATCAAATAAAAAAATTCGGTTTTAAGAGGCATAAACTATGCGAAATTGAAAAATGTGTTTTTAAAAGTTTTAGGATACAGGGCAGAGGCGTGTAAACGTGCATGACTTGAATTTGAGACCTGGGTTTGCGATAAAGCTCTCTCCCTGAAAATGCTATTCAAAGCTTCCGGTAAATAACTCCTGAATTCTAAAAAGAAATATGGAATCTTTAGGAGGAAAATTACTAAAATTGTCTCTCAAAAGCAGATTTATGAAGAGGATCATATTGCAAATGCTTCACACGCATTTTTAAATGATGTACGTATTTTTTTTAAGTTTTGCAGTGGAACGACAACCAGATGTTTAATACTGATCAATCGGCATTTAATAAAGAGAATCATTCGGGGAGAACGCTTGATTTGTTGGGACCAAAACAGATTGAAAGTGCTGCACAATCTATATATGTTACGACCCATTCATATACCCTAACAGCAATTTTTTTTTCAGAGTGACGTAAGATTTATGTCACACTGTGACTTTGGGACGTCAGAGGATGTCGTAGTACGTCTCGGCAATGTCATATTGAGGTCACAGCGAAGTCATTTTGGTCATTTTCACGGTCGTTTGTGACCTCGCATATTAACTTGTTTGTGACGTCACATTTTAATTGCCATTGTAATGTCGTCACATTGCTACTTGTTAATTAAATTGTGGAAACGTCACAGAATATAGTCACAATGAAGTTACAAAGTTACTAATACGTAACGTCGCATAGATGTCACAAATATGATGCCGCATTGTGACCCAGGTATCACGTGACTACAACATCACTGTCACACATGCGACGATCTTTACTGGGAGGTTACTGTAATGCCAAGAATCAGCAAAGATGGGATGCTGCTATCGCCTTTATTTATTGTGTATTCTGAACCTAAAGGACAATTCGGAACTCAAGTGAGGTAGAAAATGTTTCAAGCTTTCAATATGTATACAATTCGGGGAAAATCGGATCAAAAGAACTGCGGGGATATTTATAGGAAGTGTATTTTAAAACACGCCAGATGAAACCGTACTTTTAGTGGATTTGTGGTCACCCTTCAAAAACAACGATTTGATTGATAGTGTCACGTCACCGGGTAAAATCGTTCATGTGTTTGTCATATCACCTAAAACCACTCATCAATACAACCACTTGATAGATACGGTTTTTGAGTCGGGAAACATTTCGTTCAAAAGTTTTTAGATTTAATTAGGACTGCACAAATACAAATCGATTTGTTTCATCGAGACAATATTTTTAAAGTACAAACCATTGCACACAACCAGTTCCCTTCACCACGCTACGTTAACATGTGGAAATATTCATGGCATTCATGCTCATATACAGAAAACCATCCTGGGTATTTCAAATATGCTGTTGAGTTCATATTTACTGCAAACAGCATATTTCATTTTCGGAAACAAAACTGTACATCCTAAATAGTCGCTGAGTGTGACTGGTGTAAAATATATTATGTTTTATGCATTCCTTCAATGAGCCTCATATTTGTAACACTTTCAAATTATGAAGAAATTACCCCTTTCATTCGACCTCAATCATTTGCCATCAATTACATCTCTTATCAACTATATACCATATTACTGATACATGTAATCTGAATTTTCTGTTTTTCGAGTGATAGTTTTTAAGAAGCTATTTTTCAAGTATTTACGCCTCTAAATACAGCATAAAATGCATTTTGATAGTATAAACACATTACACGTGTTCGTCAATTTACAAGAATGCAAAGTCGCCAATTAATCCTAACTGTACGGTTTGGCAACACAGATAACATCTTCAACATTATTCTACGCTTTTCCTAATGCAATTCAGCAGCTAATTTTCAGAGTATGGATTTTCCATAACTTCTTCTAACACCTATCAAATTTCCGTCGAATTCTATGAGTTTAGTTTGGGAACGTTTCCTCGTTAAGAGAACTCTGTATGAAAATGCCGTCGTGGTTAAATAAACTATCTGCAAAATAAAATATTTTTATTTCATAAGTATTATTTTCATCCTGAAAAACTTCGCATCGTCCACTATTGTTCGAATTCTCAAAAAATTGATTTTTGAGTTGATCTAAAATTTGAGAGGGATTGAACGAGGAAAAACCAAGACTCTGGCTCGAGTGAAAGTGTTCGATAATTTGGAAAAAATGGTTATGATTTTTCTTTTCATTATCTCTTTGTACCGTCACCCCTAATTCGATTTTTTAAAATTTTAAATTATTTCCTTGGTCTCAAATCTGAGGCGAATAACATTGAAACTAAGACTGTAGCTATAGTGGAAGTCCTCGATAATTTTCATATGTCACCCAATAAGCCAGGTCAGTGCATCTTACTTAATTAAATATGTCTGTTTATGTTTAAAGACTATGACGATTAATCTAAGCGTCATACGACCGTGAAATTTGGTACGCAGGTATTTTAGGACTCGAAAATATGCGCCTTGCCTTTATTTTAGTTCTTTTTAAATTTCAACTTAGATGTTAAGAGTATTAAATGTGTTGATAGTTTTAAACTTCAACACGATTTGAATGTATAAGTACAATACACTTTGTGTTAAGAATACGATAAACTTGAGAAAATTATAAAGGCACAAATATAATACATTAATGCAGATCACATCTGTTTCGAAGACATGCTGGATTCCTTTCATTAGTGCAAGAAAACCAACAAACCCGAAATCCAAAACAGGGATGAGCGTCCAAAACAGAGGAAGAAGCAGGCAGTGACTACTGATGAGGAGATGCTTCATTTGAGGTTATCGGCTGAATGGATTATTATTATTATTTGACGAATTTTTCAGATTCGTTTGGCTATTTTAAATAATATTTGACAATACTTGTATCAGTAGTGTGATGTGTTTTGATGATATTCTTTGTCGAGAAGGAGGAGAATCTCTCTACTAAATCTGCTTCACCGAATTCGGAAGTCACGAACCGCCACTGGAAGCAGGGGGATTATATGCCCAAGACTTGGAGAAAATAAGGCAATCATCACTATATTGTAGTAAAAACTTCAGCAACGTATGAAAGTACAAAAAACAGAATAATGCAGCATACAGCTGTTTCAAAGATACACTGGTTCAGTTTCGTCGGTGCAAGAGAACCAACAAACTCTAAGTCCAAACGAGGAATGGGTGCGAAAGGAAGAAGCAGGACGATTATATTCCAAAGATCTGAATTGAAAAAGAACAAATCAGAAAGCAGCATGAAATCTGCATGAATCATGTTCAGCCATTTCGAAACGATAAGTAACAAATAAAATTGTCGTGCAGTAAAACACAACAGGAATATCCCGACATGATGAGTCAGTTCAGAACAAAAATAAATGAGACATTTGTTATAATTCTGATTTCAATTTTAATACTCACATTGGGCTAATTATTTCTAAGGCCCATGGGATGTTGGGTTATGTTGTTAGCAGTACAGAAAGTTCTATGATACAAGTTGTTTTCAGATTGTTTATTACTTTGGTTAGATCCGTGGTCTTCATCCTTTTTCGAGTCACAAACTATATTTAAGTCAGTTAAAGACTAGCGGGCTTCATATGTAAAAACGCTCCTCGAAACAACTGCATGTTGTATTTTTACCTACTTGCACTTAATGACGTTGTTTATATTTTACGTATTAAGTCATAGAAATATTTTTCTGATCGTTTCAATTGCCTGCGTCCTATATTCGAGGCAGGGTTCTTGAAAGGAATAGTTTTTAAGGAATTCACAGTAATCAAACGAAAACATTAATTATATACCTATCATTAAAATATTATCGGTTGTTATTTACGGTTCTCCATAAATAAAAATATTTAATTTTATGTTTTTAACAAATTTGTGTTCTGTGTGGACGATAGAATACTGTTGTCTATATAGGTCTTAACAAAGTTCAAATGAGGGCCGTTAAATTAAATCGACTTATAACATTTCGGGCCATAAATAAAATAAAATGGAAATTCAGACTTGATATGGCAGCATTTTTACCAATAGGAAATGCACACCGAAAAGTTGCTTCAATTTTTGAAATTATTCCTGGCCACTTTTTTGTCGAAACGGAGTAACCACTCGTTTTGTCGTAGGGGAGTGGGTATTTTGGGATTAGCTGAGAGAGGGGTGCCTGAAAAAAAATCGCCTTTACAGGGATGATTAGATTTTACGCGAGCCAGCGGTGTTGAATTGTGATTCCTATATGTTTTCTTTTACGGAAAGCGCGTGCGATTTGATTCGCGCAATTTTCGGATCAAAGACATTTTAAATTGTGTTCAAATGTATTATTTACGTAGTGGGTGTTTATTTTATTATTTATACGTAGTTTACACGCATTTGGAACCCGGACAACGTCGGGTATTTTGCTTTAGTATTATGATATAGCTAAGAAAAGGGGCCTAAATGTCGTCCTGTAATGTTTACCAGAATGTATGTTTGATGCGGAAGCAGTAAACAGCAGAATGCGGAATAACTCTATGCTAGTCTTATATTTCGATTTCTCCTGCAACATCGCTTCGTGCCTAAAAGAAGTACAGTGACCAATCTGCTTTGTGTTTGTAGAGATATTGCTATGGCTCTTCAGAAAGGTAATCAGCTTGATATTGTTTTCACGGATTTCCCTAAGGCTTTTGATAGAATCGACTTTGGAACTCTGATGCGGAAGCTTTATGGGTTTTCTTTGGATTTAAAGCATTGGGTTTACACTTATCTCATTAATAGAGAACTGCTTGTTCCGTATGATTACGCGGTGTTGAATACATTTAGTAATGAGTCAGGCATTGCTTGAACATTCGCTTTTGCTCTTTGTTAATGATAGGCTGAATTTGCCAAATGTCTGTTATTTGCCGATGACCTTAAGCTGTTTAGAAGTATTGAAAGTGTTAATAATTGTCATAAACTTCAATACGATTTCAATGCTTTTGAACCACGGGGTATTTTTGATGCAGTTAGAGGTTTAAGGGCGCATATGCAGAAACGCATATATATTCTTAAGCTAGCAAACAAAAAGACTCGTATCCTTCGTAAAAAAAGTGAAAAGCGATTCAATGTATCCTAAAAATAGCTGCATGTTGTATTTTTACTTATTTGTGTTTAATTACGTTGCTTAGATTTTACGTATTACGTCCGAGTATGTTTTTTTTGCTTGCTTTAACTGGCCGTGTCCTCTATTGGGAATAGCGTTCTTGAGAGAAAGACTACATTCGTTTGTAGTGATGATTAAACGAAAACATTTTTTATGTAATATATATATCACTATAATTTTATCGGTACTTATTAAAGGTTGGCAATAATAAAAATATTTTATTTCATATTTATAATAATTTCTTTTTCTGTCGGGAAATAATAGAATAAAATAAAAAATAAATTAAGTAAGATAAAATGAAAATTTAGACGTCATATGGCATCATATTTGCCAGTAAGAAATGCACACAGAAAAGTTATTTCAATCTTTGAAATTATCCCTGGCCACTGTTTTAGTTTCTGAAATAGGTAATCGGAATAAAATAATCTGATTAAAATTTTACACAGACTCCCGTCTTTCATATTTATTTAAAATAAAAACTATTTCAATACATCAAGAGAACTTGGAATAAAGAAATGGGCGTGGCCAAATAAATTTTAGATATTGCATCTTGGCTACCTACAATAGAATCTTGACGATATTTTTTTTTCTACATAATGTATTTTTTTTTATATAATTGAACATAATTATCAGGATTTTCAATTTGTTTTATTTCTAATAGGATCGTATGGACTTCAAAATATTCAAAACTCATTAACATTTCTATATGCTATTCAAAGTTTCAGTTTCAAAGTTTAGTTCAAAGTTCAGTTCAGCTCTTCTCCACTTTTAGACTTGCAAGTCCAAAAGTGACGATAAGAAATAATAAAATTTATTAAAAAAGAAAACTATACAAAATATTGATGACTTAAAGGAAATGGACTTTTTTCTAACAGCGACCCCCAAAATTTGCCTGCTTTACGTATGGTAAAATACGGCCCTGACTGTAAAACTTGTCAAATGCCAGGCGGAAATAAAAATTATGTGCGGAAAATAAGCACAGCAGATAAAATTGGTTCTTCTCACTCCAATATCACGATCTGAAACTAATTATTACGTTCACTACTAATTTGGAAATGAGGTATTATTACGTGCGAAATTTTAAGCCCCAGTTTTGAAATTAATGTATCATTTGCTTTTCTGGACGAAATTATGGAAACCCGGTTCGAAATAAAAATAACTTTTGAAGCGTAAATCTTTCCCACCGTGCCTGAGAATGTAACCTTTATTCACGGTAGAAAAATATTTTCAAAATATTTCTTGATAATTTGCTTAATCTATTACGCATATTCAATTTTTTTTTGCTACGCGTCAGAAAAATAATGATATAGCAACATGATTATGTAACAAAAATACACTCTAAGCCAAAAAAAATCGACGCACCCCTCAAAATAATACGATAGTAATGGAACTTTACATTCAAACACCTTTCGACCGAATATGCAAATGATGAAAAATTCGCAGCCAATGAATGACTAGTCGGAACTACAGCGCATTGAAACTGAGCACCATGTGGGTGTAAATAAGGACCGAACCTCGCTTTCAGGAACAAAACGTGCAGTGGATTTCGATTGCATTTGCGTACCTTGATTATAACAATGCCTCGTCGGCGAATTCGTGACCACTACGAGCATATGAAAGAGTTTGAAGGAGGGCGTGCCGTCGGACTGCATGAGGCTGGATGGGCACACAGTCGAATCGCTCGGCATTTGGGTAGGAGCGATGCAGAAATTAGACGATGTTGACAGGAATGGGTCCGTAATTGCAAATTTCAGCGGCATGCAGGCAGCGGACGGCCGAAAGCGACGACAGAACGGGAAGATAGAGTGATTGTCAGAGCAGCTGTGACAGCACGATATTCGCCGTTATCAACCATCCAACGTGTGACAAACACGGAAGTGACCACCCGGACCATTAATCGAAGACTACGGGAGCGCAATCTATACTCGCGACACCCATTGCGCCGCTCACCACTGACCAGTACGCACCGCCAACAGCGATTGCAATGGTGCCGAGCCCGATCAACGTGAAATTGTTCGGATTGGAAACGAATTGTCTTCAATGATGAGTCCAGTTTCGAACTGACTCCCGACGACCAGCGCAGACGTGTCTGGAGACAGCCCGGACATCGTCAGGATCCTGCTCTTACTGTCCCACGCCACACGGCCCGACAACAGGAAATTATTGTCTAGGGTGCCATTTCGTTGGAAAGCCGAACCCCTTTAATAGTCCTCCGTGGCACCATCACAGCGCAGCGGTACGGTGCAGACATCCTACCACCCGTTGTATTGTCATTCCTTACTCAACACTCCGGGCTTATTTTTCAGCAGGATAATGCCAGGCCACACACGGAACGCCTCTCTCTATTGATTGTTTGCGTGCTTACGACACACTTCCTTAGCTAGCCAGATCCTCAGATCTCTCGCCTATTGAACATGGCTGAGATGGGCCATCGTCTGCGACTATCCCAGAATGTAGACGAATTACCTCGTCAATTGGAGGCCATTTGGAACGACGCAGAGTGGTACCAAATGAGGAATTTGCGGATAAAACCTCACATCTTATGCATTTCTTAATATTTTTTCATACTTTTTACGCATGTAGATATGTTGAAAGTAAGATTTTATATGCATGGTAATATTAAAATCTGTGACGGCCCCAGATTTTTCTTCGGGGGGAGATATCCTGTCTTCCCTTCCAACAGCTCTACACCCTGTAGGTAGCCAACGGCCCTACCGTGCTGAAAACACCAGTTCTCGTTAGATCACCGAAGTCAAGCAGCATCGAGCGTGTTTAGTACTGAGTGGGTGACTACCTGGGAACACCGCGTGCTGTTGGCACATTTCGGGCGCGGTAGCCCGGTGGTTTGCGCGCTGGATTTGTACGCCGCCACAATTGCCGCCGTGTTTATGCGGAGTACGATCACGTTAAACATGTGGATCCGTAAGTCCTTCCGAGAGGTTGGTGGTAGGGGGAGGGAGGGTACGGTCCTTGTGGATGCCTCCCCCAATGGGTTCCGGTCTAAATTAAGTGGCGCTTCCTGGCCGTCCAAATATTTACCTTACCACTTTCTGGTAGGTCGCGCCATCAAGTTTGCCACGATCAGAATTTTCAATGGTAGAGAACAGGCTGGTCGCCGAAGGCGACCAGTTTAAAACAAAATCTATTTCATTAAATTACAAGGAAACGTTCTCAAGCCAAACTCATAGAATTCGACGAAAATTTGACAGGCGTTAGTAGATGGCTCAAAATATTGATTGTGAAAAAATTAGCTGCTGAGTTACAAAGGAAAAGATGTAAAAAATTAATAAAAGTCATCATCTTCAATGCCAAATACAACCCTTCTTGGCGAGTATGCATTGGAAAACGGTAAATACTGAAATGAACTGTCCATGTTCTTTTGTAAAGTTATTTTTTTATAGTTTGCATTCAAAAGTATTTGAAATTGAGTTTGAATATATATTTTTAGTGTAATCTTGCATTTCTCAAAGTTTTATTATTTTATGTGAGTTTAACAATTTAGGGATCTGCTATAATTTTCGTGTTGTTGTTTAGTTAAATGCTCAAAAGTCTTGCGCATAAAATTGTTTTTTTTTTAATAACTCGATGTTTTTTAATCTATTTTTTTAAAGCGGCAGTGACTTTCGAATAGAAAATGCCACCACATATTAATGTGTTCAACGTCGTGTGGATGCTGTACCACGAATTCTCTTCCAGAAATGGAGCTGACTGATTTTACAGAAACCGAAATAAATGTAAAAATTAAAGTAATGAAAATTTTGCAAGAACCTGAATCTATTTGCGATTAATTTGTTAGTGATGAAGTGGAAGACACTCTGGATTTTGAGAATTCTAATTTTGAGTTTATAGATGAAAACAATGAAATGTTTGTAGATGAGGAGGGAGAAAATGAGCATGTCCACATTATTAATACTGGAATTCCATTTGAAACTAAAGGAACAGTTGTTGAATACTGGCGTAGCAGTAAAAAAATGAAACATTGCTCACTACAATCTCTTCAAAGCAGGTATAGATTTGCAAAATAATCTGTAATATTTGACAATATTTGTACCTGTAGCGTGATGTGTTTTGATAATATTCCTTGTCGAGAAGAAGGAGAATCTATGGATATTCCTTGTCGAGAAGGATGAAAAAGATTTGATAATATTTGTACCAGTAGCGTGATGTGTTTTGATGATATTCCTTGTCGAGAAGGAGGAGAATCACTCTACTAAATAGGCTTCACCGAATTCTGAAATCACGAACCGCACTGGAAGCTGGTGGATTATATACCCAAGACCTGGAGAAAATAAGGTAATCATGACTATATTGTATTAAAACTTGAGCAATGTAGGAAAGCGCAAATAACAAAATAATGCAGCATACAGCTGTTTCGAAGTTACGCTGGTTCCCTTTCGTCGGTGCAAGAGAACCAACAAACCCTAAGTCCAAAAGGGGAAAGGAAGAAGCAGGAGGATTATATTCCAAAGACCTGAATTGAGAAAGAGCCAATCAGAAAGCAGCATAAAATCTGCATGAATCATGTTCAGCCATTTCGAAACGATAAGTAACATACAAAATTGCCGTGAACTAAAACAAAACAGGATTATCCAGATGTGATAAGTATATTCAGAACAAGAATAAATGAGACCCAACAAGACGAAACAATGTTAAAAAGATACATAAGAACCCCCAAAAAATAGAAGGAAGACGGGGTGGGGTGAAGGGCTTACAGCGCTTTCCTTTTTCTTACGATTTGAATGCTTTAAGCATGTGGTCCGAAAGAAATATCTTGAACACAAATATTTCAAAGTCAAAGTCTGTTTTTCTCAGTCAGTCTAGATTGGGTTGACGGTGCATTATTAACTCGAAAACTTTGGCTTCAGTGTACTTGGGCTTAGGAACTTGGTTATTATTTTTGTAACTCTGATTTTAACTTTATTACTAACATTGGATTAATTGTTTCGAAGACCCATAGGATGCTGAGTTATGTTAGGGCAAACAACGAGTTCTCTAATAACTAAGTCGTTAACATCTTGTTTAATACTTTGGTTAGACCAGTGGTCTCTAACTTTTTTTGAACCACGGATCATATTTAAGTCAATTAGAGGCTCGCCGGCCACAAATTCAAAAATGCGTAAACAAAAAAAGCTTGTATTCTCGTAAATAGAACAAAACGATACAACTATCCTCGAGACAGCTGTTATATTTTTATTTACTTGTGTTTACGTTTTCCGTATTAAGCCCGAGTATGTTTTTTCTGCTTGTTTCTAATAGCTGCTTCCTTTATTCGAAGCAGCGTCCTTGAAAGTAATTATTATGTCTACTACTTTTGATTAAACGAAAACATATTTTATATAAAATACAACATTATAATATTATCGGTGTATGTTTGCGATCCGCATAAATAAAAATATTTTATATTATATTTTAACAATTGTGTGTTCTGTTTGGGCGACAAAACTGTTGTCTATTTACAAGTAGGTTTGAACAAATAGTTCACATTACAGTCGTTAAATTAAATTGACTCATGACCTTTCGGGCCATAGAGGAAATAAATTGAAAATTTAGACTTGATATGGCTGCATTTTTTTCAATACGAAACACACACCTAGCAGTCATTTCAATTTTTAAAATTATTCCTGGCCACTTATATTTTGTTTTCTGAAATAGAGACTTGGAATGGAATAATCTGATAAAAATTTTACACAGACTTCCCTCTTTCATATTTATCTTAAATACTAAAATACAATGTATGTGTGTCTATGTGTCTGTCTTATACACTATAGGCTCAGCGACCGCGAGTCGCAGAGCTACTAAATTTGGCAATCGGAGACCCGAGGGGTGGGAAGGTGACACGTGAAAACCGACTTTTAAAATTTGAATTTTTTTTTTGTTATTTAATGTTTTATGGGATTTCGACCGATTTTTCCCCATTTTTCTCCACCATCTAGACGTCGTTGAAAAAAACAAATCTCACGACCGGAAAAAGCAGACAATTGCGAGTTAAAATTTATCAATTTCAAATCTCAGGAAAAAATTCTAATATATTTTAAAGATTTTAAAACAAAAGTCACTTTCGGCTTAAAGAAAACGAACTTTGGTTTTTAAATCCTCTCATCGGGAAAAGTTCCGGCAATTTGGACTAATAATTTACATTTTTAAAAGGCTGAAACATCTGGCATTCTTACAAGCCCAATCAGGTCAAGAAATAATTATAAATATCCGCCCGATCCGGAATTTAAAGTAATGATTTTAATTTTCTCGACGAAATCTAGCCATAATTCCTATTTTTCTCCCACATCCGCGCGCAGAAATGGAGGGGACGTCACGGTGTTTGCATGGAGATAAAAATAAATAAAAAGGAAGTCTGTGTGCTTGTCTTATACACGCGCGTCGCAGATTTACGTAATTTGGCAACTGAAGGCCCGAGGGTGGGGGAGGTGACACGTGAAAAACGTTTTTTAAAACTTGAATTATTCTTTTGTTATTTAAGGTTTTATGCGATTTCGACCGTTGTCGACGAAAATTAGCTGCAGGATCCCGATTTTAAGAATTTCCGAATTTCAATATCTCGGCGGAAGCCGGCAAAATATGTTTTTCTCCCACGCCCACGCCCACGCAGGCGTACTTCGAGCGGAGACGCACAGTGTTTCCATGGATGTTGTGCATCGGCTTAGAAAACTACGTGTTATTTTAAAGGATGGAATTAAAAGCTTAGCATATGGTCATTATAAAATTTAAATGATTGAATTGGGAGATTATGGAGGTTTGTCGCGTTGCCTTAAAATTTCATTATTAGTTTTAACGTCATTAAAATAAACCAAACTTTCTTAATTCTACGGGGTTGAGGCCGTGGTATCCCAGTGGTTACCTAGCGGGAATTGCATTCGGAAGGCCCGGGTTCAATTCCGGACACTGCCAAAACTCCACCGTGTTTACGCGGAGTACGATCAAGTTAAGCATGAGGGCCCGTAAGTCCTTTCGAGTGGTTGGTGGTAGGGGAAAGAGGATAGGGTCCCTGTGGATGCCTCCCCCACTGGGTTCAGGTATAAATTGGGTGTCACTTCCTGGCCATCCAGATATTTACCTTACACCTTTCTGGAAGGTCGCGCCAGCAAGTTTGCCACTGTCAGAATTTTCAAGGGTAGCGAACAGGCTGGTCGCCTAAGGCGACCAGTTTAAAATAAAATCTATTAGAGGCATAAACTATGAGAGGCATAAACGAGAAGAGGTATAAACGATAAGAGGCATAAACTATGTGAAATTGAAAAATGTGTTTTTAAAAGTTTTAGGATGCAGGGCAGAGGAGGGTAAACGTGCATGACTTGAATTTGAAAAATGGGTTTGCGATAAAGCTCTCTCCCTGAAAATGCTATTCAAAGCTTCCGATAAATAACTCCTGAATTCTAAAAAGAAATATGGAATCGTTAGGAGGAAAATTACTAAAATTGTCTCTGAAAAGCAGATTTATGAAGAGGATCATATTGTAAATGCTTCACACGCATTTTTAAATGATGTACGTATTTTTTTTAAGTTTCGCAGTGGAACGATAACCAGATGTTTAATACTGATCAATCGGCATTTAATAAAGAGAATCATTCGGGGAGAACGCTTAATTTGTTGGGACCAAAACAGATTGAAAGTGCTGCACAATCTATATATGTTACGACCCATTCATATAATCTAATGCCAACAATCAGCAAAGATGGGCTGCTGCCATCGCCTTTATTTATTGTGTATTCTGAACCTAAAGGACAATTCGGAACTCAAGTAAGGCAGAAATTAATACCTCGATGTTTTTGAATCTGTTTTTTTAAAGCAGCAGTGACTTTCGAATAGAAAATGCCACCACATAATAATGTGTTCAATTATATAATAAATTATATAATATAGAATAGAAAATGCCACGACATATTAATGTGTTCAACGTCGTGTGGATGCTGTACCACGAATTCTCTGTTCCAGAAATGGAGCTGACTGATTTCACAGAAGCCGAAATAAATGTAAAAAACAAAACAATGGGAATTTTGCAAGAAACTGAATCTATTTTCGAATAGTTTGTTAGTAATGAAATGGGAGACACTCTGGATTTTGAGAATTTTGATTTTGACTTTATAGATGAAAATAATGAAATGTTTGTAGATGAGGAGGTAGAAAATGAGCATGTCCACAGTATTAATACTGGAATTCCATTCGAAACTAAACGAGCAGTTGTTGAAACCTGGCGTAGCAGTAAAAAAATGAAACATTGCTCACTACAATCTCTTCAAAGCAGATATAGATTTGCAAAAAAATCTGTAATATTTGGCAATATTTGTTCCCGTAGCGTGATGTGTTTTGCTAATATACCTTGTCGAGAAGAAGGAAAATCCTTGGATATTCCTTGTCGAGAAGGAGGATAAATATTTGAAAATATTTGTACCAGTAGCGTGATGTGTTTTGATGATATTCCTTCTCGAGAAGGAGGAGAATCCCTCTGCTAAATATGCTTCACCGAATTCTGAAATCACGAACCGCCACTGGAAGCTGGGGGATTATATGCCCAAGACCTGGGGAAAATAAGTTAATCATGACTATATTGTATTAAAACTTGAGCAATGTATGAAAGCGTAAATAACAGAATAATGCAGCATACAGCTGTTCGAAGATACGCTGGTTCCCTGTCGTCGGTGCAAGAGAACCAACAAACCCTAAGTCCAAAAGAGGAAAGTTAGAAGCAGAAGGATTATATTCCAAAGACCTGAATTGAGAAAGTGCCAATCAGAGAGCAGCATAAAATCTGCATGAATCATGTTCAGCCATTTCGAAACGATAAGTAACACACAAAATTGCCGTGCACTTAAAAAAACAGATGTGATAAGTACATTCAGAACACAGACTACTATACAGACCTGTCACTCTGGATAGTTTCGTTTTCGCGGCGGCCATTAGAGATAGACCAAACATTGGGTTGGCGCGCTCTTGGCGATGGTCTGGTTTGATCCGAGCGCTTGGCGATGATCTGGTTTGGGTCTAAGCCGATTTTCAATGTTATAACCCTATTTCGCTCGGCGAAAACTTAGAACAACAGACTAGCGTGGTTTGAGTAACGTGAAAAAGGATTATTTGTTAAGTGTTTAGATCATTTTATAGAAATGGATTGATAAAAGAAAACTGGTTGCGTTACAGGGTATGTAATTTATGTTTATTAAAATTGAAATAATTTTAGTTATCACCATCCTACATACGTGTTCATTATAAGTATACACGTGTTCATAAGTATACACGTGTTCATATAAGTATACATGTGTTCATCATACGAAATTAGTGATGTGTTGTTATTACTGCCGGATTAGACTAAATTTTAAGAGGTAGTGGTATAATTAGTTAAATATTTTCCGTATTTTTATAAAATGTGAAATAATTGATATTTGGATAGCTTTTTCTTAGTTGAATGTGATATAGTATGTGTATATATTTATGTAAAATTTTTATTAAGTGCCTTATGGTGAAAAATTCCCCCCCCCCCCTCCTCGGGTAATTAATGATTGAGTTCCACAACTTCGATAGTGCATTTATGTAAATTTGATATTTACTATATGAATATTTTTATATTAAAAAAAAAAAGTCTATTATCAGTATCCCAGAATAAATTAAGAACGATCAACACGCTAGTATACTTTTTAGACTGAAAGTATTATATAATATTTCAGTCTTTTGAGTATGTTAGCTTGTAATTTTTTGTGCATTATGTTTTATAGTGAGACAATGCAATGTGTGTATTTTTTAATCTATTTTATGATTATTTGAATTAAATATATAACTATGTTTATTTAAATATTCTTAAACTAATGAATATATTTATGTTGCAGATTAATGTATTTTTAAATCCTGATCCTTTCTATAGTTTCAAAAATTATAAAAGTACAGTCCTTAACATTTTGTTCCCCTCCCGTTTAAAAAAAAATCGCCAAGCGAGCGATAACGCGCCAAATCTGGCAGACGCATCGCACTTCAGTTGGTCCATCTGACTAGCGCTAGTGTCTATGGGACATCCCATGTTAGAAATGTTGCCATAGGATCCTATGGGAGTGAGCCTTCTGAATATAGTATTCTGTGATTCAGAACAAGAATAAATGAGACCCAACAAGACGAAACAAAGTTAAAACGGTACATAAGAACCCCCAAGAAATAGAAGCAAGAAGGGGTGGGGTGAGGGGCTTACAGGGCTTTCCTTTTTCTTACGATTTGAATGCTTTAAACATGTGGTCCGAAAGTAAAATCTTGAACACAAATATTTCAAAGTTAAAGTCTGTTTTTCCCAGTCAGTCTAGATTGGGTTGTCGGTGCATTAATAACTCGAAAACTTTGTCTGCGGTGAACTTGGGCTTAGGAACTTGGTTATTATTTTTTTATCTCTGAATTTAACTTTATTACTAACATTGGATTAATTGTTTCGAAGGCCCATAGGATGCTGAGTTATGTTGGGGAAAACAAAGAGTTCTCTAATAACTAAGTCGTTAACATCTTGTTTAATACTTTGGTTAGACCAGTGGTCTCTAACTTTTTTTGAACCACGGATCATATTTAAGTCAATTAGAGGCTCGCGGGCCACAAATTCAAAAATGCGTAAACAAAAAAAGCGTGTATTTTCGTAAATAGAATAAAACGATACAACTATCCTCGAGACAGTTGTTATATTTTTATTTACTTGTGTTTAAATTTTACGTATTAGGTCCGAGTATGTTTTTTCTGCTGTTTTCTATTGGCTGCATCCTTTATTCGAAGCAGCGTCCTTGAAAGAGCCAATTCCTCTTACCTTACACAGATTAAACGAAAACATTTTTTATATAAAGTACAACATTAAAATATTATCGGTGTATATTTGCGATCCGCATAAATAAAAATATTTTATTTTATATTTTAAGCATTGTGTGTTCTGTATGGGCGACAGAACTGTTGTCTATTTACAAGTAGGTTTGAACAAATAGTTCACATTATAGTCGTTGAATTAAATTGACTCATGACCTTTCGGGCCATAGACGAAATAAATTGAAAATTTAGAGTTGATATGGCTTCATTTTTTTCAATACGAATCGCACACCGAGCAGTCATTTCAATTTTTAAAATTATTCCTGCCCACTTTTATTTTGTTTTCTGAAATAGGAACTTGGAATGGAATAATCTGATCAAAATTTTACACAGACTTCCCTCTTCCCGGCCGTCCAAACAGTTACCTTACACCTTTCTGGTAGGTCTTACGGTCTGGGTCTCAACAACAACAACAGACTTCCCTCTTTCATATTTATCTTAAATAATAATGTGTGTCTATGTGTCTGTCTTATACACTATAGGCTCAGCGACCGCAAGTCACAGAGCTACGAAATTTGGCAATCGGAGACCCGAGGGTGGGAAGGTGACACGTGAAAACCGACTTTTAAAACTTTTTTTCTTTTTTTTGTTATTTAATGTTTTATGGGATTTCGACCGATTTTTCCCCTTTTTTCTCCACCATCTAGACGTCGTTGAAAAAAACAAATCACACGACTGGAAAGAGCAGACAATTGCCAGTAAAAATTCATCAATTTCAAATCTCAGGGACAAATTCTAATATTTTTTAAAGATTTTAAAACAAAAGTCACTTTCGGCTAAAAAAAACGAACTTTCGTTTTTATATCTCGCATCGGGGAATGTTCCGGCAATTTGGACTAATAATTTACTTTTTTAGAAAGCTGAAACATCTGGCATTTTACAAGCCCAATCTGGTCAAGAAATAATTATAAATAGCCGCCCGATCCGGAATTTAAAGTAATGATTTTAATTTTCTCGACGAATTCTAGCCGCAATTCCTATTTTTCTCCCACATCCGCGCGCAGAAATGGAGGGAACGTCACGGTGTTTGCATGGAGATAAAAATAAATAAAAAGGAAGTATGTGTGTTTGTCTTATACACGCGCGTCGCAGAGTTACGTAATTTGGCATTTGGAGGCCCGAGGGGGTGGGGAGGTAACACGTGAAAACCGTTTTTTAAAATTTGAATTATTCTTTTGCTTTTCAAGGTTTTATGCGATTTCTTCCGTTTTCGACGAAAAGTAGCTGCAGGATCCCGATTTTAAGAATTTCCGAATTTCAATTTCTTGGCGGAAGCCGGCAAAATATGTCTTTCTCCCATGCCGACGCAGGCGTACTGCGAGCGGAGACGCACGGTGTTTCCATGGAGATTGTGCATCGGCTTAGAAAACTGCGTGTTATTTTAAAGGATGGAATTAAAAGCATAGCATATGGTCATTATAAAATTTAAATGATTGAATTGGGGGATTATGGAGGTTTGTCGCGGTGCCTTAAAATTTCATTGTTAGTTTTAACGTCATTAAAATAAACCAAATTTTGTTATCTCCACGGGGTTGAGGCCGTGGTAGACCAGTGGTTACCGCGCGGGAATTGCATTCGGCAGGCCCGGGTTCGAGTCCCGACACTGCCAAAACTGCAATCGTGTTCACGCGGAGTACGATCACGTTAAGCATGTGGGCCCATAAGTCCTTTTGAGTGGTTGGTGGTAGGGGAAGGAGGGTACGGTCCCTGGGGATGCCTCCTCCACTGGGTTCAGGTATAAATTGGGTGTCACTTCCTGGCCTTACACCTTTCTTACACCTGGCTTTACACCTTTTTTAAACCTGGCCTTACATCCTTTCTGGTAGGTCGGACGGTCTGGGTCTCAACAACAACAACACCTGGCCTTACATATTTACCTTACACCTTTCTGGTAGGTCGCGCCAACAAGTTTGCCACGAGCAGACTTTTCAAGGGCAGCGAACAGGTTGGTCGCCGAAGGCGACCAGTTTAAAATAAAATCTATTTCATTATCCTTACAAGGAAACGTTCTCAAGCCAAACTCATAGAATTCGACTAAAATTTGACAGGCGTTAGTGGATAGCTCAAATTATTGACAGTGAAAAAATTAGCTGAAGTGCAAAGGAAAAGATGTAAAAAATTAATTAAATTCATCATCTTTAATGCTAAATACAACCCTACTTGGCGAGTATGCATAGGAAAACGGTAAATTCTGAGATGAACTGTCCATGTTCTGTTGTTAAAGTAAATTTTTTATAGTTTGCATTAAAAAGTATTTGAAATTGAGTTTGAATATATATTTTTTGTGCAATCGTGCATTTCTCACAGTTTTATTATTTTATGTAAGTGAAACAAAATAGCGATCTGCTATAATTTTCGTGTTGTTGTTTAGTTAAATGCTCAAAAGTCTCGGGCATAAAATTGTTTTCTTTTTAACACCTTGATGTTTTTGAATCTGTTTTTTAAAGCAGCAGTAACTTTCGAATAGAAAATGCCACCACATATTAATGTGTTCAATGTCGTGTGGATGCTGTACCACGAATTTTCTTGTCCAGAAATGGGGCTGACTGATTTTACAGAAGCCGAAATAAATGTAAAAAATAAAATAATAGGAATTTTGCAAGAAACTGAATCTATTTTCGAATAGTTTGTTAGTGATGAAGTGGAAGACACTTTGGATTTCCAGTCATTGGTTGCCGAAAGTGATTTTGAGGATTCTGATTTTGACATTCTAGGTGAAAATATTGAAATATTCGTAGGTGAGGAGGTAGAAAATGAGCAAGTCGCAGTATTAATACTGGAATTCCAATTGAAACTAAACGAGCAGTTGTTGAATACTGGCGTAGCAGTAAAAAAATGAAACATTGCTCACTACAATCACTTCAAAGTAGGTATAGATTTGAAAAAAAATCTGTCCTGAATGTATTTGTTTGAAAATCAAATCAACAAATTCGGTGATAAGAGGCATAAACTATGCGAAGTTAAAAAATGTGTTTTTAAAGGTTTTAGGATACAGGGCAGAGGCGTGTAAACGTGCATGACTTGAATTTGAAAACTGGGTTTGCGATAAAGCTCTCTCCCTGAAAATGCCATTCAAAGCTTCCGGTAAATAACTCCTGAATTCTAAAAAGAAATATGGAACCGTTAGGAGGAAAATTACTAAAATTGTCTCTCAAAAGCAGATTTATGAAGAGGATCATATTGCAAATGCTTCACACGCATTTTAAATGATGTACGTATTTTTTTTAAGTTTCGCAGTGGAACGATAACCAGATGTTTAATACTGATCAATCGGCATTTAATAAAGAGAATCATTCGGGGAGAACGCTTGATTTGTTGGGACCAAAACAGATTGAAAGTGCTGCACAATCTATATATGTTACGACCCATTCATATACTGTAATGCCAACAATCACAAAGATGGGATGCTGCAACGAATTTTATTTATTGTGTATTCTGAACCTAAAGGACAATTCGCCGAACTCAAGTGAGGCAGAAATTAATACCTCGATGTTTTTGAATCTGTTTTTTTTAAAGCACCAGTGACTTTCGAATAGAAAATGCCACCACATATTAATGTGTTCAATGTCGTGTGGATGCTGTACCACGAATTCTCTGGTCCAGAAATGGAGCTGACTGATTTTACAGAAGCCGAAATAAATGTAAAAAATAAAATAATGGGAATTTTGCAAGAAACTGAATCTATTTTCGAATAGTTTGTTAGTGATGAAGTGGAAGACACTCTGGATTTCGAGTCATCGGTTGCCGAAAGTGATTTATACCATCCCATATTAGCTCATAATATTTATACCATCCTTTCGAAATCGGTGAAAATGGGATCAAAAGAACTGCGGGGATATTTATAGGAAGTGTATTTTAAAACACACCCGATGAAACCGCACTTTTAGTGGATTTGTGGTCACCCTTCAAAAACAACGATTTGATTGATAGTGTCACTTCACCGCGTAAAATCGTTCATGTGCTTGTAATTTCACCTAAAACCACTCATCTAATACAACCAATTGATAGATACGGTTTTCGGATCGGGAAAAATTTATTTTTAGATTTAGTTTTGACTGCATAAATACAAATCGATTTGTTTCATCGAGACAATATTTTTTAAGTACATTCCATGGCACACAACCAGTTTCCTTCACCACGCTACGTTAACATGTGGAAATATTCATGGCATCCATGCTCATACACAGAAAACTATCTTGGGTATTTCAAAAATCCTGTTGAGTTCATATTTACTGCAAACAGCATATTTGATTTTCGGAAACAAAACTGTACATCCCAAATATTCGCTACGTGTAGCTGGTATAAAATATATTTCTGTTTTATGCATTTCTTCAATGAGCCTCACATTTGTAACACTTTCAAATTATGAAGAAATTACTCCTTTCATTCGACCTCAATCATTTGCCATCAATTATATCTCTTATAAACTATACACCATATTACTGATACATATAAACTGCATTTTCTGTTTTTCGAGTGATAGTTTTTATGAAGCTATTTTTCAAGTATTAACGCCTCTACATACAGCATAAAATGCATTTTGATAGTATAAACACATTACATGTGTTCGTCAATTTACAAGAATGCAAAGTCGCCGATTGATCCTAAATGTACGGTTTGGCAACCCGGACAAAATTTTCAATATTATTCAACTCTTCTAATGCAATTCAGCAGCTAATTTTCAGAGTTTTTTCCATAACTTCTTCTAACCCTTTCAAATTTTTGTCGAATTCTATGAGTTTAGTTTGGGAAGGTTTCCTAGTTAGCAGAACTCTGAATGAAAAAGCCGTCGTGGTTAAATAAACTATCTGCAAAATAAAATATTTTTATTTCATAAGTATTATGCTCATCCTGAATGACTTCGAATCGTCCACTATTCTTCGAATTTTCAAAAAATTGATTTTTGAGTTGATCTAAAAGTTGAGAGGGATTGAACGATACCAAAACCAAGACTCTGGCTCGAGTGAAAGTGTTCGATAATTTGGAAAAAATGGTTATGATTTTAGTTTTCATTATCTCTTTGTACCGTCACCCCTAATTTGATTTTTTAAAATTTTAAGTTATTTCCTTGGTCTCGAATCTGAAACGGTCAACATAAAAAAATAGACTCTAGCTATAGTGGAAGTCCTCGATTATTTTCACATGTCACCCAATAAGTCAGGTCAGTGCATCTTTCTTAATTAAAGATGTCTGTTTATATGTAAAGACTATGATGATTATCATACGACCGTGAAATTTGGTACACAAGCACTTCAGGACCCGGAAAGATGCGTCTCGGCTTTATTTTAGTTTTTAACACTTTACAACAAAGTTGAAAAGTGTTTATGACTTTGTTCATTCTGTCTGTCTGTCTGTCTGTCTGTCTGTCCGTTAGCACGATAACTGCCGTAAAAATGACTTTATCAAAATGAAATCTTAGTATGCTGTTCAGACGGTCTGTAGGACCTATGGGAATATAAATCAATATAATATCACCCAATTAGTTTTTTATTGAACCCGGGTTGAAAAAATGAAATACATTGAACCCTATAGGACCTAATTTTTCAAACATTTTTTAAGTAAATTTAAAATTCACGAATTGCTTCGAAATTTTTAGGAAATATTCATATTATCCCATAGAATATTTAAAAAAAGAAATTCAGTTAAATATGTTAAGTAGTTTTTTAATTAAAAATTATTTAATATAGGGAAAATAACAAATTTAATTAAATTCTGACTTTGGGATATCTTCCAGAAAGAAAAGAGAGATATATTATATAATAAATATCTTCCCATTTGTTTAAGAAATTTGCATATGGGAGAGGCATCACATTTTAAAATAAATTTGGTAGATAACAATTTTTCATTTTTTTAAAATTTTATATAGCTGTTCATGATATACTTATTTGATGGCATTTTTAATGCACTTTCCTACGTCCTAGAGAGTTAAAATTTGGTACACAGCTTAAATTTGTTGAACATTTTATTCGACAAAAATTTGATGGATCTTTAAATATAGATCATACATTTTTTTTTCGAAATGGCCTGAAAATAATCCCCGTTCACTTCTATAAATCATTGTTGTAATATTGTTAAAAATTCTGATGTGGACAGCACATGTCTTTCCTTGCAGACTCATATTCCTTCTCTTTATTTATTCAATAATAATTTGAGTTTATCTGCACGAAATAACAACCATAAGTATTTTAAATGACATTGAATTTACACGTTAAACTTAAATTTGGTTCTCATTTGATAGCTAGACTTATTGTCAAAGGTGGAGTAGCGAAAACGCGAAAAAATTAGAATATCTCAAGAACGGCTAGTCCTAGAGTAATGGGGTTAGTCTTATTCTTTTTGTTGTCAAAAATCACGCATAAAATAGGAATTTAATTGATATAATTGAGCACACGTAGTCTTTTATTTTTTATATATAACGATTTTTGCGGGCCATTTCGCAAAAATAGCCCGTTCCTTTTTCCCGAATTGTACTAGAATAACCTACAAATGATTTATATACAAAATTTTGTTAAATTTGGTATATAAATCACTTGTAGGTTATTGAAACATTATACACCAAATTTTGTTAAATTTGTTCCATTAGTTTTTAGCTAGAGGGGATAACGGCAATTTCTGCGGGGATAAAGGCATTTCGCAAAGAAAGCAGATTCTTTTATTACGAATCGTACTATAATCTAATGAACATCAGGATTTCCCACAAAAAATATACCTACCAAATTGTATGAAATTCGGTCCATTAGTTTTTCAATTAGAGTGGATGTAATATCCACACAGACACACAGAAACATACGCAGATACACTCTTACACACACAGACGTCTGGGCCAACGGCCGTACCGTGCTGAAAACACCGGTTCTCGTTAGATCACCGAAGTCAAGCAGCATCGGGCGCGGATAGTACTTGGTGGGTGACCACCTCGGAACGCCGCGTGCTGTTGGCCATCTCGGGTGCGGTGTCCCCGTGGTTTGCGCGCTAGATTTGCACGCTGCCACAAATGCCGCCGTGTTCATGCGGAGAACGATCACGTTAAACATGTGGGTCCGTAAGTCCTTCCGAGAGGTTGGTGGTAGGGGAAGGAGGGTACGGTCCCTGTGGATGCCTCCCCCACTGGGTTCCGGTCTAAATTGGGTGGCACTTAACGGCCGCCCATTCAGTTACCTTACACCTTTCTGGTAGGTCGGACGGTCTGGGTCTCAACAACAACACACAGACGTCTTCCTAAAAATAGTTTTTTCGTGTTCTAGAAGTCCCAAAACGTGTAGATCCTTTGAAAATTTGAGTTCCGATCTTCGGCACGATTCCAATACTTTTGAGTACATACACATACACACATATATTATCTGTGCATCTAAATTCCGTGCTTATGCAATTACAATAGTTGTGATTTTAAATGATCCCTAAACTTTTATTATTTCTTCAACGAAGCCTAATTTTAACATATGCAGAATGCAAATATCTCAAGCGATTGTAAGATGAATTACAACAGAATTACTGAATTTTTTTCACACAAAATTTTTTAGCTCTGGAGTCTGGAATACAAGTTATATGAATGAAATGTTCTTTGATTTGGCTTAAAGAATCAGATGATTTATATTTCGATACAGTTTTAAATATTTAAGTATAACAAATTACTGTAATACTGTGATAATGTAAATGATATCATCACTGAATGTATCATATTTTAGAAATTTTTAAATGAAATTGCATTTCAGTTGGAAAGTGTTTCATAATCAATGCTTATGCATGATTGATCTTTCTTGTTTTAATTTCAAATTAGATGTTAAGATGTATTAAAAGTGTTGATAGTCTTAAACTTCAACACGATTTGAATGTTTAAGTACAATAGACTTTGTGTTAAAAATACGATAAACTTGAGAAAATTATAAAGGCACAAATATAATACATTAATGCAGATCACAGCTGTGTCGAAGACATGCTAGATTCCTTTCATTACTGCAAGAGAACCAACAAACCCGAAGTCCAAAACGGGGATGGGCGTCAGCAGAAGAAGCAGGTAATGACGACTGATGAGGTGACGCGGGATAAGCGCTGCTTCATTTCAAGTTATCGGCTGAATGTGTTTAATATTATTATTTGGCGATTTTTTCAGACTCGTTTGGCTATTTTAGATAATATTTGACAATACTTGTACCAGCAGCGTGATGTGTTTTGATGATATTCCTTGTCGAAAACGAGGAGAATCCCTCTACTAAATATGCTTCACCGAATTCTGAAATCACGAACCGCCACTGCAAGCTGGGGGATTATATACCCATGACCTGGAGAAAATAAGGTAATCATGACTATATTGTAATACAAACTTGAGCAATGTATGAAAGCGTAAATAACAGAATAATGCAGCATACAGCTGTTTCGAAGATACGCTAGTTCCCTTTCGTCGTTGCAAGAGAACCAACAAATCCGAAGTCCAAAACAAGGATGGGCGTCAGACGAAGAAGCAGGCAGTGACGACTGATGAGGTGATGCTTCATTTGAGGTTATCTGCTGAATGGGTTATTATTATTATTATTTGGCGAATTTTTCAGATTCGTTTGGCTATTTTCGATAATATTTAACAATACTTGTACCAGTAGCGTGATGTGTTTTGATGATATTCTTTGTCGAAAAGGAGGAGAATCCCTCTACTAAAACTGCTTCACCGAATTCGGAAGTCACTAACCGCCACTGGAAGCAGGGGGACTATATGCCCAAGACCTGGAGAAAATAATGTAATCATGACTATATTGTAATAAAAACAATGTATGAAAGCGCAAATAACAGAATAATGCAGCACACAGCTGTTTCGAAGATACGCTGGTTCCCTTTCGTCGGTGCAAGAGAACCAACAAATCCGAAGTCCAAAACAAGGATGGGCGTCAGACGAAGAAGCAGGCAGTGACGACTGATGAGGTGATGCTTCATTTGAGGTTATCTGCTGAATGGGTTATTATTATTATTATTTGGCGAATTTTTCAGATTCGTTTGGCTATTTTCGATAATATTTAACAATACTTGTACCAGTAGTGTGATGTGTTTTGATGATATTCTTTGTCGAAAAGGAGGAGAATCCCTCTACTAAAACTGCTTCACCGAATTCGGAAGTCACTAACCGCCACTGGAAGCAGGGGGACTATATGCCCAAGACCTGGAGAAAATAATGTAATCATGACTATATTGTAATAAAAACAATGTATGAAAGCGCAAATAACAGAATAATGCAGCACACAGCTGTTTCGAAGATACGCTGGTTCCCTTTCGTCGGTGCAAGAGAACCAACAAATCCGAAGTCCAAAACAAGGATGGGCGTCAGACGAAGAAGCAGGCAGTGACGACTGATGAGGTGATGCTTCATTTGAGGTTATCTGCTGAATGGGTTATTATTATTATTATTTGGCGAATTTTTCAGATTCGTTTGGCTATTTTCGATAATATTTAACAATACTTGTACCAGTAGCGTGATGTGTTTTGATGATATTCTTTGTCGAAAAGGAGGAGAATCCCTCTACTAAAACTGCTTCACCGAATTCGGAAGTCACTAACCGCCACTGGAAGCAGGGGGACTATATGCCCAAGACCTGGAGAAAATAATGTAATCATGACTATATTGTAATAAAAACAATGTATGAAAGCGCAAATAACAGAATAATGCAGCACACAGCTGTTTCGAAGATACGCTGGTTCCCTTTCGTCGGTGCAAGAGAACCAACAAACCGTAAGTCCAAAAAAGGAATGGGTGCGAAAGGAAGAAGCAGGAGGATTATATTCCAAAGACCTGAATTGCGAAAGAGCAAATCAGAAAGCAGCATGAAATCTGCATGAATCATATTCAGCCATTTCGAAACGATAAGTAACACACAAAATTGCCGTGCAGTGAAACACAACAGGAATATCCCGACATGATGAGTTAGTTCAGAACAAAAATAAATGACACCCAACAAGACGAAACAAAGTTAAAACGATATATAAGAACTCCAAGGAAATAGAACGAAGAAAATGTGTGTGTGTGTGGGGGGGGGGGGGGGGAGCTTACAGGGCGTTCCTTTTTCTTACGATTTGAATGCTTTAAACAAGGGTACACAATACTACAAAGTAACACAGTATGTATATATGTATGTATAACACATATGTATGTGTAACACAATATGTATAACACATATATAAGTAACACAATGCTACAATAATTTAATATATTTGAAAACTTAATACTTTTTCGAAAAAAAATGAACTTTATTCAAATGACGTTATTGAAATATAAATCGCGTGGTTCTCCATAAAAAGCTGTAAATATTTCATTTATATACTTTTTTCCATTCCTTTCATTCACCACAATACTACAATAATTTATTTTGCTTAAAAACTTAAAACCAATGAGGCAAAATTATTTTAACTCTATGCTTAAAACTTCATCGAAAAAGTCTGTTATAAAATCGTCTGCGTTTCTATGTAAAATCATTGAATGTTTCTTTCATATCAGCTATATTTCAGACTCAAAGAGATAAATAATTTTGCGTTAAAGGAATTCAGCAATTCTTATACAACTCATCTTACAGGTTAATGTGTTTACATTCTCCATAAGTTAAAATTAAGCTTCGTTGTAGAAATAATCAAAGTTTGATGATCATTTAAACTCAAATATATTCTAATTGCATTGTTTTAGCATATAGATGAACAGAAATTAAGAAAAATAGAGCGGTTTTAGAACGGATGCAACACTAAATATAAATTAAAAAGAACCTTAAAAATCACGATTTTGACACAAGATGGATGGCATTGATAGTTTAAACCCAAATATATTATAATTGCGCTATGCCAGAGTATAGATGTACAGAAATTAAGTAAAAATAAAGCGGTTTTAGGACGGATACAACACTAAATACAAGGAAGATCAATCATGCACAAAGCATTGATTATGAAACAACTGTGTACACGGATCTATATGAGGCTTTTCATAGAATCGACTTTAGAATTCTGATGCGGACGCTTTATTGTTTTAGGCTTTCTTAGAAATTTTTGGATTGGATGTATTCTTACCACCCTAATAGAAAACTCTCTGTTCTTTATGATCACGCGGTGTCGAATACGGAATACTTTTATTGATGTGCCAGGTGTTCCTTGAACCTTTGTTTTTGCTCTTTTTTAATGATATTTCTTACAGGTTGAATTTACCAAATGCCTGTTATTAGCCGATGACCTTAAGCTGTTTAGATATCAGTGGTGGCGTGTGACTTCAGGAATGGGTGAAGCAGATTCACCGGCGGGATTCGATGACGAACTCACCAAACGATGACGAACTCACCAACGATGACGAAATCACCAAATGACGAACTCACCTCGATGACGAACGTCAGCAAAATATATTACGCTACTGAAACAAGTGCTGTCAAATATTATCTAAAATCAGCCAAACGAATCTGAAATATTCGCCAAATAATAATAATAATAATAATAATAATAATAATAATAATAATAATAACCCATTCAGCCGATAACTTTAAGTGAAGCAGCTCTTATCCTGTGTCACCTCACAAATTGTTGCTGTTAGAGACATTGAAAGGATCGATAATTGTCATAAATTACAACACGATTTGAATGCTCTGCACTTATGGTCGGAAAGTAATAACTTTACGACAATAAACTGACATTCTGAACATTTCGAAGCATAAACATTCTGAACATTTCGAAGTTCAATCCTTTTTTTCCTAGTCGGTCTAGATTGGGTTATCAGTGCGTTAACTTGAAAACTTTTTCTTCTGTATACATGGGCTTAGAGACTTGGGTATTTTTTCTTTTAATTCTGATTTCATCTTTATTACTAACATTGGATTAATTGTTTATAAAGCCCATAGGATGCTGAGTTAAGTGAGGAAAAACAAAGAGTTCTCTGCTACCTAAGTCGTTATTATCTTGTTTAATACTTTGGTTAGACCTCGTTCAATGCTTTACATTTGTGATCCGAAAGTAATAATTCAAACCTGAATATTTCGTAGTGTGAGCCTAATTTTCCCAGTCGGTCTAGATTGGGTTATCGGTAAATTATTAACTCGAAAATTTTGTATCCTGTATACCTAGTATTAGGGATTTGGGTATTATTTTGTTTTAATTCTGATTTCAACTTTAATACTCACATTGGGCTAATTGTGTTCTAAGGCCCGTGGGATGTTGGGTTATGTTGTTAGGAGAACAAAAAATTCTATGATACTCAAGTTGTTATCAGATTGTTTATTACTTTGGTTATATCCGTGGTCTTCATCCTTTTTCGAGCCACAAACTATATTTGAGTCAGTTAAAGACTAGCGGACTTCATATGTATAAACGCGTATCTTCCTAAAAAAAAAAAAAATAAAAAAAACCCGTATCCTTCGTTTCTCATAAATAAAAGAAAAGCGATACAATGCATCCTCAAAACAACTGCATGTTGAATTTTTACCTACTTGTACTTAATGACGTTGTTTAAATTTAACGTAATTAAGTCATAGAAATTTTTTTCTGATCGTTTCTATTGCCTGCGTCCTATATTCGAGGCAGGGTTCTTGAAAGGAATAGTGGTAAGTAATTCGTCATGAATAAACGAAAATATTAATTATATACCGTGTATCATTAAAATATTATCGGTTACTATTTACGGTTCTCCATAAATAAAAATATTTAATTTTATGTTTTTAACAATTTTGTGTTCTGTGTGGACGATAGACTGTTGTCTATTTAGGTTTTAACAAAGTTCAAATGACGGCCGTTAAATTAAATCGACTTATGACATTTCGGGCCATAAATAAAATAAAATGGAAATTTAGAATTGATATAGCAGCATTTTTGCCAATAGGAAATGCACACCGAATAGTTGCTTCCATTTTTAAAATTATTCCTGGCCACTTTATTTGTCGAAACGGAGTAACCCCTTATTTTGTTGTAGGTGAGTGGGTATTTTGGGATCAGCTGAGGGAAGGGTGCCTGAAAAGATATCGCCTTTACAGTGATGATTAGATTTTACGTGAGCCAGCGGTGTTGAATTGTGATTCCTATATGTTTTCTTTTACGGAAAACGCGTGCGATTTGATTCGCGCAATTTTCGAATCAAAGACATTTTAAATTGTGTTCAAATGTATTATTTACGTAGTGGGTGCTTATTTTATTATTTATACGTAGTTTACACGCATTTGGAACCCGGACAACGTCGGGTATTTTGCTTTAGTATTATGATATAGCTAAGAAAAGGGACCTAAATGTCGTCCTGTAATGTTTACCAGAATGTATGTTTGATGCGGAAGTAGTAAACAACGGAATGACTCTATGCTAGTCTTATATTTCGATTTCTCCTGCAACATGGCTTCGTGCCTAAAAGAAGTACAGTGACCAATCTGCTTTGTGTTTGTAGAGATATTGCTATGGCTCTTCAGAAAGGCAATCAGCTTGATATTGTTTTCACGGATTTCCCTAAGGCTTTTGATAGAATCGACTTTGGAACTCTGATGCGGAAGCTTTATGGGTTTTCTTTGGATTTAAAGCATTGGGTTTACACTTATCTCATTAATAGAGAACTGCTTGTTCCGCATGATTACGCGGTGTTGAATAAATTTAGTAATGAGTCAGGTATTCCTCGAACCTTCGTTTTTGCTCTTTGTTAATGATATTTCTGACAGGCTGAATTTGCCAAATGTCTGTTATGATGTCTTAAGCTGTTTAGATGTATTGAAGGTGTTGATAATTGTCATGAACTTCAACACGATTTCAATGCTTTACATCTGTGGTTCTAAAGTAATAATTTAAACCTGAATATTTCGTACTATGAGCCTAATTTTCCCAGTCGGTCTAGATTGGGCTATCGGTAAATTATTAACTCAAACATGTTGTGTTCTGTATACCTAGGATTAGGGATTTGGGTGTTATTTTTTTTAATTCTGATTTCAACTCATATACTCACATTGGGCAGATTGTTTCTAAGGCCCATAGGATGTTGTGTTATGTTGTTAGAAGAACCAGAAGGTGTTCTGCAGTTATCACCTTGTTTAATACTTTGAACCCGTGGTCTTCAACTGTTTTGAGCCACGGGTCATTTTTGATCCAGTTAGAGGTTTAAGGGGGCATATGCAGAAACGCATATCTTCGTAAGCTAACAAACAAAAAGACGCGTATCCTTCGCAAACAAAGTGAAAGCGATTCAATGTATCCTAAAAATAGCTGCATGTTGTATTTTTACTTATTTGTGTTTAATTATGTTGCTTAGATTTTACGTATTAAGTCCGAGTATGTTTTCTCTGTTTGCTTTAACTGGCTGTGCCCTCTATTGGGAATAGCGTTCTTGAGAGAAGGAGTACATTCGTCGTTTGTAGTGATAATACTGCAACGTAGTGTCGTACAAGACAGAGCACCAGGCGCGAAGCGCCTTTAATCTCCAGTTTCAATATGTGATTCTTATCGTCAAACTGTGACATTAATTCAGTGACCCTAATTGGAGGTACGAGGTTTTTATTTACTACTTTTTATTATTTGTCCTAGCTCCTAGTGTGGCAGTTTGTTGCACATTTAGAGTTTAAGCTGTTTGGGGGGTTGATGCAGATCTAACGGTTACCTAGCGTTTTGGCAGTTTAGAGTTTAGAATATATTTTTTTTTTAAATAATAGTCGCGAGTTTTATTTAAAAATCAGATGTTTGAGGTGGGATCTTTCAATTCCGATTATCGATGTTTAGAACAGCGCGGGGTCTCTTACGAGATTTGGCCTTGCGATGATCATAGTCATGCAGATTGAATAACAGTTCGTTTGGAACGGATGGCAATTTTCTGTAAAATTTAAGCGCTAGCTTTTTAATTTGGGCTCTGACAGTTTTTATTTTGAAGTCATTCCTAATTACCGAGTTTCTTAAGTACCTGGGAGCTTTCCTGATAATCCGTAGGATTTTGTTTTGTTTTGTCTCTAGGAGGTTTATTGTAGTTTTACACGCATATCCCCATACGGGTGCTGCATACAGCATTCCCGGGCGGATGACCGATTTATAAATTAGGAGTTTATTTTGATAACTTAGATTTCCGTTTTCTATCATTGGGTATAAGGCTCCTGTGGCCATATACGCTTTTTTGATTAAGTTCGTTACGTGCTGTTTCCAGGTTAGGTGGGAATCTATCGTTACACCTAGGTATTTAGTAGATTTTTCCGCTTTTAGGGCATGGTTGTTTATGTACAGAGGCGGCGGAGGTTTACGTTTTCTAGAGAAATAAATCGAATGATATTTATTGGGGTTTAATTTTATTCGCCATTTTTCCAGCCAAGTTTGGAGTATGTCTAAGTGTTGTTTTAGCTGTCTGTGCATTACTGAGACATAGGGGTGTTTTGCAAGTATCGCACTGTCGTCTGCATAGAGTGCCAGCTCTGTGTTTGGAGTCCTAGGGATGTCGTTCAGGTATATGTTAAAGAGTGTCGGGCCCAGGATAGAACCTTGCGGTACACTACTTTTAATGAGCTTGGGTGTAGATAAGTTACCTCCTACTCTGACTTGAAAGTGTCTGTTATTTAAGTATGAGATTATAAGTTTGATAAGAGCGTCAGGGACTTTTAAAGTGATCAATTTGTACGCTAATCCACAGTGCCATACTTTATCAAAGGCTTTTTGTATGTCCAGAAAAATCGCAGCTGTGGGTGTCTTGTTATTCAGACCAGAAGATATGTACTCTACCACTCTCAGCAATTGATGAGTGGTGGAGTGCTTTGGCCGAAATCCAAACTGCTCCGGAATGATAATGTCATTCTCACTAAGGTGCGTGTTCAGTCTCTTAAGAATAATTTTCTCAGTGATTTTACTAAGTGTCGGTAGCAAGCTAATTGGTCTGTAGTTGGCTGGAATTGTGGCATCCTCACCAGGCTTATGGATTGTTATAATTATCGCTTCCTTCCATTCTTTGGGGAAATAGTTTAGTTTTAATATTTTATTTATTAAGATAGTCAAGTAACATATTACGTTTAAGGGTAGGTTTTTAACCGCAATATTTCTGATTTTGTCGTGCCCTGGGCTTTTACGGTTTTTCAGATTTTTAATAATTTCTACTATCTCCTGCGGGGTGGCTGGGTCAATCTCAGCCGTTACCGGGGAATTCCTGAAGTTATTTAAAGTTTGACTAACCATTCTTAGGGTGTCCTGACACATTAGATCGTGGTTTGGTTGGAATTGTTTTTCATAATGGCTTGCGAGCGCCTCGGCTTTTTCTTCGTCTGAGTACGCAATTTTAGCGCCATCCATTAGTGGCGGGAGTTTAATTTGAGGTTTCCTGAGTCTTTTTGCGAATTTCCAGAGCGATACGTCTTCTGGGCTAAGGGATTCGATTAGTTAGTTCTTTATACTGTTGCTGCTTTTCTGCGACAATTTTTTCCCTGACTTTGCGCGTGAGTCTGTTAAGCTCCCTTTTAAGGGCGGGGTCTCTGTTAGCCTGCCATGTCTTACGTATTCTATTTCTTTGCCTGACTAATTGCTTGACATGGTGGGAAAGTGTGGGCATTTTTGGAGACTCACGATGTGTTGTGGCAGAGGCAATTGCTCTCTTGATTTCTGTTGTGAGTGTGTGCGTGGCAGAGTCAATATCCGCCGTGCTCATTATGTTAGGTACTGCTAAGTGCGGCTCGAAGAGTGCTCTTTTGAATACTTCCCAGTTGACCCTCTCTTGTCCCAAAGAGGCTGGAAGAGGTGTGTTCAGGTCGAATGTCACCAGTACCGGCAGATGATCCGAGTCGAATTCATCCAGGGTACTAATAGTGTGAGCGTAATCTATGTTTCGCGTTAGGACAAAGTCTATAAATGAGCCGTTGGCGCCTGAGAAGCAGGTTGGTGTCGACGGTACAATAATGTTAGTGTTTGTCGTGTTCAGCAGTCTGTGTATCTGTGTACCGCGTGAATTGGCTCTCCTACAGCCCCATGCTCGGTGGTGCGCGTTGAAGTCGCCTGCGAGTATCGTGTTTGGATATCGCGCGAAAAGCAGTTCCAGTTGCGCAGCTACATCTACTCTACTCATATTTTTGACATATGTTGAGGTTAGGATAAACGGGCTAGTATTATTAACTTTAATCTTTATACTAGTATTTTCTATACCTTGAAGATTTATGTTGTTTAGTTCCTTTGTATTGATAATTAAACGAAAACATTTTTTATGTAATATATATTACTGTAATATTATCGGTGCTTATTTACGGTTGGCAATAATAAAAGTATTTTATTTTATATTTATAATAATTCCTTTTTCTGTGGGGGCAATAGCATAAAATAAAAAATAAATTACGTAAGATAAAATGAAAATTTAGAAGTCATATCGCATCATATTTACCAGTAAGTAAGAAATGCACACAGAAAATTTATTTCAATCTTTGAATTTATCCCTGGCCACTGTTTTAGTTTCTGAAATAGGTAATCGGAATAAAATAATCTGATTAAAATTTTACACAGACTCCCGTCTTTCATATTTATTTAAAATAAAAACTATTTCAATACCTCAAGAGAACTTCGAATAAAGAAATGGGCGTGGCTAAATAAATTCTAGATATTGCAGTTTGGCCCAGCTACTTACAATAGAATCTTGTCGATATTTTTTTTCTACATAATGTTTTTTTTTTTTATAATTGAACATAATTATCAGGATTTTCAAATTGTTTTATTTCTAATAGGATCGTATGGACTTCAAAATATTCAAAGCTCATTAACATTTCTATATGCTATTTAAAGTTTCAGTTTCAAAGTTCAGTTCAAAGTTCAGTTCAAAGTTCAGTTCAGTTCTTCTCTACTTTTGGACTTGCAAGTCCAAAAGTGACGATAAGAAATAATAAAATTTATTTAAAAAAAAACTATACAAAATATTGATGAAGGAAATGGACTTTTTACTAACTGCGACCCCCAGAATTTGCCTGCTTTACCTATGGTAAAATGCGGCCCTGACTATAAAGCTTATCAAATGCCAGGCGGAAATAAAAATTATGTTCGGAAAATAAATACAGCAGATAAAATTGGTTCTTCTCACTCCATTTTCACGATCTGAAACTAATTATTACGTTCACTACTAAATTGTAAATGAGGTATTATTACGTGCGAAATTTTAAGCCCCAGTTTTGAAATTAATTTACCATTTGCTTTTCTGGACGAAATTATGGAAACCGGGTTCCAAACAAAAATAACTTTTAAAGCATAAATCTTCCCACCGTGCCTGAGAATTTAACCTCTATTCACGGTAGAAACATATTTTCAAAATATTTCTTGATAATTTGTTTAATCTATTACGCATTTTCAAAATGATATAGCAACATGATTATGCAACAAAAATACACTCTAAGCCAAGAAAAATCGACGCACTCCTCAAAATAATACGATAGTAATGGAACTTTACATTCAAACACCTTTCGACCGAATATGCAAATGATCAAAAATTCGCAGCCAATGAATGACTAGTCGGAACTACAGCTCATTGAAACTGATCACCATGTTGGTGTATATAAGGACCGAACCTCGCTTTCAGGAACAAAACGTGCAGTGGATTTCGATTGCATTTGCGTACCTTGATTATAACAATGCCTCGCCGGCGAATTCGTGACCATTACGAGCATATGAAGAAGCTTGAATGAGGGCGTGCCGTCGGACTGCATGAGGCTGGATGGGCACACAGTCGAATCACTCGGCATTTGGGTAGGAGCAATGCAGAAATTAGATGATGTTGACAGGAATGGGTCCGTAATTGCAAATTTCAGCGGCATGCAGGCAGCGGACGGCCGAAAGCGACGACAGAACGGGAAGATAGAGCGATTGTCAGAGCAGCTGTGACAGCACGAGATTCGCCGTTATCAACCATCCAACGTGTGACAAACACGGAAGTGACCACCCGGACCATTAATAGAAAACTACGGGAGCACAATCTATACTCGCGACACCCATTGCGCCGCTTACCACTGACCAGTACGCACCGCCAACAGCGATTGCAATGGTGCCGAGTACGATCAACGTGAAATTGTACGGATTGGGAACGAATTGTCTGCAGTGAAGAGTCCAGTTTCGAACTGACTCCCGACGACCAGCGCAGACGTGTCTGGAGACAGCCCGGACATCGTCAGGATCCTGCTCTTACTGTTCGACGCCACACGGCCCGACAACAGGAAATTATTGTCTAGGGTGCCATTTCGTTGGAAAGCCGAACCCCTTTAATAGTCCTCCGTGGCACCATCACAGTGCAGCGGTACGTTGCAGACATTCTACGACCCGTTGTATTGTTATTCCTTACTTAACACTCCGGGCTTATTTTTCAGCAAGATAATGCCAGGCCACACACGGCACGCCTCTCTCTATTGATTGTTTGCGTGCTTACGACACGCTTCCTTAGCCAGACAGATTCTCAGATCTCTCGCCTATTGAACACGGCTGAGATGGGCCGTCGTCTGCGACCATCCCAGAATGTAAACGAATTACCTCGTCAATTGGAGGCCATTTAGAACGACGTCCCTCAGAACACTATCCGGCAACTTTATGCATCAATGCCACGTCGGGTAACAGTTTTGTATCAAGTCCAGAGGTTGACCAACGCCATATTGGCGTGCTTAATTTGTGTAGATCTTTCAATGTAATAAATCATCCAATTATTCTGAAATTCTAATCATTTCTTTTTCTGTACATCCACATTACACGTTCCAAATTTTGTCTCATTTGGATAATTCTTTCTTGGTGCGTCGATTTTTTTTGTCTTAGAGTGTATATAGCTGGCGTTGCAAATTGTACTTTTGCACCGAGCATCATTTATTTATGTTTTTATTTTAATTTGTAAAATTCTAAATCAAATTTATCTTTGTTTAGAAAGAAAGGCAAGTACCTCCCACCAGAATACACAAAATTCGTTATTCATAAAAATCGGTTCAGTAGTTAGTGTTGTAGATCCGTTAACACTGAAGAAACAAAGGCTGCAATGATAATAGTAAATATGTTATTGTAAAATTATTTTTTCTCACACGGTACCGCACTAATTGAAAATGTTTACTTTTCTGTTTTTCTCAGCTTTGAGATGGCTTGTCAGAGGGAAAATAATCAAGTTTTTAACTTTCTTGACTAAGTTACAGACCCCTAGATATCAGGGTTTAGCATGCGACGTCTTGACTAGCCGAAACGTTGCTGCGTTCGTAAAATGGTATTTTAAATTAAAAGGATGACAAATATGCAAATTTGATCCAAATTAGACATTGTGTAAGATGTAGAGAATTTCAACCATTAGAAATCTTATCACTACCTTTCTCAAGTATTATCATCTTAAGCTCATCCTGAAATACTAGGAATAGGTCAAATGGAGAGCTAAAACTCAGCGTAGTTAGAAAATTTGAAATTTTATGGGTACTTTGCACAATCATTGGTCCTAGCTGATTTTAAATGCATAACTTTTTATTTTAAATGTAAGGTAACGAAAGATCATTTTGGCCTAAAATGGGCATTAATTTGCAGATGCAAAGAACAGATACCAGAGTCGTTATATCATTACTCTACGACGGTTTTTGTGGCCAGTGATATTTATCAGAAATGATAAGACTGAAAGATTTTCTGTACAGAAAGTTAAACACTATATGTAAATTAGTGCGCATTTTGTCACGCTTTTTCTTCAAAACAAAACTTGATATGTTAAAGTGGGTGAAAAACTAATTGTATTTTTAAATATGCTTTACAAAAATATAAAAAGCAGTGAAAGAACGTCTTTTACAATTTTAAAAATGATTTAAATACTTTTAAGGCCTTGTAGAGAACATTGCTGTCCCAACCGGGAATTGAACCTTGGATCTCCGAACTGGCCAGCCGAAGCTCTACCGCTGAGCTACTGGGATGAAATTACAAGTTCTTATTGTCGAAGTGGACTCTTCATTTTCCACTCTCTAATGTCAGATTGGCTGGCAACTGACAATCTGACTGACCACCTCCTGCTATTTTTACCTCAGGTTAGCCTCATGCCACTACTATTTTTTACCCAAGTAAGTATTCTGCGTGGTCGTTATCCTCTCAATTTGAAATCGGCGCTCCATCTTTCAGAGTCCACTGAATCCGTACTAGTAGATTTTATTTAAAATTTTATTATTTTCTTTAATTTTAATCTATTTTTCATTATGTTATTATACCTCACTCTAAATTTTATTTTTCAATGATCTTTTTTTCTATATTCGCAATGACCCTTTTCCCATTTTTGAAAAATGGACGTACTTGTCACGTTCAAATATAATGTAAAACTGTCTGTTTAACCACAATATTTTTCATCAATTGATATCTATTTAGACCTAAATAAATGTTCGTTTGGCGGGATGGTAGACCTTGGGTGCCTCCTGAGTGCAGGAGGTATCCTTTCCCGCCGTACAGCTAGCTACTCTAAACCCACTATGTGAGTTGCACGGTCTGGTGTTTTCAGACCTCCGACAACTTTGCACTAACCTACAGGGTTGATTTGTTCGGGCGTCATTGCAGAGAACATTGCTGTCCCAATCAGGAATTGAACTTTGGATCTCCGAACTGGCCTGCCGACGCTCTACCGTTGGGTTACTAGGAAGAAAATTGCAAGCTCTTATTGTCGAATTGAACTCTGCAGCCTTTAAATACTTTTAAGGACGGCAGGAGAAAAGGCCTTTTGATTTAAGGCCTTTTCTCCTGCCTTCCCTTGTAACTGCTCTACACCCTTTGGGTGAGCTGGACAGCCTGGGTAATAGAAATAAAAATAATAATAATAATAAAAGACAAATGTCTGAGCTGAAATAACCCAGTGATTAAATCTATATAATTACCATAGCATACTACTAATCATATATTAATACTAACGGCTGTATGCACACATGCTCAGTGCGAGCATGCATGCGTTACACCCATAGGATTCGTACCAAACTCCTATGGGTGTAAATGCGAGAAGGTTGGGTGTTTGGTTGTGTGGGGTTTTCTTAATGTCCTGGCCACAGGGCTGAGATAACCCGATGTTTAAAGTTTTGGCATCACATAGATAGATTTGGATATGATATCCGCCGCTCGAAACAATCTCCGTGTCTACGTGGAGTACGGGCACGTTAATTCTGTAGGTCCGAAAATTCGTCCAAGAGGAGATGGATTAGGGGAAGTATGATACGGTCCCTGTTTCGATCTAAACACTATCTGGCCGTCCAAATAGTTACGTTACAAATTAGGGTAGGTCGAATGGTCTGGGTATGAAAATCTCCAGAATAACTGAATATTTTGAACATTTACAGTCCCGAACAACATGTGTATACGAAAAACATGTGTGTCTTTTATTCTTGGCGATAAATTACCGTGACAAATTTGAGGCAATATCACCGACTTGGCGCCTTTGGTGAAATGCTGACAAATAGACAATAATTCAATTTCTCTGAGAATAAAATTTTATTTCTTTGATAATCCCTGTTGTTTTGTGGGGATTCCTAATTTATTATTCTTTATTTCATTCAGTAGTAAATCGTAAATCTTCTCATAAAAATAATCGAAATATTTTGTGACCTACTTAGTCCTTGCTATAAACACGAAACCCATTCCTGTATAGTGCATATTTATCGAGGTGAACTCCACTGGGAATGCCAGAGCGTGCGTTGAATACATTATGCAGGTACCTAATATTGTTTGTATAAATAATTCAGAAACCACTTCGTGTTTAAATCATCGTAAATCTGGAGATAAACATGTCATTTTTTATTATGCATTTCATGATCTCGATTGAACACTTTCAATTTTGAATGGTAAGAAATTTTGAAGCGGTATGTGACAAGTTTTAAACCAGTGTTTCCAAATTTGAATTGCCGTATTTTGAACTTTCAGTTTATTTTAATCATGTGTCATTAAGACCATGGAGTTACAAAGCAAATAAAAGTTTTATGGAAAGATTGAAAAAACCACAATGCTTTGAGAAGTATATTTAAATGTAGCTCTCATCTATTTATTACTTTCCTTTTATACATAATGTATAAGGAAAGTATTGTGACGGGGTCGAAAATTCGAATTCGAGTTTTCGACGGGAGAGCACGTTTCAAGCATCCCTGATCACGAATCAAACATTTTTGGAGTGATGTCTGTGTGTGTGTGTGTGTGTGTGTGTGTGTGTGTGTGTGTGTGTCAGTGAGAGTCTGTGGAGACGATAACTGACGAACGAATGGACCGATTCGAACGAAATTTGGTACAAAAATCACAATCCGTAAACACTGGAAGCCTACTGTTTTTATACGCAATCGAATGTCACAAACCCCCAAAATTTTTGAATGAAATTTTGAAAAAATCGTCAAAAAATCAAAACCGCTTATAAAGTTACGCAAATACACATTTCTTATGTAATTTTTCATTAGAAAACGATTGGCATAAATTTTAGAACGCTAACATGAACCGTTCTCGAGATATTGCACATTTTTAAAAAAAATGATGAAAAAGTCATATAAAATAAAAAAAAAATATATTTCCCATTGAGAAACATGTTCACTTTTCATATGTAATACCATGCGATAAATTGGTTGACATCATTCTCGTGGATCTAGCTCGTGCCATTCATGAAAAAAAGATACTTTGTGTAATACTTTTGTGTTTGAACGCCATTAGTCATTTATCTTCTGTAAGAATAACTTATTTCTCCGCTCATAACGCTTGGCGAGATTTTGGCGACGAATTTGACGGAATGTCGCCAACTTGGCGACATGTTTATTGTTGCCAAATTAACAAAAATCTCGCCAAATTGATAAAAATGACGCTAAATCAATGAAAATGACGTCTAATTGAAGAAAATTCAATATCATAGAAAGAATATAAGTATCTACTATAAGAATAACGTTTTTTTTTAGTTGTAAAAGTAGTAAATTCATTGCGTTATATAAGGAAAGTCATGTGTTGCCCACATCAGATTTTTTTTATTTAACGCAGCGGGAAAGTATAGTATTTAATTTGTACTTTTTATTACTTTTTAATTATTGGTTTCTAATTATGAATGGAATTAGTAGGTGTTTTGTTCTTGGTGATATATCAGTATACATAGTATATGGAGACAAAAATTAATTGAAAGGTATAATAAATAAATGTGAATGCACAGAATTATTAAAAAATAATAAGAAAAAACTATACATTCTACACATTCGATACATTCTACACATATTGCACTAATTTCTTTCTGCAAAATTACCATTTTAAATAAATGTTATTTAAATATGTACGAATATTTTGCCATAGAACTACATACAATACCGTGGGACATTGGCGTCCATGGACGCCAATGTCTGCAAAGGGGGATCGAACTGTTTGGGATAGAGTATGTCAAATACCTGTCTTTTTGAGAGGTTCTTCGTTAGCGATTGGCGCTGCCCCACCCGTAAGCAAAAGGTTAAGTTCTTGGGATTGATTTTACAGAATGACTTAACGTGGAATAAACAACTTGACCATATTTGTAATAAAGTATGAAAAAACATTGGATTAGTTAGAACTAAATTATCGTTTTCACCTAAAACTGTTTTAATTATGCTCTATTACAGTTTAGTTTTTCTTCATCTGTCTTATTATAATCTTGTTTGGGGAAACACTACTGCCAGAAATATAAACAGGCTTCGCATTCTACAAAATAAATTTATATCTCTTCTTAAATATTCCTTTGATCTGAATATTCATCATCATGATATTTGTTCTCGCTACAAAATTTTGCCCGTCACTAAGATTTTTCACTATCGTTTGACTTTATTTATGTTTCAGCATATTCACCATAATCAGCATTGTAGTATATATTTCGCTAATTTTCACGATCATACTTATAATAATCGGAATAAGAATCAATTGTAATCCCCCTTTTTCTGGTACAAGCAGCTTATACCTAAATATAAATTCTACTAGCTCAGGATTGCTGAATTCTTTTCCACTTTTCTTAAAACCACTGAACCATAAAAATAGTTTTTAGAAGCACTTAAAGATGTTTCTGCTACAGGTCTGAGCGATTTGCCGACCTATTATTTATTTGCTTTGTTACTTGTTTTCCTGTTAGTTGTTTCTTGTTGATTTTGTTATGGCTTTTGTTCTGCCACCGACCGTTGTTTTAACGCTAGCGTGTTGCCAGTTTGGTTGGGGGCTGTGGACCTGTCAGGCCTATCTAAAGCTCCATTTTCGGCCCCACTGTTACACATTTACTTACAAGTAGAAACTGTATGTGTTGTGTATATTGTGTCGCAAAATAAAGTTTGTTATTATTATTATTAATTTTGCGAACATTTGCGCGGACCAACAAAGCCAGTCACGCCACATAGCCAGCTTCAGATTTATAGAAGATGCAATCAAGTCCAAACTACGCGAGTCTGCAATTAAACAGACTCCGACTAATGGTCCCCAATTTTGTTTAATATTCTGTGTTTACTACTGTTTTTTATTAATGTTTGTTATCGAAGAATTACATTATTTGGGACAGTCTAACTTTTTTTCTAAAAATTTAGCGATATGAAATAATTTCCCCCAAAGCCCGATGTAAAAAGTATTAATTTTTAGCTGGAGAACGTTTAATATATACTAGGCAAACATTTAATATATACTAGGCAAACATTTACCATTTGTATTGCATGGAATTGGATTTTACAGAGAGGATATTGAGAAATTTATGAGACTATTTATTGAAAAATATCTAATTTATAATTTTTCTATAGTACTTTTCCCCGTCCGTTTGGACTTCCTCACCCCTATTTAAATTAAAAAAAAGTCTGATGTGGGCAACACATGGCTTTCCTTATATAATGCAATGAATTTACTACTTTTGCAATTAAAAAAATGTTATTCTTATAGCAGATACTTATATTCTTTCCAAGATATTGAATTTCCTTCAATTAGTCGTCATTTTCATTGATTTGGCGTCATTTTTATCCATTTGGCTATACTTTTGTTAATTTGGCAACAATTAAAAATGTCGCCAAGTTAGCGACATTCCTCCAAATTCGTCGCCAAAATATCTCCAAGCGTTATGGACGGAGAAATAAGTTATTCTTACAGCAGATAAATGACTATTGGCATTCAAATACAAAAGTATTATTCAAAGTATATTTTTTCATGAATGGAACGAGCTAGTTCCATGAAAATGATGTCACCAAATTTATCGCATAGTATTACATATGAAGAGTGAACATGTTTCTCAATAGGAAATATTTCTTTTTTATTTTATATGACTTTTTAATAATTTTTTTGAAAAATGTGCACTATCTCGAGAACGGTTCATGTTAGCGTTTTAAAATTTATGTCAATTGTTTTTTAATAAAAAATTACATAAGAAATATCTATTTGCGCAACTTTATTAGTGGTTTTGATTTTTTGATGATTTTTTCAAAATTTCCCTCGAAAATTTAGGGGGGCTCTAAACATTCGATTGCGTATAAAAACAATAGACTTCCAGTGTTTACGGATTGTGATTTTTGTACCAAATTTCATTCGAATCGGTCCATTCGTTCGTCATTTATCGTCTCCACAGACTCACTGACACACACACACACATACTTTCACACACACACATACTTTCACACACCGGTAGCCCATTGGTTAGCGCGCTGGAGTTGCACTCGGTAGGCCCGGGTTCGATTCCAGCCACTGCCAAAACTGCCTCCGTTTTCACGCGGAGTACGATCAGGTTAAACATGTGGGTCCGTAAGTCCTTCCGAGAGGTTGGTGGTAGGGGAAGGAGGGTATACGGTCCCTGTGGATGCCTCCCCCACTGGGTTCCGGTCCAAATTGGGTGGCACTTCCCGGCCGTCCAAACAGTTAACTTACACCTTTCTGGTAGGTCGGACGGTCTGGGTCTCAACAACAACAACACACAGAGACATCACTTCAAAAATGTTTGATTCGTGATCGGGGATGCTTGAAACGTGCTGCTTGAAACTCTCCCGTCGAAAACTCGAATTCGAATTTTCGACCCCGTCACAATATTTTCCTTATACATTATGTATATAAGGAAAGTAAAAATAGAGCTTGCTAAAGATTTATTCTAAAATTCCGGGAGAAATATTCTCTTTCCATTCTGTGGAATAAATAACTATAAAACGTTCATTTATAATTATGTTACGATCCAAAATAACACCTAGGTATAATATGCAGACCACATTAAAACGATTCATCCTCGGATGGAAACAAATTTTTTCAGAGTTTTTCTTTCGGACTTTTATAGCTGCTTTTGCTAATATTATTTTATATCTTAACTTTTTTTTCAAGTAATCATATCAAGAAATCCGAACAACGCTAGATACTTCTGTTTGCAATATTTAATTCTAAGAATTTGAAAAACTAAAAGGACCACCCACTAAAAAAAATCTGCTTTGTTAGGCAATGATCCAGATCACAGTTATTCACTCATTGCTCTTATTGCTTTCTTCATCATTGTTTGTTCTGTTACAGTTATTTGACGTAACCGGCAAGGAGATGGACACCAGAGGCATCATTCAAAGGGATGACTCCGATGTTCGGAGCTCTTTTTCCATCACTCCACCAAGGATCGGCTACTACAAGCTGCTCATCTTCGGCATGCCCAAGCCCAAGCTCAAAGGAACGTGGAGGCTGCCCTTACTTGGCTCTTTCCTTATAGACTGCAAACTCACCAAAAATCCCGGCGATGACGACCCCTACAACCCCTCAGGCAAGAAAGAGAAGAAGAAGAAGATGAGGATACCACACGTTAGGTGAGGAGATTCCTGTGGTTAGTCAGAGCTTAAGACACCGTGGACTGAGGAACGGTTATGCGTTTACTATTTGATGCTTCCTTCGAAAATCTCATTTGTTGTCCAAGAGTCCAGTGGAGTGAGTTGATTTTCTGTAAATACAGCTGATTCATGTTAAAGAACTGAAGTGAACTAGTAATGGTGACGGTATTAAAATGACTAGTTGGGCATTTTTTATATCATTGTATTTTTAAAGTATGTTTGTTAATTGAGGTGATTTCTGTTTTATGTGTTTTGGGAAGAGTCAGGTTCTGGTTAAGATGAGGTACACGATCTGCATCTAGTCAAGTTTCACTATGTGATTGCTTTGATTTGGGTATAAATATAATATCTTAATGTGAAATTTGCAATGGCGAATAAATACAGTGTAAAGGTTATGGTTAAATTTCACTCAATTTTCAACGGTGTGCAAGATAATATATCTGTCTAGTTCCGGTAAGTATTTTGAAGCTCAACCTACGGTGGTTTTTGAATCATGATATGCTTTCATTAATATTAAACTTCATTTATATGAATACAGCTCTATTTTTGTATAAGCTATTTTGAGTAATTTTTTTATTTAACTATTCCTGCCGGACCTGAAAGCAGAGAAGGACTTGTCATATTCTCTGGTCATAGATTCCAAGTCAGAAAGTATCTTTACTACGATCAATGCATTTTGCATTTGGTTATTGTGGTAAAGGTCTCTACAGTTTGGGCCACTTATGGGATTATTTATTTCTTTGAGGCCCTACTATCATATTATGTAAAAGTCCCTACTTGGTGGTGACCTTCTTTTTAAAGATAACTGGTAATTTTCAGAAAATACCGAAAACACAGGCCTTATTATATGATTACAGGTGAATTCCAATAATGCCCTTATCCCCATACATTGGAAATTTGAAGATTTTCCGTATTTCATAAAAAATTCTGATTTTAGTGTTTTCTTAGTTTTCAAGTTGTCAGACGATTTTCGTCTTAAATCCATTATTTTTCATTTTTTTTTTCTTTTACATTTTGACTTTGCCATTTTAAATTCATGAAACAGTTCGTTCCTAAAGCATGAACGAATATGCGAAGTTAAATATAAAAAATAGTTTATATGTTGATGCATGTTTAATGACTACATTTGTTCTTACTATTTATTAATATACATCGCGTTATTCAACGTGGACGTGCCCGTAAAACTTTTAAAGACCAAATGGCTTTTTATCCTCCTTCAAGGTCATTCTCGAGGATGGATCTTCGATATTCAAACCGTTCTGTCCAAGGGCAATAACACAGGATGGCACTGTTTTAAATCAAACTCAATTTATTGTGAACTTCACACAAATTACAGCAGCTGGCTGTTTAAAGCAATTATTAACATAGACCATACTTATTATTGCACACGCCCAGAATAAATTACAAATATACAAGATACTACAAATCACTTGCCTGGTGATAACTCTTAATTGGAGATGATTCTAAAGCTGTTATGTTTACCACTGGCTTTCTTTTACCTCACCTCGTATTGATGGCAAACCCCGAATACTAGGCTCTTCCTAGTCATAGTGGTATCAAATGGATTTCTTTCCAATAGGCTACCAGCGACATTGCGAACTCCTTCAAATCACATTCTTACTCGAATTAATCAACCATCAACCTATCCTTCCTCTTTCCCTCCTCTGAAACTATCAAAGATGCCTTCTACGAACCCACTGAAACTCTCACGATCCACGATCTCCTTGAACTTTCACGATCTCCTTGAACCCGCTGAAACTCTCACGATCCGAAACTTATTCTTATTCTACCTTAGGAACGCGGAAAATGCTGATTTGCTCGGTGATTGGTCTAACAGCCGAACCAGTTAGAATAGTTAGTTTAAAGAAACATAAATTATAATGCAGACTAAGGGAAATAATAATCGAAAGGTTATTTAGACCTCACAAACCTGCTATTGATTTCTGCAGCGAAATATTTACTTTCGTTTGTATGGCAAGAGAGATTAATTTGGTTTCCATAATGAAATTTCTTTAGTTAAACTAAATTATTTATTTAATTGCCATGAACAACATAGTATTTACAATAAATTATATTATTTGGAATTAATTGCATTCATTTGCTTTGACTCTGAAACGCTGTTACCATGACTGAGAGAGGAGATAAACTCAGTGAATTTTTAATATAACTGTGGTTGCTGAATGTCCTGACCAGAATTACTAATATGATTATCTTTTTCATTTTTCTTTTAGTTTGACCTCGAGTTTTTTAAAGAATCCGGCACATATCTTCAGCATTACAGCGTTAGCAGCCGGGACACTGGTGCACCCTGCGCTTAGCGTTTTTACTTTTTACAAACATCTTTTACACTAAAATTATATATATATATATATATATATATATATATTCGTTTATCTGAACATGCTCGAGATGCTAAAAATGGTCGCGATGTTAAAACTGTCCACGGCTTTAGCTCAGCGTGTTATTAACGACAATTTTCATTCTATGTTTGATAGGACTTTTCTTTTAATTAGCTGCAATAACCACTGTAATATTTTACTTTATGAATTCCTTTTTATTTACCTTTACTGTTATTCTATTTGCAATTTTGAACCCGTTCAGATCCTTAGTTATGCTTGACGTAGCGTTCTCGACTCACGTGTTAAACATTTATATGATTTTCTGAATATTTAGTAGTTGCTTTATTCTGTTTTTGACTATATTTCTATTGGTTACCATTTAATTTATGAAACTTTTTCCCTTTTAATGTATTTTTTGTATTTTATAATTAAATAATATTTTAAATGCCTCGTATTTAAAAATGTAAAATGATTAATATCTAAATTTTGTCTGGCAGTTATAGCCTGTATTTAAGCACGTGTTCGCCACTTATTTTAAACTTTTCCACTGATGAGGTAATGGCAGAAAGCGTTAAGGCTGAGTAATAGCACGCCGTAAAAGGAGATTTTAATAAAATACTTTTAATTATGGCCATTTTGTTGGTTGTATTTATTTTTAAAGTATCTCTTACATTTTTTGCATCCATCAACTTTTTTGAGGACTCTTTATGTACTTCAGTAACGTCGCCAAGGGGGAGGGGATTTGGGGTCATAATTCGTCAGGAACCCATTGAATTATGAAGAAATGATATTTGGAGAAATACAAAGCAAAATATTTTGTTACCATTCCCCACCTTCAGAACTTTTTTTCTGTTAAACTCCAGATGATTCTTCTAATGCGTGTATATCCCCCGTTACTCTTTTTGGTCGATTTAGCTCTTTATCTTGCTTTGGGCAAGATTTGCATTCTTGCCTTAATTGGCAGTCGCCTTTGGAAAGGGACTCAAATGTTCAGGAGTAAAGTTAACATGTGGCCATTATTGCCTAGTAAAATGAGACAACATGCTCCTTCCCGCCACTTTGGACAGAACAGTTTTTTTTATCTAAGCTTTCCGTGATTCAATTTTCAAAAGCCAACACTGTAAATAATACTTAAAGACATAAGCTCGGACAAACTATAACATATAATACGTCAATGTGTACCTTAAAGAGTACTGAGTATATACATTAAGACTAAAAAAAAATTACTTACAGTGTCAAAAATTTATATTTAGATATTAAAGGACGAAAACGAAAGGAAAACCACTCTTCAGTTAGGTCCGACAAATAGCAATCTTGCCATCCTTCAATCACAAGAAGTAGAGCTGTGTACGGCATCTAGCGGCAGAGAAATAAGTATTGTTGTAGATAACCCATGTTAGAACTAGTTCCACGCTGCCTTATTGTCCTCCTATTTATGTTAAAAAATTCCGATTGTAAACCACTCTCGTAGTAGTCACATTGGCTTAGAACCTTTAAAAAAAACCGTCTTAAACCGTCTGTTTTTCCCGAGTTTACCTTGAAAAAGGAAAAACGGAGAGTATTATTGGAATTTTACTGTACAGTGTTTCTTTTTACAATTTTGATAATTTTTACATAATGAATATTGCGTTTAATCTGCATTATTAGTGGAGGAGATGTACACTAACTTTTGATTGCAAAAACAATATTGTTATCCAAATCCGTCCACAAATATAAATGAATAAATGATGATAAGAATAGATAGAAGATGGATCAAAGATATTTTTCATTCATATTTTTGCTCAATTATGTGTGAACTTGTGTACCCCTTCCCACTCCAAGTCTTCTCCTTGTTAGTAATTTAAATAAATGGGTAATTTGCTTCCATAATTTGCCCTAATTTACTTCATTAAAAGATTGAAAACGTGGAATCTTATTTAACTTCCAGTAACAATTCTCTTTGGTAAGCTTTAAGTATGGTTTAAACTTTTGATGAACAGTTCTTAATAAAAAATATTCATATTCATTAGGCTAAAGCTACTCTTATGGAACTATAAATATGCCTCTCTAATTCTGGGATTAAATGAAAATAAGTTAATTGGAAAATATTAGAAAATTCCGTTAAATAGAAGATTATAATAAGCTGTTGAAATGACGTAAATGATCTCACAGAAAGATGATAAAAATTAAGGCAACGAGAAAAATAAAGGTGTAAAGGATCAAAGCAACGAAAAAAGTCTGCATGTACGGACTTGGAGCATAATTTTTTTTTAATTATACAGACATTTGATTATAAAGAATGAAATTGTTCTATTGCATCTAGAGGAATTTTGGTAAAAAAAAAGAAATTAACTTTTTGTCCTTTATTAAATCTTTTATTATCCATTTTGCAGTAATAATTCAGCTGACATAATGAAAGTCTGAAAGTTCCAAACCGTCATATTTGCCTTCTTTTTGGGGGGAGGGGGGGGGGGTATTTATGTATGTTATTCTGAAAAATGCCATTTTTGGTGTTTTATCTGCCATAAATACCTATTCTGGTACTTTTGAAATTTCTTGTACTTTTTATGTGTTTTAAAGCGCATTGTTTTGCTTGAGAAAAAACAAAAATATTTTGTTGTTGGAAATCATTGCAAATTATAACTGATATTAGGAAAGATTTTATTATATTTCTGGTATAATTGGTGGTACAATTAAAAAGAAATGTAAAAAAAGTTTCGACAGTTCAAGATTTCAAGTATATTATGAACCTTAGGAAAAGTCCATGGCGGTGTTGGTTAACTCTATATTTCCCGCCCTAACGGACTGCTAAAATTATCTCCCCTCTCCCCCGTTAACATCAGTTAAAGTAGATAGGTTAAGTTTCACTATTTAAAACAATATCAAAATATATACACCAGATTTTTCAAGATGGAAATTTAAAAAAGAAAACCATGTAGTTGTGATGTGTGTTAGAAAGTGGTTATGCGATTAATTACATTGCCACCACTTTTGTATGACTTTGCATTTCCAGCATTAAATAAACATCTTGATGCTGGTTGCATAAGTAGGAATAAACATCTTGATTTGGTCTCATAAGTAGAAATAAATATCTTGATGCTGGTCTCATAAGTAGAAATAAACATTTTGATCTGGTCTCATAAGTAGAAATAAACATCTTGATCTGGTCGCATAAGTAGAAATAAACATCTTGATGTTGATCTCATAAATAGAAATAAACATCTTGATACTGGTTTCATAAGTAGGAATAATTGATGCTGGTTTCATAAGTAGAGACTTTTACTCATAAAATTTTTTTATATTTTTTACGGTAGAGCTATTTGTTAATTGAACTATATTTTCGTATATTTAGTATGTATGCTATACTTTTAGTGCCTATTTTTCAGATTTTTAGGGCCTTTTTAAAGTGCCCATTTTAATCATTTTCTGTGCCTTTCTACCTGTCAATTTTGTTAGTTTTTGATGCCTAAACTTCCAGGCTCTAGTCATAATGCTCATTCTTTGAAGTGTCTTACAGTATTTCTTCAAACAGTGAGAATAAAATATTAACTTTCGTTCATGTTCTGGTTTGTATGAAATTTGCAATAATTTTCATAGAAATGTTTATTTTGCAAAATGCAAAAGGGAAAAAAAAGATTAGAAAGTAATTTAAAGATAGCTGAAATTGGAGATATTAAAAAAAATATTTTTTCACTTAATTGCCTAATGTATATTCAAATTTAATGAACGCTATTATATTTTTGTTTATTTTTATTGTGTAAATATCAATGTTTTAATCTCATTTATATTACTCTTAATTGTAAAGACTAGTATCGGTTTTATATTTCTATTTGTTTTTCTTTTATTTACGCAGTATTAGATTTTCATACCCTTTACATTCCAATTCGTTTTGTTATATTCAGTTAATTTTTTATGCTTATATTTGCATTTCTTTTTTTTACTTATTACTATATTTTGAAGTCATTTGGATCCCAGTCCTCTTTATTATAGAGAATAATAAACATATCCATGTTTGCATTTGTTTGTTTTTTACATATTATTGTATTTGAATGTAATTTACATGGAAATCACTTATATTATAGACAGTAGTATTAGTTGTTATATTTCCATGTCATTTACATTCACATTCTAATTATCTTTTATATACGATTTTTGGTTTTATGTTTCTTTTTGCAATCTTTGTTTAAGTTGTATTATATTAAGCCATTAACATTCAAATTCAATTTCTTATAGAGATACGAGTATTGATTTTTTGTTTCTATTTGTTTTTATTATTCTCGTATAGGTTCATTTATGTTTTTAATATGCTTTTCCTATTTATTATTTCCTTATTTACATCCTTAAAGAGAGAAAAAAAGTCATAAAAAAATTCAGTTACAAATATACTAATTTAATTCCCGTAAATAATAAAAATGTAATAATCCAAAAATAATAATTTATAAATATATTAATGAAATAAAATAAGTACCGCGTGAATTCTTAGGGGGTGCAAGGGCCGTTGAATGCGTAACTAACGCATTATATGTATCTAAGATACAAAGTTCTGCCAATGCATAACAATAGTGCCTGCTAGTCTTTGCAATAGAAATCAAAAGAAAATATTAATAATCTTAAAAATCTAGGTATGCTAGTAGTGATATGATATTTACTGAAATATAATGTGTGTATAGCTTAATGTTGAAAATAAGCAAAACATGAAAATTCAATTCACATTTCAAACTAGTTCTAAATTTTTCGGATCTGATATTATTTAAAATGAATATTATTTGTTAATTTTTGTGTGCATAGAATGTATGGAAGTCTGAGAATATAGGGAGTTAATATACAGAAGAAATTAGATAAATTATTTGATCTCCAATCTGAAAAGAAAGAAGGAAAATCACAAAATGTGTTCGACTTACAATTAGTCGCTATAAAAATTTTGCATTTTTACTTTGTACATAAGACTTTATATCAGTGAATACTAATGAAAATTTTGTAACGTAAATTCTATATATATATATATATATATAAATATAAACCAACCTTTTAAAAAATGATCAGAGTTTAAATATAATACATATATTAAGCATGTATAACTAGTAGTAAGTTTAACAAAACACAATTAAATTACAAAAGCGTACATTAAAAGTACATCCACTTATTGCGCTAATTGCAGCATATAAATAACATGAAATTATAAAGTTAAATATATGAATTAAAGTATAAAAATCGAAGAGGTATAGTAAAGTATCCAAAATAAATAAAATAATTGAATTGATTAAATTGTAATTTTACAATCCGTTTTAAAGGATTATAAAGGTTGATTCTGGTTTTTTATTTTGATGACAAGCATTCTTTTAAATTTTATCTGGTAATGAATTGAATTATTTTGTTTGTTTTAGATGTTTTACTATATCTCTGTAATTTTTCTAATTTAATTTATATATATATATATATATTTATACATACATTTTTTTCTTCTAAGCAATTTGATTTTTTTGTATTAGATTAATATTTTAAAGTAAAAAGGTCGAAGAATTAATAAAGAAAAATAAGGTTTTCGCTGCTATAGACGGCACTAAAATTGCATAAGACAGAAAGCAACATAATAGCATATTATAACAGGTATTTAATGTCCTAGAGCTTTTAAAAATTATCCCCTATTAATTGCAACTATGATTCTCAATAGTATTATTAAAAACAAAATCCAATTATAATAATATCTTAGACTGCACTACACAATATAACTTTATCCGACATTGTACGTTACAGTAATGTTAATATATAAACCTGTTGCAGATGAGAATATAACTTTCAGTACTTTCTTGAAGAAGGCAGGGATAGGTCAATTTGATCAATGCTTGCATTTTTCAAGCATCGAAAGTTGTATATAGTAATGCAATATTGTCAATTATAATTTGAAGTCCTCATAGACTCAGACTTTCAGACGCCTGTCGTTTTACATGATTGATTATTAATATATTAAAAAATCATTAATTTAAAAGTGTCATTAAGACCTAGATAGACTAACATACCTTTGTAACAAAGGAATTTTGTGAGTTGTTATAAGCCTTTTAATAAAGCCCAAATGAGCGTCGATTATTCAGGCTCTGGTTATCTGAATTATATATTATTTTGAAATATATGTGAATTGCCATCTTATATTTTCTGCCTTGGCAAGTGTTTTATTTATTCAACTTATTTTATGTAAATTTTAAAGATTTAATTTGCAGGGCAGTTTAGTAAAATTTATCAAGGTTATTTAAATTTTTAAAATGGTGAAAAATTCAGTTTTTGTATTTTATTTGGTAACCTAACACTGATTGAATAAATTGATGCACATTTTTTTAAACTATTATATATATAACTACTACTACTATTACTACTATAATTTGTAATTTAGTGAATAGCATTGTAGAAAAGGTAAAGATATATTACTTGTATAATTACTTAAATTGCAGATGATTTTTTTTTTTATATTTCATCAAATTTTATCCATTTCGTTAAGTATCAATGAGTCTAGAATCGACGCTCTGTAGTATAATGTATATACTTTATGTTACTTTCTTGAGTTATTATTAGAGAAGAAGGTGGTAATACAGGATGGTATTTTTACTAGGTTGAAATTCAAGCATAATGGTGGTAACAAATTTTGCAGCAACAGTGCTTTTTTATCTAATCTTTTGTTTTTGTGCGAGCAAAATATTAAAGTAAGAATTAAATAAATCAAAAAATGTTGCTAAATTTATTGCAATATTTAAGCCTGAAAAGATAAGGTTTTCATATGGTAATAGAATATTTGTGCATAACTTGAGATAGGTCTACTTAAGAATGTCATTTCTGGAACACATTTTACAAATCTATTTTAGTGTCGAAATCTTAGATCTTGTTTTGCTACAAAACCTCTGACACCTGCGAAAGCAAATTTTGTCTTCTTGTCTCTACGTCATTGACCAAACTAGGGCTCCTCTACTACAGGCTAACTTACAAGCATATTGAAGCCCACCATAGCTGGAAGAGCAATCCATTAGCATTAGCTCTATTCGCATTTTCACTTCATTATATATTATTGAAATAATTATGGGTGGTTGTTCTGTGCCAAACTTCTGTAGTCATTCTAGAAAGGGATTTGGGTTATTTCACTTTCATAGAAACGAAAAAAGAAGAAAACAATGGCTAATAAATAGTCGGCGCGATAATTGGATACCCGGTACTGGAGCATACTTGTGCGAGGCAAGTTCTACAATATTCTAATTGAAACTTCTTTTTTTATATAAAGTATTTATTTTAAACACTTATTTTATAATTTCTGTAACTGTAATATGGATTATTAATAATTTTTAGTTGTTATAGTCTTATCTTAGGACACTTGGTTTGTAATGTGAACATCACCTTGAATGCATTATGCTGTCTTCAAAACCTAGAAGTAAATAGCTTCAAATTATAAATATATATATTAAAGATTTATTCCTGTTACACCAATATCTTTCAAGTTTTATACACTTTGTTGTATTTTTAGATCATAATGAATCACAGAATTGGTGAATTCTACTATCAACAAACTGTCGCCAAGTGGAAAACTTGCCATGTTATAGTGATTATGCAAACATAAGCTAAAGTGGTAAATAAATCGAAATACGTTTATCATACAAGGTTTTTTTAATAGCATATATGAATGTTTGCCTCACATATTTGAAAGTTTGCTAACTACTTTGTATTTAAAGAGGAAAATACTATTAATAACCCTACTGAGCTCGGCTTTTTTTCATCAAAAGATTTTCAAACAATAGTTATTCATTAAGTAGCTATTATGATAAACATATTTCGATTTATTTACCATTTTAGCTTATGTTTGCATAATTACTATAAAATGGCAAGTTTTCCACTTGGCGACAGTTTGTTGATAGTAGGATTCACCAATTCTGTGATTCATTATGATCTAAAAATACAACAAAATGTATAAAACTTGAAAGATGTTGGTGTAACAGCAATAAATCAATATATATATAGCTTCAAATTATATATATATGTAATTTGAAGCTATTTTCTTCTAGGTTTGGAGGACAGTATAATACATTCAAAGTGATGTTTACATTACAAACCAAGTGTCCTAAGATAAAACTATAACGACTAAAAATTATTAATAATTCATATTACAGTTACAGAAATTATAAAATAAGTGTTTAAAATAAATAATTTATATAAAAAAGAAGTTTCAATTAGAATATTGTAGAACTTACCTCGCATAAGTATGCTCCAGTACCGAGTATCCAATTATCGCGCCGATTATTTATTAGCCCTTGTTTTCTTCTTTCGTCGTTTCTAGAAAAACGAAATAGCCTAAAATCATTTCTAAAATGATTAGAGCAGTTCGGTGCAGAACACCCATCCATAATTATTTCAATAATACTACCTAAAGTGGAAATACGAATAGAGCTAATGCTAATGGATTGCGTTCCCAGCTACGGTGGGCTTCAATATGCTTGATGAGTCAGCTCGTATATAGAGGAGCCTTAGACCGAACTGTTATGTCGCGAGACTAGAGAACATCTTTTCTCGTAGTGTGCAGAGCCACCGCTAGATGGCACATGCGTGTTAATAATTACAATTATTTTCATATTACAACCCTTTCCGCTATTACCGCCTTCTCCGTTATTCATTTTGTAAAATAGCTTCAAATTTTATTAGAATACCACATATATATGTAATCAGTATTTTAAAAGTCAATTATTGGTGTGTAGGAAGGCAAAATGTGCTCATTTCCAAGGGGTGCCGAGACCGCTTTGTAAGTGCTTCTGCTATCTGTGATGTAGATAGGAAATTAAGTCTATACGCGGCAATACGCGTCAGTTGTACATCTATAGACTACTTAGCGATGTTTGTGATTGTGTTAGAGACTTTAGATGGGTAGTTATGCGATTTCGTAATAGTGAAAAGATTGAAAAAGATAATAATTAATGTATAGTTTTAGAAAATAGAAATTCCAAATTTTCCGATAGATAACTAATAGAAATTCGTAAATTAGATAGTAATAACAAATTAATATTTGTAAATTATGTATGTGTTATTATCCTGAAATATAAACGTTTTAGATTATTTATCATAATGAATTCCATTCTTAGACAGCCATGAAATTAAATAATGTGCAAGTTAAAAGTAAGTTTTGCAATATTTTTTTTAACAAATATATGCTACGTATTTGTCTATATATAATAGCAAATACTTGTAATTTAGTCATATTATTAATATGTAGTTATGTTTTTGTACTTTTCAAGATATCTTCATTGTGTGGTAAGAGATGTATGAATTTTTCTTCATAATATATTTTATAAATTCATTTTAATTGATATATCATTTTATAATTGATAGTATTTTAATATGAATTATTTGAATCTAATTCAATCAAATTAGATTAAAATTAAATTCGTGTTACTTGAATTAGGGCATTTAGATCATTTGAACCTTTTCCATAATTACGGAATTATCTGATTTTTTATGAGTACTAGGTATTCTTTATCACACTGGCCTTTCAATTTCATATATGGTCCATACTGATCGTATAATTCTGTTCTTGGGCATAACTTTAAATCCTAAGTGTAACATGTGATATATTGTATATATGGTATAAGTACTAGGTATTGATTATAATTTTGTACTTTTCATTCTTATATATTTTCTGTACTGGTAGCATAAAATTCCGTCCTCTGGCAAAAATGATTAAAGTCAAAGTGAAACCTTGAATATCTGATTTATATGAGTACTATAGGTATTTTTTGTAATTTCGTCTTTTCAAGTTCATATGTTTCCTGTACTGAGAGTATAAAATTCGTCCTCTAGCAACAGCTTTTAAAGCCGAAATGCAATACTGAATATCTGATTTATATGGGTACTAAGTATTTCTTATTACTCCGTCCTTTCAATTTCTATATCTACTCTGCATGCCATTATAACTCCGTCCTATAAGATAAACTTTTAAATGCAACATGGAATGTAGGCATTATATTAATTATTTATAATTTAATGAGAAAGTAAATCAAAATCATAAGAAGATACACATGAAACTTTACTCAAAGAATATAAGAGTTTCTTGTTAAACTTCCTTGTCTTTAATATATGGATAATCAATGGAAATAATATTTATGATTATATATATGCAGTTCATGATCACCATTTAACATAAATTATACTGCGAAATATGTTATTTTTAGAGGCCTTATATTTCTTAATTAGATTTCTGCAATAATTTTTCTGGTAAACAAAATTAAATAAAAAATATAAAAAAATCGTTCAACCCAATAACTTTATGTTAAGACGTATTTACCAAATTTGTGTTTGGGCACTTTCAGGAGTGGTGGTGCTACCTAGTGCGAGTAAAGAGAAGTAAAACGGGAAACGGAAATGAAACACGGAAACTGAACGTGAAATGGGATGTAGAATAATAAGACAGATAGAAACACGTAAAACTTGATTATGCCAAAACTCGGAGAAATAAGCTTTTCACTCCAACAACATGGTAAATGACTTTTTTGTGACACCGTTCTACTCTGAGTTCTAACATGTTTGTAATTGATTTGTTTCTCTTTGTTTTCTTGTTTTAAACTCCATTTTATGTAAATATTTTTCAATTATGTTTCGCGTTTTACTTACTTATCTTTTCTTATACAAGGTGGCGCCACAACGGTTGTATTTTAATATTTGCGTTATGAGGTCTAGCTTTAATTTAGCGTTCGGCTCTCAGTTTGTTTTCAGTGAAGAAGAAAATCCAAACGTTTCCAAAACAATCGGCTTATACAGCGTGTTTAAAAGGTGAACAATGGAAGTTTTTTCGACCTGTTGGTTGTAGAGACATATAGTTTCAATTGCAAAAGAGCTTTAATGTAAGAAATAATGCAATAGTAATTTAAATAATGTGCAATAATTTTGTATAAAAACTAAGAACAGAAAAATGAATTTTTATTTATTTTCTCTAGCGAAAACAGTTTATTTACAAAAAATGTTGCCTATACTTCATTTAGTCAAAGGGAAGAAAATGGATCTCGAAAGTGCAAATAAGATGAAATGAATTATCAAATTTCCTGACTTACACCCACCACTTTATCGTGTCATGGTTCTTCGATACGTTTGTTGCTTGTAATAGCCGCCATTCATGAATCCAGGGGCCATTCACAAATTGAATTGTTTCACAGAAATCATTCAGTAGGGTTTTAAAACATTTTTAGTAGTTTGTCTTAAACTGCTAAAAGTCTTAAAGACAAACTGCTAAAAGTCTTAAAGACAAGCTGCTGAATAAACATTAAGGGTAAAATAACTAAGTTATTACTAAGGGGTAAAATAACAAAGTTATTTTACCCCTTAATCCTTTAACTACCAGCAAGGCAATTTGCTTTTTTCAGAATATCATAGGCGGCCGACAGGGCCAGACTGGGGCGAAAAAGCAGTCGTAGTATTTTTCATTTCTGCAGCCTCTTTGACTTCCACTTTTTAAGGTCTTTTGGGTAATGTATCATAGCAGTAAAAATGCAAAGCAAGTTTTCCATTTTCGATGTGTGTGTGTGTGTGTATGTGTGTGCGGGGGGGGGGGGACACAATATTTCTGTTGATTTGAATTGAGAGATCAACAATTACATGAAGTGTTAATATGAAAATACTAATGTAAAAAATGTGCTACTTTAATAGCAGAAAAAGTTACTTGTCAGGGATTATTTCTATCTTGTAACAATTAAGTATATTTTTGGATAACCATACAGGATGATTCGAAACTCTGTATGAACTTTAGTGGGAGATACGGAACACTAAAACAAGCATTTTTACTTAATGGACGTATGTCCGTAGGCACCATCATTTGCTGCTGAAAAGCGCTGAAGGACGGCGCGGCAATTGGCTATTTCTCGGAGCATTTTTTTATTTTTGGAATTGGAACTATGTGTATACAACTTAGATATTGTAAACTACCCTTATAAGACTGAAAAATAACGCTTTAATATTACTATAAATTAAAACACAGTAAGATTACTAAGTTGTTTTAATTTGCTTTTCCATCATTTCTTTTTTACAATTTCTTTTATATATATATATATATATATATATATATATATATATATATAATTCTGTAAATCTTTAAAGCCCCTTTTTAACATCAAATATTGGGCAAATGAATTCTAAACGTGCCCTTTATTTTTGATACGGGTTGCTAATACGAAATGTATTAATTTTAATTCGTAACATGCTTATCGTTTGAATTATGGAGAATTTTTTCTCGTGCATGTATTAACTTTTTACTAGTATTTATTATTATTAGCATAACGTTTTAATTTTAAGAGTAATACGTAGGGTATGCCATCAATTTCTTTTTCTGCTTTAAGAAGTTATTTATAAACAGAGGTGATTGTGTAATCCCTATAATCGGTATTTTAAATATTAATATTGTATTTATGTTTAGAATTACGAAAATATGAGTGCATATGTATTGTTACTTATTTTCACAATGTTATCTTTAATTATGTATTATTAAATTAATTCGAATAATTAACTAAAATATGAATATTGTGTATGGTTATATTGGACTATTTATCATGTAAATAATATTTTTATCTATGCAGTAAATGTGAATGAAATACAGATAATATGTACATAGAAATACTGTAGCATTAACATGTTGCCATCCCTTATCTAGGGATAAGCAGTGCCCTTACAAAATCCGTCCAAGGAAAATTGTATATTAAATAAATGTCTGAAACTGTTTCAATGCCTATTATTTAATTTCTGTACATTATTATAATGTTCTCGTTACCTACAAAAGAAGAACTAAATATATGCATTGCGGCTTTTTCATACAGTCATATTTCACTAGACTTTCTCACACAGTCATATTTCACTGGACTTTCTCACACAGTCATATTCCACTGGACTGTCTCACGCAGTCATATTCCACTGGACTTTTTCACACAGTCATATTCTACTGGACTTTCTCACACAGTCATATTCCACTGGACTGTCTCACGCAGTCATATTCCACTGGACTTTTTCACACAGTCATATTCTACTGGACTTTCTCACACAGTCATATTCCACTGGACTGTCTCACGCAGTCATATTCCACTGGACTTTTTCACACAGTCATATTCTACTGGACTTTCTCACACAGGCATATTCTACTGGATATTCTCACATAATCATATTCCACTGGACATTCTGATACAGTCGTATTCCACTGGACTGTCTCACACAGTCATATTTCACTGAACTTTTTCACACAGTCATATTCCACTCGGCTTTCGCCCATAGTGATATTCCACTCGGCTTTCTCACACAGCCATATTCCATTTACTAGTGACAGAAGGTATCGAACATGGTGACAGAAGGTATCGAAAGGCTTGTTCCTGATTAAGAAGTGGCCATCTGGCAGTTTAGTTATCGCTGACACTCGTGCAATTGATCATTTTGATGAGAGAAGGGATTATGAGGGCGTGCTGCAACTAACCAGTGCCCTTTGCAATTCTTACAAAATTATATTTAGTAAGTAAAATACACGTTATGCAAAGGATAAGATAGAGCAAAGTAAATAAGCACAAATATCACAATAATGCAGCATATAGATGGTTCGAGTATACGTAAGATACCTTTCATCAGTGCAAAATTGCTCAGCATTGCTATCAGGTTGAACACCGCTTTGAGTTTTCTTCAGCAAGGATAATACAAAATGCCCCGTCGATCTATGATCTTTACTTTTTATGAAGCCTTCCAAAACAACAACAAAAAAAACTATTAATTTAGTTAATGACTTGTCTAGTACTCCATTTTTGTCCACTGTCTGGCAGAGTGCTCCATAAATATTTTCCCATTTCATCTTTATATTCATCTGGGGCTCTTATGCGTCGCTTTAACCTATTTTTCGTCTTATTGGATCTCATTTATTCAGATTCAGACTTGATTTGTTTTGTCAGTATATTCCTGTCGCGTTTTGACGCACGCCAATCTTGCGGTGTTACTTCTCGTTTCGGATTGGCTTGGACCGTTCTTTATGCTGCTCTTTGATTGTTTTTCTCTTAATCCAGATCTTGGTATACAATCCCACTGCTTTTTCTTTCCGCGCACATTCCTATGTTGGACTTCGGGTTAGTTGATTCTCTTGCACTGACGAAGGGGATTCAACGTATCATTGGAACAACTGTATGCAGCATTATTGTGATATTTGTGCTTATTTACGTTGTTTTAGTTTTCCTTATAGCTGTATTGTTAGGCTTCTATCTACGTACTCATTCATTCTAAGTCCACTTATACTATAATTAATAACCCAAGCTTAAGTTTGCGATGATTCACGTTTCTAATGATGTTATAACTTGAATATATATATATATATATATATATATATATATATATATATATATATTTATATATATATTTATATATATATATATATATATATATATATATATATATATATATATATATATATATATATATATATATTTATATATATATATATATATATATATATATATATATATATATTTATATATATATATATATATATATATATATATATTTATATATATATATATATATATATATATATATATATATATATTTATATATATATATATATATATATATATATATATTTATATATTTATATATATATATATATATATATATATATATATTTATATATATATAT